>CM052443.1:112372588-112442359 GCA_028533085.1 Varecia variegata
TCCCTGGGGCCACAGTGTTTTATTAAAACAAAATGATCCTTTCTAATTTGTTATTTTTTATTGTTTTCTGTGCATGAGTTATATACAGTGCAATCCATGTTTTTAGAATTAAATTGTCAATATTAATTGTAACAATAAGAACATCAACGAGTAATATTTTCACGAATCAACTGCAGGGTTTTGCTACATGAGGCCCCAGGCTCAAAACTAGCCTGAGTTAAATACAACTCATATGGCAGTCACTGTGTTAACCTTCTAAAAAATCTCCTTACTCATATAATGAATATAGGAAAAACTTAATTTTAAGAAAATTAACTAAATTTCAAACTTCCAAAGTCAGGCACAAAACCAAATTCCTGCGCTCAGCCAGCAGCCTGAGGGACAGACCAGAAGGGCTGGGGGGACAGGGCAGCAGTGGTCTAGTAGCTGCAGACATTCAACCACTTCCAAATCAACAGGTTTGTACTGAGCATTTATTGGGGGACAGGCAGGGCACTGGGCACTGAAGATTAAAAATTGAACAAGATGGACATTTCCCTGCCCTCCGGGTGCTCTCAGTGCTGGGAGGCACCGTTACAGACAGAGCAGCATGTCCCGTGTTATGAAACGGAAAGGGCACCTGATCCATTCTCAGGGCTCAGGAACAGGGGCTGCCAGGAGGAAGGGACTTGAAGGATGAGTAGGAGTTAACCAGATGACGGACACAGCAGAGAGATGGTGTGACAGAGAGAGGGCTAAGGATGGGCCCGGATGCAAGATGACCCCAGGGGCTTTAAGATGGAACTAGAGAGGTGGCAGTGTGGTGGAATAGCAAGAGATGAGGCCGGGGTCAGGGCACTGAGGGCCTCAGAGGCCGTGCCAGGAGCCAGGCCGTGGTGCAGAAGGCAATGGGGAGTCACGCAAGAGTGTTCCCTCGAGGACTGACGTGTATCACAGCATCTGAGCGCAGAAAGGACCTCACCAGCAGTCCCGTCCAACCACTGCTCTGCACAGGAAGTCCCACTGAAAGTTGCACACCTCTGGTGACAGGAAGCTCACCTCTCCTGGGTAGCCTACATTGCCAGGTGGCTCTGATTAGAAGAGAATTCTTCCATATGATGAGAGCTGAAAGCTGTAGTCTCCACTCTAAACAGCTCTGCTGTTTTTTCTCACATCATCCATCCCTGGACCAACATGACACGTCCCTTGACTATGACAGTGATGTTAGAAGTCATGATGCCAGAGGGTGCTGCTGGCCCTGCCATGAATCAGCCTAAACAAGTTTCTCCTGGGAGCGGGAACCACTGCACAGAGCTCTCTTGAACCCTTACGGATTCCAGTGGAGAAGACAGTAGGCTGCTCGCCACCGAGGACTGTAACAGATAAGCATGCACGGCTCTAAATGGAGTGGCTTTTGTGGCAGCTTCTGCTTCAACACAAAGGACAGAATCAACAGCAGCTGCCCCGATGCTGGTCCCATCCTTGGGTTTTGCCCATCTGCATCCACCCCTCCCCCCTTGCTTACCTTGACTCTAGGTTTGTGTTCTTTGCACCCACTTAGTCACCTACAGTCACTCCAGTTCTTGGTTGATGTGGTGACCCCAGTATTTACCTCACTGTAACTTGGCCTCAATTCTGATCCCACCTGGGCCTCTCCGGGTCCTCCCCCCAGGGTCCTCACTTCATCTTACACGTCTGCTCAACTGAGCCCTGCATGACGCTGAGTTATTAAACAAATTCCACCGAATGGAATTATCTGCTACCAAGCGCATTTCACAAGGGAAAGGAGAATTTTCATCTATCAAAAGCATATTTATTTCAAGGGGGCCTATCACTCACTGAAATTCACGGGAGAAAGAGAATCCCAAGAAAATCAAGGGCATTTGCATTACAATCCACCTCAATGCCCAAAAATATCCCGCTGAACATGCAGAATTTCAAGGGGAAGAGTGTGTTTTGCTTATTGGCAGGAAAGAAATGAATGTTGAAGAGAGGGGGGAGGTGTGGTTTAAAATCTCAGATGCGCAAAGGAAAGCATTTGGTAAATGTTGGCCAACGAATCACCTTTGACGCTGCAGATTTGGGAGCTGGTCCCACCAGGGATGGCTACGGATCCACGCGCCGTACAGAGGGAAAGGCGCCATGCTGTGGGATGGACCAAAAGGGTTTGCAGTCCTGGCTTTCCTGCTTGCTGCGTGGCATCGACTCACCTGTGCCTCTCCTTCCACATCTTTAAGAATGGAGGTGCCATAAGGACACTACCTGTGCTTTGTAAACTTGTCCTCCCAAATCTCCCTAACGGTGGAGGAAAGTGAGCAAGAACTTGACCTATACGGATGTCCTCTCCACCCTCCTCCTGGGAGTGGGGAGCAATGCCCACCACAGTTGTCACAAAGCGGAAAATGCCTTTGAAGTCTTGTAGTTGAGGCTGAAAATTAATGGGATTTGTATCCTACTCCATAATATTCTGTCTTTAATATAAAAGTGCTTAAAGTGATTCCCCAAACTGGGCAAAACCAAAAATCAACAACGAAAGACTTCCTGCCTGGTTTGTAGGTTCATGGGGCAGCTGCTCTTGCTAAAAACAATAGCTGATACTTAATCCTTCCTCTATAACAGGTATCATACCAACAGCTTGCCAATTTGTTTGCTTATTTATTTAGAGAGAGTAAGTAAATTGCCCAAGGTCACATGGCTAGAAAGTTGCAAAGTAGGACTCAAAAATCAAGCCAGTGTGACTCCACAGCCCAGGCATGTAAACCGTGCACTTGTCAGCCGGAGTTCACCAGTGCCAGGGAAGAGGGCAGAAGCGTAGAGCAATGGCGTTCCACTGGGTTGGCATCCGTGCCACTTTTCTTCTGACTTAGAGTCACAGTGTTTTAAGAATCCAGACTTCTCCTTTTGCTTGAAATCAGAGCTTCTGGAATGCTTCCTCCCACTGTCCTTGTTGGAAGAAATACCTCTGGTGTTTCTCTTCTCAAATCTAGCACCCTCCCCTGCCATAGCTAAAACAAATGTGTATCAGTGTAGTTAAGAGGCCTTTCAAAGTTACTTCCTGTTTCATTACATATTTGTCTTGAATGATGATGAATAAAACTATGCTATTTTTGGCCTCACCAACACACGGAAAAAATCGAGTGGAAAACAATTCTAGGCTAAATGTCATCAGTGAATGATAGCTAGTGAAGCTCTCATATTTTGCAGTGGCTTTGACAAGAGCACTCTCACTTCAGCTTTGACCACTCTAAAATTGATCCTATCTTCACAAATATTCTTGAATTTTTTCAAGTTGATACTGTGCTTGATTAAAAAAATAATCTCAGGTAACCTTGAAAATGCTTCACTGTTATTTCACCATCCAGGAATTTTACCAAAATAGTTATAAATAAAGCAATCAAGGATGTATAAAATGAGATTTATTTCCCTGGTTCCCTCCCTGCTCTGCCTAGGGTTGACTATGGCTGTGATGTTCTGCTGAAGGCTACATCTCTTATTGAACATCTTCTCCTGCAGGTACAGCTCCTCTATAGCTCCAGGAACATTTCCATGCCTACTTCTTCAAGCCCGAGGGTGCTAATGGCTCCCAATTTGGATGCTTGACCAGCTCTTGTTGTTTCCTTTATCCCAGTTCACAACTATGTGAAAGATCCTTTCTTCTAACTCTCTTTAATTATCCCATTTGAGTGTGTCCTCTTTCTTGCCAAGACTGCCTGACACACTAAGTACTGTCAAGAAGGTGAAAAAATCAGTCAAGAGAAAGAAATAAAAGAGATCCCAAATTGAAAAGAGGATGTCAAATTATTCCTGTTTCCTGATGATATGATCTTCGGTCTTAAAAAAACCTAATGACTCCACCAAAAAACTCTTAGATTTGATAAATGAATTCAGCAAAGTTTCAGGATACAAAAATCAGTAGCATTTCTATTCACCAATAACAATCCAGCTGAGAGAGAAATCAAGAAGGCAATCCCACTCACAGTAGCTACAAAAATATAAAATACCTAGGAATAAATTTAACCAAGGGGGCGAAAGATCTCTTCAAGGAAAACTACAAAACACTGATCAAACAAATTGTTGATGACACAAGCAAGTGGAAAAACATCCCATGTTCATGGATTGGAAGAATTAATATAATTAACAAGACCATACTTCCCAAAGCAACCTACAGATTCAATGTAAAATCAAAATACCAATTTAGAATTAGGAAAAAACAATCCTAAAATTTTAATGGAACCAAAAAAGAGCCCAAATAAACAAAGCAATCCTGAGCAAAAAGAACAAAGCTGGAGGCATCATATTACCTACCTTCGAATTATACTACAAGGCTATAGTAACCAAAACAGCATGGTACTGGTATAAAAATAAACACATAGATCAATGACACAGAACAGAGAACCCAGAAATAAAGCCATATATTTACAGGCAACTGATCTTTGACAAAGTCAACAAGAACATACATTGTGGAAAGGACACCCTCTTCAATAAATGGTGCTGGGAAAATTGGAGAGCTCTTTGCAGAAGAATGAAATTGGACCTGTGTCTCTTACCATATACAAAAATCAACTAAAGATGGATTAAAGACTTAAACATGAGACCCAGAGCTATAAAAATACTAGAAGGAAATCTAGGGAAAACTCTTCTGGACATTGGCCTAGGCAAAGAATTTATTACTAAGACCTTAAAAGCACAGGCAACAAAAACAAAAATAGAAAAATGGGGCTTAATTAAACTAAAAGGTTTTTGCACAGCAAAAGAAATAATCAATACAGTGAAGAAACAACCTACTGAATGGGAGAAAATATTTGCGAACTATTCATTTGGCAGGAGACTAATATCCAGAATATACAAGAAACTCAAACAACAAAAAAACCCAAATAAGTGCATTAAAAAAGTAGGCAAAGGACATGAATAGATATTTTTCAAAAGAAGACATACAAATGGCCAACAGGTATATGAAAAAATGTTCAACATCACTAATCATCAGAGAAATGCATATCAAAACCACAATAAAATATCATCTTACCCCAGTCAGAATGGCTATTATTAAAAAGACAAACAAACAACAGATGTTTGTGGGGATGTGGAGAAAAGGGAACTCTTATACACTGCTGGTGGTAATGTAAATTAGGACAGCCTCTATAGAAAATAGTATGGAGATTTCTCAAAGAACTTAAAATAGAACTACCATTCAATCCAGTGGTCCCCTACTGAGTATCTACCCAAAGGAAAAGAAATCAATATATCAAAAAGATACCTGCACTCATATGTGTATCACAGCACTATTCATAATAGCAAAAATATGGAATCAACCTAAGTGTCCATCAACAGATGAGTGGACAAGGAAAATGGAATACTATTCAGCCACAAAAAAGAATGAAATCACATCTTTTGCAGCAACATGGATGGAACTGGAGGTCATTATCTTACATGAAATAAGCCAGGCACAGAAAGACAAATATCACGTGTTCTCACTCATGAGTGGGTGCTAAAAGATGTGTTCACATGGGCGTAGAGAGTGGAATGCTAGATGATGGAGACTTGGAAGGGTGAGGGGTTGGGAGGGGGGTGGATGAAGAAATTGGTTAATGGTACAATGTACATTATTTGGGTGATAGACACCCTAAAAGCCCTGACAACCACTACACAATCTATGCATGTAAAAAAATTGCACAGATACCCCACAAATTTATACAAACAAAAAGAAGGTGAAACAATATCAAGCCGTATACTGCTGTGGGAATGTGAACTCGTGAAAGCCCTTTGGAGATCAAGTGAACAATCTTTAGGATCTTGCAGATGGATGCATACTCCATGAACCAGCTACTCCATTATATAAGCCTAGAAAAACTGTTTCTGTATATTGGGAAACATGTAATTGCTTCATAGCAATGTTGTGGTAGCAAAAAGCTAGAAACAATCTAAAAACATCTATCAACAGGAGAAGGATAAATAGTTGAATGGTCACACAATGTAATATTAATACTATACCATAGTGAATATTAGTGAACCAGGAGTTACATATATGGACATGGATGAATCTGACAAACATAGTTTTAGGATGACAAAAAGGGCAGAAGAATACACATAGAATGACACTATGAAGCTTTAAAACATGCAAAACAAAGCTAGTTATGCTCAGAGATACAACATATATAACAAATGTATGGAGAAATGTTTGGGAATGATAAACATCAAATCCAGAATAGTGATTAGCTCTAGGAAGGAGTGGGGTGAGGGGATTCTAGAAGAGCATATACAAAGAAGATTTAGCTGTGTTGACAATGTTTAATTTCTTAAGCTGGGTGGCAGGTATGTGAATATACATGGTATTATTTTTAAACTTTTTCATAGGTCTTGGATTTTGCATATACATTTAAAAATTTACATAATCAATAAAAGAGAAAGAAAAAATCCTAAAGTTTAATAATGAGGAGAAGGTAGAATGTTCAGATGAGATTGCAATGTAGATAGTAAGGATTAAATAAGAGAAATACATTTAAAGCAAGTTTTCAAATCATGCATATAATATGCTGGTATTTGTATATGTTTGTGTGTGCATAAATTATCTCTGGAAAGATACACATGGAACTGGTCATAGTGCATTGTTTCAATCAAGGGGGCCGAGTGGCTGGGGGCAGATTTTCAGATATGATTTTATATCTTTTGTATTTTGTATCATATACATCTATTATCTGTTTTTAAGAAATAAATACAATGTTTGAAAATGACCTATTGTCCTCTGCTGACTTGCTGAGAAATCATACCATACAACCACTCTGCACCAGTAGACCGGCACTGGTGTTTAAAATAGGAGAGAGCATGGTGTCGAGTAGTTGTGACAGAGAACACATGGCCCTCAAAACCTAAAATGTTTACTGTCTGGCCCTTTAGGAAAAAGTCTGCTGACCCCTGATATAGAAGAATGTGGATGTGAGAGTTGAGGATAAGGGAAATATCAGGAAAAACGTCCAGGTTTTGAGTTTGAGTCATGGAATGAAATGGTGGGTGTTCACTGAGCTAGAGCCTGCAAGAGGCAGAGCAACTGTGGTAGAAGGGATGGAGGGAGGCAGGGAGGTAGTTCTAGAAGATTCTGGGTGTACTGAGTTTGAGATGCCGTGGGATGTCCAGTTGGTGACATCATTGGGCTGTAGGGTATATGGATCAGGAGCTACGGAGAGAGATCAGGGCTGGAGGTACAGCCCTGGGAGTCACTGGCATAGAAATGGGTGTGGAGGAGATCATGGAGGCAGTGAGACAGAAAGAACCCAGGGAAGTCACAGCTCTTTAGATGGGGGAGGGGAAGAAGAGTTGACAAAGAGTTGACAAAGGAGAGGTGGTCAGAGAATTAGGAGGAAAACCAAGAGAGTACTGAGTCACAGAACCTAAGGTCAGAGTCTTTCCAGAAGAGGTGACAGCACACAGATCAAATGCACCTGAGGAGGGCTGAAGAGTGAACACGGCTGGTGACCTTGGTAAGAAGCTTTCCAGTGAAATAGTGGGATTCTAGTGAGATTTTGGTGATCGGAGAATGAGAGAAAGGACATTCCAGGCTGAGCAGGCTGACTCAGCAAAAAAGGGAGCCTATAAAGAATGAGCCACACTTAGGGAACAGAGAAGAGAGAGTTGACACAGGAATTCCTCCTGGAAGTCCAAGTTCAGGAGGTTGGACTGTATTCTGTAGACATTAGGAAACCAAGGCAGGTGTTGAGCAGAGGAGTGTAATTAAGAGAAGATAAACATTTCTGTAGAAGAAGACTGCATGCATGACTCCTTTCTGGGAATACTGAGATTCAGTCAGGTTTCTTTGAAGGTGAGTGTCTCAAGAATTAGGACCCAGTGCCTCTGTATCAGTCCTGGTTAAGATTGAGCAGGGAAAGAATTCATTTCATGTGATTACATGGAACCAAGCCATTTCCTGATGCGCCTACACTTGAGACTTGGGGAAATGGGATGTGGAGGATATGGGGACCAGTAATTCTGGTGAGGGTTTAATTAAGAACTCAATTTTCCCAGACTTCCAGTACTTGACTGCCTGATGTTTCCTTAATAGGAACTGTTGATATGTTCTAATTATGGTGGGTTATTTATGGGATCAGGTCTCATCTCTCCACTCAATTATGTTTTGTTTGGAAGATTTGCATTCTTTTACAACTCTAGCTCTTAATTGAGTCTGTTGTCTTCCCCAAAGATGCACTTAGTCTGGGGACTTCTGGTTTGTGGCTTTTCCTCTACCGGAGATCCCGCCATCCTTTGCCTTTGTCTTCCTTTCATTGATAAACTCTGAAGCCGTAGGGAAGGCAACTCCTCCCTCCCGTATTCACAGCACTAACCTGGCCCAGGATTTGCCCTGCAAGCTCAGTTTAAAGACTTCATTTAAATTTTGGAGGCAGGATTCTTTAACACTGTGCTTGAGGATTAGATATCTTTAATATTGTGAGAGAAGTGCAAATTCCAGGTCCTCAGAGTCAAGAGATGCATTTGGTATTCTGAACTGGAACCTACTTAGAGATGTTTCTCCATGGATGAAAAGCTTCTGGTTCACTACCTTGGAGATATTCCCAGCTATGGGTAAATTACAATTGGGTCCTGCAAAGTGTGTGTCCCTTCTAGACCTTGAGAGCAAGGGTCGTTCTATGTATCTCTGTGTATGTGCCGGGAAAAAATAATTTGAAGAGCAGAACCTGGAGTTCATCTCAGGGAAGGAACTGTCTTTATTTTGAAAAATGCATTGGAAAGTCGCTTGGGAGAAGTTGAGGCTATGAGAGGATTAGCTGGAAGGAGACCTCAAAAAGCTAAACATTCTGCATAAGACAGTGAACAAGAATCTTGAGCTGACAGACAGCAGAGAGGGGGAAAAAGAAAAAAGAGAGAAAAAGAAAGATGGTAACCCAGGCACCATGCAAGAGGCTGGAAACTCTACAGAACAGTGGCCTGTGACAAATTTCTAGTGACAAAGTGGTCAAAAGACTTCGGATGACCAAAGAGATCAGTTTTCAGTATGAGGTTCTTTGTGATGCTGCAGTGTAAACAAACATCCTTCACACCCAAACCATAAGTCAAAGTCTTATGGTTTACACTCCGAGAGTATACTCGGAGTATACACTCCGAGATCCTGTTTTTTGAGAAAAAAATTAGAAAAAAAATGTAAGTCT
Organism: Varecia variegata; assembly: GCA_028533085.1. Taxonomy (NCBI): domain Eukaryota; kingdom Metazoa; phylum Chordata; class Mammalia; order Primates; family Lemuridae; genus Varecia; species Varecia variegata. Next base: position 112,381,720 of record CM052443.1, read on the forward strand.
TCTATATACATAAATGATCCGTGTGGGTGATTTGGTGGGACGTCAAGAAAATGGAGCTGCTTGTCACTCAAGATAAGACTTAATTAGGTAAAGGCCAAAATACAGACCTGGAGGTGGGAGCCTCTGAAAATCCCTGGAGGTATTGGGAGGGTCACTGGGTTTTATTCTGAGTATCAGTCAGGGTAGGAAAATTTATGCTGCAGTAACAACAGAACCCCACCTGCAATCTAAGTGAGCCACAGCTACAAATGCTTATTCTCCCTCATTCTGTCATTGAGCTGTCTTCACTTTGGGATGCAGGCTGATGGAGCAGCTCCTACCTGGGACATGGCTGATCAATATGACAGAGGGAAGAGAGAAAATGATGAGCCACACATTGACTTTCAAAGTTTCTGCCCAGCAATGTCATTTCTAATTGTATCTAACTGGTCAAAGAAAGCCACCTGGCCATGCCTGAGTTCAACAGGGCGGAGTGTGTTTGGTGTCACAGAGGAGATGCCAATGATGGACAGTCACACCATCTACCAAATGTTGTGTCTTGGACGTGGCTTGAAGTAAAGTTTATATAAACCATAAAGGATAAGGTAGTAATTTAATAAATAGTAAAGAATCACGCAAGCATGTGGGTTTTCTGTTTATTTTCTTTCTGACTGTCCACACGGTTTCAATTTGTTGGAGAAATAAATGTTCAACCCTGTACCATCCTTCCTTGTGTGGCCCAGAAATTGGTTTCCAGGAAAGGTGCCTATGAATCAGATCTTTGGCTCAAATTGACTATGTAAGGATAGACAGGGAAACACAGATGCTTCTTTCTCATGCAGATTCCCTGGCCTGGTCCATGGTCACAGCTCAGTCCTTAGGACGCTGTGATCTGGACCAGCCCCAGGACACTGGGGGACATAGGAACAGACATTTCCATGACTCCAATCAACAATTTCACAGCTGTGTGGTTAACACGTGTGACATAGTGTGGCCATGCTTGTCTTCTTCCGACCAGATGATACACGGACACCATCCTAAAGGATATTGCCATCTTGCAAGGGAGAAGAATAAAACCAAATACAAGGCAAACCATGATCGTTGCCAAAATAGAGACCCAAGAATACTACGTGAGGCCAGTGCCAGGGAAATCCCAATTAAGGCAGCAGGGACAGCTGCCTAGGCGTGAATGACATTGAAGTGCCTCTGGATGGGCATTGAAGGATGGAGAGGAGTTTTCAAATTTAGCTCTATTAATTATAATTTTAAAATAATCAAATTTCATTGTTTTGATTTAGAAAATAACATCTAAAGAAAAAAATTGTTAATAATTTGGAGTACACAAATCTAGACACTTCCTATATAGGGACTATTTTACAAAACTGTGATATTATTATATTATTCTGTAAACTAGGTTCCTTCCAGCATTGTAAGTTGATTTCCCTTTCCAAAACAATGAACATGCATCTACATTATTTTGAATAGTTGCATAGATATTCTATGTTTGGATGTATAATTTATGTAACCAATTTTCTATTGGTGGACATCCACGTGGTTTCCAGCCTTGTGAGGAGCAGCTTTAAACACGCATCAGTGCGCACATCCATAGTTATTTCTAAGGAATCGATTCCAGGAAGGCAAATTGCAGAGTCCAAGGGTATGTGCTATGTTAGGACTTCTAAAGACTATAGACTGTCAAGTTTCGATAGATCAGATTTCAACCAGAGCTTAAAGCAGAAGAGGAGATGCCTGCTGGAGGACCCACACAGCACAAATGAAGGCACGAACGCTAGGAAGCATAGCATGTGTCTCGGTACCGTTAATCTCCTTTAAACACAAGCAAAACAGCATTTCCGTCCACACTGGTCATGATGAGGTCAAGTCAGTGAGGGAACTGTCTCCAGTTCAGGCATCAAACCTCAGCTCCCCTGTGACCATCTAAATTCTACTTCCTCTTTACTTGTATAGTGCATGGGACACAGTAGGTGCATAATAAATGTTGGGCTGAACTGAGTCAGCACAGAGGTCCGTAACCCTGCTCCTCCTTCAAAGCGCTTTCAGCCTAGACTTGTGGGACAAAAATGCAACAAAGGAGGAATCGACAGAGGGGCTTGATTTATCACAATTTTGTGATTAGGAAGGAAGAATTTCATCCTACAAACAACCCCTTTTTTTTCTGGCCATTTACATTCTCAATTTGGATTCTATAGCTTTTCAGAAGTGGAGGAAATATGTAATGGGATGAAAATGTGAAATACTAGTATGATCATTTATCATTTTCATTGAAGAGGGGTATTGATTCTCTGCAATGCTCGTGAGCCTGGGGATGCTCCCGGAATGTCAAGATTGCTCTTTTTTGACACACCCCCTCTCTGCTCAGCAGGGTATCTGCAAACCCCAAATGTTCTTCTGGGCACTGACATAAGCTCCCTGGAGACCAGCAAAGATCTCCCCATCCCCCACCCAGAGGGAGCTCACCCTCTTCCATCTCCAAATCTGACCACTACTTTAAAGTTTGATTCTCAGGAACACCCCACCAAGAAGCCCGTGCCCACTGCTTTCCTTTTCTGCACCCACTTCTTCACACATGCAGAACCTCATGAGACCATATGCTGCCATTTTCTCTCATTGGCCTCAACCTGCAACAGGAGGTCTGTGTTTATTTTCTATTGCTGCTATAACAAATTACTGCAAACCTAGTGGCATAAAAGAAGGACCCAATACTCAGTGGGGTCTCCTGCTCAAGATCTCATATGGTGTTGGCTGGGCTAGGCTCTTACCTGGGAGCTCTAGGGAAATTCTGCTCCTAAGCCCATTCAGGTTGTTGGCTGAATTCAGTTCCTCTCGGTTGTAGGAGCGAGGCCCCCATCCCCTGGCTGGCTGGCAGCCAGGCCCCGTCTCTGCTGCCAGAAGCTGTCTGCATTCATTACTGCTGCTTGCCCTGTGGTCCCCTCCAGCAATGGTGGGTCACGTCTGTCTCATGATTCCGATATCTCTGACTTCTTCTGCATCGCTCCAACTCCAGCTGGAGAAAGTTCTCTGCTTTTAAGGGCTCATGTGGTTAGATTAGGCTACCTGAATAACCCAAGATAATCTCCCTATTTCAAGGTTTGTAACCTTATTACATCCGCGAAGTCCCTTTTGGCATGTAGCCTAACAGATTCACAGGTGCCAGGGATTAGAGCGTGGACATGCAGAGGAGAGGGGTATTCTACCCAAAGCAAGGGAGCGACAGCAGGAATTCCAGCCCTCCTCACTGCTGGCTCTCCCGCAAGCTCTGCACAAGCCTGGAGTGTTTCATTGTACCTGGCTTCACCCTTCCTCACTGTGAGGGGCTCTCTCTGAGGTCCCTGGTCCCAGCCACAGTTTAATAGGAAATTGGCTTCTGTGCAAATAATGCCAATTGTCTCTTCTTTTTGTATAGCACTTTGCAATTATTAAAGCGATTCAGGTGAGAAGACTGAACCTCAAAGAGGGCAAGTCACACAGGGAATGACAGCATTGACAGGTACAAGGTCGCCGGCAAGGGCCAGAAGTAGATCTCATGTCTTTAGACTGTCACTCTTTCCAAATCTGGAAAATTCTCTGTGACCAGAAGCCAATGAGCTAAGGAACATGTCATATCCTCCAGCTTCCCCAGAGAATCCCCAGGGGGAAGTCAGTGAGCCCGTGGAAGCCGGGCAGCCGTAGCTGGGCCCCAGCGCTGGCGGAGCTCTCCCCTCGCGCACGCACACTCCGGTCACTGGCACGGCCTGCAGGGACAGACCATCTTGGGAACAGCTTCCCTTCAATCTTCCAGCTGGCACCTGGCTCTGACGTGGCTTTGGTTCGTCTTGGGGTGGCCATTTGAAAGACAGGAGAGGAAGTCAGAGAACCACAGAACAGTAGAGCCGGGAGGCAGTTCAGAGATCATCTAGTCCAAACCTCTCGACCCGATTCTCCAGATGGGAAACCGAGTTCCCCAGGGCTGGAGAGACTGCCCAGCCAAGTGGGTCATGACCAGGACCTGGCCATTCTGCCTTCCAGAGCAGAGTGGAGTCCTCAACCCCACGAGGTCTCGGTCCTTTCTATTCAGTCATCCTGTAAGCCTGGCCTTACGAACCACAGCGTTATGGCTTGTACACGTGTGTGCACACAAGTGTGCTTGTCTGCGTACACCCACACACATACACGCACCTGCAGTCTTAGTAGAGCATAAAATATGAGAGCCTGGACTCTAGAGTCAGGATACCTGGGTTCAAGTCCCTTCAGTGCTGATCTTGGGCCAGTTACTTAACCTCTTCACACCTCAGTTTCCTTGTTTATAAAATCAGAATAGTAATAGTACCCACTTCATAGGGTTGTTTTGAAGATTCCCTAAATTACCGTATGTCAAGGGCTTCAAACAGTGTCTAACACAGAGTCAGTGTTGGGAAATGGCTTGCATTGTTATTTCCAGAAAGGTTACTGCCATGCCTGCTTATTGTTCTCTTGGCTGGGAAATAATGATCTAATAAAAATAATAATCCCCTACAACAATACTCATAAACTGAAATGCCCAAAGGGATTGAGAATAGAAGTGAGCTGGGTGTAAGAAAAATTGTGTGACTCCCTCAAATCTGTTTGATTTTCCATTTTGAAAGAGAAATGAACACAGGAAAATATTTCTCCACTATAGCAAAAACACCAGAGCAAGCACAGTAGTAGATGGTGACTGTGCCTTGGCCTCAGTGTCAGGGACAATAGAGAGTGGTGGGGACTGGGGTAAACTGCAGGGCACTAGCCCTGTCTAAAGGTGTGATTGCTACTCGCTTCAGCTGATTGTTGCCATGTGAAAATTCAGATCTGCAGTTGTCAGATCTCTTGATTTTTTTTTCCAAGAGAAGCCAGAAATCTGCATTTTTTAAATGTAAAATGTCCCAATTATTAAATATTGGCTCAATTCTTTGAAAACATTGGCTGAGCCAAATAAAACATCTGTGGACCAGACTCAGCCACAGCTGCCAGTACTCAGTTTCTGCCTTATATTTATGCGCTGTAGTCACCATTTTACTTAATCCTGTGGTGACCATGTGAGTGTCATCGGGTTGCTACCAATGGCCCCATCTGGGGATGACATAGAAAAAGACTCAGGGGTGGCAGCTCACTGCAGGTAACCGGCTGGGTAAAGAGATCTGAGATTATAAAGTGGATTCTCCAAAGAAGGCTGCAGCCCTGTTTCTGAGACAGGTCCTTTTGTCTCTGGGCTTTAGTTTCCCGGTTAGCAAAGCAGGTAAAGAAAACCCATCCTGTCTGCAACTTTGGGCTGTTGTGAAGATGACGAAATCGTGGGTGAGAAAGTACCTACGTACCGTAAAGTCTGGTGGAAGCACTAGCACCAAAGTGTGCTCTTTCACCCCCTTTGGAGGGTGGGCTCTTATCACAATATAACAATAGGGTAGGAAGGGCTCTTGTCACAATGTAACAATACTAATACAAAAAAGCACATACTTCTTTGAATCCTTCTCTGCCAAGGGAGACTTGGTAGATTTTAGACTAGTTTTCAACTCATATGCCAGACGATAACCCCAAAGCATTGTTTGCAACAGCAAGAAATTGGGAATGACTTAAATGCCCATTGATAAGGGAACAGATAAACAGAGTGCATGATCATTGGATGAAAAGTTATATGACATTTAAAAAGAGTTAACTGCTTGTGTGTGTGTGTGTGTGTGTGTGTGTTTGTGAAAACAACATGGATTGACCTTGAAAGCAACAGAGTGACAAAAGCAATTTGCAGAATAAGCGCAGTAGGATGACATTTAAGTAAATTTTTAAAACTCACCAGAAACTCTCTGCGTTGTTCATGGGTACCTACTTATAAAATAAGGTATGTAAACATAAATGGGAAAGATGCACATTAAATTCATGACAATGGTTGCCTCTGGGTAGCAGGGCAGGGGACAGGACCATGTGGAGTACAAAAGATCTTCAACTTTATCTGCAACATATAACTTAAAAAAATATGAAGCAAATGCAACAAAATATAAGCATCTGTTAACTCTAGATAGTGAGTCCATGGAGTTCTTAAAATTGCTTTCTGAATTTTTCTGCTTCGTTTTTTTTTATAATTTAAATGAATGAAGAAAGAGAGAAAGAGAAGGAGGGAGGGAGAAAGTGGGAAGAGGACAGAGAAAGAGAGAGAGAGAAAGGAAAAAACCCACAGCCCTCAAAGTCATATTCGGAGCTGGATCCAAAACTGTGGTCCAATTTGAGAGCCTGTGGAGGACAAAGGAACAATAGGACACAAAAAATCACTGCTGTGACTGGGCCTCCTTTGCTCACAGCTATACCCATTTCCATGAAGACCTTCCTCAGGTTGAGTTATCAAGAATTCTCTTCATTTCTTAGAGTCTGAAAATGGTTAGGATCTTAGACCAGTGGGTGGGTGGCTCTGATTATGAATGTGGAATGTCATCGCTCTCGTGGCTAATAGCTCAGCAAGGGGAAGAAAGGAAACCCAATTTCACCCCCAAATAACCGTCTTGGTACATTTATCCCCAGGTGACTTTGAAATGTAGAGAGCTTCCACTCTGGGGTAAGGTAGGATTGCAGGCACCGTTAAGGCTCTTGAAATTCACACCTAATTAGAAAGAAGGAAGCTCACAGTTCTTACATCAACCAAGGAAAGTGTCTCCTGGCTTTGAGAATGAGCGGTTTTTCCCTGCTGGGCATAGCCTTAGAGTCAAGAGTAACCATGAAGGTGACAAATGAAGGGATGGCCTATTGCTCCCGGGGCTTATTGAGGACCCTCACCCCTTTAAGCTACTCCTAATTGCAAACTTACTACCTGCCAGGCTCTAGGCTAAGTGCCTTTCATGGTGGGACACCTGCTGGTTTTGGTTCCTTGTTCCCTCCTATTAAGGAACACTTGTTCTCCACTCCATGTGTTTCTGGTGAAGCCACGTGATTGAAATGTGATTGGAGCCTGGCCGATCACAGATCTCCGTCTTACTGGCAACAGTGATTAGTTCAAGAGGTGGGCAGGTGAGCGGAGCAGGGGCTTAGAGGGAACTTCTCTGGAATCACCAAGTAGATGCTGAAGGATGCACATTCTTGGCGTCCCCAAGCTGGTGCTGCTGTGGCCATGTCCCTGTCAAATGGGGGGGAGGGGCTCTCTGCAGTGGGAGAGAAAGAAGCCAACACACAGAAAGGCAGAGACAGACAAGCAGAGACAAGAGACAGATGCAGAGAGACAGTCATGGTGGTTCAGCGTCTAGCTCTCAGGCCAGATGCTGAGCCTCTGGTCCCTCAGTTTCAATGGGCTACCTCATTATGCTCCAAACCATAGGAACCAATCAATTCCTTCCCCCCACCACCTTCAGCAAGTTGGGATTCTGTTGCTTGCAACCAAAAAATTCAGAAATTCAGACAATTACATCAGAATTTAAGATTCACTAGAATCTAACTGTTCAAGAGCAGGGCCATGGCAGTCTTGTTCACTACTGTATACCCAGTACTGGGAATAGTCCCCAGCCCATAATAGTTTCTCCAGAAATATGTTAAATGAATAAATAATAAGTGAATATTACATCATAAAATCCTTACTCAAACTCTGATAAGGTGGCATTATTATTGGAAGCTCCAAATCCTAAGGTAAGAGCTTAAAGTTCACCCAGCTGGAAAGTGGTGGAGGCCGGTTCTGATAAGGCTCTTAAACTGGGTGCTGTGTCATCTGTCGCCCTGACAGCCCCCTTCTAACTCGTCTCCTTTCCTCTACTTATACAGGGAACCAGAGTGACCTCACAAGTACACACGAAATTCAATCACCCCTGCTTAGAACCCTATCCTGGTGGCTGCGGGGCCACTACAGTCATTGCAGGGGCCGATTCCACTGAAGGACTATTCCCGTCACTGCCCGTGCCCTTCCCACCACCTGGGCCTTGCCCTTCAGCTGTGCCCAGCTCCCAGCCGGAGCTTTCCCACCTGGTGATTTCCCCCCCAGTTCTGGGAATCTGTTCCAAGTTTCTGGTGAGTTATTGGATCCTCAGTTTTAAATCTTTTTCATATGCAAGTAGTTTATTCTCATTAAGAGAAATCCTATCTTCTGCTTGTTTAACTCTGTCAGTTAAATCCATTAAGTTTATTTGTGTTTGCCCAGTGGTAATTTTTATGGAGGGAACTTCTGAAACCATCTGCAGGGAGGAAGTTGAGGAAGCCCGTGGAGTGCCCCAGCTCTGTTACTGATTGTCCTGACATCTCCACCACCCAGAGCAGCTCCTTCCGTCCACGGGAGGCTGGCCACGGGGTTGCTCATCTCTGAGCCCTTCTGAATTCTGAGTTTGCAAAGGAACAGTCTTTGCTTGTGATATTTCGTATTGTGGTTTTTCCGTGGTCGTTGTTGCAAGGGCTTTCAGAGAGAGGTAGCCCTAAAGAGTTAGGTTTAATGATTTCTGATGCCACATGTCAGTGGACACAGGCAGAAGAGACTCAGTTCCTGTTTTCTGCCTTCAGATGAAGAGAAAGGATACAGAATTGATCCCTCTGGCTGTGATCACTCCCTCCTCAGAGCTCCTGCTGCACTTTGTACCTTTAACAGACTGCTGGTGCTTCCCCCCAAGGTCAGGTTCATCTGCCTTATTGGCCTGCTAGCCTCTGACAGCCTTGAGTGAAGGCTTTGTACAAGTTGTTATACCCCCAAGTTTGTCCAATAGGGTGTCTAGAATACAGCAAACTCTACAGTGTTTGATGAATGATGAATGAATGAATGAATGAATGAGTGATTCCATGAACTTCATCCCCTGCACACAGCCACTGCCTTAGCAGAATAGGTACTCTCTCTGCATAACCGAGACAGCCACATGTGCATAGCCCTAGGAGTTCCAGGGAAGTAATTATTGCTGCATTATCATGGCTCCTGTTTTATAAGGCTTTTTTTTTTTTTAACATTTATTCCCTTATCTTCATTTTCTTTAAGGAAAAAAAAATACCTAGTTAATCAAAAATTTCCTCCATTGGTTATTTTCAATTCAAATTGCAATTTCCACATGATGCAGAACAAAGATAACCGCAATCACAAAACCAGGCAGCTCAAAAAGATAAACTTTAGATTTCAGAGCAGAAAAGAAAACTCAGACAAAACTTTACCTGTCAACTCCCCTCATTCCCACTCAAGATTTTTAGAATCTCCTTTTAACCATAGTAATAGATTGAGCTTTCAGCTGTGAATTAGGTTGTCAAGATAGGTAGTGAGCTCCCCATTACTGGAGGTAAGCAAGTGAAGGTTGGAGGACCACCAATGGGGAGAATAGAACAGAAAATAACTGACTACAATAGAGTGAAAAGTCCAACAATGTGTTTCAGGAACCCAGAAATGACAAATTTAACTCCACAACTGGTAGAAAAGGAGTAGTGGAAAATAGCATAAGATTTAGGCTTAGACAGTCCTGAGACTGAGTCTTGGCTCCAGTGATGAGTAGCTGTGTGACCTTCAGGAAGTTACGTAACTTCTCTGATTAAACAACATATATGTTATAAAGGACCTAGCACAGTGCCTGAAACAGGGTATGTTAAAATATGCTAGCCTCCTTTGTTTTTGTAAAAGGAGGAAGAGTATGGTCACAAAATTGACCAAGAATTCCTCCTAGCCCTGTAAGCATTGTCATTCCCAATGTGACATTACCTCTTCTCTCTTCTAGTGGTGGAGGCTGCCTCTTCCCTAGGGGCTCTGGGTGTGACCATGTGCAATGCTTTGGCCAATGAGGCACTGGCAAATGTGGCACAAACTGAGACTTGAAAAGTACAACCCTGAAACTGACTAGGAGAGAGCCTAGTCTAGCCTGCTGGGCGGGGAAGGACAAGTGGCCAGCTCTTCTGCTCATGCTAGCCAATAAGTGAGAGAGGCTATCCCAGACCCCCCAGCCCCAGCTGACCCACCTGCTGACTGTAGAATAGCTTGGTGGACCCACAGACTCTCAAGCACAACAAAATAATTGTTGTTTTCAGCCACTAGGTTTTTGGGGTGCTTTGTTACACAGCAAAAGCTAACTATTACAAGTAGATTAGAAAAATTATCTAATTAGAAATAATCAGGATACACGAGAACATGGAATTTTCTTTTCAGAAACTCACTTGATGGGTGACTTTGCCAAAATGTGGATGTATCTCCTGACACAAGGGCCATCTGTGTGAATAGAATTGTCAAAACGTAGCTGAACTGTCTGTCAGGCTTTTAGCCAATTTAATCTACAGGAATGCATGTGATGCCTAGAACAATGAATTTTAATGCCTCGGCTGCTAAATGCAAGGAGAGATTTAAGCCATGTTTACACAAGTGCTGCGTTCCTAGGAGACCCCGCAGGTCCTCCTGGAGAGGGGGCTGGCTGGGGACATCACTGGTGTTTCTTCCTCTAGGAGAGGTGGCTGTGATCCCTGGGAAAAGCAGAGAAATAGTCAAACATTATTTAGAGTCCACTTTAATATTACCTAAAAAGCACCATTCACAGGCTTTGATGTCTTGGCTGGGTAGAAATAACACTTCCCTCATCAAAAAAGTTGTTTGATCCCTGAATTCTGGTTTTTTTTTTTTAATTTTTTTCCTTTTTAGATATTAAATCAGAGCATTTCAGTTTCCCCTGGGTAAGAAGCGATGAAAGGGGCAGTTGATTTAGTGAATAAAGTTATTTAGCTTCATTATCATTGCAGCCCTGAACAGGGGACTGTCCCTTTTCTGTTGGCAATTCCAAGGTTCCTTCCCTGCCTGCCCCCAGCCCCCCACAGCCCCCAGCCAGTGACATCATCTCACACATGACAACAGTAGCTCTTCTGCCTTCCGGGACCCCAGGTCCACACACCATTGGAGTGACCTTTTTAAATCACCCGCCACATGTGATGCCCTGCTCAGAAACCCGCCATAGCTCCCTATTGCCTGGGCCACTGAGACCCATCTCCTTTCTCTGCCGTATTAGTTTCCGGGGGCTGCTGTTACAAAGTCCCACAAACTGGGTGGCTTAAGCAACAGAAATGGATTGCCTCAGAGGGAGAATCTGTTCTCCTGCCCGCTCCTAGCTCCTGGCAGCCCCAGGCATCCCTCAGCCTTCCCCGTGCCTTCGCACCCCCGTGCCTCTATGCGAGTCCGTCTCTGTGTCATCCACATGTCCCCTTTTCCATCAGGACGCAGTCATATTGGAGTAGGGCCCACCCAAATGACCTCATCCTAACCTGATCATCTTCAAAGATCTTATTTCCCAGTAAGGTCATATTCACGGGTACTGGGGGGTCAGGACATCAACCTCTTTTGGGGGACACAATTCAATCCATAACGACCGTGTTTTAAGACCCTTCGTAGGCTGAGCCCACACTCTCTGTCCCTGGACGATCCCTGTGACTTCACAGTCGTGGCTCCGACACCGCCACCGGCGGGCAGAGTCACGTTGGAGCGCAAACTTCTGTTCTGCAACCTATCAGCCCATTTATCCACTCTGTGCCTCAGTTTCTTCATCTTTATAATGGGGATAATAATAATACCTGCCTCAGGGGATCGTTGTGAGGGTTAAAGGGGCTTATGCAAATAAGACTCTTTGAAAAGTGCCTGGCTCCCCCCCCACCCCCCGTGAAGGTTAATTATTATTATTTTGGGGTTTTTAAAGTTCTCTCTCTTTTCCTCCCCTCCAATGAGGCTCACCTTTTCACTGTCCCCAAACAGGAGGCTGTGGCATCCCAAGGTCACACTGCGAGTCCACAGGATTAAACCCCCGACCTCTTCCCCCAAATTCAGGGCTGGCTCCACCGCCTTGCCCCTCAGGGCCCCCCGCCTCACCCTTCCACACGCTGCTCACACTCTTCCGGTCCCTTTCTGTGATCCCAAATCGTTCCAAGTTTGAGCCATGCAAACCTTCCTGTTGCTAAAAACCTAGCTTCCAGTCTGAGCTAAATGTGCCCTAAGTGTTAGCAGCCGTTGTTCTGTTACGTGTTAATTTGTCACTCGGGGATACAGAGGGGACGGGAAAAGCATCGCGCGCCGGGTAATGGTTTGGCTCAGCCTTCATCAGCATCCTAATTATTCCACACCTTTTTAATAGAGGAAGCATTAGCATTCCTAAACTGCGTAGGGGTCTGATTGAAATAATGTTTCCTGAATTACCTTTTCATAAACCGAAAAAATAAATAACTAACTGGGAAGCTCCCCAGACACAGCGTCCTCCTGAGCTCGTGCCTGGCCGGGGTCCTAGGGAGGCGTGAGAGGGGAGAGTGGCCGGGCTGGGGCTTGATTTGACCCCACAGAGAGCAGGAGATGTTTCCCTTTCTTTCTGCTCCTCCTCCTCCCATCCTTCCACATCGTGCTCAGCCCCCAGGGCCTGGCTCACGTGAACACTCCTCCTTCAGGAAGCCTTCCTTGACTGCACCCTTTCCCGGTTGCTTGTAGAATATGTGCCACCTGACTTGGCTCTTGATTTTCTCGAGTAATATCCCTGTTGTTCTATGCGGTTGGCTCTTTGCCAGCTTGGGTGCAAATGGCTCAGAAACAAAGCCCTGTTGGAACCTTGTCTTGTCCTCTCTGTGGCTGCTGCACAAACCCTGGCCCACAGTAAGTCTCTCTGTGCAGCTGTTGACTTCACTCGACAAAAAGGAAGACAGCCTGAAGTCTCAACGTGTCAAGATCATTCCCACTGTCTCCCATTCCAGCTGCCTCTCCAGAGCGCTCAGTATCAGTGACTGTGGCGTTGAGCTTAAGGAACAAGGAAGATTTTCCCAATAGCCAGTGGTTCCCTCAGGGAACAAGCTGCTTGTAAGATACAAGGTTCCCATCTCTAGGAACTTCAGAGTAGCAGATGGGAGACCCTCTGTGGCTCCAATGTCCCATGGCTCCAGGGTCCTGTGACACTGGGGTTCCGTTCTATGTTTCATGTCATTCTTTGCAAAGGAAACACCAGCCTTTTATTTTTTATTAGCTCCCAGGCCATACATTAAGAAGGAAATCTGTAGCTACTTTGTTAAAACTGGTACAAACAGAACATCTCACATTTCGGAGCTGTCACTCCACTGAGAGTCATTCACATAAACAACGAGGTCCTCGTGGGTTTGATGGCAACACAAACACCACTTGTGACTCAATTAAGGAAGTGGTAATTAAAAAGGGGGAACAGCATGCAGTCTCTCCAGTTGTATCTTCCCACTGAGGCCTGGGACGCCGATGGGGGATGCAGAGGACTTACGGGCGATCTCCCTGGGGCCTGCTCCTGCCCTGGCCGGAGGTTGCCCGGGGTAAAGTGGGGAGGGAGAAAAGATGGGGACACACAGCCCTTGACCTCAGCTAGGGACCATCTCTCACACCAGCAAGTGCTGGAAGTTAACAAAGATTTTCATAAATTAACAAAGTGCACCCAAGCAGACAAAACATTGCCCCCTGGTGATGGGCCACAGTTTCTTGGTTCTCAAATGATGACAGCGAATATCTTTTATTTTTACTTTGTTCCAGGCACTGTTGTGAGAAGTTTGTAGGTATTAAGTCATAACAACCCTATGAGATAGCTGCCACAAGTAGCTCCATTTTTCCAGCTGAGGAAACTGAGGCACATGCCCAAGGTCTTTCAGCTAAGAAGAGACACAGCTAGGAGTTAAACTTGGGGAGTGTGGCTCTAAAGCCCATCCTTTAAGCACTATATTCAACTGCCTCTCACTTTCTGAAAATGCTCTTTCCTAGGCCTGGGTCCTCCTGGTAATAATCAGCTTCTCCATGTGTTAAACATTTTCTCTGCTCCAGGATCTGTGCTGTGCACTTGACCTGTGGGGGTCTGATCTTACGAAGCATGTTCTGTGATTATCCCCATTTTACAGATGGAGAAACAGAGGCTCTTGGAGACTAAATGCCATCCCTCGCCCAGCTGAGTGACCGAGCTGGAACCAAATCCGTATCTGCGTCTCCAAATATTCCGTCCTGCATTTCTTACTTCCAGTTGTGAGTACTTGAAGGGCAAAGCGTAGACCGACAAGTGTTTTTCATTTGTATCCTGCTAGGCTATGGGTGTGGGAAGAAAGGACCCAATAAGATGCTCCTGCCCTTGAGGGTTGCTATGGATTGAATTGTATTCCCCCAAAATTCATGTGTTGGAGCCCTAACCCCCAATGAGACTGTATTTGGAGATAGAGCTGTTAGGAGGTAATTAGGGTTAAATGAGCTCATAAGGGTAGGGTCCCAGTCCAATAGGAATGGTGGCCCTATAAGAAGAGGAAGAGATCTTGGTCTTGATTGTTCTCTCTCCATGAACACCCACCAAAGAAAGGCCCTGTGAGCACACAGCCAGAAGGCAGACATGACCAGAACCCGCCCGTGCTGGCACACTGATCTTGGGCTTCCAGCCTCCGGAAATGTGAGGAAGTAAATTTCTGTTGTTTAAGGCACCCAGTCTATGGTATTTTGCTATGGCAGCCTGAGATGACTAATACAAGGGTCTTTTAATCTTTCTGAAGCATTAAGACCAATGCATTGTGGTAAGCAGAGACTATGTCTGACCCACCATCCATCCTATGGTTGGACAGATAGATGCCTGGATGGATGGATGGATGGGTGGGTGGCTGGGTGGATGGGTGATGGGATTAAGACCACTGGGACTTAGGGATGCCATGTCTGAGGCTGTGAGAGGAAAGGAGGTGAAGGAATTGCCTGAGCAGAAGCCTGAAATAAGGGCAGATGTTAACTGCCTAGTTGGGGGATGTATATCAGCGATCTGGGAGTACAGCAAAGCATGCTCCAACCTCAGAGCCTAAGGGGTCTCATGCAGGAAAAGCCGTGGAGCGGCCTGACATGAAAACTTCTCATGGCTGTAGAGGTAGATTGCAATATGTCAGCCCGGGAGAAGGGTCTTAAGGCTTCCATTGTTAGAACACTGGGCCAAGTTCCTTCTCTCCCTTTCTCTCCACAATGCCTCAGTTAATGTAAAACCAGCCTCCCAGTGGAAAGCCTGTAGTTTCCTTGTTCCTTAATCAAATGGGCCACAGCTACTGAAGTTAAAGGTTGATATCCATGTACATAGCTTGAGCGTGGGATAAAATTAGTTAGTTTACCTTGATCAAAAGTGTTGTATCTACTGAAGAATTTTGTGTTTTTCCCTTCTTGAAAGGAGAAGGAAATTAGCTAGGACACCTTGTGATTTTGGGGGGATCCCTGAGACCTTTGATCATTGTATCCCATGATTTTTTCACATGAGGTCATTGTATTTTGCAGCATGGCAAAGAGAATAAAAAGCAAGTGCTGGATTTCAGTCACTGCCACCTGGCACCAGAGTGCTGGTGGTCACTGATTTCCCCGCTGTTTTGAATACTATTTCTGTGTCTGTGTTTCTGTTTCTTTCATCTCTTGCAACATATTCTGCCAGGGGACCCTATCTTTATTAGGGAAGTCACAAACCCCCGATAGACAGGTAGATGGGTAGAGGGGTGAATGGATAGGTGGATGGATGGATGGGTAAATAGGCAGACAGGAGGATGGATGGATGGATGAATAGATGGATGGATGGATGGACAGACAGATGAAAAGCTGAGTGTGCATGCTATTCACTCAGAGTTGGGGCAATGCTCCTGGATCAACACTGTTCTCAGGACTGTTCCAAATCCATCTTGGTAGCTTTTCCCACCGTTGCCTCTCAATTTTCATGGATGACTAAGAGTATGGAGAAGAGCCCTCCTGGGCGTCAAAGAATCTGGATGTTTCTCAGTGAGCTGTAGTTCCGATTGCGTGATCAGTGGATTAACATCAGTCCCACCCCACCACCCGCCCAGCCAGCTCTGACTAACACAAATACACAGAACAACCTCATCCTGAAATTTCTCCAACATATTCTTTCAATTCTGTAAATCACATCCCCTGAGTTCAGGGCAGGATGCTGATTGGGAAGATTAACAGCTGTGGGAATCGTGCTGGGCAGCCCGGATCCAGGCTTCGCTTGGGGCTTGGCAAACATTCTGCACACCTACTGTGTGCCAGGCCCCGTGAGGGGTGCTGGGGCACAGAGGTGGAGAGGACTCCATACCTGCCCTGGAGAAGTGCTCAGTCTAGGAGAGGTTTATGAAGCCTCTGCCTCCTGTCTGCAGAGAGTGTCTCTGTTGACCCCCACGCCCAATGCCCGCCCACCTCGGTGAGCCGCAGGAAGACACTGCCCCCCTTGCACAGGGGACAGAGCACAGGGGAAGGGAGGGCAGTGATCAGGAGGACAGCGGGCTTCAAAACAAAGGGCCTTATGGAAGTTCACGTCCAAAGGGCTGAATAAGAGGAAGAGAAGTGAAGGGAAAACACTGGATCAGAAAATTACAGCAAGGTCATTTTCTGGGGTGGGGACAGGGCATTGGCTGGGTAGGGACGAGGGGGTTAAACGGGAGGCAGGGCCCAAAGGAGCAAGCAGCCAGAGGGAGGAGCCGAATTTTGGAGCAGCAGAGACTTGGGTTAGGCAGGGAGGACCGTTGAGACAGAGGCTAGTAACTGCTGCAGCATGCTGAGTGCCACACACCAGGTGGATCGTGACACTCCACATGCATAGGATCAGGTCTGAAAATGCTGGACTAGCATTTAGCCCAGTGCTAGGTCCATGGAAAGAACACCCTATCAAATGGGCTCATTTCCCCTATTTTTTCATTTAAGATAAGAAATGAAATGTTAGAGAGTTGGAGCTTCCAGCCCTTCATCCTGCCATGAATTGGCCGGAGCCGTCACTCCTGCCCAGGTCTGTGTGATCCAAGGACTGTGCCCTTCATCCCCAGTTCTGCTGCCTCTCAAGGGGTGCCCTGAAACTGGCAAACCCCCATCAGACCTCTCTGGGTCAGCATCGATGTCCTTGTCTGTAAAAGGGGTGGAATGAATCAGTGTGACAAAGCAATATTTGTCTAGTGGGGTGCGCTGTCCACGTTTGTGGGGTGTGGCTGCTAGTTAGAGGCCGTGCAGGGGGGGAACAACAGCGGTAAACGTTGTCATAGCTCTTAGTGAGCACCAGGCACTGCTGGGAGCACCGTTCCTGACCTGAACCCATTCAATCTTCCCCCCATCACCAGGAGGAATAGACTGTGATCACCTTCATTCCACAGGTGGGCAAGGGAGGCACAGGGCGTTAGGTGACCTTCCCAGGGCCCTGCAGCTGCACATGCAGAACCAGCTTCCGCACTTGCCGTCTGCCTCAAGGCCCAAGCTCTTTCCCCCTCCAGGCTACACGGCAGAGCAGCAAGAACACGCCGGCCAGGTGCCCAGGTAGGCGGTGAGAAGCCTGGCTCGGCCTGATAGCTCTGTGCCTTTGGCATCTCGCTCAACTTTCCTGGGACTATTTATCTCTAAAACGGAGACTTAAATGCAAGTACCCGGCTCACTGGGGCTGTCGGGGGGATTTCGGGACAGGATGGAGGTAAAACACGGAGCCCCATGCTTGGCACGTGGAAGAGCTAAATGAACAGCAGCAACTGTCATGGCCAGGAGGGGACAGAAAAAGAGGAGGAGGAGAAAAGGAACAGGAAGACGAGGAAGCAGAGAGGAAGAAGAGGAGGAAGAGGAGAATGTGGACACCCACGACCGGCTCTGACTTGCCTTTATTTCTGGCCTCCCCACTTGGCTTAGCCAATCTGCTGGGGCAGCTGAGGGCAAGAGGGGCCCAGTCGCCCAGAGCTCCCAGGCAGGGGGCTTCTCTCCCCCATGACAGTCCCTTCCTGCGTCCCAACAGCCCCCAGAGCCCCAAGTAGAAGGAGCTCCATAAACAAATCCATTTAAGGCAAGGTCATCATCTGGGCCTGTAAATCAATAGGCTTCCATGGCCATTTGCAGAACGAAAGGCACAGTCAGCTCCGGAAAATGCATCACGCAAGAACGGCCGGGGGCGGGAGCTGTCAGCCCCACTCAGCGAGCAGGAAAATCTATGCCTCCTCCTGGGTCCGGTGCTGGTGTCACCCAGGGCTGCCCACTCGGTCTCCTGCACGAGCCCACATGGGCCAAGCGGCTGTAGCTGCTGTGAGTGTGTGTGTGTGTGTGTGTGTGTGTGTGGAGAGAGATTTGTTGTGGGTTTTTGTTGTTGTTTGTGTTTGTGTGTGCTTTTTTCTAAGAGGCCATCAGCATTCTGGCAGCGTCCTGAGAAATTCATCAAATTATTTAACCTTTGCTGGAATAAATAATACATGTGCTTTCTCAGGATTTATTCTGATTAAGCCGTTCTGGAGTGGTGCCAGGCCCGAGCCCGCCCCAGGAAAGGCAGGAAGGAGGCTGGTGGCACAGGATGGAAAATCAGGAGGCCAGCTGAGGGCTGGAGGGGAGGGGGCCGATGAGGACCGAGGGCCCTCGTGGCAGAGACGGACCCCTGCGAGCCCCTCCAGGTTGGTGGGTCGTTGAGGAAGAAGATGAGCACCGCCAGCCTTCGTCTCTCCACCTGCAGGCTGTCTGCCTCCCCCCAGCAGTGGAGAGAGAGCTGGATTGGGGCCAGAGATGTGGCTGGGACTGCCGAATGACCTGCTGCGTGTCCAGGAGGCTGGGAGCCCGGTCGGCTTGGGTTTGATCTCTGCTGTGCTCTGCCGTCTGCATCTGTGTGCACTTGCCCAGGCAGCACTTGCAAAGCGCAGCATCTGCCCACAGCGAGTGCTCAGGAGATACGAGGCTGGAACATATTAAACTGCTGTTAGGAGACCAGCTGTAACCTCCAAAAGGACGTTTCATACGGCTCAACCTACAGATGCAAGTGGTGACAAAGACCACAGGACTAACACTAAGAGTTTACCGTGTGCTCTAGTCTATAGGCTTCCAACAAATAACCTCCTTTAAACTTCAGTCCTATGAGGTCTATACCATTATTATCATCCTCATTTTACAGGTGGGGAAACTGAGGCCCAGAGAGGTCAGGGAACCTGCTGGAGGTCACACAGCTCACAGAAGGCTTGAACTTGGATTTGAACCCAGTCTAGCCCCAGAGCTCCTCTCAGTGATACACCACGCCATCGTTTCTGCTTCACCTTTCCCAGGAGGTCACTGCCACCGTGCGTGGGGGAGAGAAGGCTCTAGATTTCAGATTCCATTGCCTACAAAGAGCAAACAGGAGAGAAGGAGATAAACTGCAATATCTGAGCCCGTCAATGATATGAAATTTGTAAGAACTTGATTTTAATGCAAATCTAGATAATTTCAAGACATCAAAAGGGGGGATCGTAGTGTTTGGGACTTTTGCACGCACAGGGGTGTCAGAGGCTCCGAAAGGTTCTAGACAGGACCTAGGAGCCGCCCATAGCAATCGCATCTCTAGTTAAAGGTTCTGGATTCCAGGAAGAGGAGATGCCTCTTTGGCTTGTAGAGCATGAGACACTGAAGCTGGTCAGTCTTAGAGGTCAGTACAGAGGACCTAGGACGGAGCTGAGTGACCCCAGAGGAGAGGGGAGAGGCCCAGTGTGCAGGCCTCATTTTCTGGCCTGGGGCCTCAGTTTCCTCTGCTGCTGAGTGGGTGGGTTGCCTCTCTCCGTAGCCCCTCCGGGCTGTGCCGTTCTGTTGTCACCCTTCTGCACTGTCCGTGTATCCGTCCACACAGCAAGCCAGAGCAGGCAGGGACACTGGGGCTGGTCTGCTTGGATTCCGATCCAGCTCCACCACTAAGCAGCTGTGTGACCTTGGGCAGGTGACCAGACCCCTCGGAGCTCATTTCTTCGTCTGCTACGATGGGGTAGTGGTCATGCCTACCTCTAGGCTGGCAGGTTTGGTTAAACAAGAAGATTCTGTAGAGCACCTGGCTCGGAGTGGGGATTCCAGAAGACGAAGCTGCTGTCCTGATGATCAAGAAGGCTTGGCCCGGGATGGAAGGAACAGACAAGAACATAAACACCAGAAGCCTGGAGGAGTGTCCAGGGGGCGGCCGCAGGGGGCCAGCTCAGGCCCCGACCCTGCTGGGATTCAAATCTGGAAGCTCTGCAGGACAGAAGACCTCAGCATTCCCACGAGTGCCCAATGGGCTCCAGTCCCTTGCTCAGGAGCAGAAACCTAAAATATTCACAATCGCCCCATGATAAACCCCAAATAATCTTTCTTGAAACCACATATCATTTTCCTCTTAAAGAAACGAAATCTCTAATTAGAGTTTCCTCTGAACGTTTTCTCTTTGAAAAAAATTAAAAATGTATAAACCCTTCTGTATCGTGTATGTATATTTCATTGCTGCATAATTGGGATCTTTGTCAGTAACCGGGGTGGCGGGCGACAGCCTTTTAATCGGCTACAGATGCTAATGTAGAGAGAGACATTTTCCTCCTCTTTGCTCGACTGTTCCAGCCAGAGACTGGAGTCCTCCCTAATAAGTATTTATGTCAAAATCCTTTTTTGGGGAGTGGGGGGAGAGAGAGCAGCTGTAGCACAGTTGAAAGACGTGGCTCTGATTACAGTCGCCAGCCAAGGGGGGGACCACTTTTAGAGTGAAACAGTGTTAATCAAGTTAATCACAAAACCCGCGCTATAATTGCTGCTGCTCTCAGACAAAATTTTACTTTTATCTAAATTACTAAAGTGAGGAGAGTGCAATCCACTCTAATTTAGCTTTTGAGCTAAGGAGAAAGCGTGTGTGGAAGGCTGGAGAGGTTTTTAAACATCAGGAGAACTCATGCTATGGAATTCAACTCTCCTCCTCTCTCCCTCCCGCCCTTCTGCCCTCTCTTCCTCCAAGACAGCTCAGCCCAGTGGTTGGAAGCCTGGACTCCTGGATCTACCACTTAAGGCTCTGTCCTCAGTTTCTTCATCTGTGAAACGGGGATGATAACGGTACCTACCTCAACGGTACCTAACGGCAGATTAAATAAATTGGCAAGGACGAAGTACTTGGCGTGTACTTGATATGTGCACTTGTGCACACACACACCCCCAATGCTCAAAAAGTGTTAGTTGCTATTGTCGGCCCTCAACTTTCCTTCCTCCCTCCCTTCCTTCCTCCCTTTGAGCTGCCTCCTTCCCTCCCCTCCTCGCCTCTGACTCCCACCTGTTACTAAGCAGCCACTCTGCAGGAGGCACGACCTACCTTTAGGGACCCGCACTCTGGTTCATGATTAATTCAAATACAAGTGTGGCATGGGTATGAGCTCAAGAGAATACAGAAAAGAGCTATGGGTTTGGACCAGAGGGGACCCCTTCGTCCAGAGGGGAAATCAAGAAGGGCTGCATGGAAAAGGTGGGATTGTAGCTGGGCATTGAAGGACACTGCACATGTAGAGTTAGGAGGCTGGAGGAGCGAGGACTAGGACCCACACTCCAGGTAGAAAGATCAGCGTGAGCAGAGATCTGGAGGGACACGTGCAGGGAGCAGACAGTACAGGGGTGCTGTGGCAGCGCTGGGTGCTATCAGGTGGGACTCAGTCCTGATGACAGGCCCAAGCTGTCACTTCTGCCCTGTGCAGCCCTCCAGTTTCATCCAGGTCAGCTCTGCACGTTGGCTGAAGAGAAATCTTACTTTCCTCAACTTCCAGGAGACCCCAGGTTGGATTCCATGATGGCCACACACTGAGCCATACACAATGCCGTTGTCACCAGCTGCCATACCCCACCTGCTTTCCACCAGCCTCACTTTCTCCCAGAGTAGCCTCTTGGGGTCTTCCAAATTCATGCTTAGTCCAACGAGGAGCTGATGTCATCCAAATTGCCCGGAAACACAGATTAGAGAAAACACACACAGTCAATTTAACTGGCAATTAAACAGGCTCCCCTATGTAATTAGCGTCAAGACAACTCACAATTACTACGGGGCGCACATTCGCAGCCGACACTCCACATTTATATAGAGTGACAATTACTGGGCACTAATATCTTAACAGGAAGAGAAGGAAATTTGTGACACCATTTCAAGGAGGCAGCCCATCCTGTCCCTTTGCACTGTAAATAACTCTTTTGTAAATGCAACTGTAAAATTAAAGAGGGAATGCTTGAAATGATGCAGAAGAAGAAAAATATTTACTCAATTGAAAGTAACGGACTGCTATTTTGGGACGACTGATTTCAGGAGACTAACTAGTTGCACCATCTTAGTAATAACAAGCACCACTTGCTGAGGGCTTCCCTTGCACCAGGCCCATTACGTACTTTATTGCATCCGGGTCTCACAACGACCTTCTTACAGAGACTAGGAACTGAGGTCCAGGAGGGGAAGCAGCTTGCCCAGGGTCCCACAGCTCAGGCAGCAGGATAGAAACTCCAAAACCTTTGTGCAAAGCCACCTGCACACTGCTTCCGTCTGCGCTTCCTGGGAGAGCTCTCCCCGCAGTCCCAAATGCTGATTAGCAAATGGGGAGGCAGAGGTGTGGCAAGCGAGGGGCTTGCCTGAGGCCATGCAGCAAGTCCCTAGCATAGACAGGTTTCCCACCATCTGCCCCTTTCCTCTGTCCCCTGTGGTTTATATGGAAAATGATGCCTGGAGAAAACCACCCAAAGATGACCTCTCTGGTAACTCCATCTCCCCTAGAACTGCCTTGTTAGGTCTGAGGTCCTTGTTCTCAGGGCAAGGGAGGCCTGAGATGGCTTCAGGGTCAACAGATTCCATGCAACACGACCCAAACAAGAGGACGTGTGAAACCACCAAGCACCGCACTGGGCACACGGTAAGCATTTTCCTTTCACTTCCCTTCTTCTAACCTTTAGAAATACCCTGAAAGGGACAGCAACCACCCCTTAACTTAGGAACCCAGCAATTAGGAATACTTGGCCAGGTGTAATATACAAGCTTAGCTCATCACAAGTCTTTAGCAATAAAATCTATGTCAAGTTGGTGGGTGTATCAGTTAGCTATTGCTGTGTAACAAACCTCCTCAAAACTCCGGAGCTTAAAAACAATGACATATTATCACTCGCTGGTCTGCTGGTCAGCTGGGGCTTGGCTGACCTGGGCTGGGCTGGGTGCCTCTTCTTCTCACTGCAGGTCTGTGGCTCAGCCAGGCAGCTCTGCTGCATGTGTCTCTCAGGCTCCAGCAGATAGACCAGGGCACAGTCTTCTGGTGGGGCTGGCAGAGGCTCAAGAGAGTGAGCAGAAACATGCCATGAAGGCTTGGGTCTTGCACAGCGTCAATTCTGGCCACATGCCATGTGCCAATTCACATGGCCAAGCCCTAGTCACACGGCAAGGGTGTGGCTATAAGGAGGAGTGAATAACTGGGAGGGAGGGGCGCTTGAGTTACCACAGTGTCATAAAACAACAGTGAAGTCATGTTCTTGTTTAAAAATCAGTTATTTGATGGGGAAGGAGCGGCAGCTGGAGGGATATGACTTACGGCTTCCATTTATGACTGTAAAATGGGAATAATCACAACTAGCTCACAGGGTCATTGTGGGGTTCAAATGAGACAAACCCTGTAATTTACCCAGCACCAGCCATGCCTGACAAGTCACACACAGTCAGTCAGTAACCCACTACAGTCCCTAGGGTGACCCGCTTGTCCCGGTGTACCTAGGACTGTCCATCCTGGGAACCCTCTCAGTCCTGGGCAAAGCAGGACAGTTGGTCACCCTAATTATCAAACTAATACAAGCTAATCTCCACCTGCCAGGCAGACTGCCGGGTATGCGGGTCAATTTCCTCACTTATCCCTTACAACGACCCTGCTCGGCAAGGGGCCACTATTTTGATGTGCTGCCTCCGGGACTCGGCAGCACCAGAGAATACAGAGGACAAAGACGGATTTTTTTCACGGACTCTTCCCTCAAAGGACTGACAATCGAGGAAGAACAATTTGAAACACATGTCCAGTGACAACCGTGACACAAGGGAGAAATTGGGCTCAGTTTCTTCATCTGCAAAATTCTGGCAAATCTAACCTCCCCAAGGATGGCAAGGTTGCGATTTTTTAAGATTAACATTCACGTTCCTTTACAGCCACTCTGTCTTGATAGCCAAGGTTAAGAGTCCGGCTTTGGAAATGTAGGGAAAATTATGTCTGACCAGAGTTTCCTTGACAAAAGGAATTTGCCTTAGTCCTCCCACTGGAGGTCTTGTTCTAAATATATTTGTTTACAGATTGGAAAACCTTTAAATCACCCGCGGGCTCGTGGAGGCTGTTCGGCCACTCTGCTCCCTGCAATCCTGGGAATGGGGAGGAATCTGCATCCCGGGTGCCCTGGGTAATGTCAGCACGACCCGAATACTTAGAAATGGATACTAAATCAAACTTTGCGGTCTCGATCGTTCACCTCTCTCCTGGCAGCCGGGCCCTTCACTTTGACGTTTTCGTTGTTTTAAAAAGTCGTAGGCAAAGCAATATATCACCAGAAACACAACACGTGAATGGAGTGTTACCCCAGGAAGCCAATTTTGTACTCAGCTCCGATGTCTTCTGGAAGAGCTAAGTCCATAAAGGGTATGGCAGCGCCTTGGGTGGGTCGTGGGTTTTGAGAACATCCGATGGAGAGCTTGGGAGCTCAATGCCTCACGACTTCCACCTGTCATGAAACCAGAGGGCTCATTGGCCGGATTTCAATTCGCCTTCCCTTCGGCTACGTTAGGTAGTGAGTGCTCACTGCCTAGTCTTGCTAGCCAGACTCTGGCTCATTCTAGAGCCTGCAGGTTCACTCAACATTAACCCAGGCTCCACTGAGAGCTCTTGGTACTGGGCCTCCACTCAGCTACAGAGATAAACAGGTCGGCCTTGGAGAGCTGAGCTGGACGCCTGCATAAACAATGGCAAGGCAACGTCAGCCTTGAGAGGTCCAAAGAGGGGGCCGTGATATGTGTGCTCAGGGCAGATGGGGAGGTGGCAGGGAGTCCAGGGAGGCTTCTCGGAGGAGGCGATATTTGGGCTGAGACCAGCGCGTCCATAGCTCCTCCTCCCTGAAAGGAAAACTAGGCTTTCAATCCCAGGCCTGCTAGTTATGGTTGGAGGCTTTAAGCAAGTCATCTAAGCTTTCTGGCCTCAGTTTCTTCATCTGCAAAATGGGGATGATGATTGTACCTAATTCATGGAGGTCTCATGAGAATTAAGTAAGATAATGTGTATAATGCACTCAGAACATGTGATCACGTATTTAACAAGTACTTACGAAGCACTGATTCGATGCCCGGCAGTGTACTGGGCAAAGTGGGTCTACAATAGGCAGAGGCAGACCCAGGTCCCACGAAGACTATATGGTACCTGGCACACAGTTTGGGTCCAATAAATGGTCATTGTCATCATTATCACTGCACCCACCTCAACCCAAGGGGTCAGAGCAGGGCACAGAAGGAACACCGCCTGGGTGGCACACATCTCCAAATTCCCTTGCCCTCAACTAAGAGGCGTTGAACAAAGGCTTTAACTGCCTCTTCGTCAAAATGGGAATGAGGGAATGGAGTTTTCTGAAAGCAGGAAGTTAACCCAGCTTTCACACAGCAAAACCCAAGCAAATGTCAGGCTCCAAGTTGGAAAGAAGTCTTGGGATGCAGGATCCTAGAGTTCACCCCGATTTCCCTCCTCACGGTTAATGATGCCCCCACCTCCCCACTGGCCACTGGCCGCTGACTGTTCATGGTGTCTGGGTGCTTACCTGGCCTGGGTTCAGCCCCCTACACCCTGGGAAGTACGCTGAGAGATGCTTTCTCTCAGTGCCCCTGAAACCTTAGCAGGCACTGGACCCACCAGGAGAATTTGTCAAACACCCCTAGAGTTTCTGATCTCAGTAGATCTGGGCTGGGACTCCAGAATTTGCATTTCCAACAAGTTCCCAAGTAATACTGATGCTGCTGGCTCAGGGACCATTGGCTTAGAACATCATCCCTATTTTACAGGTGGGGAAACTGAGGCTCTGAGAGGTAAAGCGATGAGCCCATTCACACAGCTAGAAAGGAGCAGGGCCTATGGTGTGATCAACTAGCCTGGTTTGCTTAGGACTGGGGGTTTCCAGGGACATGGGACTTTCAGTGCTAAAGCCAGGGCAGTCCCAGGCAAACCAGGGCAGCTGGTGAGAGGAAGGGTGTGGAGGGAACAGCAGGATGCGGGCAAGGGCGCTGCGTTAGGAAGGAGTGCAGAGAGGCAGACAGAAGACAGTCCAGAGGGCGGGAAAGGACGCGTGAGGCAGGGAGGTGGCCAGAGAGCTAGGCTGGGACCCAACTGCAAGACTTGGCATTTTATCCCAAAGCAACGGCAGCTGTGGAAGGATTTCAAGCAGGGGGTGACACGGTCCACTCAAAGGTCACTCTTGGTCTCCAATGTGCCTGGATGTCCCTGGTGGGGGACAGTGGTCCATGGAGAACAGTCCCCGGGAGCCTGCCTTGCTTTCAGTCAAGTCTCCCAGATACTTTGGGGTGGGGAGACTGGTAGATGGAGCAGACACAGGAGGCAGAGAGTGTTCAAGTGGGTTGGGAGATTTGGAGGACGTGGAGCCCCCAAATCCCCCCTCTGCTTCACACCCCATCCCATCGCCACTTGACTGGGTGCAGGAATTGAGTTGTCGCAACGGACGGCCTCGTGAGCAATTGTAATTAAAGGTCTGTCAATGTTTCCACTGGGAAAGCAATTTTCCCAGTGCATCTGTTTTGTTTTTTTTTTTTCCTTTCTTTCTTTCTTTCTTTCCTGGGTATAACAGAGCCCAGGCAGGGCCTACTGATTGTGCATGCAAGACAGGTCCTGAGGTCGTTATGCGAGTGTTAATGTTCCGTTACAATATACAGTAATGAATTGGGACTTTCAGAGTAATAGCAGTCTGTGCTATTGGCCAAAATGAGTGTATTCATCTTCATTTTTAACATCTATTGCCTTGGAGAAGCTTTTATAATTAAATGTTTGGTTGCACCAGCAAATAAGAGGAAGGAAGTTTACTTCCGTGAAAAGAAAGGACCTTCCTATATCCATCCAGCAACAGGCCTGGCCTTGAAAACAAAGGTGACTACTACTGCTTTACCCACAGCTGTAGTGAGAGTCAGATTTCAGTCCACTACAAAGAGGAACTTTATGATGATTACAATAATCTGGCAATAGACCAAACTTCTTTTTGAAGTAGTGAGTTCCTCATGGCTGGAGGTATTCAAGCATAGCATGTAAACTGATGAGCTATAGAGGGGATTCTAGCATGAAAGAAGGGTTTCTTATTCTCAAGGTACAGGGATTTGTGGATGAGATCTGAACAGGAGCATCTTTTAGCATGAGCTGCGAGGAAGGTTATATGGGGATTTTTACCAATTTACAGGACTTTAGTGGCACCTGCCTGGTAACCAATGATGTGCTCCTCTTAGATGACTCATCCACTCTGTCTTTTTCCAGTCATTAATTCCTGCAGGCTTGGTGATGTGATGAATTTTTCTGAGTCACTGTATATACTTCAGAGTGATAAAGCGGAATCTTCTTTAACCTAATTCTAAACTTCAGACTTGTTGCTATTCTGATGGGCCCTCCCAAGCTCGGTGAGGTTTGACAGAATTTTCCTTAGTGTTTCTAAGAGAAGCTTCCAGAGGGTGGTTGAAGGAATGTGGACGGGACAGTTGAGAAGGATTTCGTGGAGTCCGTCCCTTCTCTGTTTACTACAGAGTGACCTTGACTCAGAGTGGCATCTCCACCTTCCTCCACACGTCAGCAGTTAGCTGCGAGCAGATGCTGGATTGTCTGAGAACCACTGCAGGGATTTTTGGAAATTCCTCGTAGAAAGTTCAGGACTCTCCATGGTTCCCTGGCTGCGTGAATGAACTGCAAGGGAAAGTCGGGCTCAGTTTTTATGAAAGCCCCTGTGGACCCTTATGCAGGGGGCCCCAGTGCCATCGTAGGCATTGCCATCCCTCCTCCAACATCCCCATGGAGGGCCACGGCTGGGAGAGCCCGAGCTGGCAGGCGAGGAGGAGGCAGGCCCTGTCCTGGTGGCGTGTCCTGCCTATTTGCTCTCTTGTCTTTCTCCCATGACACTGTGGCTTCTCTACTTTACTCCCTGCCCCGTGCCACCTAGCTCAGTGCCTGGCACCTGGTAAGCACCCATGAAATGTTTGCCGATGAATGAATGAATGAATGAATGAATAGCACTCCCTCTTGCCCCCTGAAGTTAGTTAAAACAT
The DNA here is from genome assembly GCA_028533085.1 of Varecia variegata. Taxonomy (NCBI): domain Eukaryota; kingdom Metazoa; phylum Chordata; class Mammalia; order Primates; family Lemuridae; genus Varecia; species Varecia variegata. Next base: position 112,409,634 of record CM052443.1, read on the forward strand.
AGCTTTCAATCCCTTTCTTCTTCTCTCTCCCTTCCTCATTGAAGAGCATCTAATTGCACACAAACCATGGTATCTGGGGTGTTTGCCACCCTGTCTAGCTGACAAAGCCCTTTCATATCCATCATCTCATCTGATCTGCCCATTTTAAGGTGAGGAAACTGAGGCACAGAGTCTCCGGGGCAGTAGGTAACAGAGAGAGGAGCCTGGTCCTGATTCCAAGACCAAAGCGCTGGTGACAATGTGACCGTGTCCTGAGAAAGCAGCAGCCACAGAGGGGCCCACCCCTCATTTTTGTCCCCCTCAGACCACCCACACTTTGGCCCCTGCCTTCCCCTTCTGATGTCCTCGTAACTGCTCCAAGACTTGTTCTGTAAGGGCTTTTCCTCGGTAGGCAATTACCTGAGTTCATATGGTTAATTGAAATATTCCTTTTCCTAGAGTTTTAATTCATCCAGCGTAGTTTCAGGAGCCACAGATAATAAGACCTAATTTATAATTAGGGCTTATCAAGAATCAGCTAATTTCTAGACCCCTGATTCCCAGGGAGGGAGTGCGGAGTGGGGGCTTCTCTTCCCTTTCCAGGGAGTTGCTACCCTCAAAGCTGCAAGAGGCGCCAGGGAGGGAGGAGAACTAATTGGGAGCTGGCCCTCCATCTTGGACAATTTATTAATTGGATTATGGGAAGTCTCAGGCCCCAGGCAAATCCCAAGGAGGCACTGCTGCCTCTCCTGGTTTACTGTGAGAATGTTAGACACAAAGACATGAGACCTTGGTTCCTCTCAATCATTCAGGAGCTGGGAATCTTTAAATAAGTCACCGAACACTGCCTAGCCTCAGTTTCCCTAGCAATACAATGGCTGGGATCACCCCTGCCCTGCTGACCTCTCAGAGCTCTCCTGGGAATTGCATGAGATAATCGAGCAGGTACATTTCAGGAGTTGTCATGACTGCTCCCAGGGCCTGTGTGCCTGGGATGGTTCCAACGCACAGCTAGGGAAGGGTGTTCTAACCCAGGAAACCACGTCTCAGAGCGATTGAGACTGGCCAAGACCCAGAAGGAAGTAAGAGTTGGGGTCTGACTCCAACCCCAGTTGTCTTTATGTCTGGTTTCCCGAGCCTTTCCTTGCACCTGTAGGTTATAGGGATTTTAGACTCTGGTCTCCTTGTTTCTTACCTACTTCAAGCTCCACTCTTCCCCAGAAGCCTCTCAAGCATCCACCCAGCCGGTTCGAGTGTCAGGAAGGGGCCATGCCGAAATAGTGGAAGGACAATGACTTTGAAATCACACAGGCCTGGTTTCAAACTCATACTCTGCCCTTTACTAGCTGTATGAGTCAGGATCCCTTCGGTTGCATGTGACAGAAACCCAATGAGCTTAAGCTAAAAAGAAATGTCAGCTAATGTATCCAAAAACTCTAGAGTTACTAGTTTTAGGTATGGTTGGACGCAGGGGCTGCACAATGGTGGCAGAGCCCTCTTTCTCCCTCCAGCTCTCAGCTGTGATTTTCTCTATGTTCATTCTCCAGCAGGGTTTCAGCAGTGGTGGGCGAAATGGAGGTGGCCCATTCCTGGGGGGAGGGAAAGGAGGTGGAATGAACCCACGGCATAGACTGAGCAGGATTTTCACGGGGTAGAGAAAAGTGGTTCTGTAAAGAAAGGCAGATTGGGAGGACAAAAAGCCAGGTAGTCTCAAGCTAATCCCCCACCCTGTCGAATTCTGTTTTCTCATCTGTGCAATAGTATCAACAGCCATGTTGCAAGATACAAGATTAATATACAAAAATCTATTGTATTTCTATACACTAGCAATAAACAATCTAAAAGGAAAATTTTTAAAAATTCCACTTGTAATAATAGCTTCAAAAAGAATAAAATAGGAATAAATTTAACAAAAGAAGTGCAAGACTTGCACACAAAAACTGAAAACATTGTTGAAAGAAATTAAAGAAGACCTAAATAAATGTAAAGACAGCCTGTGTTCATAGAAGATTTAATGATACCATGGCAATACTCATCAAGTTGATCTACATAGTGAAATTTCTGCAAATCTCCAACTGATTTTTCTTCGGAAATTGAAAAGCTGATCCTAAAATTCACATGGAAGTGCAAGGAACTGAAAATAGCCAAAACAATCTCGAAAAAGAAAAGTTGGAGAACTCACACTTCCCAATTTCAAAACTTTCTCCAAAACTACAGTAATCAAAATAATGTAGTACTAGCATGGGGTAGACATACGAATCAATGGCAAAGAATTGAGAGAACAGAAGTAAACCCATATATCTATGGCCAACTGCTTTTCAACAAGGATGCTGAGACAATTAAATGGAGAAAGAATAGACTTTTCAATAAATGGTACTCTGACAATTGCCTGTCCACAAGTAAAAGAAGGGAGTTGGACCACTACCTCACACATAAAAAAAAAAAATAACTGAAAATAGTTCATAAATCTAAGAGATAAAACTATAAAACTCGTAGAAGAAAATATAGGTGTAAATCTTCATGACTTTGGATTAGGCAATAGTTTCTTAGATATGGCAGCAAATAAATTGGAATTCATCAAAAATGAAAACATTTAATTTTTAATTAAAAGGAAGTGACGAGAATGGGAGAAAACATTTGCAAATCATGTGTCTGATAAGAGAATTGTATATAGAATATATAAAGAAATGGTATAATTCAATAAAAAACAAGTAACTCAATTAAAAAATTGGATTTTAATCAAATGTCAAAATATATGACTACACATTTCTGCAAAGAAGATATACAAATGATCAATAAGCACATGAAAAGATGCTCAACATCATTAGTCACTAGAGAAATACAAATCAGAACCACAGTGTGATGCAACTTCACATCCACTAAGATGGCCACGATCAAATAGATGGGCAATGACAAGCATTGGCAAAGATGTGAAGAAACTGGAACCTTCATTAGTTGCTGGTGGGTACAATGGTACAGCCATTTTGGAAAAGAGTGTAGCAGTTCTCCAAAAGGCTAAACACAGGGGGCTGGGCATGGCAGCTCATGCCTGTAATCCCAGCACTTTGGGAGGTCGAGGCTGGAGGATCACTTGAGCCCAGGAGTTCAAGACCAGCCTGGGGAACATAGCGAGACCCCATCTCTACAAAAAAAATTAAAAAATAAGCTGGGCATGGTGGCACATGCCTGTAGTCCTGGCTACTGGGGAGGCTGAGGCAGGAGGACCACTTGAGCCCAGGAGTTTGAGGTTACAGTGAACTATGATTATACCACTGCACTCCAGCCTGAGTGACAGAGCAAGACTCTGTCTCTAAAAAAAATTTTTTTAATTTAAATTTTAAAAAAGCTAAACATAGAGTTACCATATGACCGGCAATTCCACTCCCAATTTCAAAAGAATTGAAAACATATGTGTACACAAAAACATCTACATAAATGTTCACAACAGCATTGTTCATCACAGGCAAAAAGAGGAAAACCTCAAATGTCCATGAACTGATCATTGGATAAACAAGATTTCTTTTATCCATACAATTAAATATTATTCAGCCATAAAATGCAATGAAGTACAGATACATGCTACAGTTTCGATGCACCTTGAAAACATCATGCTATGTGAAAGACACCAGTCACAAAAGGCCACATATTATTTATATGGAATGTCTAGATTTGACAAATCTATATAGACAGAAAATAGATTAGTGGTTGCCAGGGGCTGGGAGAAGGGGGAACAGGAAGTGACTGGTAAGAGGTGTGAAGCTTCTTCATGGAGTGGTGAAAATATTCTGAAATTATATAATGGGACAGTGGCACAATTTGGTGAATATACTAAAACCACTGCCTTGTAGGCTTTAAAAAGGTGAATTGATGTTTTGTGCATTATATCTCAAGAAAGCTGTTATTTTTAAAGCAGGTGTCAAACATCTACTGCACAGGGTAGTTGTGGGGTGAAATGAATTGTTGCATCTAAAGCACCCGGCACCGCGTGAGGCACCCTGTATGCACTCAGGAAGTCTTAGTTTTCTTTCCTTTCCAAATAAACACTTCCCATTCCCCAGCCTCCCCGCCGCCACCACCACCCCTCTTAAAGCAATGCCACTCCAGTTTCCAAGGTGGGGCTTTGAGGCATTGCACAAGGACAGCGGTGCTGCGCTTGGCTACTCACGGCACAGCCAGGGTCATTCTTGAGATGGCTGGGCTGGTCCTCCTGATAGTAATGGATGAGACACCCATGTCCCTGAGAATGCATCAGCCTAGGCAGATGCAGCTCTATCCATCCACCCAGGCCTCACATCCACTTTGATTCAAAGGTTTTTCATTCTGGTCAGTTTCCATGAGGGGGTCGGTTTTATTAGTTGGCGATGACAGGCCAAGTGAACTCAGGTACTGGGTGTTTGGCTAAGGATGATGACGACGAGGCTATTTTAAGTCACTGGAGTTCAAGGGTATCTGCCTCAGCGCTTTTGTTTAAATTGATTTGTAGTCCTGCTCGCTCGACCTTGCTGCATAAAATAGTTCCAAGGGGGGAAAAGAGAACAGCGTGATTCTAACAGATATGTCCCAGCCTGCTGGGCCCTCCCTCACCCCAGCCAAGCCCACCTCCCGCTGCCCTTGGCTGTGGGCAGGGACAGTGAAGGGGGCACCGTGCCACAGGCACAGGAGCCAGAGAACACCCCAGCAGAAGGGTCCAGCCACCCCGGTGGGGAAGGCCTAGAAGAGGAGAGGATAGCCCAAGGTCACAAAATCAGTCAGTGACAAAGTTAGGATTTTAATCCAGGCCAGTGTAGCTATTTTTAATATTTATTAAGTGCCTGCTACATTCCAAGGCAACCTCTAATGCTTTGTCTGTATTAGTTCCTTTAATTCACATAACATCCAATGACATAAAGTATTACTGATATCCTCATTTTACAGATGAAGAAACAGAGAATCCCCATTTTACGGACAGCTTTAGTCATTTGCCCAGGGTTGCGTGGAGAGTCGGATGGCAGAGATGGGATTTGAACCCAGGAGTGTGACACTAGAACCAGCCACCACCCATTCCACCTCTGTTTGTTTATTGCTTCATGAAATCAGGTTCTGCCAGGGTCTAAGCAGGACAGTTCGGCTGTCTACATAGACCAAATTGCTTGATAATTGTCACACCCCCAAAACATCGCATGCAGGATGGCCCTATAACATCAGTCTTTGAAATCGCTCCTCTACCTAGGTTACCTGCGTGCCCAAAGCAGGACTGACAAACCGGTGTGAAACGTGCTACACCTCATGGTAGTTCTCGGACCACCCAAACAAGCTGCCCGACCCCTTCCCCTCTGACCAGTCTGAGGGCCTCATCCCTGCTCCACTCTCCCAGCCTTTAACTGTCCAGCTGGCCGGGAATGGGCAGAAGGAGCATTGAACTGGGAGCCAGGGGATCGATGTAAAAGTCCTGTGTGTCCTCGAATGAGTAACTTAACCTCTCTGGCCCTCAACTTCCTCATGGATATAAGGATCCCTGACTTTCTCACAGGTTTGTTCTGAGGGTTCAGAGAACTTGCTTGACATGGGTGGGTTTTGAACCCTGGAAAGGACCATGCGTTTGGGGAGTTATTACCAATACTGCCCTCTGCAAGGGATGAGGTGTAATGAGAGGGAGTGGCCAGTAGGTGGCAGTGCTTCAAAGCAGCCTGGGGGATGCCCGCAGGAACTTCCTATTAATTCTTCCTCATTAGGTGTATGGAACTTTAGCCCCCCACCCCATACACACACACCTATAAAGGTAAACGTAAAGCTCGGGGAGGAGAATGCCACTTCCAAGGACCCACGACAACACAGTGGCAGAACCAGGATCAGACCCCTGGTGGGGGTGATCTCTGAATGCCTTCCTTCACCCAGCCCCTATTTACTAGGGTCCTACCGGGCGCAGATGCTTATGCAAGACCTTCCCCTTGAGTTTTACTGCTCAAGCCTGGGGGCTTCCCAGCCCATCCACCCGCCACACCTGCCGTCTCCCACCGCTTCCCGGGCCTCACTCTCGGATAAGCACTCACCCAGCCGAGACTGGACACCTGCCAGGGAGAGGGGACAGAGAGCATCGTGGGTGGACCAGAGGCGAGGAGAGCTTCACTTGTAGCTTGCTCTGTGATCTTGGCCAAGGCCCTCATTCATAGGTTGTGAAATCAGTTTAGTGGGCGTTTAATTAATTAGAAAATAAAAAATACTAGCATACATCTGCAATAGTATAGGTAAACATTGTTTTTTAAAAAATTGTTCCACTTCTATAGGCACACACACACATACACACACACATATCCTGATATGGAAGGCATTTCATCTTGTGTATCACGGTCTAACAGTCTGAGACCCCATCTGAGGGAGACCCTAACCCTGCCTCCTGAGATCCAGGGTCTCCCCTCCCTCCCTGCCCCCCAGGCTGCCCAGGAATCCCTATCTGGGTATATTTCTACTGTCAGCAATCTGCTGATTCAGCAGTAGGCAAGGTCTAGCAGACTCATACCTTCTATGACTTAATATGCTGATAAATGTGCATGATTCCATGTTATCCTCTATGCAATTACGCCGGGTAGTATTACCCCTTGCACAGATGAGAAAACTGAGGCTCAGAGAGGCTTCATAGCTAGCGAGGGCCAGAGGCAGGACTTCCGCCAGGGTCAGCCTCCCCCTCAGAGGCGGCTGACTCCACTGACTCAGGGCCTGCGGGCCCCCTCTCCTAAGACAAGCAGCAACCACTTCCCAGCACTTCCATTTCTCTTATTCCAAGTCACTTTTATTTTCTCTCTCTCTTTCAAGTTTGATTGAATTTACACTTAATGAATCCAACTTTGTCATTTAGGGGATGTTGGGGCAATAAGACTTGACAAGGCATGAGTGATGATGCAATAAGTCGTGCTGGGAGCCCGGAGCCATCTCTGCTCCCTCCCTTGAGTGATGGCTGCGTGACTCAGGCCCTGGGGAAGCCTCCGGACTCCTGCAAGGAGCAAGACTGGGGGTGGAGACGTGGTCAGTTTATTTAGAACAGGCCTTTTGGATTAGGATGGTAGGGTGCACAGGGATGGGTAAAGGAGGGACAGCAAGATGGGAGAAGTAGGTGCCACTTCTACCATGGAGCTGCTTGCTCTACTGCCTTGGGCAAGTCACGTCACCTCTGTGGTCCTCAGTTCGTCCATCTGTAAAATGGGGCAATGGATCAAGGTTGGTATTGCTTTGTGAATTGCAGGGAAGGCTCATGCTCTTGTCAGAATTTCAAAGGTAGTTGTTTGACTGCAAAATAAGCTGCCTGGAGGTTCATGTCCTGTCCCCTTACTTGCCGAATATAAAAAAGGCTGCTCCTCTGTCCAAGACCCGCTCATGTGAAAGGCTGGCGGGAGCGCCCCTGGGCAGGGGGGAGGGTAATGATCTTTGATACAGGAACAAAATGAAAAACATGAACATTTTATTACAGTGAGATTTCACTTTGGTTAGGAAAAACAAGAGATGCGCAGGAAAAAAAAGTGGTTGGCAGAACAAACCCAAAATGTTCACAGTCAGGGGTAGAATTTATTTTTCTCCTTACTTTTATCTGAATTTTTAAACCCTTTTTAGTGAAATAAAACACACAGAAGAGTGAATGAAATATAAATGTGGAGTTTAAAGAATGATTATAAAGTGGGTGTTTATGTAACTGGCCTCATCACCACCCGCTTAGAAGCCTCTCTCCCTGACAGGCAGCTTTTTCTCCATCATCTATTTATTTTTATTTTTCATAGTTTTACTGCCTAAGTGGGCTTCCCTAAAGAACAGTTTTGTTTTGCCTGTTTTTGAAATGTATGTAAATGGAATCATACAGCATGTGTTTTGTGGACATGTATCTATCTTTAAGTCAACATTATGTTTTTAAAACACATCCTTGTTGCATGTGGCTATGATTGGTGCGTTTTTGATATGTAATAATACATTTTATGTCTATACCACAATTCATCTGCCCCTTCTACTATTGGTGGGCATCTGATTGTTTGATTTGTATTTTCTAATTTTTCTACAACAAATATGTTAATACAGGTGAAATGCCTGCCACAGAGTAGGTGTTCAGTTAAAATTTTTTAAACAAATGCATGAAGAGCAACAAGTTTGTCTTTTTTTTTTTTTAATTAAAGAAAAGTTTCAGGGGTACTAAAAGGGTTCAGATTACGAACAAAGATAGATCGAAGGGAGAATTTTGCAGCTTTTCTGATTTTCCCTGGAGCTCAGAGGAGACACATCGGGTTAAAGCAGAAGATTGGTGGATGCGATCTCCATTACCTAGAAAAGCCTCAAGCATATCTGGGCGTCCCATTTAAAATAAGAATAGAGTAACATTGAAAATGAAGAAAAATTCCCACAATCGTGGTGTTACATGTGTGAGTAGAGAAAATTAACATCTACAGAAAGCATTGCAGCAAAGTAGGCAAAGCAATTAACTGGGAGTCAGAGGAGCTGAGTTGAACTCCCCGCTCTTCCGTGAAGTGGCAGTGTGACTTTATGACAGTCATCCTGACATCTCAGAGCCTCAGTTTCTTCCTCTGTGGAACAGGGACTATGTCCTCAAAAGGTTGATCAAGTAGGATGATCTGAGTTTTGTAAAGGTGTATACAAATGCCAGAGTGTCACATGAAACCACAGGGACAGAAAACAAATCTTTTAGAAGGTCCATTTCCTGATGTGTATATATTATATACATATATGTGTGTATATATATATATATCTCCATTTCCTTACAGTCTATGAAGCATCACCCCCTGCCTTAGGCACAGAAGATACAGAAATGAAGAGACACCTCATTCTGCTTATAAAATGGAGGAGATGAGATGATTTTGATTATTAGAAATCTGACTTACTGGAAAAGCTGGGGGCCAGCGTGAGAACCAGAGCCACCCAGGCATCTCCCTGCTATTCTGTTAGCTGTCAGCGAAGGGACTCTGGCTGTGCCAGGCACATAGCAGACACTCCATGTTGGCAGAAAGAATGACAGTAAAAATCATATTTTTTAAATCTGATTTAGAGAGAACTCTGCCTCGGCCCCTGCCACCACCCACCTTTCTTTTAAGTCAAAGATTTCTTCAAAAAGTTAACAAAAGTCTTTGAATCTTCCTGAAACCCCACAGAGGTCCAGGAAGGCCTGGTTACAACCACATATTAGAGTTGTGACCTCTTTGTGCCACTGGTCTCTTTGGCAGGCTGGGGATGCTCATAGACCCCTTCCCAGAATAATATTTTTAAATGGAAATAATGCAGGTATATTTAAGTGCATATGTATTTTGACAAAAATATTTTGCAGGATTACAAAGAAAATCAATTACATTGAAGTATAGTCTTAAACATGAAAAGAACAGCTATGTTAAATAGTAATAGATATGTTTCTCTAATAATGAAATAAGTAATAAGCTCTACCAATAGGTTTAATAACATAATATTGAAATAGTGATGAACCTAAATGATATTTCAAAATATCTGCAATAACTGAATTATGATAGGAAAGCATCTGTGATTTTTATTGGTGACACACCGCAGTACTGCTAATGACGGTGGTTTGTTGCCTACATTCAAAATGGAAGAAAATGCTAAATTTCAGTTAAGAGATTAATGAAAATAAAGATGTAGTTTTTTTCCCCCATCCAAGTTTGCAGAGTTCCTGAATTCTAACTGAATTCTTGAGAGCCCCTGGAGGTGTTTGAAACTGTTTTTATTAATAATGCAGTGGCCCATAATACAGCCACTGTGTCTTTTGGGAAGATATTTTTCCTTTTACAAGCACATGACCACACACAAAAACTCAGCCACCTGTGGAACCCAAGGTGGTGGAAGGGATATAGGGTCGGCAGAGTTGGGGACAGGGAGGGTCATGTGGCATGAAAGAATTCATTCCTATAAGTGCGCACGTTTGGGTCAGATACACCCCAATGGCCCATCAGACACCACACCCCATTATAAGTCCACACCACATTACACATTGGGTCAAGGGACAATGGGTCTAAAACATGGCATTTTTAGACCCCAAGAAGCAACTCAGCTAGTATGCAGTGGTAAATTCCATTTTAGATGCTTTATAAATCAAAAAATGAAAAACAAAAGCAAACCCAATAAATTAAGTTTGCTGCTTTGGATCTTGGAAAACAGTCTTCCCTACCCCACGCCCACCACACACACAAACCCTAAGGAAGATAGTGGGCAGGAATGAAAGATAGACACAAGAATAAACAAATTAGGAAACACAGAAACAGTGGAATCAGTAAATAAAACCAAGAGCTGGCTCTCTGAAAGGGCTAATAAAAAAGACCAACCTCTGGCAAATAAAATCAAGAAAAGAAAAGAGGCCCAAGTGAAATCAGGAATGAGCAAGTGATTATAACAACCAATCACAATATTACAAACTATGGCAGGGGGCATTATACATGATTCTATAGCAAGTTTGTTTGAAATTATCAATAGAACAGATGATAGTCTACAAAAATATAAAACAATGCAATTGATACAAGAAATGTAGATTAGATCAGCAAGCAATGAAAAGCATAGAAGAGGGAGAAATTTATTAAACAACGCTCCCCATCTCTGAAAAAGACATTTTTGTCCACCTTGGGGTCTCTGGAGAAATCTATCCAAATTTTACAGAACACTGCATTTCCATGTTGCATAAATTATTCCTTAACATAGGAAAAGAATGGTTTAAAAAAATCTGCTAATTCATTTTGCAAGGCAAATATAGTCCTGATTTTAAGCCCTGACACAGAGTTTTTTGTAAGGAAATAGGATCCAATATCATTTAAGAATACAATCCCAGAAAATAGTATTCAGCAGCACATTTAGAGCCTAAAGCACCATGACCACAAAGGGTTTCTCTGGCAAAGCACAGAAAGTTCAGCAGAAGGGTATCTATTAATATCACATATCAGATCAATAGATTAAATAATATGAACCATATGATCATCCTAGTGGATGCCCAAAAATGCATTTCAATAGATGTCAAAACATTTTTAAAAATAGGAATAGAATGACACTTCCTTAACATAATAAGATCTATTTAAAACAAAGCCAGCGTCCTTTTTAATGGAAAAACATTAGAGATTTTTCCATTAGAAAGAGCAAGAAAACAAGAAAGCTCTGTATCACTATTATTATTTAATATTATATTGATAATCCTGGCTGATGTAATAAGACATGAAAAAGTAACCATAGGAATAATTATTAGAAAGGTTGAAAGAAAGCTCCATTTGCAGATGATATGATTATATACTTAAGAAATTTGATGTTCCCATCTAAACTAATATTAGCATTAATATGAAGGTTCAATAACTGGCTGTATATCATGGATACATGATAAATATTTTAAAAATCAATAACTTTCCTAAGTAAATGCAATAACAAGACAGACATAAATTTAAAAAATGAGATCCAGTTCACAATCAAATATAAATAATGAAAATACTAAGACATAAAAATGGCATACAAAAAAAATCCAAAATTTTCCTGGAAAGCATAATAGAAAGCTAGAATAATGGAAAAACATATCATGTTTCTCAATGGAAAATCTAAATATTATAATTTTATGATTTAATACAAAAGGATTTCTTATAGATTTTGACAAAATGCATTTAAAAATAATTTGGAAAAGAACAGGTAAAATACTAAAAAATATTCTAAAAAAAGAGCGATGATAAAAGATAACATTTAAATAAGTCATTAAAGTACAGTAACTGAAAGGGTATGGTACTGGAGTGAAATTAGAACTATAACTTGTTGAAACCAAAAGTCCAAAACCAGACTTGGTGACATAAGAGAGTTTAATATATAAAAAAGGTGTCACAATATAATAGGGAACGGAAATATCATGTATTAATAATAAAGGAGTTGGAGAAGTTGAACAGTACATAAGCAGAGAAGTTAACTTAGGTCTACATTTAAAAATAAATTCCAGATTTAGAAGAGACCAACTGAAAAAAATCTTACAGAAAACCTAGTGGAAGTGAAATGGTATATTTAACCCATCCAAGAAATAATAACAGGCCAAGGGTAGAGGACATAGTAGAAATTACAAAAAGGGAAAATTGACAGAGTAAGCCATATTAAAATGTTAAATGTATGCAAACACAAACACAGAAAGTAAAAGAAAAAGAAAACACACTAGGAAAAAGACTGGTATTGAATGGGCTTTTAACTATTTTTTTTAAAACTTGACCTTTTTGAGACTCTAAAGAAAGTTAAGAACTCTTTCACATTTACATACAGACACACATACATAAACATATACAGGCAAGAACACACACACACACGCATGCACACAGGTACATTCACATTGACACAGAGAGACATATACATAGACACAGACACATACATGGCACATATACTTTCATAGGACTGGTGAACACCTAGTGCCTCTCCTGAGATCCAAGGTTAAGAATACCTCATCTAGAAAGAACAACGTACATTAAAATACTTAGGAGCACCCCAAGGCCAAACAAAGAAATAAAGGTGTGACCCAACAGTTTCCTGAAGAGGAAATAGAAACAGTCAACACAAGGGCAAACAATCAATAGGCATAAAATATGTTCTAATTTTTGTCTACTAAATTATCAACTTGGTATGAAACTGATTTTAAAAAGCAAACTAATGCTGATGAGGTTTCAGGAAAATTGCCACATTGCTGGTCCCTTTGGAAGAGTGACTTAAAATATCTAACAAGAGCCCCAAAACATCAATACTTTTCGACCTAATTGCCCTTTTTCTGGGAATTCATACTCGTGAAAAAAATTTGAGAAACAAAGCTCCTTAAAGGCCTTCATCACACCGTTTATGATTGTGTTAGCGTGAAAGCAGAACACTCTACACCTTAAAAGGAAGGGCAGGGGTGCACCTCAACAATTCGGGGAATCAACATGCTGGAATGGTGTGCTGCCATTAAGGTAAAAATTATGAAAATAAGGAAATGATTATGATATGCTGAATAAAAAAGTAAAACAAAAGTGTGTAGTTAATATTATAAAAATGGTGGTGAATGATACTTTTTTAAAAGTTTTCCCTAATATTGCACATGAACAGTTCTATTTCATGCTAAGCATGGAGAGGACATTGTACTGTAATAGAATCTGAGAAAGGGAGGGATCTTAGGGAGCTTAGAGGGCCGCATCCCAAATCCAGGACTCCTGACTTAATCGAATTGCACACATGAGATCTTTGAGACAAGTGGGGTCCTGGCCTGGGAACTTATGTGACTGACACTGAGTTTCCTTCCCTCTCCCCCACTCCCCTTTCTTCTTTCCTTCCTTTCTTTCTTCCTTTTTTTTTCTTTTTGGAGGGATGGGCAGTACTTACACTTCATGATCATAATTTGAGCCTACTACCAATCCCACCAAACACACAAAGGATTCAAAATATCTGTGTTAGTGCTGGAAGACAAGGATATTTTGATGTGATATAAATGAGCTCAGACTGAGGGAGACAAAAACCTCACACCATGTAATTCAACCCTTCTCTAGCATGCAAGCTCCACATCTGTCTGCTTCCACCGCTGCATCTCTAGCCTCCAGAACGGTATTTGGTACTGCTCAATACATATCAGATGGATGGGCGGATGGATGGAAGGAAGAATGAATGAGGCAAAGAAAGACTCAACTAAGAAGTAAAAAGAAGCAAGCTTAAAAATCCCAAAACTCTGAGAAGGTCATGGCTGTGGCGGTCCACATGGTGGTCCAGAGAGGCAAATCAAAAGATTTTAGGAACTGTTACAGGCCCACACTCAGAGCAGTGGCTGCAGCATTTGCCAGTCTTGCCCTGAGATGCACTAAGAGACGGTGCACTAAGTTGAGATGGGTAATCAGGCTGGTTAGAGAAGAGGGGTAGTGTCCCCATCTAACTCAAATAACAAAAGCAAAATATGCTTGATTGAACCCCAAATATCCCTGCTCTGTAGAGCCCTTTGGTAGAGACATTTTTAAATTCCCCCTGGCATCTGGAACTTACATCTCATCCAGATGCTTAGGATCAAGGACTGGCATGGAGAGTGAGACAAAAAGCAGTGAGAAGCGAGCTAATCTCAAACCCAAGAATTACTTGGGGAACTCTGTCTGCCCATGCCCGTACACAGAGGGAGAGAAAGGACATATTCCACAAAGAACTGAGCTTCCCTGGCAACTGGAGGCCCTACCAATAGTTATAACCTACAGCACATGATAAACTGAATGCCATGAATAGCCAACCGAACCTTCAGAAACATAAAATTTCCCTTTTTCTCTATGTCTAAATTTAAAAGATCTGAACTTGCTTCTCGTCTAACAGTCTTCATCTGCAAATCCAGCCCTGCCTCCAAAGAGTCAGTGAAATAAGAACCACCATCAGACAGAATTCTACTTTCATCAGTACAAAAGAAGGAACCAAATCAGATATATAATCAAAACAAATGTTTCCCCAAGAAACAGACTTATTCCAAGAAACAAAAGGAAAAAAATTTAATATTGAATTTATATTTTCCATGAGATTAGAGAACACATTGCATTTTTGAAAAGATAATTATGAGAGATAAGACAATTTTACTTTAAGATGAAAAGCATGACTACAGAATTTTAAAATGCAGTAGGGGCAGTGAAGAGAATATTAAACATTAAAGAAAAGGAAATAAATAATTTAAATTGTCTGTTCAAAAAGGAAAATCTCCTGGAATTCAGAAAGAAGCATAGTGAGATGAAAGAAGATGAGCAAAAGTATCATAGTAAATCTAAAAGTGGCAATAACCGTTTGAGGGGAAAACACCCACAAAAATCAGGTAAAATTAATTAAAAGAATTCACATGTAGACATATCCTGATGAAATTTTCAAATGACAAACATATAGGAAAAGACTCAAGAATTAATAGGGTTTTAATTTTTCAAGTAGGGTCACCAAAATAAAATAATAGCGCATGTAATTTCTGAAAGAATAGAAAAAAGAAAGTGGAAAACATGAACAATATAACCAAAAATTGGGAAAGAAAATAAGAAACAACAAAAATAAAATGACAGAATTAAGAAGAAAGATATTAGTCATCACAATAAATATAAACAGATCAAACTTTTCCATAAAAAGACAAAGACTATTATATTGAGTCTAAAAGTAAATGCCACTTAAAATGATAATGTTTAAAGGAATGAGCAAAAATATGTAAGGTGAGCATTAGCCTGCAAAAGGAATACAGGGATGATATTAATATAAAAATTGAATTCAAGAGAAAAGTTTTAATGGGAAAATTGGGCTAAATTATTTTGATAAAAGTAAAATCCTCATTTATGATGAGTCATAAACTTTAGGCACTAAATAACATGGCATACAATATACAAAGCAAACAATCCTGATGAGAGACTTTACAAACACTGCTTTATCCATGGTTTCACATATGCCCACGATGGAGTAACTGGAATAAGACTATTCCTCCTGTCATAAACATCTAAAACACTGGATGATATACATGAAGCAACTATCTTCAGGCAAGTCTGACATCTAATAAAAAAAAATTACCATCCTTGTAGAGATGCAGAAAAATACAACCAATAATCAGAAAAATCAATCAATTGAAGCTGACTCAGAAATGATACTGATAAGTATACAAGAATGTTAAAACACTACTCTAACTGTATTTCATATATTCAAGAAATTAGAAAAAAGGTTGAGCAAGTTAAGTGAAGACATGGTAGATATAAAAATGACCCAAATCAACTTTCTACAGATGAAAATTACAATAGGCAAGATAAAACATACCATGATTGGGATTAACAGTAGATTTGACATGGCATGAGAAAAGATTAGTGAAGTTGAAGACATAGAATGTAAGCTATCCAAAATGAAACACAAAGAGAAAAAGGATTGATAAAAAACAATGGAGCATCAACGAGCTGTGGAAAAACTTCAAGCAAACCAATATAAGTGTAACTGGAGCCCATTAAAGTGTCAGGGAACAGAAAATATGTTTGAAAAAAATAATAGCATAAAGTTTTCCAAATTAAGTAAAAATCTATAAACCCACAGATCCAAAAAGTTAACAAACTCCAAGCACAAAAAACAGTAAGATAGGGAAAGAGAACTACACCAATGTGCACCACAATCAAATTTTTTAAAAACAATGATAAAGAGAAATTCTCTAAAGCAGCTAGAAAAGAGACATATTACATATAGAGAAACAAAGATAAGGAGGACACAAAAATTATCTTTAGAAACAATCAAAGCTAGAAGATATTGCAGCAACATCTTTAACACATTAACTGCCACGTGAGTTGCATATAACTCATGCATAGAAAGCAATAAAAAATAACAAAATTTTCATTAAATTAGAAAGGATTGTTTTGTTTTCAAAGTTTTTATTCTATTTTCATAATAAAACAGCATAGTCCCCAAGAAAAAAATTTTTATTCTAGTATGGCAGTCAATGTGTTAAAGTACTGAAAGAAAAAGACTGTTGACATAAAATTCGATGCCCAACTCAAATATCTTTCAAAAATAAAGGCAAAATACTTTTTCAGACACACAAAACTGAAAGAATTCACCTGCAGACCTGTGTATTATAAGAAATGTTAAAGGAAGTCCTTCAAACAAAGAGAAAATGATACTAGAAAATGGGAATCTACAAAAGGAATAAAAAACCCAAGAAATGGCAACTACCTGGGTAAATATAAAATAATAATTCCTTATTATTTAAATCTCTTCAAAAGATATTTTTCTTGACTGATTCAAGAAAAATAATAAAATAGGATTATAACATATGTAGAAATAAAATGTCTGATAAAAATTAGCCCAAAGTTTGAGGATGAAAAAAACAGAAGTATATATACCAGTGAAATGTTATATTGTCACTTGATGGTAGGCTATGATAAACTAAAAATGTATTCTCCAAGTTCTAAAGCAATCACTTGAGTAAAAGAGATATAACTAATAATCCAACAAAAGAGGTTAAATGGGCACTAAAATAAAAAACAAAAACAAAACTTGGTCAATTCAAATAAAAGTAGAAATAGAAAAGGTATAAAAAAAAGAACAGATAAAACAAATATGAAACATATAACAGGCTGATAGATTTAAACCTAACCATATCAATAATAACATTAAATGTAAATGGTCGGCCAGGCGCGGTGGCTCACGCCTGTAATCCTAGCACTCTGGGAGGCCGAGGTGGGCGGATTGTTTGAGCTCGGGAGTTTGAGACCAGCCTGAGCAAGAGCAAGACCCCGTCTCTACTAAAAATAGAAAGAAATGATCTGGACAGCTAAAAATATATAGAAAAAATTAGCCGGGCATGGTAGCACATGCCTGTAGTCCCAGCTACTCGGGAGGCTGAGGCAGTAGTTTGAGCTCAGGAGTTTGAGGTTGCTGTGAGCTAGGCTGACGACACGGCACTCTAGCCCGGGCAACAAAGTGAGACTCTGTCTCAAAAAAAAAAAAAAAAAAAATGTAAATGGTCTAAACTCCCCAATTAAAAGTAAAAGATTATCAAATTGAATTTTTAAAAAGCAATTCAATTATATGCTATTTAAAGAAACCCACACTGAATATTTAGACACAAATACTTTTCCATACTTTCAAAGTATGAAACAATACCATGCTCATATTAATCAAAAGAAAGCTGCAATGTATGCATTAATATCAGACAAAATAGATTTTGAGTGATTCTGTTGAGGTCTCAGATGGAAATGAGGAACATGTTATTGGACAATGAAGAAAAGGTAATTCTTGTTAAAATCTAGTGTTTTGTGGAAGGTAGAAATTATGAGTGATGACATTGAATATTTGGCTGAGGAAATTTCTAAGCAAAGTGGTGGAATTGTGTGGTTCTTCCATATTGCTTATAGTCAAATGAAAGAAGAGAAAAATAAATTATAGGTGGAATTGTTAAACAAAGAGGAACCAGAACTGAAAGATATGGAAAATTCTCAGCTTATTCATATTGCAAAAAATGAGAAAACCATATTTGGAAAAGAATGCCAACCATTTGATAAGGAGATTATTGTGGGTGTAAACCATGGGCTTGATCAGCCATCTCAACAGATCTCCGGGATAGAAATGGAACTATACCAGCAGAAATACTGCCAGCTGGAACTACTGGAAATAGAGAAAAATGGAATGGAATGAAGGAAGTCTGGGAATATGTGCTATCCTAAAAAAAAAAAAAAAAAAAAAGAAGGACCCTGAATGTAATTTAGAGATCATCAACAGGGCAGATGATCAACAGGGCAGACCTCCAACAGAAGATCTGAGCAGAGCCCTGGAGGCATGACCTCCACCAAGCAGAGCCATGGTATGGGTGGGTCCACCACAGAGAACCATACATGGGCAGTGTCCTCCTGAGCTGTGAGGGTGACATTGCCACCCAAATGTGTGGGGAAGACCCAATCATCAAACCAAAGAGAATTATTTTTGAGTCTTAAGATCTCCTGAAATTTGCCTTGGTAGGTTTTGGACTTGCTTGAAACTTGTCACCCCTTCCTTCATTCCTGTTTCTCTCTTTTGGATCGGGAATGTCTATTCCATGCCTATCACACCATCATATTTTGGAAACATATAACTTGTTTGGTTTCACAGTTTCATAGCTGGAGAGTTTGTTATCACGAGAGTGGGTTGTTATAAAAGTGAATTTTACTTTCTCTGTCTCACAGTCTCACTCTTGCTTGCCCTTCTGCCTTCTGATGTGGTATGATACAGCACGAAGGCCCTCATCAGATGCCAGTACCATGCTCTTGGACTTCCCAGCCTCCAGAAAGTGAGTCAAATAAACTTCTATTGTTTATAAATTACCCCATCTCAGATAGTCTGTTATAGCAGCAGAAAATGGACTAAGACATGCATTTACCATACATGAAATAAAACCATATGTCACACAAAGACTGTACACAAATATTTATAGCAGCTTTAATCATAATAGCTTGAACTGGAAAAATTCAAATGCCTATCAACTGATGAGTAGATAAACAAATTGTGGTATATCCACACAATGAAGCACAACTCAGCCACAAAGAGGAATGACCTAGTGATACTAGCAGCTACTTAGATGAATCTCACAATATTATGTCAAACAAAGAAGCCAGACACAAAAGAGTACAGACTGTATGATTTCCTTTATGTGAAAATCTAAAAAGGCAAATATAATTTATGGTGATAGTAAGCAGCAGAGTTGCCGCCTGGGACTGGTGTGTTGGGCAGGGTTGCCTGAGAAGGGGCACAGGAAACTTTTTGGTGTGATATAAACATTCTCTATCTGGATTGTAGCAGGGGTCACACTAATTCAAATGTACACTTAAAAGAGGTACATTTTAATGTGTGTAATGTATACATACATTAATTTTTATTAAAATCAATAAAGTTAACTTAAACATTTTCCAGTTTTTGATACATCAAATAAGGAAATATAGGAACTGAATAATATAATTGTGATAGATGAGAGAAAGAAATAAGATATTCTATGAGTATATTATTCTCAGATGTTCATAGAACATTTTTTAAATTAATGATCTCATAAGTTACAAAGAAAAATAGGAATCCTAAAAAAGGACAGTTTCATTGACACATTCACAGACTGCAATGCAATGAAATAAGGAATGGGTTGCAAAATAATAAATAAAAATCACTTGGAAAATTAAATATGCCCTCATAAATAAGCTTAAATCAAAAACAAAAACCATTACTGCAACTACAGGCTAGAAAATAATTATGATAGCACTGTGTATCAAGACATATGAGACTCCAAAGTAATGCTCAGAGGAGAATTCATAATTTTAATGTTGTTTATTATAAAACAAAGAAGAAACAATTAAATGAACTAAAGATTCATTTCAAGAAGTAAAAAAGGAAAATCAAATGGACTTAACTAAGGAAAGAGAAAAGAATTAATAAGATTAAAATTAATGAATTGGAAAAAATCAAAATAAGAGAATTAATAAATTCTGGATATGATTCTTTAAAAAATATTAATAGAACAAAGTCTGGCAAAGCTAATCAATTGTAAAAAGATAAAGACAGAAAATAAAAGTTAACATTTTTTGAATGATGTCAGTAAAAATGGCAAAGCAAAGACTTCCAAAAATTCTCTCCTTTATAAAAGCAATAAGAAAGCTGGCAAAAAAAAATTGTCAGAATCAACTTTTTCAGACCTCTGGAAATGAATCAAAGGCTTTCAGCAATGTGAGGAGTGTTTATTCAACAAAAATGGCTAAATCTTGGCAAGAACAGCAAGGTTTGTAGTGTTTTAGTTGCTTTAGTCCAATCTCCCATTCTCTAGCACTGCAGTAGCCCTAAAAACCAACAGCCTGCATTTGTGGTGAAAACCAGCATCAGGTAGCTATCAGAGAGAGTAGAATAGGGCTGCATTTCCTTCAAAGCCTCATTCAGAGGGAATTTTCATTTGACCTGTCTTGGGAGTCCCTGGAAGACCCCATGTTCAAGGCTATATTTATTTGACCTGATTCAGTGCTTGCCCAGTGCAAAACAGCCAGAGGTGTTTGTAAAAAAAAAATAAATAAATAATGATTGGCAATTGTCTAACTTCTTGGTTTCCTGAAGTGGTGGATTACAGTTGGGACAAACAATAGACAAAAGAAAAAGGCTTAATAGCAGAAGCTGTGGAATGAGATGCTCATACGGGCTTTAAAATGCTCCGATATTACTTTAGAATTCCAGCCGACTTTTATTTTTGCAGAAATTGAAAAGCCGTTGAAAAATTCACATGGAAATGCAAAAGACTAAGAATATCCAAAACAACCTTGAAAACGAAAAACAAAGTTGAAGGATTCATGCTTCCTAACTTCAGAATTTAGATTACAAAGCTAAAGTTATCAAGACTGTGTGGTATGGGATAAGGATACATATATATATCAGTGGTATAGAATTGAGAGTCCAGAGATAAACCTATACATTTATTTGTATACTGATTTCCAACAAGGGTACCAAGATGATTCAATGGAGAAATAATACTCTTTTTAACAAATAGTGTAGGAATAACTGGCTATCGACACACAGAAGAATGAAGTTGAATCCCTACCTCACACCATATACAAAAATTAACTCAGAATTGATCAAAGACAAAAATATAAAGGCAAAAACTATAAAATTATCAGAAGAAAACATTCGTGTAAATCTTTGTGATTGTCAATTAAGCAATAGCATTTTAGATATAACACCTAACATTCAAGCAAGCAAAGAAAAAATAGATAAGTTGGACTTCACCAAAATTTTAAATTTTTATGCTTCAAAGGACACTTAAATTGAAAAGACAACTCACAGAATGGGAGAAAATATTTGCAAATCATATATTTACATGATAATCATATATCTGATATGTGACTTTCATCCAGAATATATAAAAAAATTCTTACAACTCAACAATAAAAAGACAAATAACTCATTTAAAACAACCCAATAGGCAAAGGATGTGAATAGGCATTCTCCAAAGAAGATAAAGTTGTGAATAAGCATGTGAAAAAGATGCTCAACATTATTAATCTTTAGGGAAATGCAAATAAAAACCACAATGAGAAACCAGTTCACAACTGCTATAGGATGGCCATAATTAAAAAGTTAGACAATAAAAAGTATTATCAAGGATGTTGAGAAATTAAAACCCTCTTACATTGCAGAAAGAAATGTAAAATGGTGCGGACACTTTAGAAAACAGTTTGGTAGTTCCTCAAAAGATTAAACATAGAGATACAATATAACCCGGCAGTACCACCTCTAGGTATATACCCAAGAGAATTGAAAATATGTGTTCACACAAAAAACTTGTATATAAATGTTCAGCATTATTCATAATAGCCAAAAAGTGAGAACAACCAAAACGTCCACCAAGAGTGAATGGATAGAACAAAAGGTGATATATCCATGCAATGGAATATTATTTAATCATAAAAAGGAATGAAACATTGATACATGCTACAACACGGATGAATCTTGAAAATACTATGCCGAGTAAAAGACACAAAAGGCCACATACAGTATGGTTCCATTTATATAAAATGTCTAGAATAGGCAACTCCATAGAGACTGAAAGTAGATTAGTGGTTGCCAGGGGCTGCAGGGAGGAGAGAAAGGGGAGTGGCAGCTCAGTGGGCATCAGGTTTCCTTTAGGAGTGATGAAAATGTTCTAGAATTAGATAGTGGTGATGATTATAAAACTTGTGACTATATCAAAAGCCAATGAATTGGCTGGACACAGTGGCTGATGCCTATAATCCTAGCACTTTGGAAGACTGAGGTGGGAGGATCGCTTGAGGCCAGGAGTTTGAGACCACCCTGGGCGACATAGTAAGACCACGTCTCTATAAAAAGATTTAAAAAATTAGCCAGGTGTGGTGGCACATGTCCATAGGCCCTGCTACTCAGGAGGCTGAGGTGGGAGGATTGATCGCTTGAGCCTGGGAGGTCTAGGCCGGCTGCACTGAGCTACGTTAGCACCACCGCACTGCAGCCTGGGCAACAGAGTGAGACCCTGTCTCAATTAAAACCAAAAAACAGTTAACTGTATACTTTAAAAGAGTGAATTTTATGGTATGTGAATTATCTCCCAATAAAAAAAATTACGCTATTCAGAATGATAAAGCACTTTTAACCAAAGATCTAGAGAAAAATGTTATTTGTAGGCACATACACAGAAATTACAAAAATACTATGCTCAAATATTGGAAATTTAAATGAACTAGATTATTTTTATAAGAAGCTATCTCCTTAAAATGGACCAACAGAAATAGAAGCTGGAAAAAAATTAAAGGGATATGCATTAGAAAACAAAAATAAATAAATTAAATGGAGGGAAAAAGAAACAGAAAATCTGCACAGACTAAAAACCATAGCCGAATTTGAGATGATTGCCAAAGAACTGTACCAAAAAAAGCATCAAGTCCATATTGTTTCATTGGTGGGTATTTCAAATTCAAGCCTGCTAACATTTATAGACATACATAGAGAAGAAAACTAATAGCCTGTTGTGCTTTGGATTACAGATATAAAATTTCTTTAAAAAAATTAAAGGATAATTGAATCCAGTTGTACATTAAAAAAATAATACACCACCACCAAATAAGGCTTATTATAAGAACAGAAGGTCAATTCAATATTAAAAATCCACTATTATAACTAATCATATTAATATGTCAAAGATGAAAAATCATATAAAACTCTTTTTAAACCAGAAATAATTCTCATGCAATTCGATTTTTTAAATTACACCAAATCAAATGTCGGTACTATGCTTAACGGCAAAGCACTAAAAACATTGTAATTAAAATCAGGAAGAAGAAAACAAGGCCCCCAACTGCCAATGTTATTTAATTTCATCATATAAGTGCCTACCAATGCAAATAGGTGATAAACTATAATAAAAGCATGAATGATATTCAAAATATTTAATAAGGAATTTAAACTATTATATCAGTAATATAAGCTACTACACTCTTTTTGTTAAATTGATAAACTTGATGTAATTTCCAAACTGCTTTTGTAATAGTAGCATTATAGACTGCTCGTCATGGCCCAAATATTCTAATTTTCATTGTCTCTATTCCCAAATCTTCAGGTATATTATTATATTTTTCTTGAAGCTATATGATGCATGATGATAAATAAGAAGTTCATTGAGAAAAGATTCATAAGTACTTACCTGCTTTATGCATTTTATTGCATCATTCAGGGATAATTGGATTCAGTGACTAGGACAGTGCCAAATTAAAACATCCAAAAATTTTCCTAAAATTTTGGTTAAAACTGCAGACTCTCTGCCCAGTTTTTCACAGGCATTGCTTGTACAAAATCTAATAAGGTTTTCATGGAAATGTCTCTCATTGAAACCATTTTTCTCATGTGTCAACAATAAATTTCAATGAATTATTTCAAATGTTGTTCCTTCCTGCATCAGGAGATCAACAAAAACCATTAAATTATCTTCAAAGTCTTGAATTTCACATTTTAAATAAATTATTAAAACTATTTTATATGGAGCAGTTGAGGCGTCCTCAATAATGATTGAAATTTTACTGCCTTGATTTATATATTTTCCAAAAAGTTGTTTTCTCATATTAGTAAACAAATATTTTTATAACAAGCAAGTCCATAATTCAGTTTGTCATGATAATCCCATATTAACAGTGCTCTTTTTTTGAAGTTCTATTAAATATTTTATGTCTGAGAATGCTCAATTATTTTTAAACATACAGATGGTATTTTCTAGATGTTTTTCATTTGCTCTATTGATATTCTGATAAATTTTTTAGAAGTTTTGAGCTTTCTATGAACTGATTTATAATGTTTTTATAATTTTTCTGATTGATGAGAGAAATTTTTCTTTATTTAAACCATGAGTTTTACCAGAACTGTGAATTTTGCCATTCCAGTGAAATGTGAAAGTATAACACTTTCAACTTTTAATTATAAAAGTTTTGAGCATCCTTTGATCATCTGAGCAACATTGCTCACTAGTGATACAGTTACTATTATTTTCAGTGAAATAATCAAGTTGTTTTTCCTCTTATACAAATTATTTGTTTTATTTTGCACAATTTCTCACACATTATCAAAAGATGTGCCAGGTTCTGGTTTTTGCACAATATCAGAAGCTGTTCCCAGCATGGTTCATTATTAATAGCATTTCTTCTTTGTTCTTCCACAGTCAGAAGATTCATGTTTATAATATTTAAGATGAACATTAAGAGACTTATTCAAACTCTACTGTATCTTTAATCTGTGTTTCATTTTTAATATTTTATTATAAAGTCTTTAAACATTTTTTTATTTTTTAAAGTCTTGAATTTATAAACATCAAAACACTGCAAAATTACTATTTAAACAAAGAATTATAACACATTAACAATAAAACCAAAGTAAAAACTAAACTATTTAGAAGCAAGAGCAATTACATAATTTGGACAATAATAATAAATTGTGGATTCTCCCAAAGCAGTGTTTCGCAAACTTTTTGGTCTCAGAACACTTTTAAGGTGGTAAAAAGTGGTTTTTTTTTTTTTTTTTCCAAATCTCTTTAATGAATGGCTTAACAGAAGTCATTCGTATTCTCAGATCTGCATTCAGTCTGTTGTGATATCACACATCATGCAGCCTCTGGAAAACTCCACTTACATTCATGAGAGAATGAGAGTGAAAAACGTAAATGAGTCTTAGTATTGTAAAAATAGTTTTGTCCTCACACCCAGGGGTCACCAGCCCACATGGAGAACCATTGTCCTAAATATACAATACTTTCTAAAGCATGTGCCACGAAGCCACACTGCCTTCTAGGAAATGGACCAAACTTGTACAGTATGCCGCAGAAATTGCTCAGATGTCACTATGACAGGAGGCCCCTTTATCAGCAGTTGTCGCTTATCATGTCATTAGCTTGAACTAATGAATTCATATTAGAATATATACCATTAACTGACTTTGCTGTACCTTGATGTTACTGGTACACTATTTATCAACTGGTATGAAAGTGTTTTAAAATTTAAAGACTGGTAAGGTATACTGGTTAAGTACCTCAGAATACCAGCTCTGCAGAGAGTTATGGATGTTTTAAAGGGAGAATTACAATTGTCATTGTTTGTAGGTGATGTGTTGATGTATGAAAGCCAAGAAGATTAAATGAAAAAAATGTTCGAAGCATTTAGTAAGAAAATCTATTGCAAAAAAAATGTGTCCACATTTATATATCTACGTCTACATCTATATCTAGCTTTCCGATATAGCAAGGACAACTTAAACTTAAGAAAAATGTGCATAACATACAAGAAAAACAGAACGTGACTAGGGGACATAAACGAAGATACGTTATTATCCTACATGGGAGGATTCGATGTTGTAAGAAATTAATCTATATTTTAACACTATCTCTATCAAAATAATGCTATTTTTGCACTTTATAAAATTACTTGAAGGGTCTTTATATAGGTATTCAATTTGATAAAATATATATGAAAGAATAGGGAAAAAAAGCTGGAAAAGAAAAATGGAGCAGAGACTATTGGGTCTGCTTTACTAAATGTTAATATGGGTTAAAAATTTGCAGTGTGGAAATAATGTAGTTCTAAGGCCAGAATAAATAGACACATTAACAAAACAGAACAGAAGTCCCCAAAAGACCCAAGGTATGTAGCAAGTTGCTACATTATAAGGGCAGCATCTCAAATTCAAAGGAAAAAGAAAGACTAATCAATAAATTGTGGTACAACTATTTGGAAAAAAAAAAAGTTAGCTGCCTAACTCACATCATACACCAAAATAAATCCCAATAATATTAAAGATTTAAACATCAGTGTGACATTTTGAGGAAGTAGGTAAAAATATAAAGGAATATTTATATAATCTTGAAATAGAAAAGACTCTTCTAAGCATAAAAAAATGATAGATTTGGCCTCATAATAATAAAATAATTGCATAGAAATAATGAATAAAATGAAAAATAAAAAACTAATCATTAAAGAAAGTTGAACATTACAACAGAAAAGTAGATAGCTGCATACTTATGAATCAACACAGGCATTTCTTGAGGGATTTTGTACATGAAATCTCATATCATCTCTGAATAAAGGCAGTTTTCCAATTTGTGTGACTTTCTTTTGTTTTGTTTGTTTGTTTTGTTTTTTTCCTTATTGCACTGGTGAACACTTTCTGGGTAATGTTAAATAGACATGAGGAAAGCAAATATCCTTCCCTTGTTCCTAATATTAACAGTAAAGCATTCAGTCTTTCACCATTAAGTATGATGATAGTGGTAGCTATTTTGTAGATGCCTCTCTCTTCCAAGTCTGTTGGGGTTTTAGCAACAATTCTAGTTTTTGGATTTTTGTCCAGTGCTTTTTCTGAGTCTACTGAGATGATTATGGGGAGTTTTTCCCTTTTTATTCTATTAATGTGGTGTATTGTATTAATTGATTTTCATATGTTAAACCAACCTTATATTCCTGGGATAAAACTCAATTGGTCATGGTATATAATCCTTTTAATACGCTGCTTGGTTCACTTTGTTAGTATTTTGTTGAGGATTTTTGCATCTCCATTCATAAGAAATAGCAGTCTGTAGTTTTCTTGTAATATCTTTGTCTGGATTTGGTTTCAGGGTAATATTGATGTTATAGATTGAATTAGGAAGTATTCTCTCCTCTTCCATATTTTGTAAGAGTTTGGGAAAGATTGGTATTACTTCTTTACAAATATGATAAAATTTACCAGTGAAGTCATTTGGATTTGATCTTTTCTTTGCAGGAAGAATTTTAATTCATTACTTGTTATAGGTGTATTCTGATTGTCCATTTGTTCTTGAGTCAGTTTTGAACATTTGTGTCTTTCTAGAAACTTGTCCATTTCATCTAAGTTGCCTAACATGTTGACACAAAGTGTTCATAATATTCCTTTATAATTCTTTTCATTTAGGTAAGTCTCTACCAATGGCTCCTCTTTCATTCTTGATTTGAGATTTTGTGCCTTCTCTCTTTTCTTGTTGGTCAGTCCAGCTAAAGTTTGCCAATTTTGTTGATCTTTTCCAAGAACCAACTTTTGGCTTTATTTTTCTACTTTTTATCTGTTTTCTATTTTACTAATTTTTGCTCTAATTTTTATTTCCTTTTTTCTGTCTGTTTTTCATTTGTTCTTAGTTTTTTAGGAACAAAGTTTATGTTATTGATATATTACAAGGCCTCATTAGTACACTCCTTATCTCCTTCAAAATTCGTATCTTGTATAGGCAGTTAAAGCATTAAATTTCCCTCTAAGAACTTCTTTATCTGCATCCCACAAATTTGGGTATATTATGCTTTAATTTGCAATAAGTTAAAGATATTTTCTGGAGAAATGGAGAAATGAATTCTCCAACTATTGTTAAATTATCTGTTTTTCTTTTCATTTCTGTCCATTTTTGTTTCATGTATTTTGAGGCTGTGTTATAAGGTGTGTATATAATTGCTATGTATTTAATTTTATATTACCATGAAATGTCCTTCTTTGTCTCTAGTAATATTTCTTGTCTTAAAGTCTATTTTTATGATATGAATATAGCCACTCCAGCTCTCTTTTGTTTATTGTTTGCAGGGCGTATCTTTTTCATCTTTTATCTTTTAACCTATCTGTGTCTTTGAATCTAAGGTGTGTTTCTTATACAGAGCATGTAGTTATAATGTGCTTTTATATTAAGTCTGACAATCTTTTCCTTTTGATTGAGGTAACTAGACCACTCACTTTTTTTGTTCTTCCTATGTTCTTCCTATGTTCTTTCTTTATACTTCATCATTTTGTATTAAATAAATATTTTTTTGTATCATTTAGCACATATATGTCTTAGTTATTTTCATATTGGTTGAGCTAGGATTATAATATGCATGTTAACCTGCATCCTTCAAATTAATACTAACTTAATTCCAGTAAAATATAGAAAATTTACTCCTGTATAGCTCCATTCCTTCCTTGTCTCCTTTGTGATATATATATGTATGTATGTATATATATATAAAATATATATGTTATAGACATAACAATATAATGTTAATATTGTTTTAGGAAAGCTATGTCTTTTTAAAAAGTTAAGAGAATGAGCTGGGCGTGGTGGCTCACACCTGTAATCCCAGCACTTTGAGAGACTGAAGCAGGAGGATTGCTTGAGGCCAGGAGTTCGAGACCAGCCTTAGCAAGAACAAGCCCAATTTCTACAAAAAAGATAGAAAAATTAGCCTGCTGTGGTGTGCGCCTATAGTCCTAACTACTCAGGAGATCGCTTGAGCCCAGGAGTTTGAGGTTTCAGTGAGCTATGATGATGCCACTGCACTCTAGCCTGGGAGACACAGTGAGACCCTGTCTCAAAAAAAGAAACGAGAATGAAACAAAGAAAAAAATGAGAGAGAAAGAAACTCTCTTATATTAACCTACATATTTACCTTTCTGTTAGTTTTCATTCTTCCTATGGATTCAAATTACCATCTGGAGTCAATTCCTTTTGGCCTGAAGGAATTTTTATAATATCTTGTAAGGCAGGTCTTTTTGCCATGAATTCTATCAGCTTATTATTTATTTATTTACCTGAGAATGTCTTTATTTAGCTTTCCGTTTTGAAGGATAGTTTTGGTTAAGATAGAATTCTTTGTTGACAGATTTTTTTTTTTGTCAGTACTTTTAATATGCCGTTCTGGTCTCCATTATTTTAGATGAGAAATCAGGAATTACAGATATTGTATTTTCCTGTATATGCAGAATCATATTTCTCTTGATGCTTTTAAGATTTTCTCTTTGTCATTGACTTTTTACAGTTTGTCTATGATATGACCAGGTGTGGTCTTTTTGTGTGTATCTACTAGAGTTTGTTGTGCAAACTGGGATATCTGAATTTATTATTCAGATGTAAAATTTTTTTCCCTCAAATGTGGAGTTTTCTGTCATTATTTCTCCAAATATCCCCTCCCCTCCTCTCCTCTCATCCTGGGCCTGCCACCATATGTGTGTTGATAGGCTTGATGTTGTCCCTCAGGTCTTTGAGGCTCTATTCATTTTCCCTCAATTTTTTTTTTTTTTTTTTACCTTTAAGTTCACTGATTCCTTCTTTTGCCATCTTAAATCTTCTGTTAAAGCCTTCTAGGTGAATTTTTCATTTCGGTGATTATACTTTCAACTCTGGAATTTCCATTTGGTTCTTTTCGATAATTCCTACCTCTTTATTGAGATTATTTATTTATCGATTCAGTGTTGCCACACTTTAATTTTTTAAACATGATTTTTTTTAGCTCTTTAAACATATTGAAACAGCTGCTTTGAAGTCTTTGTCTGCCAAATCAAATCCTGGAATCACTCAGAGGAAGTTTCTATTGTTTCCTCCTTTTTTTTCGTATGGGTCACACTTTCTTTTTTTTTTTTGCATGCCTCATCTTTGTTGTTGGTGTTGTTGAAAAATGAACATTCTAGATAATATATTACAGCACCTCTGGATTCTGTATTTTCCCTCTGAAGGTTGTTTTGTTAATTTGTTTGTTTGTTTGTTTAGTAACCTACCTGAGCTAAATCTCTCCAGTGGTATGCAGCTTCTGATATCTCTGCCCAGATTTTTTTTTTTAATTCTTGTTTTACTTTTTAAGACTGACTTCCTAACGGTCACCCCTGTGTAGCCTAGTAGTCAGCTCATGATTGGACAGAGATTGTGCTGAAGCGCGTAAAGCAAGTAAGGCATCTGTCCTGTGCTGACATGTGTGTGTGGATGAGGGAACCCGTGCAAATCTAGGCCATTTCTAAGTCTGCTCCAGCATTTTGCTTTCTGCTAGGCCCTTTTGGGGCTCCTATGCACATGTGCTCAGCCTCCAAGTCAGCCGGGATTGTGCCCTCCCTGGTCTCTGCTGCTCATATTGGCAGCCTCAGCCAAGAATATGCTTCCCCCAAGCACAACCTTAATCTCAGGCTAGTAGAGCTATTGGCCCTCCCTGCTCACCTGCTGCCAAACTAATCACTTTCACCAATGCTGCTGGACATGGGTGCCTACTGCTCCAAATTGAGTAAGTTCTCTTTGTTTCCAGCAGTGCAGCTGCCTGTCCTCATGGTCTTCCCTATCCTGGCAGAATCTCTGCACCAACTAAGCTGGGAGAAAGGTAGGGGTACAGAGCAGCCCTAAGTAAGGACACTACCTTTCCACTGTTCTTACCCAAACTTCAGTAGTATTCCAAACATAAATGCCTCGCAGATTGTTGTATATCTCTAGGTGGTTTTCAGAGG
This sequence comes from Varecia variegata, assembly GCA_028533085.1. NCBI lineage: Eukaryota > Metazoa > Chordata > Mammalia > Primates > Lemuridae > Varecia > Varecia variegata. Next base: position 112,440,294 of record CM052443.1, read on the forward strand.
ATTGAAAGGGTTGTTCTGTCAATTTCATCCAGCTTTACAGTTGCTCTTTGGGGAGAATATTTGCTGATCTTCTTGTTTCTGAATGGACCATAGCCAGAAGTTTGAGATTTCAGGCTACAATTTTAAACCCAGGTAAACCGATCCTGAGTACGTGTTCTTTCTACTATACCCTGTGGCCTCCCTTAGGTTGGTTTAACATGTAATAATTTACAATTTTTTTTCACAGATATTACTTTATTTAATACCCAGGAAAAATTCTGTAAAAATTTTGGGTTTAATAATAATAATCTTTTATGATTCCAGTCTTAAAGCTGAGGCAATTGAAGTATGAGAGACACTGGAGATAAATATTTACAAAGGAGAAAAGTTGGGTGCAGCGTGGATGTTAATCAAGGATGTACAAGGACTGTGCCAGAATTAGAACTCTACGTCTTCTGTTTGCCAACTGGATGTATGTGTGCATCACTGAGCTGCTTTCTTTTGGGAGAGGATTGGGGATAAGAGTAACCCTCCTCACTCCTCCAGCCCACCTCCTTCATGGCCTTACTGGTGTGAGGAAAACGACGGGTCAAAGGGCGGTAGGTTGCTGGAGCTCCCTGCCCCTAGAGGGGGCTGCTCTTTCTGAAGCATGAACACAGGTTGCCTAGAAAGGTGATTTAAATGTTGAAGCATTTTGGATTATGGCGATTGCATATATTCTTTCAATCTAATTTTAGCAGGATTAATCTGTCTTTAACAGATGGCTATTAATAATTTATACTATTATGTTTAATAATGTAGTTCTGTTTAAAATGTCCCTTTGCATTGCTTTTTCTCAGGGACTTTAACCTCAACTCCTGGGTTTTGGTTGTAGTTTGTAGCAGCCGATTAAAGCTTCCATGACTGGAGATTTAATCAGACAATTTTTAGACAAATAAAGATCAGTTTCCAATGAAATGAGATGACAAAAAAATTATAGTGTTAAAATAAGGCGATATCTGTGCATCATAGTTATAAAATGAAAAATAAAAATCCTTCTACACTGCTCTGACATTCCTCCTGCCTTGCAAACACAGGCTTTTCTGATTCTTCTGGGACAGATCTCTGTGTTTTGCTGTAGCTTACCTTGACTGGGAAGCCTACTTTTTGTTTAAATACGAATGTCAAGTTCAAAATGGAAAATGGGGTGGACATTTTTTGGTTGCCCCTCTAGACTCTTTACCCTTCTCCACCTTACTCTGTGCCCAAAATGTTGACCTCTAAGGACGGTAACAACCAGCTACCCTGCCCTTCGGCTTAGGGTTGATTTGACCAATGGGAGGTACCACTAGGAAAACAGCGCAGGAGCAGAGAGAGGGCATGTATTTGTTCTCCCAGCTCTCCCTTGCTACCTGTGGTTTGGCAGTGCTCATGTGCCTCCACCTAAGACGTGGCTCCTGTTGGTGACCTTCTGCTATAGCTACAGGTCTCATAGGGTCCAGGTAAGGGCTCTTTCCCTTTGCCCCTTCAGGCCGAGGAGTGGTTATGGCTTCACCAGCCTCTGTTGCTTTCTCTTAACCCTGCTCTCAGGCCTAGAAATAAACACCTGATGAACTTGCATGCCTTTTATCCCGTGTTTGAGTGTTGGGACCTGCTGGGACTCTGGCGGATACAGAAGGCCAGCTTTGGTAAGGAAAAGAGGGCCAACTAGGGAGTCCTGAAATTTTCACTTTGGTCCTAGCTCAGGTACTATTTCACCATGTGACCTTGAGTGAATCCTTTCTACTCTCTGCCTTTCAAATGCCTCATCTGTAAAAAGAGTGGTTGGACAAAATTAGAGTTTTTTGCTCATGTACCTCCAAAACAATCCTGAAAAACTACATAATCATATATTTTGTAAATTTTTCATCATGGTTTTAAATAGTTGCAAAGGATGTAATGTCTTGCATATTATAAATATTAACATTTAAAAATAAAACTATTATATCACTCCTTTAAATACAGCCAATGGAATTTAAATATCATAGTGATTTTGTACCCACCATCATCCATCTAAAAAATAGATGAACAAACTCTCCTTTAACAGTTAGAAATTTTATAATGCTCCT
>CM052443.1:112442459-112459509 GCA_028533085.1 Varecia variegata
ATTAAAGGAACCTCTGCTCCCCGACATTTGGAACCAGCCCTGTATTTGATGTCCTCTACCCCTGCCCCCAACTCAGGTGTTTTCCTCTCCAGGCAAGGCCTCACAGTGAGATTGGGATGAGTAAGGGTTACACCTTTACCATGTCACATGTGAGAAGAGAGCTGAGAAAGGGAAGGTGAGAAAGGAAATCCAGGTCCATGCATTCACATGGGAGTTTTGGGGCAGGCCAGTTTTAGGAAATCGTACACATGGAAGTTGACACTCTAGAAATGGATTATCTTAACCTTTGTGTCGACTACCCCTTGCAAAGTGTATCCCCAGTGGAAGCGTCCCCTAATTTGAAGGCCACTGGACTTGGTGGTGTCTGAAGGGCCTCCCTGAATGGAAGGCTTCACAGAGTCCCGTGTAAGAGGACCAGTTCCAGAGTCAGACTAATGTGCTGTGTGACTGGGGCAACTTCCTTCAATGAAGCTTCGTGCCTCAGTTTCCTCACCTGTAAAATGATGATGTGTACAGCTCTACCTCATGAGAATGAACTGAGACAATGTGTATAAAGCACCCAGTATATGGCAAATGCTCAAAAAGGATTCAAAGGATTCTAAACACTCCTTCCAACTTGGACACACTCTGTGAAGGGGCGCAAGGACCCCAGAATCACCTGTTTTCCTCCATCAAGTCCCGATTTTAAGGCAATGGGCTGCCATTGTAAATGTCTTGATGTCCCCGTAATGGAAGCAGAGTGCTCCAGGCTCTTTGGCTCATCTTTTTGTGTTTTGTGGGTTTTTTTTTTTGGTAAATTCTACTGCCTACTAAGGCTTTTTCTGATTTTTCAAAGGAGAAAACAAAGCATCAGTCAGTATTTATCCCCAGGGCTTGATCTTTACCACCTCAGGGGGGTTGAGTGACATTTGTGGGGGAAGAAATGGGCCACAGATTTGTAGGTTTGGGGACAAGTTTGGCTGTCTTAATGGGGCTCTCCCATTTCTCAGGGAAAGAATTATAACCAGGCTCTATGTAGGGTGTGTGAACCCAGAAAATAACAGTTCCTGCTTTCCAGGAATGGGAATGCAGTAGATATTCACTTGTAATCTCTTGGAAACACTGAGGTTGCCTAGGTTGCCAATTTTGAATCAGGTAGTCCAATATTTGAGCTTTCCACTAAAGAAACAAAATGAGACATTGATATGCTAAGAAGTTGCTAACTGAGTCAGTTTTGCTGGCGACCTGCTCTGATGTGACTTTTGTGCTAACATTATTGCTCAGACACCAGGTCTGCACAATGACCACCCTGCTGACTGCCACTCTGCCACCAGAAGTGGGCCTCCCTGGCACGTTGGCAGGCCTGGTTCTGAATTCTGTTTAATTTCCTACTGACACGGAGGAATGCTGCTATTTTCCTCCTATAAAGAACTTGTGCATACTGCCCCTTGTTTGGTTTCCTTCTTTGCCATCTCTCAGGGCACAATTTTAATTTATGGAAACTTGGGCAGTTTTATTGAAATGATTTATTTTGAAATTTAATTCTTCAATTAAATTTCATTTTTTTTGACATTTTTTGAGAAGAAAGAAAATTGGCGACAGATTGAATGCATTAATGGTCCCAATTTTTTATCTCTGTCTGTATCCATGCCTTGTACCATGTAACTGTGCAATAATCCTCCCAATCTGACTGTGGGCCCACCTATGTGACTTGTTTTGGCCAATGGGATGGTAGCACATGTGATTTAAACAGAAGCTCAAAATGTGCTTGCACAATTAAGCTTGTCTGCTTTCGTTCCTCCGACATTGCATGTGCCTGGGCTAGCATGCTGGAAGATGACAGAGCCAAGTGGCCCCACTCTTTGCAGCCAATCCACGTCAGCTAAGAGCCAGTCAACTCCAGACACATATGAATACCCTGCCAAGACCACAGTAACCTTTCAACTGACTTGCAGACTCATGAACCAGATTCATGCTTATTCTTTGAAGGCACTGAATTTTGGGTCTTGTTGTTCTTGTTGTTGTTGTTAAATGGCATTATTGTGGTAATAGATAGTGGCTAGAATAAGTGCAGTGGCAGACCTGCCCTTCAGGACCAGAATTCAAGGGAACACTGAGCCCACATGCAACACCTCCCACAGACTCTGGAAATAGTGATAGAGGAAGGAGAGAACTTTACTAAGGAGACTCAAGTACTTGTACCATGTAGGTGGGGAACCACATTAGTGAGATTCAGCAGAGCAAAGTAAATATGAGTAAAAGCTCTTGACTCAGACTCCTGGGGCCAAAACCCAGATCCATTTATGAGCTCTGTGTTCTTGGGCAAGTTATTTTACCTCTTTGTGCCTCAGTTTCCTCACTTGTAAATCAGAGAAGATATGAAATAACACCTACCTCATAAAGTTGTTAGGAGAATTAATGATTTTTAAATTTTATTGTTAAGATTGAAAAATATTATATATATATTTATGGTGTATAACATGATATTTTAAAATATGTATACATTGTGGAATGGCTAAATTAATTAATATATGCATTACCTCACAGGGTTATCCTATTTTTATGGTGAGAACACTTAAAATCTATGCTCAGTGATTTTCTTACCACATTTTCTTTATCCATTTATTCATTCATTGATGGACAATTAGGTTGATTCTATATCTTGGTTATTGTGAATAGTGCTGCAATGAACATGGTCGTACAGTATCTCTTTGACATACTGATTTCATTTCCTTTGGATATATACCCAGTAGTGAGATTGCTGGTCCACATGGTAGCCCTATTTTTAACATTCTGAGGAACCTCTATGCTGTATTCTATAATGACTGTACTAATTTGCATTCCCACCAACAGTGTATCAGGGATCACTTTTCTCTACAACTTGTTATCTTTCATCTTTTTGATAATAGTCATTCTAACAGGTGTGAAGTGCATCTCGTTTTAATTTGCATTTCCCTTATGATTAATGATATTGAGCATTTTTTCATTTACCTGTTCCCCATTTGTATGTATTCTTTTGAGAAATGTCTATTCAGGTCCTTTGCCCACTTTTAAATCAGGTTAATTGTTTTCTTGCTATTGAGTTGTTTGAGTTCTTTAAATATTTTGGGTATTAACCCCTCATCAGATGTACAGTTTATAAATATTTTCTCCCATTCTATAGGTTATCTCTTCACTCTGATGATTGTTTTCTTTGTGGTGCAGGAGCTTTTTAGTTTGATGTAATCCAATTAGTCTATTGTTGCCCATGCTTTTGGGTTCTTATCTAAAAACATTACTGCCTAGACTAATGTCATGAAGTTTTCCCCCTATGTTTTCTTCTAGTAGTTTTACAGGTTCAGGTCTATATTTAAGTGATTAATCCATTTTGAATTGATTTTTGTATATGGTATAAGATAATGGCATAATTTCATACTTCTGTGTGTGCATATCCAATCTCAGAATCATTGATCGAAGACACTGTCCTTTCCCCATTGTTTGTTCTTGGCATCTTTGTCAAATATCAATTGATCTTAATGCACTTAGAATAGCTCAGTGCAAGCCCTAGATAAGTATTTGTTAAATAAATAAATAAAGCGTGACCTCATTTCTACCCATAGGCTGGCAAGGCCTGGGAGATGTCTGGATTACATTTGTCTTTTGGTAGGAAGGATACATTTGCATCATGGAAGGGCTGTTTCTCATTTCATATAGTCAAACTTCTGAAGAACTGAATGCATACTCAAGAGCTCTCAAAAATCTGGCGAAAGAAATGTTTTCCTTTTTGAGAATTCACGCTATCATGCAAATTTCCTGGGCTCAGTTAATTCGTCTTATCAGGTTTGGGGGAAGTGCTCAATGTGAGATTTCAGGAAGGGCAGGAGAAATGATGCTATCTGTGGTTTAAGAGGCAAGGAAAGGTACACTGCATTTCAGAAAGATTTCCATTCCAAATTATTGAAGTAACAAGTTTAATGCATAGAGAAGTAATCCTCAACTACTTGAAAATCTCAGCTGAGAATACTTCTTTCTCTGAAGAGTCTTCAGAGCCATGACTTTACTGCATTGCTTTTCAAAGTAATAGATATGGGTCAAAATCTTGTGGTCCTGCTACAGTAGGGAAGGCACAAGGAGGGTATGTGTTTGTGTGTGTACACCTGCATATGTGTGCAGAGGGATCTATTTTCCTGAATAAAGAGTCTCTGCTATCCAGGGAGAAAAATGAGATTGTGTGGTTTGCACAACAGCTTAACCTCATTCTCTTGCTGAGTTCTCTGACCACCCCTTTTCTCCCTCCATCCCTTCGCTCCTTCTCTACAATAGATATAGATTCTTAACCAGAGCCTTTCAGGAACACATAGAAGTTAGAGAGATTTGAATGGTGTAAAACCAGAGGAACAAATCCCTCCCCATCCATCCAAACAATGGAAAGCAATGGCCCTTGTCTAGAATTTAATTAGTCTTTATAAGCAATAACATCAAAGCTCTAACACGAACTCTACATTGCTAAGAAATTTACTGTTGGCGGGAAACCTGGGGCAAGGCTCCTTTGGCACAGGAGTCAACGAAAGGTCAGTGGAAACTTTCTGCAGGTGACATTATTGAAGAGTGAGAATGATCTGGAGACCTCACAGTGATGTTAGAAACTTGGGTTTCACTTCTATCATGGACCATGGAAAGGTCATATTTTCTGTACAGTTTAAAAATGGGACCCTCTTCCATTCTTTATGGCTGTGTTAAAAACTACCCCAAACATAGTGGCTTTAAATAACAACCATTTTATTACACGTCTGAATTCTGTGGTCAGGAATTTGGAAGGCACATGGAGGAGAAGGCTTGTTTTTGTTCTACACCATCTGGGACCAGCAGGGGAGACTCAAGCACTGGGAGGTGAGTCAAAAGCTGGGATCTGGAATGATCTGTAAGCTCTTCACTCACATGTCTGATGCCTGAACAGGGAGGACCCAAAGACTGTGAATTAGTTATCTATTAATAATAAGTAACAAATTATCACAAACTTAATGGTTTAGAATAGGGGTGGGGAACCTGTGGCCTTTTAGGTCCTTAAGTGCGCCCTTTTGACTGAATCCAAATTTTACAGAACAAACCCTTTTATTTTTATTAACACATTTTTGTTCATCTTTTATATTTTTATTTTATTTTTTAAATCAGCATATTTAAAATACCAAAGCATAAAATAAGTTTGAATGAAATAATCCTCCCAGATTGACCAGCACAATTAGAACATTAGTAAATCATAAGGCTAAATTGACAGCTGCTACGTTCATGATTTAGTTCTAACTTCCCCCACATGATTAGCGCCACTACTGCTGGAGGCTGGTTGGTGAGAGTTTGTGGGGGTCGAGTACGCCAGTCTGTTATCAGCTTTTGACAACAGTGCACCGTGTTTCTGTATGAAGTGGAATTTGTGAGTAGTTGCACAGCTCGACAGTATCTTTTAATTCTGTCTGCTTAACAGCCCATAATGTCAAAGAAGACCAAAAGAACACTGAGGGAAGAAAACAGATTTTTTTAAAATGAGGATTGGGAATTGCAATATTATCTTGTTTCTGCTAAAGGTAAGATGATTTGCTTGCTTTGTGATACTGCAATATCAACATTAAAGAAATTCAATGCTCATCAACATTATAACACTCATAAGAACCACAAATATTTTAAATTAGAGGGAGAGGCATGAAAGGTTGTATTGCAGAAATTAAAAAATGAAAAGCACAAGCAAAGACTATTCTTTCACGCAGCAATAAGACCTGGAAATAATGGCACTGAAGCAACTTATAAAGTAGCTTATACACTCAGGGGGGAAAAGGGAGACCATTCAGTAATGTAGCAATTGTGAAAGAATGCGTTGTTGAAGTTGTAGGATGCTTAGACCCCAATAATGTTTCACACTACAAACAATTGCCTCTTTCAAGGAGAACCATAACTGATCAGCAGCATAAATTAGCCTTCAGCTTAACAGAACAACTTCATGCAATTCTTCAAAAGGAAAATATATATTATTCAATCACTTTGGATGAATCAACTGATCCTACTGACTTAGTGCAGGTTTTATACTTCATTCGGGTCATAACAGAAGATTTTCCTTGCTATGAAGAGTTACTCACTTTGGGCACTCTTGAAACAGAACACAAGGAATAGATATCTTCAACAACTTTCAAGGTATACATCATGAAGTCAGACTGAATTTGGCAAATTTAGTGAGTGTATGTTTAAGCAGTGCACCTTCCATGACAGGAAAACATGAAGGGTTTACTGCACAGATTAAAAAAAAGTATTAACAGATCCAGATGCTCTCATTCCTTTTCATTGTATCTTGCATCAGCAAAATCTCTGTGCTAAACCTACTATTTTAAGTGACACTTTGCAAAAAGTTATAAGTATTGTTAACTATATTCATGCAAATGCAACATGGCATCATCAGTTTCATAACATGCTAAAGTTGAATGATGAGGTATTCAACGTGGATTTGTCATATCATTGTAAAGTGTGTTGGCTATTGCAGGGACAGGTGTTAGCCAAAATTTTATCTTGTGAGAACAGATAGTTAAATTTATGAAGAACAGAATAGGCAATGTGAATTATTGAAAGATTTCTACAGGAATGCAGCATTTCTGTGTGATATCATATTAAATCAAAATGGCTTGAATATTTCTTTGCAAGGTAATACTAAGTCTATAAATGAAATGTGGCAAAAAATGTACTTCCTCTTCAAAAGGAAATTTTGGATGAACATTTTCCCCAGTTAGCAAAGGTCATTTTCCCCAGTTAGTAAAGGTTATTGAGCAGGATGATATATGTGATTGAAGAATATGCGGCTGCTATAGACCTATTAATTGGAAAATACGATGGAAGTTTCACTGACTTTGAGAATCATGACATCACACTCAAATTAGCATTTCAGCCTCACCTAGTTGACATCACAAAGGCACCTAAAAACTACAGATGGAATTGATTGAGCTCTCAGTAGATGACATTTTAAAGTCATTGTTTGATGCTAAGAAAGATCCAATCAAAATATGGAAAAATGCAGTAGAATACCCATGCCTTAGACATGGCTGGTTTCAAGATGATTCAAGCATATTACATTTATTGTGCAGTCAAACCTCTCTGCTAATGATAATCTGTATTTGCACCTGCTCCTGAGCACTAGCGTCACTGCCTCAGCTCCACCTCATATCATCAGGCACTAGATTCTCATAAGGGGCACACAACCTAGATCCTTTGTATGCACAGTTTACAGTAGGGTTTGCATTCCTATGAGACCCTAATGCCACTGCTGATCTGACAGAAGGCGAAGCTCATACAATGATGCAAGCTATGGGGAGCAGCTGTAAATACAGATGAAGCTTCACTCACTTGCCTGCTACTCACCTCATGCTGGGTGGCTCCGTTCCTACTGGTCGGGGCCTAGAGGTTGGGGACCACAGCCTTAGACAACATGCACAAAAAATGCTTTCTTGCTTTTCAACCACTTATTACTGCAAATCTACATTCTCCTACCTAACCCAAATCAAGACTCCCTTAAGGTCACAAATGACTGATACCCATCTAGAGGATCAACTGAAACTACAGACCTTCATGCTGCAACCAAATATTCAAATACTTTCCAACAAAAAGCACACACAGCAAAATCATTTAAAAATTAGTTAACTTTAAAATTAACAGACAGTCTTCATTTTTTGAAATTATTAAGTGTACAGTAGTTAGACTTTACAAAATAATATACATGTTTAAGTATATCTAATTGGAAGTTTCTTGAATGCAGCCTTATTTGATTACAGCTAAATTAATGCGGCTTTCCAACATGGAAAGGTTCCCCACCCCTGGTTTAGAACAACACACATTTATTATCTCACAACATGTGTGGGTCAGGAATCTGCTCATGAGGTTGCAATCAAGGGCCAGTGTTTCATCGAGGGCTCAACTGGGGAATGATCCACTCCTAAGCTCACTTACAAGGTTGTTGGCAGGATTCAGCTCCTTTTGGGTTGTTGGGCTGAGGGTTAAGGTTCCTGGTTGGCTGTTGGCCAGAGGCTGTCCTCAGTGCCTTGCCACGTGGAACTCTCATGCACAGCAGCTTGCTTCATCAAAAGTGGCAAAGTGGAGTACACTAGATGGATGGAAGTTATAATCTCACGTAACACAATCACAGAAGTGACCTCTCATCACCTTTGCAGTATTCCAATGATTAGAAGAAAGTTACAGTCTCACCCTCACTCAAGAGGAGGGGATTGTGCGAGGGGGTGAATACCAGGAGGTAGGGATAATTGGGGGCCATTTCAGAGTCTGTCTGCCACAGACTGCCAGCCAGAGTGGCCACACACGGCCTCTCAATGTGGTTTAGCTTCCTCACAACATGGCGGCCTCAGGGAAGCTGGGCTTCTTACAGGATGGCTCAGGGCTCCAAGTATGAGCATTTTAGTGAATAAAGTGGAAGCTACGTTGTCTTTCATGCCTCAGTCTGGGAAGTCACTCCACATCACTTCCACAGTGGTCTGTTGGTCGAAGCAGTCACAGTGTCACTCAAATTCAAGGGGCGGAGAATTAGACTGCAGCTCCTGAGGAAGAAAGGCAAGGTCAGGTTGTAAGAGCATGCGGGTGGGAGATACCATTGCAGCCATCTTTGTTCTCTGCCACACCTCCTCCTATGCTGTGAGATGTTCCAGTCACCCCAACTGGGTGGTAAGGCCTGAAACTACCACTCAGCCTTATGTGGGGAGTTGTGGACAATAAAGGGATGACAGAATGAAAGGAAGTATGCCCTGCTAAGGGGGACTATATGTTAATAATCTATTATCCAAGCAGTGACACTATGATAGTGAAAGGGAGTGCTATTAGCAATTAGACTGGGACAACAGGCATAAACTAGAACTGTCCAGGGAAAACTAGGATGCCTGGTCTGCCCAGACCTGCCCACATTTTCCCTGTTCCTGGAGCCTGTGTGGAAGTAACGTTGCCCTATCTGGAGGACTTTGCCTGGGATTCCCAGGTGGTGTCCAGCAGGGATGAGCACGGAGGTTTGTCAAAACAGTGGGGCTAAGAGCACTGTGCAGGAGCCTATCATGATAAGGAACATGCAGTCAGGAAGGTGATCCAGAAGGAATGCAAGACACATTGCTTTTCAGTTACAAGGACAGAATCTTTCCTCAAATTGTTTTAATGGAATAAGACAAAGCAAAGAAAAAACAAAGAAAAGAAAAGAATTTGTATTGACTCATATAATAATTGACTCATAAAAAGTTCAAGGGAAGTACAGCTTCAGGCCCAGCTGGATCTAGGGGTTCTAACCATGGCATCAGGATTCTGTTTCCTCTAATTTCTGGGCTCTGCTTTCCTTTGTGTTAGCTAAATTCAGGCAAGCTTTTCCCACATGGTACCCTTTGGCTCCTCTAAACTTGAACTATATCCTGTCAGTAATCTCAATGGAAAAGAAAACTTTCCATTCAAACTCTTGAATCTGAATCTCATTGGCTTGGCCCGTGACGTGATCATCTTGAACCAATTTGGGAACAAGGGGACAGAATACACTGATTGGCTGGGCCTGGGTCATTTGCTGATGGCCCTCAGGGCTAGAACAGCTCTACCCAGAATGCATAGACTGAGCATGGGGGAAGGCTTGTTCTCCAAAAAAAAATTGAGATGCTGTCGCCAGAATGAGGGGGAGTGGAGAACAAATGCCCTCTATTGCCCTCTTTCCTAAGAAACTAACGCAGGGTGACCTTTGAGAGGGAAGAGAGAAATCCGCCCTTAGATTATGACTGTCAGATGCTAGACCTGGCCAGTTCTGTCACTTACTTCTCACGACAGCTCTATGAAGTCAATGAAATCGCTTACCTCGTCACTCTGTGACAGAAGCAGAAACTGCAGCAGATTAGCAGAAGAGAAGGACAGATGTATTAATTATCTATCGCCACAATAATGCTGTGTAACAAACCACCCCAAAATTCAGTCACATAAACGATAGGCATTTATTTAGCTCATGAGACTGTGGGTTGCGGGTTAAATCTGGAAGGTCTTCCAGTCTCCTTTGAGCTCTCTCACCCTCTGCCTGTTGGCTGGGGGCTCACACGGCTGGTGGTCAGCTGGGGTAACTGGGCTCTGTTTCACTTTTCTCTCCTATTCTTCCAGCAGACTGGCTTGGGTATATACGTGTCCCTGGGTCTCCATGGGGAATTGCTTCCAGGACCCTTGTGGATAACAAAATCCGCGGATGCTCAGGTCCCTTATGTAAAACGGCGTAGTATTTTCCTGTAACCTATGGACATCCTCCTATGGATTTAAAATCATTTAATGCAATGTAAATACTATGTAAATCATTGTTATACTGTATTGCTTAGGGAATAATGACAAGAAAAAAAGTGGGTACATGTTCAGCAGAGATACAACCATCACAGGCCTAACTTTGGTTGAATCCACAGATACTGAGGGCTGAATGCATTCTCATGGTGAAGGCATAAGAGCAAGAGCAAGTGCAAATTTAGTTGTAAAAGCACTTTTAAAGCCTCTGCTTACATGAAATTTGCTAACATTGCAGTGACCAAAGCAAGTCACGTGGCAAACTCAGACTCTAGGCGTGGGAAATAAATTCCATCTTTTTTTTGTGAAAAGAATTGCAAAGTTACATGACAAAGAGGGGTAGATTCAAGAAGGTGTGCAGAGGGCCTTCAATGCAATCAATTTCCCACAGAACAAAAGGGGAAAGGTAACTTCCCATGATCGTTTAAGGTTGCTAAAGATAGGTGTATGGATTTTGTTTTTCAATGTCGTTGGGATAAAATTCAGAAAGGATCAATCATCATTCTACCTTTATTAAAAAAGCTTTAAAAACATTCTTTCTTCAGCCACTACAGAAAAAATTACAGTGATTCCTCTAAAAGTCAGAAATAGAATTACTACATGATCCAACATTTCCACTGAGTATATACCCAAAAGAATTGAAAGCAGAAAATTGAACAGATATCGGTACATGGATGTTTGTAGCAACATTATTCACAATACGTGAAGGGTGGAAACAACCCAAGTGTCCATCAGTGGATGAATGGATGAACATGTGGTATAGCCATAGAATAGAATATTATTCAGCCTTAAACAGGAATGAAATTCTGATACACACTACAACATGGATGAATCTTGAAGACATTATGCTAGTGAAATAAGCCAGACACAAAAGGACAAATATTATGTGACTCCACTTATACGAGGTGTCTAGAATAGTCAAATTCATAGAGACAGAAAGTAGTACAGTGGTTTAGTAACCAGTAGGAGGTAGTGGAAAGTTAGTGTTTAACAGGTATAGAGTTTCAGTTTGGGATGATGAAAAATTCTGGAGATGAATAGTGGTGATAGTTGCACAGCAATGTGAATGGACTTAATATCACTTAACTGTACACTTAAAAATGCTTAAAATGGTTAATTTTATATTAGGTATATTTTTCCACATTTTTTTTTTTTTTGGAGACAGGGTCACCCAAGCTGAAGTGTAGTGGTGTAATCATAGCTCACTGCAGCCTTGAGCTCCTGGGCTCAAGCCATCCTCCTGCCTCAGCCTCCTGAGTAGCTGGGACTACAGGTGCACACCACCACGCCCAGATAATATTTTAAAAAATTTTTTTGTAGAGAGAGGGTCTCGCCATATTTCCCAGGCTGGTCTTGAACTTTTGGCCTCAAACAATCCTCCCACCTTGGCCTCCCTAAGTGCTGGGAATACAGGTATGAGTCACTGCACCCGGCCTAGTTTTCCACAACTTTTTAAAAACGTTCCTTTTATTCAAGTTATTCAAGGTTTTGGTTGAGCCAACAATCAGCCAGCTTATATTTTTTCACTTCCTCACCTAACATATGTAATGGGCTGTCCTGGCCACATAGAAATCATTAGCCTGGTTCCTTTGTTCAAAGACCTCACAGGTAAGTTGGGGAAAGGGAATGTTAAAATAGTGAGGCAAGCAAGGCCCAAAGAGCTTAAGATAACCAATAATACAAGGCAAGATGGTAACCACACCAAATGACGGACCAGTGACCACTACAGAACTTGAGAGATTGTGGGGGCTTGTTAAAAATATTTAATGCAAATATCCAGGCCCACCAGGATCAGAATCTGGGGAGTGGGTAGAGGAAAACTGGAGATGAACAGTGGTGACAGTTGCACAGCAGTGTGAATGTACTTAGTGTTACATTGTGCTTTTCAGAGGATTTGGATGCCCAGCTAGGCTTGGAGTTCCCTTTAAATTACACACAACAAAACTAATTTTAGGGGGAAAAATGTTTGAAGAATTACAGCTTACTGGTAACACTGAAAATTGCAAAAATTGAAAACACTTTTACTTATTAGAAATAAGCAACAGAAAATAAGTCTGACAAAGACTAACACTGCACACAATAAATATTCTTTTTGACTAAAAACTGATGGAAGACCCTAAATCTGCATGAAAAAAATTTAGATCACAAAATTTTCCTGGGAAAAATTACACCTGGTAGGAATAACAGCTACAAAAGAACTCTCATGTTGTTAGAAAAAAAATAATCAGTAAATTTTGATGAGAACAAGACACTCATCAATGAATGAAAAAAATTTTTTTGTCAAACATACAATAAAAAGAGTTCATTCTGATGAAAATAATTTCAGTGTAGGCTTCTAACTTTCTCAAACATTTCAGATATTTTACTTCTCTTAACTTTCTATTTTGAAATAATTTCATAATTATGAGAGTTACAAGAATAGTACAAAGAACTTTCTCATACCCTTTGCTGCAATTTGCTAATTGTTAATATGCAGTCACATATAATTGCTTTATCTTTTATACACACGGTATCTGTTTATATATAGGCATCTACATATGCCTATATATTTTTTCCCTGAACCATTTGAGAATTGCAAATATCATGTGCCTTTACATCAAAAGTGTGTTCTTTCTAAGGGCAAGAACATAATTTTACACAACCATAAAATAATTATCAACTCAGAAATTTAACACATATAAATACTATGCTCTAATATACACCCATATTCAAATTTTACCAATTGGCCCCAAAATGTCCTTTATAGCAATTTTTTCCCACTCTGATTTAGGGTCTAAAAAAAAAAAAAAGAAAAGAAAAGAAAAGAAAAAGTGATCCAGGATCACTTTTTGCATTTAGTTGTCATATTCATATTTATCATATTTATCGCTTTAGTTTCCTTTAATTTGAAACAGTTCCTCAGTCTTTTTTTGTCTTTCATAACATTGACATTTTTGAAGCATACAGGCCAGTTGTTTTGTAGAATGTCCCTCGATCTGGGTTTGTCTGATGTTTCTTCATGATTAGATCTGGGTTATGCATTTTTGGCAAGAATTCTATGCAAGCACTGTCAGTTCTTCTTTGTGCATCCCGTCAGGAGTCACATGCCGGCGGTTTGTCCAATTACTGGGGCAAAGAAACATTCCATTTCACTTTTCGGTGCCTCACTCTCCTCATCTGTTATGGCCATATCTGGGGGCATGATTGAGTGGCTTCATGGCTGAGCTGTCATTTCAGACGTGCCCCACCGATTGGATAGTTTTGCAGATAAAAGCCGTTGAGATCAATGTCATGACTGGGATCACCATCACTAACATCTAGGATACCTTCTGTGTGCTGACATTCATCCTTTTTTCTAACCCTCCTATAAAACATGCATGTACATGTTATCCCCATTTAACAGTTACGGAAACTGAGGCTCAGAGACAGTGATGTGATACGCTCAGGCTCGTGCGGCTGGAAAGGGACTGAGCTGGGATCTGAGCCCAGTTGGGGCTGAGTCCAGAGCCTGAGCCCTGTACCATGCCACATTGTCAGCTAATCCCATTCACAAGTGTGGCTCGCAGCAGAAAGGATGGATCACAGCCTAGTTTGGGGGCCTCCAGATGGCAAAGGAGAAAACAAGATGAGCCAGCTCCTGCCATCTTCATTTCTCTTCCTTCCTTCCCATGGCCTGGGCCCATCTCCGTTCTGCGATCCAGCTGAACTAAAATCAGGATCACTGCCTGTGAGGGGCATGGCTTGCTGGACCTGGGGAAGTCGCCTTCAAAGCTGAGCTAGCTACCTTCCTGGTCAAACAACCCTGCTCAAAATGAGGCGACTCCACGCCCACCCTACCCCGGGGCCTGAATTTCTGTATATATACATTGAAGTGGAAATGGGCTGGGAATAGTGAGAATAACTACCATGTGTTGAGTGCAGAAAACGAATTAAGCCTTTAAATAACCCTATGTGTTAGGCACCTTATTTTGCCCATTTTACAGATGAGAAAATTGAGACTTTTGCAGTGGCTAATGTCACAATCTGGGGAGTGCAGTGGGGAGATTCCTGTTCAGGTGTAACTGCAGAAACTAGAAGAGATCTTCATCAGCATGCTAGACTTTCTCTAGGCCTAATGGGATGGCAGGCTCTAAAGAGTAGGCTTCTGAAACATACTGGACATTGTCAACACATAATAGGCATTTGCAGTTGAATCTGGACGGGCTACTCAGATTTGGCCTTGATTCTGATCCCTGGTCTGGGCCATTAGCTTCATCTCTCTCTTTCTGTGTGCTGGTCTCCTGTCCTGACTTCACTCTCGCTTTTCCCCCACCTCCCTGGGGGACTGCCAAGGCCTCAGGCTCTTGCTTCTCTGGAGACTTGCAGGGACCCTCTCAAGGAAATAAGTTGTTGCTGGTTGATCCCAGCCACTGCCCAACTTCTCCATTTGTGGGGCTGGGGAGGGAGAAGAATGAAAGGAAGGAAAAGAAGGAAATTCCAGATCAAAAGCAAGATGCTTTAAAGGATCTGATTTTGATTCCAAGTCACTGAACAGTTGCACCAAGGCAGCCGGAGCACCGTGGGGAGAGCACTGCATGAGAGGCAGCCTGGGCTGCCGCTTGCTGGTTGGACCCAGCGACTTGAGCCTTAAATTCCTCATCCTTAAAATGGGGGTGACTGCACCTCCTCTGCCCACTTCAGAGAAGTAGTCAATCAAATGAGAAAATGCTCCCAACTTGTTTGATAAATTGCTAAGGAATTTTATGAGACGGACCATGTGACTCTCTCCCATTGTATAGAAAGACGTGGGTGGCCAGTCTCCCTGGCTGGGCTGTTACAAGAGAGCACTTCCCTCATTTTTTAGGCTTAAGAAAAAGAAACCCAGCTAGAGGAAGAAGACACCATTTTGCGAGGTCCCTGCCTTCGTTCTGTCCCACGCTCTTTGGAGCCTAGTGTTTCATCGTAAAGGCATCTTCTCCATCAAGATGGACCAGCCAGATTCTACCCAAGCGCCCAGGTTCTGTTTGGGACCTAACGGTCTCTTCTGGGGCATCTCCTGTCTCCTGACCTCATCTGCCTGTGACACAAGCTTGACACCTGGCCCTGATCCCCAAGACAGAGCCTCAGCATCCTCAACCCTGGTTTCCCCAAAAGTTGCCAGATTCCAGCACAAGCAAATGCAGCTTTGGAGTGTGTCTCTGCCTCGGCCCTGGGCGTGGACACTTTCATGTCCCTGATCTCAGTGAATTCTCACCGTCCCCTGCGAGGTACCACATTTGAGGGGTCTGCCCAGCCCCCCACACGCCTTCCCTCAGGCGTGAGTCTCAGGAGGCTCTGTGTGTTTTGTGACGCTGCCCCTTGGCCATAGAGGATCCCTCTGGGTGGCACTGAGCCAAGCTTGGGCTCTCCCAGTCTGTCTCCTGAGCGTGGAGGGAAGTTCGGACTGTGATGTCGAGTCCTGTGGCCCAGAGTGACGGGGAGAGCGAGCCCAGTTCCTGAAACTTTTCTAGTTTCCGGCTCCAAATCGTCCCGAGGCTTTGGTTCATTTTCTGCCCTTGAGTACCATGATCTGCCCCCAATTTAATAAATAGCACCTTCCTTTTTTTTTTTTTGTTTAAGTTTAGCGTGATTCCATTTCACTTACAACTAAAAGAGTATTGATAAGTCTGGTAGCGTTTTAGGAGCCCTGTTTTTCAGGGACAGAAACTGAGGCCCAGGGATTAAGCCAGGAGGCCAGGATCACACAGGTGGTGAGGGAGGGGCCGGAGTCCCAGGCCCCCGCCACCCCTCTGGCTGATGCGTGCGCTTTCTCTATTCTAGGCCCTTTCTACAGACTTTACACGTGTTGCCTCTTTGAATCCTCAGAGCACCCTGAGAGGTAGAGGTGACTGTCAGCACCACTTTAACGATGAGGAAAGGGAGGCAAGGAGAAGTGGAGCCGTCTGCTCGAGATCACACAGCAGGCGAGGACCAGAGCCAGGGTTGGACCCCGAGGACCAGAGCCAGGGTTGGACCCCGGGGTTGAGGCCACTGGCTGGGCTCTTGATGAGGTGTTAGTGTGGCTGTGCTAGTTCTGAAGGCAGAGGGCTGGGCATGGAAGGGGCTAGAATTGTCCAGAATTTGGTAAACCCAGGAATGTCAAATTGAACCACAGACCCTTAGAAGATGGGAGAGCCTTTGGTGGTCCCAGTTGGACTGTGTTCCACCAATGTGAGCCTCTGTTCTTCTGCAGCTCTGAGTGGTCGTCATTTTGCCAGTGTTACATGGTGGAGTCTGTTCCATTGTGGAGCAGGTCTGGTGGTGCCCGCTGGGTTCTCAGAGAATATGCTGCCCACAGGCCTTTCCCTGAACCCCATCCAGAGCTCCTCTGGTGTTTGTGAGGGTCCTTCCTTCAACGTCCTTCATGTGACCTCACCATGCTGGTCTCGCAAGCGAGAACCTCAGGTGAGACCACGGTGGCCTGATGGGACCAGACCCATCTCAAGCAGCACCTAGCCACTTTCTTGGGTAAATCCTCAGGAAACTCCAAAAGTTCCCCATTGTAAGTCTAACCTCAGTTCACCCCCCTGAACAGGGATAAACCACAGCTCTGGGTGATTGCATAGTTTCCGCTGTGGTTTGGGAAATGTGTGGGTTCATTTATGAACTGGATTTTGTCAGAAAGACTTCAAGCTCAACCATCGCCCCCCTAACATACCGTTTATGACCCAGCTGGGACAGAGTGGAGAAGGAACACCCTTCAGGGCTGAGACCCCTGTCGAGGAGATGCCTTTCCATGATGGCGCTGAATGTATGCTGGGATGTGCTGACAGAGGGC
>CM052443.1:112460009-112503593 GCA_028533085.1 Varecia variegata
AAGGCGAAAATGACATTTCCGAGGGGCCGGAGGGCCGGGGAGGGCAAGCGGGAGCCCGGGGGCGGGCGCGGGAAAGTTTGGGGGGCGGGCGCGCCGCTGCCGGGGGGCTGGCGGGCGGGCGCGCCCCGGGGCCGGCCGGCTTTGTGTGCGGCGCGGAGGCCGGCGGCGCGGAGGCCGAGGCCGAGGCCCGGAGCTCGCGGGCCGCGCGGCGAGGCCGGCCCGGGGGCGGGCAGGGCGGCGGGGGGCGGCGGCGGCCCCGCCAGGGGCGGCTCGGCGGCGGCGGCTGCGGCGGCGCGGCCGGTGCGGGCCGGGGGTGGGGGCGAGGGCCGGCGCCCCCCCGCGCGCCCCCAGCGCCCCCGCCCCCCCCGGCCTGAGCGGGGCGGGCGGAGGAGGGAGCGGCGGCGGCGGCGGCGGCGGCGGCGGCATTGTGCGCGCACCAGCAGCCCGGCCCGGGAGGAGCAGGACGCGCCGGGGCCGCCTCCTCCCGCACGGACCCATGAACCAGCCGGGCGGCGCGGCGGCTCCGCAGGTACGGCGGGGGGCCGGGGGCATGCACCGCGCGGGGGACCCCGGGGGGCCGGGGCCCGGGGCGCTGCGCCACTTCATTGCAAGATTTGCAAAATGCAAAGTGCCTGGGCTCGTTTGCGGGCTTTTTGTGGGCGCAAACGGGAGGGTCGGGGTCCGGAGAGCACCCCCCCGGGCGGTGCGGGGTGTGAGGAGGGTGGGGGTAGCGAAGGGGTCTTTGGGGGCCCCCACCCAGCGCCCCCTCTAGCCCCGGGCTCGGACCGGAGCCCAGAAAACAAAGCGGCGAGAGAACAGAGCAGCCATTTCAGTTTGGACAATTCACATTTTGCAAAAATGCAACCCCTTCCAGCTCTCCCCCCTCCCCCCCAAATTTGCAATTTCTCCCTGACCCTGTCTGCGCTCAGGGTCCCCGATGACCCCCTGGGAGGTCTTTCCCTCCAGGCCCCCCATTTTTGCAACAATCTTTTTTTTTTTAGGCCATATTTCCCTTTCTCAATTTTTTTTTTCTAATTTTTCTTCAAACGGTAGTTTTTTCCCATTAAAACGACGCCACCTAGAGGATACTATTTTGTAAATAAAAAAAGAAATTAAAATTGAAAAGAAATATTTTTTATTTCTTATTTTTTCAAAAGTTTGCACTACATGGCAGTGGAGGGGTAAGAGATTCTTTTTTTTTCTTCTTTCGGGTGAAAATTTTCACTTTGATCTTTCCAGAAGCATGGAGACAATTTTTATTTCTGAAGCCAAATCCAGATAATATGTAAATGAAAATTAAGCTGGATTTTGAATGAATTCAGTTCTTGAAGGGGAGAAAGCAAAAAACCTCCTAAAAGCAAAGTCAATTTGGCTACCCAACTCATTTTAGTTTGAGAAAAAACTAATTGGAATGAGGAAAGGAGGGAAATTGTGGAGTTTAGGGAAAACTGGGAGAATTGGCTTTATGAAGCAATTAGAAATTGTACTTCATTGTAATTTGGAACTTGTTTAGCTCAGCGGGCAAAAAAAGACTAATTTCACTATTTGGCAATATTTAAAGTTTTCTTATTTCCAAGAAGGAAGGATTTAAAAGAGAAAATAGACCTTAAAATGTTGGCTTTGGACACACCCAAAAATTGTAGTTTTTTTTTTTAATTTTGCATTTACATTTTACTGTATTTAAATCCTAAGATTTCAAAGAAAACAGAAACTGGAAAAGTTAGAGTGAAATCCTATCTTTATTTTTTCTGTATTTGTTGGGTTTTGTGTGGGGTTTTTTTTTTTTTGTTTTGATGGAATAATTAAGACTGTTTTCTGATTTTGTTTCCTGAAAGGTCTAGACATTCCTTTTTTGTTGTTGTTTTATCCAGAAAATGTCAGGAACCTTTTTTGAGCAGTATTCAGTGGAAAAAATGTAAATTCATATATTATACAAATTGAGTAGCCCACAGATTTGTAGGAGAGACCGCCATTAAAATAAGATATGCATAATTAACATTATTATGAAAAAACTAACAGTGGATTCACAGAAGCTCATTTTTTATGACATGCAACTGAATCAATTGATGAAGACAAGGATTGAGGAATCCTTGGTAAGGAAAATTTTCCCTTCTCTGTCTTCTTCACTCTTGCAATTTGAAAATTTTATTATTTTAAAAAAAAATCCAGATTGGTTTCAGGCCTCTTTGATTGTGATGTGGGGTTGGTAGTTTATTAACATTTGGTATTTTTAAAAAATTTGATTATTTTCAAAGGGGGAAAATCCATTAGTCTTGATCATTTTGGGGGGTTTGTGACCAAAAGAAAAAAAATGCACAAATTTTACTGACTTAACAGGAAAGAAAGATAAAAGAGAGAAGAGCAGAGAGGAGATGAAAATTCTGATTCTTTATCCATCTTCCTTGGTGGAACACTTCCTTTGCTGAAGAAATTGGGTAAAATACCAACTCAGCTGATTGTAACAGTAAAATTTATTTTCCTTAAGAGAAAAAAAAATTAAAATACAAACAAAAGCCAAACCCAAAGGTACTTGCCTTTGGAATATGAAAGCATATGTACAAACAGTATTTCATGTAGAGTTTTTGGCCTGAAAATGAATCAAATGAAGGTGAAACAAAAAAGAAAAAAATTTTTTAAGAAAACAAATATTGACTGAATTGAAATTTGACAGATGAAAATAAGGTACCCACTCAAAGATGAAGGGTTATTTGTGATAAATTAGTATCTGATTGAACTTGCTGGGGATTTTAAGCCAAACAAGAAAAGTTCTAATTTTTTTGTCCAGAAGGAATATACTGCTAGCATTTGCAGGGTGGGATCTCGGTGGGACCCTCGGTGGGGAGCTGATGGTGGGTCACTGAGGGCGAGAACATGAAACTGCCCCTTTCGCCAGCCACTAGCTGGTCTTGGAAGAACTGGTGGCCCAGTCCATGGATTCCCAACCCTAGCGTGTGGAAATTTGGATTTTTAAGGGGATACTAATTCTGTGAAATACATTTGACAGTGGCAGAGGTTTGACATTTCCCATCATCGCCATTGCATTTGGGAGATTTTATTTTTTTAGTAACGAAATCCTTCAGGGCTGACTGGCCACATTCTGACATATTTGGAATGAGTTTTTTTTTTTTTTTAAGTAGCATAATTAAAAAATTTTTTTTCTGTTGAATTATTTAGGCCGATGCCTAGGACGGTCAAGGAATTTATAATTTCCAAGGGGCTCTGGAGGCCTCATGAGGCAGAAGGCCTGAGTTTAGCAGTGCTGAAGGAGGGCTGGGCTGAACGGATGGGTGGGGTGGGTGGGGGTAGGGGAATCTGAGAAAAAGTCAGGGTTGTAGATAACAGGTTATTTCTGGTGCAAGGAATAAAAATATTGCAGCATGTCCCTTTGTGTGGCCTGGATCTCCTGACACACAACTGAGATTCCTTCATTCTATTCTGCTGAAATTTTGTTCTGTTGTCTATGGCTTAAAGGGAGCCCATGGCTAGAAGTTGCAAATCATTTCTGTTTTTATAGACCTGTTTTTTTTCTTTTCTAAAAAAATTAGTGATTCTGATCATGTTTGTTGTAAAGGAAGTAGAGGTGCATGATGGTTTTGTTGGGGGCGGGGCCAGTTTTCTTTTGTTTCTATTGGTGTCTGTCTCTGGATTGAGATCTGACCTGGGCCTTGTCTCTCTCTCACCTCCTATTTTAGGTGGACGTGTGACCAGAAATGGATATATGAGCTAATTTTTATGAGTCTGTGTCTGTTCACCACACTCTCTAATAATATTGGGCAAAATATCTGGCAAATTGGACTTGAGGGGTGGTAATTTGATGATGGGCTGAATTATTTTGGTGAAAGATCATTTATACTCAGTTTCACAGTGGAGACTCTTATTAATGTTTTGCTTTTCTGCCTAAGGAGGTTTTTTTTTTTTTTTTCTAATAAGGTTTGAAATTTCAAGGGCCTGCTTTATAGCTTGACTTTGGACTAAGCTAGGTAAAAGGGTTTGCTTATACTTTCAGCCCTGCACAGAGGTGAACTTGAACAAGGGCTCTTGCTTTTGCAGAAGGAAAGCAACAAAGATGGCTGGTCAGTGTAAGGCTGACCTCTCTCTCGTCCTAGAAAATAAACAGCCAATGGCTTATTTCATTTGAGAAATTGAGTTTTAAAACTCCTCCCATGTCAGATACAATTTTTTCCCCACTTTTGACTCAGCTCTTGGCATGCTGCTTCCTCTGACCTCAGAATCCTTACGTCTTCTCCTTGGTGGGTGACAAGAACTTCCTTGCTGTGTTTCACTGGATATATATAAGCTGACTTTTCATAGTCTTGAAATTTTGAATTTTTTTCCATGTTCTTGTAATGTTTCGTGTCACTTGTGGCTCCTGTCTGATGATGTGAAGTTAAGTGGCTTTGTGGGTTATTCAGGAGCCTGAACTCCCAAGGTCTTGCTGTGTGACCTTGGGCAAATCACTTTTTCCTTTAGAGCCTCAATGTTTTATGTTTTTGAACTGAGCACTTTGAATCAGATCAAGGATAATAATAAATGGGTTTCATCTCTAATTCTCACTCCAAGGGATTGGTTGTAGCTGCTTGGATCACTGTACTGGGAGGGGTTCTGAGGCCACCCGCAGACTCCGATATTCTGGAGAGAGGAGTGCAGTCGTCAAATAGCAGTGCACTTCTTAGTTACCATTCCTAGGCTAGACCTCGAATCACAGTCCACTGGGGGGTTGTGAAATCAATTTAGTTAATTATAATCAGCATTCAAAAAAGAATAGAGTAGAATATAGGGAACACAAATAGCAGAGGCATAGCGCAGAGTACAGATAAGTATCGTCTCATGACACTTCTGTTTTATTTATATGTGTGGATGTATGTGTATGGTGTGAAATATAGTTCCTCCTGTGCGTGGTGATCAAAGAGTTTGAAAGGTGCTGGACTGGCTGAGCCACCATGATGTGCTGCAAGTATATTCCAGTTTATAGTTTATACTTTATTTTCTCATTTAGTATCTCAGTTAACTTTTAGGTGAACCCTGTGGGACAGGTATCCTGTGCCACATGTTTTGGGTCCCGGTTGAGCCCCTGTCAAGGGCCACCCATGAAGAAGTCTCAGCTGCATGTGTGGTCGGGCACGTACCCCAGTACCCCAGGTTGTTGGCTTTGGATGAGACTGGAAGGGCAGATGCAAGTTCAAAGGCAGCATCTTTGCTAGATCCTCTTGCCGGAGAGGAGATATAAAGTGACGTGGAATCCATATCTTGGTGGGACGCATAGCGTCAAAGTTACCTTTATTCTGCACTTTTGCTTCAAATTGCCAGAGAAATTTTCCTGGAGTTAGAAAGTCCATGTTTGTACTATATTTAAGTTTTAATCAGACTCTGTATTTTTGTGTGTATGCACATCTTAAAAACTCCAGAATTACTGTCTTAGTCTCCTCATCTTTTAAATGTGTCAGACCAGCACTGTTCGATAGAAATATAGCTCAAGCCCCAAATACGAGCCACGAGTAGAATTTTCAGTTTTCTGGTAGTATATTAAAAAAAAAAAAACAAAAAGCAGGTGACATTGATTTTAATAATACTGAGTTTAACTCAGTATGTCCATAATACTGTCATTTCAACATGCCATCTACACACTAATGTGACATTTTACATTCTTTTGAGAGGGGGCATTAAGTCTTTGAAATCTACATGTATTTCATTCCTACAGTACATCTCAATTCTGACTAGCCACATTTCATGTGTTCAGTAGCCACATGTGGTTGGTAGCTACCGTGTTGGACATTGCAGGGCCAGACCAATGTTCCACCTAGTTGTCATTACTGGTTGGCCTCAGAAGATTAGTGACATCTTTCAAACCTCTTGGTTTTGTTGGGGGGACTTCCTACCTGAGTCCCGCATTCCCCGAGGCATTTTGGCCTATAGTGGAGATGAGTTCCATCCATATAGCCCCCTCCTGGCTAAAGTGGTCCACACTTACCTTTTATTTGTCCCTAAGCCAACTTCTGCCAGGGTTAGGCCAGGGTGCTGTCGTTAAAAATGACAGATGATGGCTAGAAACTCTGGGACGATGTGTCCCATCTGTGTGCTGTTGAAGTTGAGAAGTGCGAGTCTTGAAGTGTTGCCTGAAAGAAGGATGTAGATGCAGAAAGAGCAGGTGGCCAGGACCAGGGCTGGGGGCTGAGGGGAGGGGAGAGATTAGGGGAAGAAAGGGCCTGGCAATGCACTTCCATTTTTGACCTGAAAACCTGGAACCGCCAGGAAACTCCCCCAGGATTGGCCTTGGGTCAGACGTGTCGTCTACCCCCAGTTGGCAAAAGGGAAAGCTACATTTAAGGTCAGCCAGACCAGAGTTTGAAATCCAACCTCATGGTGTGGTTAGGTTTGTGTGACTTTAGGAAAGTCACTTCTGATTTTGGAACCACAGCTTCTGCATTTGGGAAAAGTGGGTAAATCCTGACCTTGCTTTAGGATCAAATGACATGTGGAGATTCCCAGCCAGCCCGAGGGCCGTAGGAGATGGTCAGCATGTGTGAAGTGACGCCTGAACCAGTGGCCAGTGGGTCTCCATCTGGAGAGATTGAGCCCCGCTGACGACACCTGTGGTAGTCCTGGGAACCTGGCGGCTTGTCTTTAGTGGGCAGTGTTAGGCAGCAGCAGAAAATACACTCTTTTTGATTGTTGCTTTAAAACAGACTGGGATGAGACTTTCTTGTCAAAGTGTTCTGGATGCCTTCATTCCAGGGATGCTCTAGCTCCTCTGAATGTTTCTGGATTTGTCTCTGAGCCTGTGGCACAGTCTTTAAAAGTGATAAATCTTAAATCATTGTGAACTGTGTACCTTTGAGCATCTGCTCCTGCTGGGCCCCGTGCCCGGGGTGCTCCTCCTCCCATTCATCTGTGCTCCCTGAGAAAGAGACCCCCCTGGAGACCAGCTGCCCTTCCTCTTCTGTGGAGCCCCCCAACCGCCCTGGTATCACCCCCAGTAGAGCTCTTCCCTCTCTATACCTGTGGTACTTCCTGAACACTGTGGATCTGCAGGTGAGAGTCAGTTGTTTGCATTTCTGTTTCTCCAGCCCACTTGTGAGTTCCTTAAGGGTAGAGATCATGGGTTATTCATTTTAGGGTCTGGCATAGAGCAGCAGTAGCTCCGTAAATATTTGATGACTTAATTTGATTTTTG
Organism: Varecia variegata; assembly: GCA_028533085.1. Classification (NCBI taxonomy): domain Eukaryota; kingdom Metazoa; phylum Chordata; class Mammalia; order Primates; family Lemuridae; genus Varecia; species Varecia variegata. Next base: position 112,467,181 of record CM052443.1, read on the forward strand.
GAAAGAGCTCAGATCATTCGGATTTGAGTCTGCTGAAGAGAGGATGACCAAGTTAGGTTTGGCCATTTGGTCAAAACCAGTGTTTTATTAGGGTGCCATCGGCACATTTTCTTATACTGGCTCCAAAGCCCATGGCTTCCTTGAATAATAAGTCCAAGGGGGACCCTTAGATGGGGAAAATGCTCCTTAGACTTTGTGCATCTTGGGGGATTTTTTAAAACATTCTCTGATGACTTTTACCCCCGCCTTCCTCACTCCTTTCATATGAAGTATTTCTTTAGAATGGGTAGGGCTGTCAGCCGTCTAGATGCCTGACTGGCAGGTATGGTGTGTGGGCTCAGCATTTCTGGGGAGGTGGGAGGGGCCCAGCAATGCCCTGTGTTTGTGCCAGGAGCTGCTCTTCTCAGCCAGGTGCCCAGGCACTGGACATCAGGGATCTGGTTGCAGAACACCCAGGCACACAGACCCCTTGAACTTGAAGTAGTTAAATGTGTGATTTGATGCTCAGCCAGACCTCATCTTTGGTGGAATTCTGGTTTGCAGATGCCAAAGATTCAAGGAAAATGCATGGGAAAAACAGGATATTCTGTTTATTTGCTTTATTTTTTCCTGCAATTTTTATAAAATGCCATCATTTCTAACACTTTATGGCCCAGTTCAGTAAGTGAACACAGAATCCCAAGGTAGCCCATGTATCCTCAATGTTCACATTCCCACATTTTCATATTTCTGAAATTAGCATGTGCCTTATAGTAAATGTGTTCTTTTAGTGAACTGTTTCTCCCTCGTTTTTTCTCCTCAAAAAGCAGTTAAAAGCATCGACTGTGCATCTATCAGTCTAAAGCATCTTAGATTTGAGGAAATAGGGTGCCATGCTCCTGGTGGGGTGGATTGTGACTCTAGGGCATTCCAAACTCTGCTTTTTTACCATGCTGTTCTCTAGGCTTGACTTCTCCACTTGTTTAGTGAGAGCAGGACTTCACCTTGGCGAGAAGCCTCTGGAACTCTGACTTAGCACGCTTTTCCTGCCATGTCTTTGGGTGGGTTTCATAATTTTGCTGTGGCCATCTCCTCTAAAAAGTGCAAGTAGCCACTGGGAAGGAGGTGAAGCCCTGTAAATGGGTGGCCCCTTCTGTATAGTCTGTTCTGTGGATGAGCTGTCCTACCAATGGCAGACCACTAGTTTGACATTTCCAAGGGTAGAATGAACAGATCAATGATGTTGGAGGGGACAAGGCTTGGCTCCCCTCTCTGCTCCACCGCTTAATCATTTTGTGATCTTTGCCAAAGCACTTAATTTCCCTGCACCTTATTTTCCTTATCTGTAAAGTGGGGATGACAATGCTACTGATGATGATGATGATGGTAATGCAACATAGGGTTCTTGTAAAAGTTGTGCGCTATATAAGAAGAAAGCTTTGTAAAGGGCAGACATCACTTGCAGCCTGTTATTTGTATATCATCCAGTCCATGGAAGGTAAGTAAGTAATATACTTGCTGCCATACCCCATTTCAAGCCTGTGGCAGACATCACTAATCAATCATGGCAGCCTTTTCCATTGAGTCTGGCCAGTGGCCTCTGAGTCCTTAGTACGGTGCTACCCATCAGTTGGGTATAGCATGGGACATGAAGCCAATTTTTTCTTCCTGATCCAGTCTCTCTGTTTCTCTCTCTCTCTCTCTCTCACACACACACACACATATACACAGAGTGAGAGAGAGAGAGAGAGAGAGGGAAAGAAACTGAGACTTGGAGAGAGAGAGAGAAAGAAAGAAACAGGCCTGGAAAGGAAGGTGGAGTGACTTGCCCAGGATGTCAGGGAATAGGCAGAGGTGGAAATAAAAATCTCAGATTTCTTAACCCCTCAACACATGCTTTTCCTGCTAATATGCACATACGCTGTGTCAAAAGGAATTAAAATTAATTTGGTCTTGAGAAACAGCGAGAGAATCTGACTCCTCCCTTCCTTGTTATAATTAGATACCCTTGGGATTGTCATCAAAGCAGGGCTGGATGGATGACCTGCTTCTCTGCCTGGTCCCGAGGTGATCAGGTTTCAAAGGGGAGAAGCCTGTGGCCGGGTGGCTGGGGCGGGAGGTGTCCCTGGCTCGGTCCTACAGTATAGATGACACGGCAGAGGCAGGCCCTGAGGTTCCTGGACGATGCCTGGGGTTTGGGACAGGTTTGCTGTTTCCATATTCTCAAGACCCCAGACGACTTCCTTATTTTTTCTGCATCTTTGTTTCGACATCTGGGAAATGGACTGGTAATAACCCTTTGTAGGAATGACATGAGATAACATGTTTGAAAATGCTCTTTAAACTCTGAAGCCCTACAGGTGTTAATTTAATACATGTTAATTTTTATAACTAGTACTAATCACTGATGATTGGAGCCATGTTGGGTAAATTGTGTAAACTGAGAACCACAGGCTTATGAAGTGTTCACGAGGTGAACCGGTCCCTTGTTGCATTTTATCTTTTTGTGGGGCTCTTTTTTTTTTTTTTAATTTTTAGAGACAGAGTCTCACTTCTCAAGGAGTTGGGACTATGGATGCACACCACCTAATTTTTAGAAAAATTTTTTATAGAGAAGGGGGTCTTGCTATGTTGCCCAGCCTGGTCTCAAACTCCTGGCCTCAAGCGATCTTCTTGCCTTGGCTCCCAAAGTGCTGGGATTACAGGTGTGAGCCATGGTGCCTGGGCTGCCTTTGACAGGGTCTGTATGCTCCTGTCTGGGTCAATCCCCAGCCTCCTCCTGTCTCAAACATGCATGTGGCCTGCCTAGCCGTGGAAGGCCTTGGGGTCTGGGACCCCTGGCACAGCCTCTGTTTGTTCATCTGTGAAGTGGGAGATCAGTCCATTTGTAAGACCCACCGGGCTTCCCGCAAGCATCACAAGAGTTAACGGACTAGAAAGTGCTTCATGAACAGCAAAGAACTGGAGAAACATGTTGGTGACAACTCCTTTCTTTTCTTAAAAAGGAAAGGAGGGAGGCCGAGGTGAGGATGGTATTGAGTCGACAGAAAAATGATATAAATATTTTGGCTGACAAAGCAGAATGAGGCTTTATATATAAGCTAAAGAGAATAAACAGGATCAGGTGATGCTGGGCTCCCCAGTCTGCTGGAGAAAACACAGGGAAAAACTGCTTTCTAGTGAAGCGAGCCCTGTGTCGGGGGTCGGATCTTGGATTCCCAGGGGCTAGCCCTGGCCCTGGGTCGGGGCGCAGGGAGGAACGAGACCTAGTATCTCCACCATGGGTGGAAACGGCTCCTGCAAAGTGGAGGAGGTCCAAGTGTCTCTCGGCAAGCCCCTGGCTGGCAGTTTGCTGGTAACATTCGAAGTCAGAAGCTGTTTTGGCTCTTACTGGATGTGTTACTGTCCAAGGCAGCGCGCTGGGGAGCTGGCCGCTCTGCCTCTCAGCTTTGAGCCTGCGCCATACAAATTCCCACCTGTCCCAGCATTGTGGAAAATTGGGGGAGTAAGGGTGGGGACTTTTTGTGGGGCGAAATTTTGCAGAGAATCTGTGTCTTGGTTTCTTTCGGGCTCAGAGTTTTGTGAGCCAAGAGGATGCAAGTCGGGGCACTTGGGGTACCCAAGGAGAATAGATGAAGGTTTTGGGTGGTGGGGAATTTTTATTTTTTTTATTTCATCAACTGGGAAAAATAACTATAAAAATTTAAGTGTGTTTATGTGGGTGTTTCTTATAATGTACGCTGGAAAAAAAGCAGAAAGTGAAACTGATCTGAAATAAAACTGAAACTAGCCTGAAATGAGGCTTCAGGGAAGGGAAGAGTCCCTGGGGTGCTACTAGCGTTAGGTGGAATTTGTTGTGAGGCTGGTCTTCATTTTGTCAGAGAGGTCTAGGGCTGTAAAGTTTCCTAGAGAGCATCTAAGTCTGCGCCATCCTGTGCGTAGTGGTGTACAGTGGCCACATGTGGCTGGTGAGCAGTTGCAATGTGGCTAGTCAATCCACGTGGGATTTTAAAGACTTGGTAGGAAAAAAGACCATAAAAGATCTCAGTAATAATTTTTTTAATATTGATCACAAGTTGAAATGATATTTTATATTTTGGGTTAAATAAGATAATGTTACTAAAGTTAAAGTCACCGGTTTCTTTTTACTTTTTTTAAGAAATACAATGCAGCTACTAGGAAATTTGAAATTACCTGTGTGGTTCGTGTTATATTTCTGTTGGACAGTGCTGATCTCAGCCAACATGCTCCCTTTGTAGTTGAGGAAGTGAAACCTGGGAGAGTGGGAGTGGCTTGTTCATGGTCACACAGCAGTGAGCGATACCAGGTACCCGGACAGACTGCAGGACTCAGAGCCCGGCATGGGATGATGATGTCGTGCGTGGGGTCGGCATTAGCATAACTAGGTGGTTAAAATGGAGGAGATAATTGGAATTTATGAGCGAGAAGAGGGAGAAGGAGCAGTATTAGCAATTCGGGGGGAAAAAATTAAACTGTTTCTCATTTTGTTTATCCATCCCCCTAAACATTAGTTGAACACTTTAGAAGAAAGTAGATCCAACAAGATGAGCAAAAACAACTCTAAAAGATAACGCCTGACAATTTCTCTGCCTGCCAAAAAATTCCAATGCCTATTTAGTCTTTGGATTTGAACTGGGGTCTTTTTGAATCAGGGTGTAGTTCTGGGCTGGTTTGGGCACAGAGACCCAGCTCACATTGCGGGCTATGGATTTTGGGTCCCGGGGGAGGTGGAAATGATTTTTTTGCTAGGTTGTGTCTGCTCCCTGGAATGATTTGGGAAACAAGGCTTCTAGAAGATCCAGAGGGCATCAGTGGGCAGAGCTGGTAGGGTTGGAGGTCATCTAGCTTCCCTGACTTCATACTGGTTCAGAGACATACTGGTGGGTGACTGGCCCGAGGAAGAAGTAGTTTCTAACGGCCAGCCTGGGACTCCTGCTCTTAGTGTTTTGAAAGAATTTTGAACCACATGTTAGAAATTCAGCCTTATAAATTTTTATTTTTTTAATTGGGAACTTTCTGTCAAAAGGCTGAAGTTTAGCATTCTTATGTATCTCACTTTATTTTTGCAAAATGGAATTTTTCTGCCTTGAAGTATAATCATTGGACATGCATTTGATGTCTATTGTCTCATTTAATATAGTCACCCTGAAAAAGTAGGGAATTTTTTTTTTTTTTAATGTGAAGGAGTTGAGATTCAGAGGTGAAAGGAATTTCCCAAGGTTACACTGCTGGTGAGTGGCAGCTGGACCCAAATTCAGGTGGATAGCCCTTTGAGGTGTAGAATCTTACCATTCCCATTGTACAGTTGAGGCAGGTGCAGTAACTTGCCCAGAATGTGGAGTTGGTAATTGGGTCGGGACTTGAACCCAGGTGCTTTAGACACTGTTGCCCATGCCCTCATCTTGGCTGTGGTGGGTTGTTCTGAACGGTAGTGTCTAGGGAAGCCCATCTTCCCACTCACTCCATGGGGCTTGGGGCTGGGACTCCCTGGCTTTCATTCCCTAGCTCCCTGCGTGCCTCAGCGGACTAGCGGGTTGTGTGTTCCATGTGCACAAAGCCTTTAATACCACGTTTGAAAACAGTTGCAGAAGGTTTGCTGTAATTAATTACATTTGACATACTTGGAATCGGGGCCTCCCGGATTCAGAATGCAAATTTATGCCCAGACAGATGTAAGGTACGCTTGGAGCCAAGAGCTCTGGCATGTCCCAGCCAGGGCCTGCGGCATCACTGGCTGCCATGACGGGACAGTAACAGGCAGTGAGAGGCGGAGTCAGGACTCACCCTGGGGATGCCTGGAGCCCACAGGCTGTTGGAGGAGAAATAGACCTGGGATTCAGGACAGGAACCCTTGTCTCCAGTCTTCGGTACACTCTTTACCCTCTTTGGGCCTCAGTTTCCCTGCTGTACAATAGGAACTTGGACTAGGTGGTCTCAGAAGGCATGTTCTGTTTGGTCAGGGGAAGCAGGAGGGCAACTAGAGAATCAGAGCTCAGAGGGCTGGATGTTGGAAGTACAGACAGCTGAGACTAGAGAGGCTTGGCATAGCTAGGTAAGCAGGAGGCCACTGGGACAGACAGGAGAGATGTGCCGGGTAAGGCCTGGTGCACAGTACAGATGGCGCTGACTGCCAGGGCTCCCCACTCAGAGGCAACACCATCCTCTCACCCACGCACGCTCACCTCACTGTATGTTAGGTGTCTATTGCTATGTAACAAATCACCCCAAAACTTAGTGGCCTAAAGCAACAATAGTCATTTATTATCTCTCATGCTTTCTGGGGGTTGGGAATTTGGGAGTGGCTCAGTTGGTTGGTTCTGGCTCAGGATGTTTTTGTGGTTGTGGTCATATGGTGGGGTCATCTTAAAGGGTTTTCATGCTCATGTTTGGTGCCAGGATTTTGAAGACTCAACAGCTGAGGTTCCTTGGGGGGGTGTGTGTGTCTGTCTGTCTCTCTCTCTCTCTCTCTCTCTTTCTCTTTCTCTCTCACCCTCCTCCCATTTCCCCTTTACCCCCTGCCCCATGTGTGGTCTCTTGAGCATGGAGGCTTCATACATGGCCAGACTTCTTTGGGTTCCAAAGGTGCATGAGCCAAGACATAGAGCCAAGCAATGCAGCCTCACTTTTAATGACTTAGCCTCTGAAGTCATGCAGTATAACTTTACCACATTCTATTGACTGAAGCAGTTATTATAAAATGGTATGCCCCAGTTCAGGGGGAGGGACATCAACTCCACCTGTCTGTGGAGGAGTGTCAATATCACATTGAGCATGTAGGATGGGATATATAGCGATGTGGCCATCTTTGGAAAATACAGGCTGTCATACCTGTCCACCCATCTGTCCACCCATCAGTGTGTGTGCTTATTCATCCATCTCCCTACCCACCCGCTCCATCTTTCCACCTTTCAGACATCTGTCCTTCTATATGACTATCTGTTCATCCATCTATCTCATTCAGTCACCCAACATGTTTTGAGCACCTACTGTGTGCCAGGTACAGGTTGGTGCTTTCAATAACGAGCTCAAAGGGAGAATAAGACTAATATTTATTGAGAACCTGCTCAATGTTGGTCTCTGTGACCTCCTATCAACTAGATGACGTAGAATTATTATCATCTCTGTTTTAAAGGGAGGAAACCAAGGCACAAAGAAGCTAAATAACTTGTCCAAGGTCATTGAGCAAACTAGTTTCGGGCCACTTGAATTGAGGACTGTCCGACCACACTATCCCAGGCTGCCTTTGCAGAGGACACAGGCTCTATTCTGGTTTCTGAGTGTGAAATGTCTCACCAAGAGTTAGTTCCCTGCTTCTATTTTTTTTTTCCAAAGTGAAAATAGGTTTATTTTTTTCTCCTGAGTATAAAAATAACATGTTCGTTACAAAAACATTCAAGCAGTACAGAAAAATATGAAAATTATTCTTTAAAAAAATCACCTGAAATGCTAAGATAACCACTGTTCACATTTTGATGAACACTATTGAAGTCATTTGTACATATTTAAGTATATATGATTATAATTTTGCACAAACGGGATTATATTCTACATGCTGTTCTGTAGCCTATCTTTTTTCTTCTTAACCTCATAGATAATCTTTCATCATCAGCGAATGTAGATCTTCATCATTATTTTACTGGCCACATTGTATTTCCACTTTATGTATGTCCCCAAATTCAGTGTGTTGTCAGATTTTGGTTATTTGTGATTTTTTGTTGTTTGAATCCACCCTGTGAGAAACATCTTTTTACACACCCTTTCTCACTTGTATGGGCACAGTGGATTTACATTTACATGTAGACAGAACTTGCCAAGTTGAGACTGCCTGTTTTACACATCTTGGCCATCACTTTGTATTGCCAATATTTTTAATCTTTGGCCTGATGGCAAACTAATGAGGTCACATATACGTTGGTATATTTTTATGAACTACTTGCATTTCTTCTTTTGTGAATTGCCTGTTCAACCTTTTTGCCCATTCTTCTCTTGGAGTATTTATCCTTTCCTTTACATTTTTTTTTTTAAAAAGTTATTTGGATTTTAGAGATTTTGACTTTGTTTTTTAAGGTTCCAATTTTTTCCTAGACTTTTTTTTTAACCTAGTCAATGTTATTTAGTGGCAGTGATGGTTAAATGTTTACCTTTAAAAAAATATTTTTATTTTTGTGTTTTGTATTTTTTGTGTGTGTCATACTTAAAAAGACTTCCCCACATTAAGAATTTATCTTGCAAAGGCATCCTACAGAATAGCAGAAAATACTTGCAAATCATATATATCTGATAAGGGGTTAATACCCAGAGTGTATAAAGAACTACAAATCAATAAAAAACCAATTAACTCCATTAAAAAATGGGCAAAGGACTTGAATAGACATTTCTCCAAAGAAATGTACAAATGATCAATAAGCATATGAAGAGGTGACCAACATCACCGGTCATTAGAGGAGTGCAATTGAAAGCCATAGGGAGATATCACCTCCCCACCCATTCATATGCCCACTATTTTAAAAAAGAAGAAAATAAATGTTGGTGAGGATGCTGAGAGATTGGAACCCTTGTATGGGGTTGGTTCAGCTGCTATTGAAAACAGTATGGTGTTTCCTCAAAAAAATTACACATAGAATTACCATATGATCCAGCAATACCACTTCTGGGTACGTGTCTGAAAGAATTCAAAGCAAGATCTCAAAAAGATATTTGCACACCGCTATTTACCACAGCATTGTTCACAACACCCAAAGGTGGAATCAACTGAAATATTTTATCTACAGATGAACAGATAAACAAAATATGGTATGTACATATAGTGGAACATTCAACCTTAAAAAAGAAGGAAGTCCTGTCATATTCTGCAACATGAATGAACCTTGAGGACATTATGCTGAGTGAGATAAGACAGTCACAAAAAAATGCATACTGTGTGATTCCACTCTTGCAAGGTATTGAAGTCAGACTCAGAAACGGAAAGTTAAAGGGGGGTTGCCAGGGCCTGGGGCACAGGGGAATGGGAAGTTGTTTAATGGGTGTAGAGTTTCAGTTTCACAAAACGAAGAAGTCTTAGAGATCTGTTGCACAATAATGTGAATACAGTTGACCCTTGGTATCCACGGGGGATTAGTTCCAGGACCCTTTACGGATGCCAAAATCCACGATGCTCAAGTCCCTTATATAAAATGGTATAGTATTTGCTTATTGATCTACACACATCCTTCTGTGTACTTTATATCATCTCTAGATTGCTTGTAGTACCTAATACAATTTAAATGCTACGTAAATAATTGTTATACAGTACTGTTTAGGGAATAATGACAAGGAAAAAAGTCTGCATGTTCAGTACTGATGCAGCCATTTATTTATTTTTTTTAATATTCTCGATCCATGGTTGGTGGAATCCATGGATGCAGAACCCATGGATATAGAGGGCCAACTGTGCACTTAACACTACTGGACTGTATGTTTAAATATGGTTAGGATGATAAAAAAGTTAAACATTCGCATAACCTAACAAATCAACGATTTGTCTTCTAGGAGCATACACACAAGAAATACTTACGCTTGTATACTGTTTGATATGTGTGTTACTGCTCATCGTAGATAGAGTTGTTTGTATATAACTTGAAATACCTGGAAACAGGCAGAAAAAGAGTTTATACAACTATTCATCCTTATTTCTTCTATTACTTTCTATAGGCTTTGTTGTTGTCTTATGTTTTCTTACATTTAAATGATTTATCCATCTGGATTATATTTGGTTTAAAGGAGGGATGTAGGGATCAGGATCAGTTTTTTCCCAGATCATGAGCTATTTGGCTATAACACCAAGAACCAAATGATCCATCTTTTCCTTTCTGATTTGAGATGCCATCTTTATCTTATGTTAAATTTCCATATTCTTAGGGTTATTTCTAGATTCTTTATTGTGGTGTCTTGATGTACAGGTATCACACTTTTAATTTGATCACTTTGAAATCAACATTAACAATCGAATCATGTCTTAAGAGCAGGCTTATGAGATAGCAAATACTTGCTGCCTGCGGTGCTCACTAAGTTGGGGCAGCTTTCTGGTGGGCTCCTTCCCTGGGCAGACTCACCTTGTTACCCAGACTGGCATCAGTGCCATTATGGATAAGGAAACTGAGCTTCAATGCAGTTAGGTAACTTGCTGTAGGAAGTAGCAGAGCAGAAATTGGAGTCTAGGCCTGTACAACCCTAAAGCCTATGGAGCCCCTTTTACAACACATCAGATCTTACGGATACATGGGTATCTTTCCCTAGGGACCATATAGTGCCTGGCACAAAGTGGTGCTAGTACATGCCTATTGAGTTGGATGAGACACAATAGTTCCGGCTTATCTGAGTTGTTCTCCTGGCTGTAGTTAGGTGCATGCTAATATTTGTTTTAATAAGTTAATTTTTAAACAATTAATCTTATTACAGAGAAATCAGAAAATAAGGAAACAAAAAGATTGCCCCAAATAAATTTCAGACCCCTTATATTCATCATTAAAATTTTGGTACATTTCCTTCTAGTTAGAGTTTTGCTCCTGCCTATTCCTTTCCCTTCTTTTCTGTTTAGCTGCTTTGTCTTCCTAATAGTCATTTTTTAAGACTACATCGTATTCACAGGAGAGAACGAACAGAGTTTATTTAACTCATACTCTATGTTGGACATTTAGATTGGTTCTAATTTTCATTTTTATAAAATTACACTAATGAACATCTTCTGTATATAAAATATTTTGAATATTTAAAAATCATCTCCTTTTGATATATTTCCCAAAGAGAGATTACTGGGTCAGGGGTACACATTTCCATATAGCCTGACCCTTCTCTGGTATTTATTGGTACTAGGCTTTGGGAACCTTTGTTGATTTGGAGAAGAATACAGTAAATTCTTTACAAAATGTTTTTTGATTTTATTATTGTGAAAGGAGTTCATGTTCCATGAGGAAAACTTAGAGTATATATGCAAAAAAATTAAAGACCCGTAATTCCACACCTCCAAGATGATCTCTGTTAATTTCATGTCTATCTTTGCATTATTTATTTATACAAATAGTAATTTTTCAGTAAATTATTTTAATCTCATTTTATTACCTAGACTTCTTTAATAGCTAGTTTTCTGCATTTATGCTGACAGTTTGTTTTCGGATGATTATTCCTGTCTTTCAAGATTTTAGATACTTTCTGAATTTATCTATGCACCTGACCGACCATTACATATTTGTGCAAACTATGGGCAACGACCCTTAATGGGTGCCAGAGTGCTGAATCAATATGAATTCTGTTCACAGCCATCTATAATGTGCTGTGGAAAGTTCAGTGCTCTCACACTGGTTGCCAAGGATGGTGGAGGGAAAGATGACTCCCGGTAAAGGGAATCCAGGCAGCTTCTTGGAGGACATGGCATTTGCGTTTGGCTTTATATTTGTGATTGTAATTATATAAAATTTATAGATTGACTTGGGTAGGAGGGACAGGATTATGTTTTTCTGCCCAGTAACATGGTCTGTTTCTGTATTCATCCATGCTCCTTTATATGACTCATAGTAAAGTTTTGTAGTTTTCTGTGTAAGTTTTTGACATTTATTTTTAAGCGTATTCCTATTTTATTTTTTTTAACTGCAATTGTAAATTGAATCATTTCCCTCATTGTTTATTTTCCCTAATTAATGTGGGTACGTAGAAAAACTATTGGGTTTTATGTGGTGGTTTTGTTAGTGGATAACTTAGTATCTTCTTAGTTCCGATAATTTCTTGTGGTTTTTAGGTAGGTGGTAATATCATATGCAAATACTATTCATTTTCCTCCTTTTACAATTTTGCCTTTTTTTCTCTTATATTATGCATTGACTAGACCTTCTAGAATGGTTTAATAGCAGGGATAACAAGTATTCTTGTATTGTCTTATTTTTTATTTTGTTGGGAAGGATTCTGGCATTTTGTAATCAAGTATGATATTTTATTTTGGTTTCATAAATATATATTTTTTGTCACTAAGTAAGCATCCTTCTGAGTTGCTAAGAGATTTTTATTTTTTTAATTTTGTCGAGATGGAGGTGAGTGATATGATATAGGAGTGATTTCCAATTTTCTGCATTTGAGTTTTTCTTTTGGAATGGAGTGTGAATCCTTCCCCTCCCCCATTATAAAACTATTTAGTAATAAGAGGGGAAAAAGAATGATGAATTTTTAACAAGTGCCTTTTCATTGTGTACCCAGATGGCCATATGGTTTTCTTCCTTTGATCTGCTGATGTGAAGAATTATATTAATAGATTTCCTAATATTAAACTATCTTGGAAGGAACCCATTTTATTCATGGTGTTTTATTCTTTTAATACATCCTGACTCCAATTTGCAGGGTTTTGTGTCTGTATTCATTAGTGAGATTGCCCTGCAGTTTTATTTTTAGTGTGGTATTTTTGTCATTTTTTTAATGGGGGTTATGCTAGTATAGTGGGGTTGCAAATTGGCAAGCTCTCCAGCGTTTCCAATGATCTGGAACGTGGAGGATAAATACATTTCAAATTATGTACTTATTAGTAGTGGCAGCTGAGATTGCTGTGTTGAGAAGGATTCTGAGGCCTTGTCATGTGTAAACAATTTAGTGTTTTATAAGAGTATAGGAAATGAGGGTTTAAGTGTGCATACCAGATGTTTATTTGTAGTCTCTGCCTGGAATGATTTATATTGCATGGGTATTATCTATCTTTTGAAAGTTTAAAATAACTTGATGTTAAACCTCTTTATCTTGTTAGGTTTTTGGAGATAATTATTTTCTACTGTAATCCTGTCTTCAAGAACTTTTGGCTTTTGCTCTTCTTGAGACATTTTTAACTATTTATATTTTCTTACACATTTATTTGTTTCATCAAGAATTGGAATTATATTTGCATAGAACAGAATTTTTTAAAATGTCTTCTCTATGGTTACATTTCCTAATCTCATTTTTTTGTACTTGTATTTTTTTGTTTATTTCTTGGTTGAATGACTAATATCTAGGGCTATTTTATTGTTTTTAATTGTTTTATTATTTCCCCCTTAAATTTTTAGTTATTTGTCAAATCTAACTACTTAAAATATTTCTAAGTTATTATACTTTTATATTAAATAAACTCACCCTTCTGCTTTCTTTAGATTTTTAAAAATTTTTGAAGACTTAGTTCTTTCTTTATTTTTTTCTGTTTAGTAATAAAAGTGCTTAATCAATGAATTTTCCTCTGAGTACATCTTTGGTCACATCTATAAGCCTACCTGTGAAGTATTATTATTTTCTCCCCTAAATATTCTATAATTTTAGTTTTGATATTCTCTTTAGCCTAAAGATTATTTAAAAGTATAGTTCAAATTTCTGTGTGATTGCTTTTTTTATATGTATTTATTTTTACTTATTTTTCGTTTATTCTATTGTGAGAGAATGTTGCCAATAATAGCTTTGCTTTCTGTCATTTATTGAAATTTATTTGTAAATTTATTGTAATGTTCGGGTTCCTTTTAACTATTAATTTGTGAAATTTTGAATTTGCTTGCAAAAGAAGTAACTTCTGTTTTTGGGGTTTGTTGTTTGCTGGATACACTTTTACCTCAATTTCATTTATCATTGACTTTATTAATTATATTTTTCAAATTCCCCAGAGAGCCTTAGTTATAAGTTTTTCTATTTATTATTTAAAGAAATTGAGAGTCTGTTAATGTCTTCCAATAATATAATATTTCTTTTGATTTTACCTTTTGCTTTATATATTTGACTTTATATATTTTATTGCTGGGTCATTTAACAGAAATATTCCTGTCTGCTACATTTTATTATGGGTTGTACCCTTAGTCTGTGAAAATAGGCCCTCCTTGACCTGTTTTATGCTTTCTATTTTCAGTTCTGGTTTTTCTAATTTTTATAGTGCATTTCGTGCTTTCACCTTTAATTCTAGTGATCTTTACAAGGCACTTCCTGCTTTCTTTGTTGGAATTTACCTGGTATAGTTTTACATACTTATTTTACTTTTGATCTTTTATGCACTTAAAAAAATAGCTACCGTATATTTCTTTTGGATATCATGTTGTTTTTATTTTCTAAAGCTCAGAGTCTGAGATTCTGTGGTTTTTAATATGGAACTTACCCCTACTTATATTTATTATAATAATGTGTTTTGTTACTTCTTTCACCTAAATTATATAGTTTTTTCCCCTAAGTATTTGTATAACTAAGAAGATACTTTTGATTCCTTCTCATATGAATGGCAGCTGGTATGAATACAGCATTTTGGGTTACATATTTTATTCCTTAGTGCTCTATAGATGTTCTCTAGTCTTATGTTGTTAATATTATAGAAGATAATTCAGAGGCCACATGGTATTTTACTTTTGTGCTTGACTCTCCACTCCTCCCCACTGAACCTTCCTGAATGCCTGTATTGTTGTTTTTTCACCCTTGAAATTCAAAGGGTATTCCAGGTTATATCTTTATTTTGGTGTCTTTTAATTAGTTTACTAGGTACATGGTATGTACTTTCAGTCTATAGATTTCACTCTTAATAATAGGAAAACTTTTGTTCCTTATGTTTCCTTGGTCTCATCTCTTTTTTGAGTGGCAGTTATCCATGTATATCCATATACCCCTCTTGTTTGCTTTCCATAATTATCTTTTCTTTTGGTTATTTTAGTCTCTTTAAATTTTCTCCTTTGAGTTTTAAAAGTGCTTCTCAGGCTGATCCTTTGCATCACTTTCTTGGTTTTCTGCACTGACAGTTCTACTGTGTGCTGCTTCTGATGGTGGTTTTACTTCTGCAAGACATTATTGGATTCCTTGCACTCTATTCTTATTCCTTGAGGTTCCCTTTCTATTTCACTCTGTTCTTCTTGTCTTTAATTCTTTTGAGCGCACAAAGGAGAGGGTGCCGAAAATTTATTTCAATTTCCTAGAGTAAAACTGTGCTATGTATATTCCTTCTCTGAACCTTGAGTGGGATGCTTATCTCCTGTTTTTGTCATCCCATTTTGTCTCCCCCTACTTCTTTCGTTTATTTGCTCAGAATAAGGAAGGTCATGTTTGGTCTGGTGTGTATTCTAAAATGCTGGCAGTAGCCGGTTCCTCAGGTCTCGAGTGGGAGAGCAGGGCTGGGTATTGGGTGTTAGAGACGGATCCGTCATCCAGCAGGCCAGGGTGGATGGGGTGGACTGGGACGGTGGCTGTCTCAGTATGGGGCCCCTGCATTGGGCTTGGTGAAGACACACCAGGGAACACAGAGTGGTTTATGCCCAGATTGTTTCCTGGTAGGGTTGTTGTTGTTGCGGGGGGTGGGGGTTTGAAAGCCCTGCTGGAAGTAGCTTAACTGCTACAGAGGGGATCCCTGCAGGTCCTGTCCACCCGCCCCCCCCCCCCAATTTTGGGTTTCATCTTACCAACCCTGCCTCGGGGTCTCAGTCACGTGGCGGTGAGATGGACCCTCTTGGCGCCTTTTGACTGGTCCACACTGCCCCAACATCCGGCAGAAATTCCTCAGCAGGTGGCTTGTACATAACTCTTCTAGATCTTAGGACACCCCCCCTTTTATTTCTAGTTTTTAATTGTGGTAAAATATACATATTATAAAATTTACCATCTTAACCATTTGTAAGTACACAGTTTAGTAGTGTTAAGTACATTCAAATTGTTGTATGACCCATCTCCAGAACTCTAGTATTGATTTATTTAAATTTTTTTCTTTTATCTTTTTTCATTTTGTAAACAGAACTCTTTTCATCATTCCAAACTGAAAGTCCCTAACCATTAAACAGCTCCCCATTCTGCCCTCCCCCTTGCCCTGGCAGCCCCATTCTGTTCTGTCTCTGTGACTTAGGCTGCTGTCTAGGTACCTCATACTGGTAGAATCATAGAACATTTGTCCTTCGGTGACAGGCTTATTTTACTCAGCAGTATGCCCCCAAGTTCATCTGTGTTGTAGCATATGACAAGATTTTCTTCCTGTTTAAAGGCTGAATAATATTCTGTTGTATGTGTATACCATGTTTGTTTACCCATTCGTGTGTAGGTGGACATTTCAGTTGCGTCCACCTTTTGGCTGTTATAAGCAATGCTGCTGTGCACATGGAACTCTTCAAGACTCTACTTTCAACTCTTTTGGGGTATATACCTAGAAATGGAATTGTTGGATTATATGGTAATTCTATGTTTAATGTTTTGACAAACTGCCATTTTAAAATGCGATTAATTCTGACACTTATGCACAGTAGTTAACCTCGTGATTGGGTGGTACGGGGATTCTTTCTTCCATTTTACAGATGAGGAAACTGAGGCACAGGGAGGACAAGTGACTTCTCTGAGGTGAGGCAGCAAGGGAGTGGCAGGGTGGAGGCTGGAACCCAGGCTGCTGCCTCCCAGCACCATCCCCTTCCCCTTCTCCTGGGGATCCTTTGTTCTGCTTGGGGGTGCTAAGCTTTGTCTCCAGGTCTCCCCAGGACAGAATCACTCCTTTTCCTCAAGCTCCGATCTTCCTTTCATTCCCATACTCTGTCATCCTTCTGGCAGCTCTCAAGCTCTCTGGCTTCTCTGGGCCTCAGTTTCTCCATCTTTAAAGTGGGCGTCTCCTGCCCTCCACTGCCATCCAGGCAGCTGTTGCTGTAGCCCTTCTCTTCCCCGACTCGCCGGCCGGTGCTTTGCCAGACACTTGCAGGGAGCTGTTCTTGCGGCTGAGCTAGCATCTGCTTCCCCATCTGGTCTCAACTTTTTTCTTAATTACCCACTGAATTGGCTCTAACAAAACGCTGACAACTTGAATGAGACATTAGCTGATACTTCAGCGCCCGTGCCAGGGCCTCATGGGCTTTTCCGGGACATGACAAACCGGGGCCCAGCAAAAGCCCTGGTTCCCTGGCCGGAG
The DNA here is from genome assembly GCA_028533085.1 of Varecia variegata. Lineage (NCBI taxonomy): Eukaryota > Metazoa > Chordata > Mammalia > Primates > Lemuridae > Varecia > Varecia variegata. The sequence goes on from CM052443.1 coordinate 112,484,060, forward strand.
TCCCCATTCTGGCTGAGTGGCAGGCTCCAGCCAAGGGTACAGGGTTATCACGGGGTCTTGCAGCTCATAAATGCCACCTCTTAGTGGCTGAACACAGGCTTTAAGGCTTCCTAAGTGTCCTTGTGGCTGGGCCCCAAACCTGGAAGCAAGTTTTGTCGTCTCTCCTGCCTCTCTCCTAGGTCCCTAATCCTCCAAGTCTTTTATTCCAAGTGCCTGTTCTCCAGGCTATTTCTGTTTTGTTTTGTTTCTTCTCTGTGTTTTTAACTGGTCTTGAAGCAGTGGGACTAAGTGTGCCGCAGTGGGAGGAACATCGGGCTAGGCATTCTTGGCCTTTTTGGGCCTGTTTTTGCATCCACACGAAGGGGTCTGATATGGTGTAATCCAGGCTCTCATTCTAACCTTCTGTGACTCAGAGATGGAAAGGCAAGCCTTCCATTTTCTCATCCAAGTAGGGTAAGAAGAGGCAGAGCCTGCCTAGGTGGGGGTGAGGAGCACAGGCTCTGGATTCAAATGTTGCTTCTGCTCCTTCCTCCCTGTGTGACCCTGGGCAAGTTGCCGAACCTGTTTGTGTCTGTTTCCTCTTTGTAAACTGGGGGGAGAAGTGTGTGTATGTATGTCAGAAAACCCCATAAGAGAGTTAGTTATGAAGATTAAGTGAGTTGATTCATGTAAACACCCGACACACGGTAAGAACTCAAATGTTACCTGGTTCCCCCCCCCCCTTTTTAAGCTCAGGTGTAGCGAGTTCATTATGCTCAGTTTAGGGTGTGTGGCTGGCTTTGGCTCATAGACAGTCCTTTCTTGCTTTATTTAGTTTTTTTTGTTTGTTTGTTTTTGTTTTTCTTGAGATAGATCTCACTAGTAGCCTGGGTTAGAGTGCAGTGGTGCCATCATAGCTCACTGCAACCTTGAACTCCTGGGCTCAGGTGATCCTCCTGCCTCAGCCTCCTGAGTAGCTGGGACTACAGGTGTGCCCCACCACACTTAGCTCATTTTTATATTTTTTTTTATAGAGACGGGGTCTTGCTCTTGCTCAGGCTGGTCTTAAACTCCTGGCCTCAAGTGATTCTCTTGCCTCGGCTTCCCAATGTGCTAGGATTACAGATGTGAGCCACCGTGCCCACCCTGATTTAGTATTTATCCCTATTTTCTCCATCTGCTTCACTCCTCCCCTATCTCCAAGCTGTTCATCCTAATGTATTTAACATACATCTTTTTGTTTGTATGGGTTCTTAGAAATGTGGACTCTTGTTTTGTGTGCATGCTTTCAACACTCATGTGAATGGTGTAGTGTTTAGATCTCATTCTGTTTCTCACTTTAGCCCCTCAGCTCTAAAAGTTTTTGAGATCCATCCACATTACTTCCAGCTACTGGGTGCAGCCACCACATTGTACCTGTACACCTCTGAGCATTTTTTTAAACGTTCAGAATTCCATTGTAAGGAACTACCTGCCCCCAGTTTATGGAACCAGTGCCTTTCTGATGGGTATTTTGGTGTTCCCAGCTTTCTGTTATAACCAGGACACCAGCGCTTCTTGTAGTGTAGGTCTGCTGCTTATGGACTTCTTATTCGCCTTACCTCCCACTCCACCCCCCAAATAGAACTGCAGTGAGTATCCTTGTACATGCTCCCACACGGACCTCTGTGAGACCTTTTTTATGATGTGTACCAGGGGTGGAATTTAGGATAGAATGAAATAGAGGATATTTGAAGCAAGCATAAGGAATGGATGTTTTCATGCCCTGAATTGAATAAATCATAAAATTACTTGGCCAGCAAAGAATTTGACTGCCTTTTGGACTTTCCTTGAACCTCGGCTAAGGACCCCTTTTGTTTTTTTAACTTTTAACTTGAAATGCATGGATGAATACATGTCCTTTCAAAACAGTACAGATGACACAGAAATAAGTAAAGAATAAAAATGGAAAGGGCCCCTTGACATTGTTCCCCATCCTCCTAAGCCCCATGTCCAGTAGGTAGGTCCTGGTGACAGTAGGCACAAATGTGAGCCATTCATACTGTTTTACAGCTGGCCTCGCTTTTCCCACTTCATTGGATGTTGCAAGGTCATGCCACATTAGCCCAGATAAATCTGCTTCATTTTTTTTTTTTATCAATGCCCAGTATTCCATTGTAAGGATCTATCACAGTTTATGTAACCAGCCCCCTTCTGGTGTGTATTTTGGGTGTTCCTAGTTTTCTGGCTATTAAAACCAGAGAATCAGAGCTTTTTGTGGTATAGGGCTGCTGGTGATGAATTCCTTTTGCTTTTGCACCTCTTTATTTTGGTATTGTTTTTGGAAGACATTTTTGCTAGCTATAGAATTCCAGGTTGACAGGGCTTTTTTTTTTTTTCTTTTCTTTCAGTACTTTAAGTTGGCGGTAATTCTTTGTTCCTCTGTTATGTAATGTCTTTTTTTTTTAAATTCTGACTTCTTTCAAGATTTTCTCTTTATCTTGTTTTAAGCAATTTGATTATGATGTGCTTGAGGATAGTTTTATGTTTCTTCTATTTGGGATTCATCAAGTTTCTGGGCTCACACCAAGTTGGAAAATTTTCGGCCATTATTTCTTCAAATGTCTTTTCTCTCCTGCCCCCCTCATACCCTGCATCCCCCCACCCCCATGCAGGGATGTCAGTTGCATCTATATTAGGCTTTTTGAATCTGTCCCACAGCTCGCTGATGCCTGTTTGTTTTTTTCCATCTTTTTTTCTGTGTTTCATTGTTAGTCACTAGTTCTATTGCTGTGTCTTCAAGTTCATCAGTCTTTTCTTTTTTAGTATCTAATCTATTCTTAATACTACCCAGTGTATTTCTTTATCCCAGGCATTGTATTTTTCATCTCTAGAAATTTGATTTGGGTCTTTTTTATATCTCCTGTGTCTCTATAACATGCTTGTGTTTTTCTCTACCTTCTTGAACATGCGGAGTATATTTATGATGGCTCTTTTAATGTCCTTAAAGTCTACTGTCTGTGTCATTTTTAGGTCTCATCCTATTAATTGATTTTTGTCCTTATTTCATGCCTAGTAATTTTTGATTGATAGACATTGTGAATTTTACATTGTTTTGTGCTGTGTTATTGGTGTTGTATTGGTTTCTTGTGGCTGCTTTAACAAATTATCACAGACTTAGTTGCCTAAAACAACACAAATTTATTATCTTATAATTCTAGAGATTGGAAGTCTGAAATGGGCCCCACTGGACTAAAATGAAGGTATTGGCAGGGCTTTTGGAAGTTCTAGGGGAGAGTCTGTTTCCTTTTCTAGCTTCTAGAGGCTACCCACATTCCTTCGTGTGGCTGCATTCCTTCATCTTCAAAGCCAGCAATACTGGGCAGAGCCCTCCTCGGGTTGCCCAGTCTCTGGTTCTCTCTCTTCTCCTCTCTCTTCCACTTAGAAAGACCCTTGCATTGGGCCTACTGGGACAAAGCAGGATAATCTCCCCATCTCAGCGTCATCTGATTAGCAAACTTAATTTCATTTGCACGTATCCTAACACATTCACAGTTCAGGGATTAGGATGTGGACATTATTCTGCCTATCACAGTAACTAGATTACTTGGAAACAGTTTGATCTTTTCCAGGCTTGCTCTTAAGCCTCGTTAGATGGGACCAGAGCAGCCTTTAGAATAGAGCAGTTTGGCAAACTACAGGCCATGGGGCAAGTCTGGCCTGCCACCTGTTTTTGTAAATAAAATTTTATTAGAACACAGCTATGCTCATTTGTGTGTGTACTATCCATGGCTGCAAGCATTCCACAATGGCCCACAAAGCCTCAAACGTTTACTTTGTGACCCTTTATAGAAAAGGTGTTCCGACCTGTGGTCTAGGGCTAATTTTTCCCCACTGTTGAGGCCGTAGCATTCTAAGAACCCAACCTGATGCTCTGTATGTTGTGAAATTTCTCTACTTCGGCTGTTGGGAATGTGAACTGTTCTTAGCCCTGTGTGAGCTCTGAGAATGGTTCTACTTGGATCTTCTTCCAGCCTCAGGTAGTTTCCTCATGTACATGTGCTGCCCAGTGCTCAGGTGGAGCAGCTGAAGGCTCAGAGCTCGTTCTCTGTGCAGCTCTCCTTCTCTGACTCTCCACCCTGCACATTCTACCTTCCTTGCCCTCCCTGGATTCCTAACTCTATCTCTTCAGCTTGGGGAGAGCCCTGGACTCTGCCTGGGTTCCCCTTCTCTGCACTGCAGCTTTGAAATTCTCCAGGCAGTAAGCTGGGGTAGGACCCAGCTTCTTGGCTCTCCTCGCTTAGGGCTCACTGCCCTGGGTTGCCTGCTGCCCGGTCTGAAAATCATCGTGCCATATATATTGGCCAGTTTCCCAGTTGTTTAAGGTGGGTGGTAAATCTGGTCCTTCTTACTCTAGCATGACTAGAAGCCACCAGTGCTTCTTTTAAAAAATTAATTAATTTTATTTATTTATTTATTTTTAGATATGGGCTCACTCTCTTGCCTAGGCTGGAGTGCAGTGGCATCATCATAGCTCACTACAGCCTCAAACTCAAACTACTGGAAAGGGCATTGTGGGGTCATACATTCTGTACATTTTTAAGGTATTACCAAATTGGCACGTGTAAAGGTTGTACCATTTTATACTTTCGAGAGTCTCATTCTAATAGCAGGGGTCGTGGGGACAGAGGATGGATATGAAACCGCTTTGAGCTCTATAAAGAGCTGGGAATGTGCTAAAGGTTATGGCTCCTAAGAAAGGGCTCGTCATGGCTGTTCCTCCTTTTACTTGGGGTCTCTGATGGCTATTTTGCTCTTCCAAGCTATCATCAGGCTGTACAGTCACTGCAGGACTATTATTTCCTTAGCAAGTGGGGGTGGCTGGGAGGAGTCTTCCTTTAGATTGCTCTTTTCTTTCCTGACTTCTAATGAGCACCTGCAAATGCCAGATAGTGTCCCAAGTGCTTCATGTCATGTAGTCATTGTAATATAATTTAATTTCTCCACCACAACCTAGGGAGCTTGGGATGAAATGGAAACAGAGAGGTGGTGTGGCTTGCCCAAGGTAACATAGCTTATTCCTAGCAAAGTGAGGATTCCTTCTGCCTTTGAACCAAATCTGCCAGTTCATACAACAGACCATTGATTTTAAACCGGACCCTTTAGGTTGCAAGTGACAGAAACTCATCTCAAACTTGCTTAAGCCAAAAGGAACATGTATTGGCGTTCCTGAAATGTCCAGGAGTTAGCTAGTTTTGGGCACGGCTGGCTCACATGTGCAGATGATGTCTTCAGGAACGTGTTGCTTTCCATCTCTCAGCTCTTGTTTCCTTGGATTGACTTCTTCCTCAGGCAGGCCCTCTCTGAGTGGTGGCAGCAATGGTTGTAGCAGCACCAGGCTTATTTCTCACCCCAGTGGAATAGTCTGAGAGGAAAGAGCACCTGTGCCCCAACAGAAGTCCCAAGGAAGGCTCTCATTGGCCCAGCTGGGGCTATAGGTTCATCCCTAAGCCAATCACAGTGTCGGGATGGTGTGTTGTTCTGATTGGATGGACCTGGGTCATTTGGTTCTCCTCCTGGAGTTGGGGGCTGGGAATAGCCCATCGACACCAGTTAGGTTGTGAGTTCCTAAAAGGACAAGAAAGTTTTGTGTTGGAAGAAGGGATGCTGAGTAGGCAGGAACAAAACAGTGTCCACCACACCCCCTTTGGCCTCTGAAAGCAAGGTCAGCCACTCTGGCCCTTGGAGCTCCCGAGCTCCATCATTCATGGTGCCCAGAGGTCCACTTGGTGCCTGCCCTGCTCTCTCGTCTGGCCTTGGTTTGACATTGACATCCACCCTCCCGGGTTCTGGCCATCCACTGGGCAGGGACTTGGCCCAGGTGGTGAGGCTTCCTGGCTATTGCTCCCTCTTACCTAGTAACTGGTACCAGGAAACAAGGGCCCAGCAGGCTGGGGACACGCCCACACCCGCTCTTTCATCGTTAGTAGATGAACACGTTTCCCAGGGTTGTCTGGGGCCTCCTGCATAGAGTTCCCAGGGGCAGCTTGTCCCCCGTCTTCGGACCTGGTGTTTCTGCCTCTCTGCGAGGTGCTGTTGGGAGTCTGAGAGTTTAACACACTCCGCGATGCTTCCACACGCTGGAGGTTGAGGGCCACAGTTAGATGACTGTCCTCAGGTGAGCTGGGGTTTCTTCTAAGGATTCTCCTTCTTCCCGATGGGCCTGTTTAAGTGGTTTATCCAGTTTTGAGGATTCCCCTCCTTTGCATTAGAGAGCCGTTCCCTGGAGATCGAGTCTGCGGTGAGGAATCCCCTTCTGAAGAGGTCAGCACCGCCATTTTCCGTCTGCTGCTTTCTGTGTCTCAAGACACTACTGGAAATAACTTGCAAAGAAAGGGTGACGCACGGTGAGCCTACACTCCCGAGGAACGCCAGTACCCAAAGCCAGTGACTCGTCAGCATGGGCCGTCAGGCCTGGGGGCCCCGACAGTCAGGGGAATCCTCATGTCTCCAGCCTGCGGCTTGGTAAAGCTCGGTGACTGACGTGAGACCACATCTCCCTTGCTCCTAAGTGGTGACCCTAACGCTTTGTAGAGAAAAACATTATTTTCACTCACTACGAGATTTCAAAAGCCTTTTTAGGCCAAAGAAACTTTTTGTAAATGAAGTCTTACACAGGAGCTCAGAATGTAAATATGTAGATAAAAGCAATTTTTTTTCTTTTTTTTTAATTGAGGAGGGAGGGCCACATTATGACTTTAGGGAGCCCTAGCCCCTTTTGCCTTCATGGGCTCCTACCTCCATAAGAAAATATTAAAAATTATATTTTATGACTGCATTGGTATAAAGTTGAATATATTAATATTATATGTTAAACATTTTCTTTGACCTGAAAGCTCATTTTCTTTATTCTAATTTTAAAAGGAAGGAAAGCATTTTTGTGCACTTCTGAAAGTATTGTGGGCCCTGGGGGCTGTGCCTGCTGGCGCCGAGGGAGGCAGGTCCTTACCTGCTTGGTGGCTTCCTGGCTGGCCCCTGGGGTGGCTGGAGGACTCGAACTCGGTTTGAAGACCACGGTACAGACTCACCACTTGTCGCTTATCAGACACTGCTGCTGTTTTGCCGGGGAGTGTTTGAAGACCACTGCTCCCTCAGATAGCACAACAAGGATGAAATGTCAAAGGCATTCATACCCCTGCCACGCCCACCCCCCAGAAAACTTAGGTCTTGTCTTTCAGTGTCTTAAGCATCATTCCTGCTAAATGAGCATCTTTCCAGCCTCACCTTGAACCCCTTCCAGGGACAGAGAGCTCATGACTCCGTTTAGTCCTCCATTCTGGTCCAGTTCTGTGGGACTTCAGGATACCCAGCAAGTCCCTGGGTCGATCCCCGTTTATACCTGTAAGCCAGTGAATCCTGCAGTCCTCAGGCCATGGCTGAGCTGGGACATGAGTCAGGAGTCTGGGGTTTGAGGCACAGCTGTGCCACTGTGCTGCTGTGTGACCTTTAACAAAATCTGCCACTCTCCCTCTCTGACCTTGAGGTGCCTTGTTTGTGAAAGGACTGGGTTAGAGGTGCCGGTCCTGTCACTTGCTGCAGTTATGTGATGCCAAAAGACCAGGGCATGTCCCGGGTGGGTGGTGCCTGCAGCCCTGGTTATTCTGAGACTTAGAGAGCTTGCTGGCTCTTGCTTGCCGGTCAGGGGCCATAGGCCTAGTGTGTCCCTGTCCCCCTGGGTCTTGTGATCATTGTTACTGGGACTTTGACAACAGGTGTAGAAAAACTAAGGATAAGGAAGGGGGTGAATCAGGTATCTGGATGATTTTGTCACTCCTTTTCCCCCAAGCAGCTGCTGATGGACATTTCCTTAGATTTATTTAGGAAAACATGGCCATCCCAGGGCCCAGTGGGCGGCTGTCCTCTGCCGTTGGGGTGGCACATGCATGTTCACTCAGGTTGGGGAAGAGGGGAATGAGGATGGTGACATGCTTCCCTCCCTGGTGGCTTCCTGGCACACTTGAAAGTATAACTGCCACGAGGCTTGGGCTTGTTTAGGGATGGCTGGTGGCTCAGCAGAGTGGAAAAGCCCGTTCCATCCCCTGCCGTCCAGCCCCTGGTGCCCGAATGAGGGTCACTGCCATGCTGTACCCTGCCCCCCAGTACTCATGGCCTGGCCTATCTGTATGACCTCATCACTCCCCCCTGTTCCGTCCCTTGTCCCTGCTGTACCAAATGGCTCTCCTAGGTACACCCATGATTTCCTACCTCTACACTTTGTTCAGGCTGTCTCTCCTGTGGGGGCAGTTGCTGTGACAGGTTCCAAGAGCACAGAGAGTCGGGTGCAGGATGAGTCTCCATCCTGGCCTCTACCTGGGGGAGCCTCCCGCACGGCCAGGTTCTAACCCCAGGTCTGGTGTTTGTTCACCTGGTTCCTGCTCTGCGCTCTGCAATTATTGATTCCTGCCTCAAGCCAGCTGGGGAGGCCCTGCAGCCCTAGTGCCAGCTTCCGGAGCTTAGAAGTTCCTGGAAACAGTGACTTATTATTGGCCTAACAACGAGCGTGTGCCTGCCTGTGTGTGAGGCTGCCATGTCTTCAGAGGCACGGGGTGCATTTCCTTTTCCTTGGGTCTGGCTTTGCAGGGTTGTTCTCCCTTGCACACCATCGCCTTTGTACTTAAATAATTCATCCAGTTGCCTACCAAGGGCAAAGTCTCTTTCAGAGAGTGGTTCATCCGAAGGCACTTCCTCCATCCTCCCTCCTGTCCTTCCCTCACACCTGTGCGCAGGGCCAGGCCCCATCCTGGCCGACAGACAGGGCACAGTCTAGCCCACATCTGAATGAATTCCACGTTAGCGTGGAACTTTCTGCTCTCTAAAAGCAGGACGCTGTTTCTGTTTTGTTTAAAACATAATAAAACCAAGTTTGTTTTTCTTCATTGTAAAAAACAGCAAGTGCTGTTTAGAGAATAAGTTGGAAAACACAGAAAAGTATGAGGAAGAGAGAAAATCACCTAGATCCCTACCCGGATACTAACACCTTTGACATTTTGCTTTTTCCTTCTAAGTATTGTTTTTTTTTACTAATAGGTGTGATAGATACAAGTTCTCTCCTAATTTAAAAAGAAGTGCAGTATTATAAGATCCATGTTTCCCAGTGTTACTGTAAACCCTGAGGGGTTTGACTTTAGTCATTCCTTGAGGTGACTGTGCCCTAGTGTGCCCAGCAATGCTCTGTTTTGGAGATCTTTTGCCATTTCCAGTTTTTACCTATTATAAATAATGTGTGAAGACTAGCTTGTAAGTGAATTGCTTTTCATCTTTTGGATTGTTTCTCAGACTTTTTAATCTAGACGGAATCTGAGTGATCACCCAGACCACTTAACTTATCAGCTTGTACTGGAATCCCCGGGAGGGCTTGTTACAATGCAGGTTGCTGGGCTGCCCCCCACAAGAGATTCTGATTCGGTGGGTGTGGTGGGGCCTGAGAATCTGCATTCTTCACATGCTCCTAGGTGGTGCTGTTGCTGGCAAGGACCCACTTTGAGTGGCAGGAACCAGTCCCTCCTTCAAGGGAAGCTGAAGCTAAGGAGATGGCTGTGGTGGGGTGGAGTGGCCATTGCGCAGGCCAGACCAGTGAGCAGCTCCCATGCTGGGGCACTGACCCCACACCTGCTGCCCCGTGTCACCTGGGGAACCTCCAGGAGAAGGCAGCGCTCATCCACACCAAGGGATCTCTGCCACCTAAGTTTTATTGGGATGAGATTTCTGCAGTTTGGGCCTGGCAGATGCCGGGTGCAGCATGTGCTTAGTGCTGGGATACAGGTGGGGCCTGGGTAAGAGCTAATTTAGGAAAGAAACTGTCAGAGAATATGAATTGTCCTAAATGAGAACAAGTGACAGTCTTTCTGGGATTCGAGGGGTTAAACAGGCAGCAGGCACAGCCTCCCCGGAGCCAAAGGGGGAACTCAGGAGTAAGTCGGGACTGCCTAATTAATTCAATTAAACTACTTTATAAGCTCCGCTGGTGTCAGTAAATTGTTAAAGTCTATTAAAAAATCAGCAGAACGTGATGAGGGTTTGGGGACGCGCATCACCTTCCTGGATTCTTCCTCCCTGGTAACGGGACATACTAAAGGAGCAATGGACGGATGTTGGAGGCCCTGTCTGGTGCCGCCGCTGACCTGCTCTGTGTGCCGAGACAGATCTCGCCCCCCTTGGCCTTGGTTTCCCCATTCGAACAGTTAAGTGATGGACCAGCATCGAACATCTTTTCAACAACGGTTACTAGGATTTTCTGATTCCTTCTGGACTGGGCTGTCCTGTACCTGGGAACCCTGGGCTTTTAAGAGACTCTCTAAGATCGGAGGCAGCTGTTGCTACAGATGTGCTGCTTGGTCTCTGCCCTTCCTTCACAGCAGGCTCATCTGGGCAACTTCCAGGGTTGGATGTAAGGGCAGGAGACCCACAGGGGAGGTGCAGACTCTGGAAACAGGAGCGTGAGCAGGGTGGATTTTACCAGAAACTGCTGCGACAGTTAAAGCTGTTCTTTCCCTAATGCCTGTGCTGAGTGAAGGGAGGCTGCTCTCAGACTCTCATTCAGTATCCCCCATACACACATGGGGTGGTGGTATCCCCCCAATTTTGCAGATGAGGATACTGAGGCTCACAGGGTTGAAGCAACCTACCCACTAGTAAGTAGTAGAGTTGAGATTTGAATTCAGGGCGCTGTCCCTCGAAGTCTGTGTGGTTGCCCACTCTCTTCTGCAGATGTATTTAAAATAAAGCTGCATGCCCCTGTCAAACCCTGCAACGTGCAACACTGCAGTCATGGGAAAGAAACCACCAGAAGTGTTCTTTGTCTGTAGCCAGTATCCAGATGTGAGGAACCTGACAGAGGGGGTAATGTCGTCATCCCTGGAGGTATGCAAGCAACCTCTGGCCACTCGGGCAGGCCTCTTAGAACAAAGATCCTGCAACTCTGGGCCCGGCTGATGCATCATGCTTTTTCATCAGTTTGTGCTAAGAGCAGGCTTGGGAATTTAGCAGGTATCCCTCCCTGGTTCTTGGACACTGGGGTCAATGTCTCGCCTCCGGTCAGATCTTGTTAGGCCAAACCAGTAGGCCAGGCAGCATTGGTCTTGAGGGAGGGTGGAGTGCTATGGAAAGACCATTGTCCTGGGTTCCGGGGCACACTTAATTAGCTGTGGATCTTAGGCAGGTCCCTTTCTTTCCTAGTCCTAAAAGTTTAAGCTTATTCCTCCTATCTCTGAAAGGTGGCTAAGGTTGTATGTTCCGTGGTTGGTCCATGGGGAGAAGGAAAGAGGAAGGCAGAGGTGAGTTTAAGGCCAGATGTACCTGTGAATGGAGCACACTCTGTCTTTGAGGTTCACAGTGGCCATTGAATCTTTAAAGGCTCTGAAAAGTCCTGCAGGAAAGAAAGGAGATTAATTTTGTTAACTCAGCCTCCCCCAGCCTGGGCCACACTTTCCCCCTCCAAGCACACCTTTTGTTTAACATTCTGTTGGCTAAGGTAAGGAGACATAACACTTGAATATTGCCTTAGGAGAGAGCTGCTTTTTAAGTCAGTTGCTTCTCTGGTTCTTTCTATGGTGGTGAGAACACCCTTTCTGTAAATTGTATAAACCAGCCCTTAGCAAGGTGGTGTCTAATTCCCTAAGTTGGATTTTCTTAAATCAAAGTCCCTGTTTGTTTTAGGATCCCAGAGGCCTGTGAGATGCCAGGAGCCTCTCTTGTGTCCCTTTGGATAGCCAGGCCTTCAACACCTGGAATATATGCTCAAGACCTGGAACATACTTGGGGCTCTCCTCGTGTGCACTTATCCCTAGAATTTGTTGGTGCAAGGAAACCCTCCTCCCCACCTAGCACTGAGGCAAAAGAACCCATTGGTGGGATTTGAAAGTTGCCTAAATACTACAAAATCCCAGTCATTTGGAGCTGCCAGTTTAAGATTTTGTGAACTCAGTTGACCTTTTCAAAAGATTTACTAAGGAAAAGTGCTAGTGTAAACAAGATTTCAGGGGAAGAGCTCTAAGGTGTGTAAGGAATCAGTCTGTTTTTAAGCCTTTTGAACTCTCGTTGGAATATAAACACTGCGCTAATTTTAAAAACACCTTTTCTGTTCAAAACTGGTATAAACAAGTTGGGAGGCTAGGTGGGGGAAGGGAGTAGTGTTTAAACAGGGGTTAAACCAGAGGTTAAACACTGGCCACAATAGTTGACTTAGTTGCTCATCTTTAAAAATTTCAGTGTCTCACTTGTTTTGACAACCTGGATGCAACAGCCATCAGGAGCCTCCTCATCTTCCCAGTGCTGGTCCACAGCCTGGCTCACTCATGAGACTTACCTGCACAGCCCTGATCTGTTGAAATTTGCATACTTGCCTTTCAAAGAACAGTTTTCTCTAATACTTTAAGGGCACAGGTAGCATAAGATTGGTTATTTCCCCTCTATCTAACCTTAGAGGAAATCCTCCACCTCACTTTAAAAGAGAAATAGTTTCAACAATAACCCGTCATTATTTAAAGAGCACCTACTATACACTGGGCTGTGTGCAAGGCGCTGGGATTTTGTGTTGAGAAAAACCACCTCCCGGCCTCCATGGAGCTCTCTGTCTGCCACAGTGGGCATCGCTGAGTGCATTTGACGATGCTTTTTAGCCGCCAGCCAGGTGTCACCCAGAGCTTCTGCTGTCTGTCCTGTGCTGGACCTGGGCAGAAGATTCTGAAACAGTGGCCCTTGCCTTTGACATCTGCCATTGTCAGAGATGAGAAGAAGGACAAGGTGAGCCCTCAGGAACTCAGGCTGCTGGCTCCCTTTGAGCCTTGGGGGTGCCAAGGTGGAGGGAGCAATGGGTGGGGAAACTGGTAGGGGGATCCAGGGGGGTCAGGGACACTAGCTGGAGGAGTTATGTGGCCTTGTGGGTGGTTACCATTGAGACAGGCAGAGTGGAAAGACGAGGCCATCCCAGGCTCGAAGGAAGAGGTAGAAAGATTATAATTAGCCAAGGCTTTATGTGCAAATGGCATTTCAGAATGCTTAAAAATATCTTCTGAGGGAGGCTGAAAATAGCAGGTGGTCTACTTGAGCAGAGTATTTGGGGAGAGGTGGGACATAAAGGGTGTGTGGGGCGAGTATGGAGGAAAGAGGAAAGGAGAGATGGAAGGATAGAGAGAGGTAAATGGGTGGATGGACAGACAGATGGACAGGAAGATGCTAGATGTCCTTAGTGGAAGACCCTGAAAACCAAGGAGAATTTTGCTAGTCAAGGAAATAAGCCCCATGAGGGCACAGTCGGTGTCTGTTTTATTTTTATTATTTTTATTTTTTATTTTATATTTTATTGTTTATTTCTATTTTTATAAATGGAGTTTTGCTATGTTGCCCAGGCTGGTCTTGAACTCCTGGGCTCAAACAGTCCTCCCGCCTCAGCCTCCCAAGTAGCTAGGATTGTAGCCACATGCCATTGCAGCTGGCTTGTGTCTGTTTTTATTTGTCAATGTGTCCTCGTTCCCAGCAAGGACCAGACATAGTAGATGCTTATTAAATATTTGTTGAGTGAATAAATGAAGATACTTGTGTTAGTATTTATCACATTTATCTTTATGGGAACTGTGTGAGGAGATAATATTATCTCCTTGTGTCACCATTCTTAGATGTGTGTGTGTGTGTGTGTATGTATCATGGCGTTGGAGAGAGGTACAGGAACATCAGAAAGCTTTTTTTTTTTTTTTTGGCAACAGCTCTGTGAAATATTGATCAATTTGATTCCATTGTATGACCCAGGGACAATTTTACTAGCAGAAAATATGACCGTGTTATATGGCTGCAATAAAAAATCACAGCCATGAGCCCAGGCCCAGAAAACGAAACAAGCTGATGACGTAGGCTGGCTTGGTAGATTCCGCGTCTTTCTGCTAAGTGCATTTGCTGTTTTCCCCTTCGTGGTCCTAATGACGAGCCCGTTTGCAGATAGGAGGTGACAGGTCCCAGCAGAAAATTTATAGAAGAATAGCCTAAAACCAAACTCAGTTTGACTCCTAGTCAGTTTCTCTTGCAATTAGGCAATGTCTACTGTTGTTTAGTTTAGATGTAAAGTGCACTAGTCCAGCTTGGAAACTGACCCGTGGAAAGGGAAGAGCATTGACGATCTGGAAGGAGAGGTACGATTGATTAAGCAAGTATCACAGTGTCTCACCAGATTGGCACTTGACTGTGGAGAGTAGGAATCATGCAGGCGGCAGATGCCCGGGGGTGAGCATGACTAGTTGGTGAGAACTGCTGCGCTTTTGGCCCCTCTTAGAATGAGAGCATCTTGCCTGGCTGACTGGGATTCTCATGTTGCGAGATGTGTATCTTTCATACAACATGGTCCCTTAATGCAAACCAACATCTTCATCTGGTGCTCAACCAGAAGAGCATTGCTGTGTTCCAATTCTGAAGGACAGACTGGCTCTTGGGCTTCTAGAACACTGGGGAGACGGTCTCCAGCATAGGGCCTCCTTAAGGGATTGTTCAGGGGAAGTTTAAACTTTACGTACAGGCTTTAGGGCTTAATCCGTTTAAGATGCTACTCTGCCTTGCCTTTGGGTGGCTGATCTGGCAGCTTGTTCAGGGGGAATGGGGATGTGGAGAGGGGGGAATGAAGCTGATAGATTGCCTGGTTGAATCTGGCCTTGTTTTTTCTGTCACACCAAGCACTGCAACCTCAGGGCCTTTGCACTTGCTGTTCCTCTCCCCAGAATGCTCTTCCCCAGCCATTGTCTTAGCTCAGTGCCTCACCTGGATATATCCTTTTTAGCTTAGCAAGCCTTTTCTTAAGTGCTATTTAAAATTATGCCCTCCCCCTTTCCATCCTCTGTTTTTTGGCTTCAGTTTTCTCCATAGTACTATTAATATTACTGTCTAACAGTATATATTTTACCATTTAAAAAAAATGTATATACTTCCTCTCTATCTTACCCCCTCTCCTTCCCAAGAGTATAAGCTTAATGAGGGCAGAACTTAATTTTTTAAAACGTTTTATTTTGAAAGAATTTCAGACTTATTAAAATTTGCGAAAATAGTCCTAAGAGTTTCCATACAGCTTCACTCAGCTTCCTCAAACATGATACCTTATATACCCATAGTATAATGCTCAGATTATACTATGAAATTAATATGACTATAAGAAATTAATACAATACTGTTAACTCATCTACAGACTTTATTTAAATTTCACTTATGGTCCTACTAATAGCCTTTTTTCTGGCCCAGGATTTAATCCAGGAACCCACATAGCATTTAGTTGTCACGTGTCCTTAGTCTCTAGCAGTCTGGGACAGATCCTTGGCCTTTCTTTGAATACCGTGCCCTTGACCCCTTTAAAGAGCCCCACCAGTGGTTTCATAGAATGCCCCCCCTGGGTTTGGGAGACATCTGTTGGATGACAGAAGTGACACGTTTCTGGCAGGAGTTCCCCAGAAGTGATGCTGTTCTCTTCTGGGTGCACCACATCCAGAGCACAGGGTGTTGATGTCACTGCTACCGGGGATGTCAGCTCGGGACACTTGCGTAAGGTGCTGTCTATCAGCTGCCGCCTCTGTGCGGTGACTCTCTTGCCCTTCCCATTAATAAGGGTTTTGTGGGGAGATATTCTGAGACAATGTACATATCTTGTTACTCATCATACTTTTTGCCCACTAATTGTAGCATCTGTTGTTGATTCTTGCCTGCAACAATGACTGTGATGTTTGCCTAATAGTGATTTCCTGTTTCCATCATTCCTTCTACATCTATTAATTGGAATTCTGTAGGAAGAGCTCTCCCTTCTCCTGCATTTATTTATTTGTTCATTCACTTATTCATTCACATCCATTCAGACTCCTGGGTGTTTATTTCACGGGTTATAATCTATTACTATCATTTTTCTCTGTTGCTCAAATCATCCCAGATTTGGCCAGTAGCAGCCCCGTCACACAGGCTCCACTGTCCTTTCGACAAGTCCCTGTCATTCTTTGAGTGCTTCTTGCTTTCTGGGTCTTCAGGACGCTCCAGGCTCATCTTGGCACCCCAGCCCTGGAATCAGCCCTGACTCCATGGGGCAGGGCAGAGGTTTCTGTCTGTATCACTCTTTGTTACGTTCCCAGGGCCCATGGTCTCTGACACGTGATAGAGTCACAGTAAATAATTTTTGGATGGGTGAATGACTGAATGAATCCTAGAGAGGAAGATTCAGTGGCCACCTTGCAGAGGCCGTAATTCATGCCCTGGCCAGCCTCCCCTGCTTAGCCTGAGTTAGTGGTTTAGAAGGGGAGGGGCCTTTTTCCTCCTCCCTCACATTTTTGTCCCTTTTGGCTTATTCTCTGTGCTACCCGGGCTGAAAAGGAGCACAGGGCATCCCCAGTCATGTAGAGCAGGAAGAGCCAAGAGCGTGGAGAGCAGCCAAGGTGAGCGGGCTGGCAGGATGGTTAGATGAGGCTGGCAGAGCCCGGACCTGCGCACTGCTGACGACTTGGCAGAACAGCAGCCGTGGTGGGGTGAGATGCGCTGGTGACCCATGGCGGAGGTCCTGGGGGTCCCCCATTGGTGTGTCTGTAGCTGGGGGCTGTCGAGAGCCCCTTTTAGTCTCCTGAGATGCACAGGCCTCGCTTGAATATTTTATGAGTTTTTCTTTATAAAAGATTAAAACTCTGTCACATTGGCTTTGAAAAAGCCTGTGATAATCAGATTTTTATTTATGAGTTGAATTGTGTTGTGTGTGTGTCCCTGAAGAGGAAAGCTGGCTGGCAGGCTTGCCATCCGCGCTGGCAGACTTCGGTGCCAGGAGCGAACTTGGCGAGCGGTGGCCTTTTCCTAGTCAAGAGAGGCCTGGCTGGCTCCGGGGTCGGCTGTTGCTGGCGTCCTCTGATGACAGGGCCAGCCTTCTCCACGAGGAGGTAACCGTACTCGTACTGCCTTGCTTCAGCAGTCCAGGGTCGCAGAGCAGACGTTTGTATTCTCCCTGATTCTGTATAGCGGTCCTGGGAAGCGGACCTTGTCCCCAGTTTGCAGATAGAGAAACTGAGGCCAGACAAAAGGAAGTGACGAGCTCTCCATAGTACTCAGGAGTCTGGAAATCATGAAAATTGTAAGTGTCATAGCTAGTCCATGGCAGACCTGGCGCAAAGCCATCATGTCATCCCCAGTCTCCCCTTCTCGTCGCCTGTGAGTGAGGATGCTGAGGGCCTGCAGCAGGGATCCTTCCAACGTAGGGCCCTGATGCTGGGGTTGGGGGAACAGGTAGGGCCCTGGGCCAGGCACGGGGGCCTCTGCAGCTCCTGGGTCCAGAATGGGGAATTGCTGTTGGAAGAGGTACCCCTGAGTTCATCCTCCCTCTGGCCTTTGTACCCCCATATTCCTGACAGGCCTCGCTCAACCATTTGCCAAGGCAACACAGAAGTTACCTATATGGTCTCTGAGACTTTTGCCTCAAGAGAAACTGTTAGTGTGGAGCCCTTAGCTTTATTTAGGGTGGGGAGGGACCTGCAGGGTTCAGCCCATGCAGTTTGCTGCAGTGCTGGGGAGAAGGTTCTACAAGAGAAGTAGATCTTGATTTTTCACTTATTTTCAGAGTCTCAATTTACCTGCCTGTAAAATGGGAATGAATGAGCTTACATCGTAAGGTATCGTGAGGATTAAGTGAAAGAATGGATAGGAAGTGCCAAGTACAGGCTGGCACATGGGAAGAGTTTGTGGTAACATTGCTAGGATTTAGCGTTGGAGATTTCTGCAGTTTGCTGTGGGGCTAGTTGTAGTTTTGCTTAGCCTTACGTTAGCCTTACAACCTAGCTGAGGTTGAAAATGCTGCCTGGGTAGCCCTTTCACAAGTGAAAGGCAGTTGTGTGGTACGTTTACCTTGCTAGCGTGGCCTTGCTGTCCCTCGGCAGGGACAGTAGTGGCTGTCACATTGGCAACCCTGGCTCAGTGGCTATCTCTTAGAACCTGGCACAGATCAGGTGCTCAATACCTTTGCCATTTTTAAAAGTTATTCGAGTAAATGTATTCATTTATTATGAAGCTTTGGCATCCATCAGGCCAAAGTTGGAATTCTGAGTTGTGTTTCTTCTACTTCATGTTATAGCTGGGTGACCACAGGCAAATGACTTCACCTCTGTGGTCTGTTTCCTCATCTGTAAAATTGGGTCAGTGTTACACACCTAGATTCTGATCCGAGCTTCAGAGAGAATGAGTGCAAAGCACGTGGGCACGGGCCCAGGGTAGCATTTATCGGTGGGGACTGCTGTGACGATATTGTCTAGTTTCGTTGGGTGGAAGGGTCTTCATGAGGCCAGAGACCCAGAGCTGCTCTGGCCTTCCACCTGTTAGGCTGAGGGTGTTCTCTCTGGAGCCAGGTGGTCGAAGTCTTCTTGGTTATGGCCCAGCAGAGGCCATAACCAAAAACTAGACTAGTTTTCCAGTGTCACAAAACACCCATATCTGAAGGTGAAACCCCAGAGACTGATGGAGTCAGGAGTCACCGAGCTTGCACCTGACCAGCTGGGAATATGCTGTGATCTCTTTGGAGAAGAAGAGAAGGAAAGAGCACATGGTCTAGAAGGAAGGAAGCGGGAACAGCTTCTGTTCTCCTGGGGAAAATGGGACTTTCTGAACTTCACATCATCCTAAAAAGTTTCCTGCAAATCAAATCCCTTTTTTTCTTTTTGACTAATCCTTATATAAAAGATTTTTATGACAAAGCTTTTCACAAAGCAAAAGATGCCTTCTATAAAGTGAATCATCCCTCCTGATGCGTCCTTTGTATAAACCTGGTCTTTGTTGTTTTTTTTTTTTTTTGCTTGTGTTATTGTTATTTTTATTATCCAAAGCAATACTTGTTCACAGTTGGGAAGTCTAGATGAGCAAAAAGGAATAAAAAGTCAAAATCACCCATCACCTTCCCACCCAGAGATGATCACTGTGGATACTGACATTTGATGTATTGATAATTTTGATGTATGTACTCAGTACGCATGGGATATGGACATAACTTAAAAACTTATTCATTCAAGAAGTGTTTATTGAGCATCTACTCTGTGCATGGTACTGGGGATAAATCAGGGACCAAAAAATAGACACAGTTCCTCCAGGAAACTATGTAGGTAAAAGAAAGAAAAGAAACTGGACCAGAAATGGGACTGAGGAAAGGTCTGAAATTGATGGTGAAAGTTGCCATGGGCTCTGAGAGTTTTGATCTCATGTGGAAGGGGTTGGGCATGACATGGGGGCTAAATGAGGCAGAGGGAAGACAAGTTGGGGACTGCCTGGAGGACCAGCACATACTGTCCAAAGAAAGAGGTTGTGGTTGGTGTCAGTACACTGGCAGACAAGGGCAGGGCTGAGAGGGGTTTTCGTTTGTTTGCTTGTTTTTGTGCAGGTGGATGTCCAGTTGTTCCAGCATCATTTGTTTTTTTTTTTTTTTTTTTTTTTTGAGACAGAGTCTCACTCTGTTGCCCGGGCTAGAGTGAGTGCCGTGGCGTCAGCCTAGCTCACAGCAACCTCAAACTCCTGGGCTTAAGCAATCCTACTGCCTCAGCCTCCC
>CM052443.1:112504093-112523382 GCA_028533085.1 Varecia variegata
AAGTAGCTGGGACTACAGGCATGCGCCACCATGCCCGGCTAATTTTTTCTATATATATTTTAGTTGGCCAGCTAATTTCTTTCTATTTTTTAGTAGAGACGGGGTCTCGCTCATTGCTCAGGCTGGTCTCGAACTCCTGACCTTGAGCGATCCACCCACCTCGGCCTCCCAGAGTGCTAGGATTACAGGCGTGAGCCACTGCGCCCGGCCCTAGATCTTTCTTTTCTAATATCTGCATTCAGTGCTATACAACTCCCTCTAGTCACTGCAGTTGCTGTTCCCCACAAATTTTGATAACTGTATTTTCATTTTCATTTAGTTCATAATAGTTTTTAATTTCTCTTGAGATTTCTGCTTTGACTCATGTTATTTAGAAATGTGTTCTTTAGTGTCCAAATATTTTGGAATTTTCCAGCAATCTTTCTGTTATTAATTTCTGTTTAATTATGGTCTCAGAACATATTTTGTATGGTTTCTATTCTTTTAAGCTTGTGATGATGTATTTTATGGCCTAAACTGTGATCTTTCTCGGTGAATGTTCTATGGGTACTTGAGAAGAATGTGTATTCAGTTGTTGTTGGATGAAATACTCTATTAAATGTCAATTAGATCCAGTTGATTGATGATGATGTTTTAGTTTAACTACATGCTTACTGATTTTCTGCTTGCTGGATCTGTCAATTATTGATAGAGGATATTGATGGTGGATTTGTTTCTTTTGCAGTTCTGTTTTTGTTTCACATGTTTTGACACTGCTAGGTATATACACATTAAAGATTGTTATCTCTTTTTGGAGAATTGACCCCTTTATCATTATGTAACATCATTTTTTAATCCTTGATAATTTTCCTTGCTCTGACATCTGCTGTGTCCGAAATTAATATAGCTATTCTCAGTTTCTTTTAATTAGTGTTTTATCATAGTATATCTTTCTCCATGTCTTTACTTTTAATACAAATATATCCACATTTTTATATTTAAAGTGGGTTTCTTGTAGACAGCATATAGTTGGTCTTGTTTTTTAATCCACTCTGATAGTCTCTGTCTTTTAATTGGTATTTTGACCATTCACATTTAAAGTGATTATTGATAATAGTTGTATTAATATCCCCCATATTTGAAATTGTTTTCTATTTCTTGCCCTTGTTCTTTGTTTCTTCTTTTATCTTCCACTTTTTTTTTTTTTTGCCTCCTCTGGTTTTAACTGAGCATTTTATATTATTCCATTTTCTTTCCTGTCAGCATATCAATTCTTAAAAAAATTTTTAGTGAGTGTCCGAGAGTATGCAATATATATTTACAGTTAATCTAAGTATACTTTTAAATAACACTACACTGCTTCACAGATAGTGCCAGGTACGTAATAACAGAGTAGTCCCAATTCCTCCCTCCCATCCTTATAACATTGCTGTCGTTCATTTTACTTATGTATAAGCTATAATTATCCAGTCTATTGTTGATGTTATTATTTTGAACAAAATGTTATCTGTCAGGTCAGTTAGGAATGAGAAAAATCAAAGATTTTATTTTGCTTCTATTTATTCCTTCTCTAACATTGTTCCTTTTTTATGTGTATCTGAGTTTCTGACCTATATTGTTTTTCCTTCTCTCTGAAGAACTTCTGTTAATATTTCTTGCAAGGCCAGTCTTCTCGCAACAAATTCCCTCAAATTTTGTTTTTCTTTATTTCTCCTTCACTTTTGAAGGATAATTTCATGGGATCAGATTTCTAGGTTGGTGTTTTTTTTTCTTTTAGCACTTTAAATATTTCACTTGAATATCTTCTTGTTTGCATGGTTTCTAGAGGGAAGTCCAATGTGATTCTTCTCCTTGTTCTTCTCATAGGTAAGGTTTTCTTCCTCTCTCTGGCTTCATTTCAAGATTTTCTCTTTGTCCTTGATTTTCTGCAGTTTGAATATAATTATGCTGAGTTGTCGATTTTTTTGTTTTTACCCCGCTTGGTGCTCTCTGAGCTTCCTGGATTTGTGGTTTGGTGTCTGTCATTGATTTTGGAAAATTCTCAGCCATTGTTACTTCAAATATTTCTTCTTTTTCTCTTTCTTTTCCTCCTGGTATTACATGTATGTTACACCTTTGTAATTATCTCATAGTTCTTGAATATTCAGCTATGTTTTTTTACATCCTTTTTTCTCTTTGTTTTTTCAGTTTGGGAGCTTTTTATTTTTAGCATTTCCTTTTGATTCTATCTTACGTTAGCAGCTGTTTTTGCATGTCGTACACCTTTTCCATTAGATCCCTTTGTGTATTAATCATAGTTATTATTTTTTGCCTTTTAGCATGCCTTGTAATTTTTTGTTGAAAGCCAGACATGATGTATCTAGTAATAGGTACTGAGGTCATGAGGATTTTAGTGTGAATTTTTATGTTCGTGTGGCTAGGAACTGGGCCATGTTTAATATTTGTTGTAGCTATAGATGCCAAAAGCTTCAATTACCTTTTTTTATTTTTTCCACCTTTCCCTGTTGTCTTTGGGTTTCCCTGGAAACTCCTTCTTAAATGGAATCTGTGTCTTGCAGCTCTCTCATTAGTAATGCACTGTTGTTATACTGGAGTATTTTTGATGTGGTCATTAGGTATTAGGGAGAGGATATGGTTTATACTCTTAAGATTAAATCTCAATTTTTTTTTTTTTTAAGTGGGTCTGCATCCCTGGGCTGTGACCTTCAGAAACATTCCTTAGCCTTTGCTTCTCCCTTTACCTGAGACAGGAAGGCTGGAGAGGCTGAAGTTGTCCAGTCGCTTCTCCCCTAGGTCAGAGAAGTCTGCGGTGAAGTAGTTCCACTCGAGGGCAGGTCAATAGTCCGGAGAACAGAACGCTCTATGCTATTTGAAAATGGTTACATTTTTCCTGGCGTATGTTAAAATGATTGTTTCCCACTCCCAACCCCGTATCCGTCTCACTGAAGCGAAGTGGTTATTCTCTTAATCTCTACTATCAGAACCTGTTGAAGCTCCCGGAATCAAAAGCCATGGAAGTGTGGTGGCTCCCCTGACACTGGCCACCAGGAGGTTTGAACTCTCAGCTTCTAGCAGTAGCTAGTTATTTACTGTTTAAGCGTTGCTGTCAGTGACTAGCTCCAGCCACTCCAGCTCCTGGTGACCTGTTATTTCTCTGCATTTGCTCCTCCGTCCAGTTTTTAGGGTGATTTGCTCTGTGACCTCAGTTCTCTGGTGTATCTAAGAAAACGTGTTGATGTTCAGTTTTTCCAGCTTTTTTCTTGTAAGAATGGGAGTGATGACTTCCAAACTCTATACAAGTCAGAGCTGAGATTCGAAGTCCCCACCTGCTGAGTTTTGATGTTCTCTTATTTCATGACTGTGCTGGAGAACTTGGTGCCCTTAAAGGAGCCGGGAAACAGGAACACAGCCAGGGCCTGGGCGTGTAACAATGCCTGCTGCCTTCTGTGGTTTGGTTAGTACTTCTGCCTTTTGTGGGGGACCAATGATGGGTGGGCCACGCTGGGCTGGGAGTCCTGCGTTCAGGTCCGAGCTATGTACTCTGGGCCTCAGTGTTCCCAGCTTTATGGTGAGGAAGAGGCCGAAGCCCTTCCAGCACTCTGTGCTGTTACGACAATAACACAACCTTTAGTTGATGCTCCAGCAGAGATAAGGAAATGATTTTGTAAATGAGTTTGTGTTTCATGGAAGTATTTCCAGATGCCGGCTCTGTCTTCGTTGTTGTTGCTTTTAAATAATAAAAGGGCTTCCTGATAGAACAGTGGAAATAGCAGTCACATGACATTGTATGTATAACATAACTCAGAGCATGTTTATCTTGGCTTTTCTTCCCATGGGTGAGTGTGTTTTTAAAAGGCATTTCCTCTGATAACAGGCCTGGCTTATGGGGCTTTCATGTGTTCTGGAAGGAGAAGGGTGGTCTCAGCATGTGATAAACCAGTGGCCTTCATTCATTCGCCCTTGTTTGCAGAGGAGACCTAATGTTATACATTGTCTGTAGGTTCTGAAGCTAAAACTTGAGGAAATTGCCCGCCTTCTGGAATTCCGCCCAAATTTTGGGGGTGGGAACTAAAATATATGTCAGAGTTATCTTTTGTTCCTTGTCTTAGATGCAATGTCACGTAAGTCATTTAGGGGCAGGAAAAGCTTTGCACATCTTTTGTTTGCTCATAAAAGTATCATGTTAGGTTCATGCATTTAAAACTACAGTTAGTTGAACTCATAATCCCAATCCTACTGCTTGAATTCCTTTGAAGTTTTTAATATTTTGAATATGCATTGAATTTCATGATGGTGAACTTCACAGATTGAGGGTTCTCATATTTTGTTTTTTTAAACTTGTTCAAAAGAAGCAGACTGATCCTTGAATGGACAAGAAATTATTGCCATTTTAAGAACACAGACTCAGAGGTGTAATTTCTGTCCTTTAAGGGTATATCCCAGCATATGGGCTGGTGCCCTGGGAAGAGGAAGTGCTCCTTATTATTTGTGGAATGAATTAGTGAGTACAGTAATGTACCTATGTTTCTGTCCATTAGTTTGACAAGGTGCCCACAAGCAAAGGAGGTTCTGATGCTTTGACTTCCTCACTCTGTTCTGATCTTTCTCTTGTGATGATGGTGGTACCGCTGGGGGCAACAGTGGTGGCTGTACGTGCCCCTGGTGTTGATATTGATCTGCTGCTATTCTGGGCTCAGGACTATGATGATTCGAGACGATCAGTTTTCACAGTTATTTCCTTTGCTTGGATTTTAGCCTTGTTTGGAGCAGGGAAAGGAAGTAAAGGCCATTTAAGCATGTGCAAATTATTTTACCTTAACTTGTATGTTAATTATTCCTCCTCCTCCACCCCCATTAGAATCCTGGGGGAAATAATGGAATTTATAAGGAATGATAGAATTCAAGGAGAATGGTTGGATCCAGAGGAAATAAGGAAGGTCGTACAGAGATACACTGTGGCTTCATTGTTGTGTTTGTTGTGAATGGTGCGGTGAGCAAGGTGCTGAGAGGTGGAACACGCAGAAGTGGGGGGTGAATTATGGCCTGATTGGGAGGGAGCCACCTTCGGTCAGTATTTCAACAGCAATGACAGAGCGACTGCTGTGTGCTCAGCACAGAGGGCGAGGTGGCCCCTGCCCTCCAGGAGCACACACCTGTCAGGGAGATGGCAGTTTGGGAGCATGGAGTTGATGATTGAGGAGGAGTTCTTTAGATGAATAACACAGGAGCCTCCCGGGCAAAAGGGACAGCATGTGCCAAAGCTCAGAGGCAGGGAGCGGGTGGCACAAAGATTTGAAGGTGTGTTTGGTGCTGGGGGTGTGTTGAGTGACAAGGCTCCGGAGCCCAGAAGGGCAGGTTTTATGCCTGGCTGAGGAGTTGGGACTTCATCCTGAGGTGAGGTGTCAGGGAAAGGCTTAGGTGTGGGGTGACCAGACCAGGTTCGTGTTTTAGATCTGTGCTGATCCAATAGCCACGAGTCACACGTGGCCATCGAGCCCTTGAAACGTGGCTAGTCCAAATGGAGATGTGCTATACATGTAAAATACATACCAGGTTCCCAAGACTTTGTACCAAAAAGCGTAAAATATCTGGAGTGTAAAATACCTCATTAGTAATTCTTTCAATATTGATATTATGTTGAAATAACATTTTGGTACATTGGTTTAAGTAAAAATATATTACTAAAATTAATTTCACTGTTTCCTTTTACTCTTTTAAATGTGGCTACTGGAAGGTTTAAAATCCCATATGTGGCTCACATTTTATTTCTGTTGGACAGTGCTATTCTCTGCTCTCTGGGCCAATGGCAGGCTATTTAGTGATTGATTCATTCATGAATTCATTTATTCACCATGCATTTAGAGGTTACCTACTGTGGGGCAGGGACTGTTGTGAGCATTGAGTAAGACATGAGCCCTGCCCGCACAGAGATTAATTAGATGAGTAATGAATGCAGATAATGTAAAGTGCTGTGAAGAAAAATGTAATGGATTTGGGACACAGAGAGGACCAGGCAATGGGTGGAAGGCTCTTTGAGAGGGAGTCAGAAAGGCTACTCTGATAAACAGAGGCTTGAATGAAATGAGGACGTGAACTTTGTGATTGGTGGGGAAAAACGTTCTAGGTGAGGGAACAGTGAGTGCAAAGGCCCTGAGGTTGGAATGAGCTTGGCGTGTTGGAGGAACAGTAGAGAGGCCGCTGTGGCTAGATGGGGACAGTGAATAGGCAGGGGTGTCCAGGTCATGGAGGGCCTTGCAGGCCACTGGGAAGGGGCTGGGGGATTTTATAAGGTTTTAAGCAGGGGTGTTCACAGGATCCGATTTACATTTTAAGTGGTTCTTCTGGCTGCTGTGAGAGGAAAGAATGGAAGTGAGGGGACTGATTGGGAATCTTAGAGGGAGCCCAGGTGAGACGTGGTGCTGGTCTGGAGGAGAGGGCTGTGGAGAGGTGATGGAGAGAGGGTGCCAGGAGATCAGAGGTGAAGTTTGATGTTCGAGCCAGCAGGACTTACTGGAGGGTGGATGTGGAGTGTGAAGGAAAGCAGAGTCGAGACTGGCTCCAGCCAGGGTTGGGTGCTGGCCTGAGCACTGGCTAACTGGGGGCACCATGGCTATTATAGATGGGGTGAGACTCCGAGGAGCAGGTATGGGGGAGGTGGAGATTGGGAACCATTAGGCGGGCAGAGTTTAAGATGCTCCAAGGTGCCCAGGTGCCGACATTGAGTAAGCCCTTGACTGTGCGTCCGGAGCTCAGGTGAGCCGTGGTCGGGGCTGAAGGTTAAATTGGCAAATCATCAGCACATAGATAGCACTCACCTGCAGGACTTGAGCTCACCTGGGGAGTGAGTGTGGGTCCAGAGGAGCCTCTGACGCAGGAAGAGAAGGAGCCCGCGGAGGGAACCAAGGAGCAGCCAGGAGGTGGGAGGACGGCCAAGAGGGAGGGGTCCTCAAAGCCAAGAAGAGAGTTTCAAGAAGGAAGGAGAGATCAGCCTTGTCAGCTATGATGACGACTGAGGAGCATCCTAGGCTTGGTGACTCGGGGCGCTGGCGACCCTGGGGAGAGGGATTTCAGTGGAGTCCTGGGGAGGGCCCGGCTGACTGGGGACCAGTGGAGTCGACAGCGGGAGTTGAGGCGGTGGAGCCAGCACACAGGTGAGTTGGAGGAGTTCTGCTAGAACGGGGAACAGAGTTAGGTGGGGGTACGGATCCTGGTGCTGATCCCACAGCCTGCTTCTCTGTGGTGGGAAGCGTCTGGCAGAGGAGGGAAAACCGACATTGCAGGAGGGAGCAGGGCACTTTGCTGGCCCAGCCTTGGCTTGGCAAGAGGGGACAGGCCCAGTGCCAAGCTGGGGGCGTACAGTTCAGCTGGGGTGACGAGTAGAAAGAGGGGTTCCGTCCAGATGGAGGTGGTCCGTTAGATTTGGTGGCGGAAGAAGAGCAGTTTCCTTCTGACGACGTTTATTTTCTCAGGGAAAGCAGCTGTCGGCGGCGAGCAGGTTGTTTGAGGTTTGAGGAGAGGGCGAAAGTCTCCAGTGCGCGTGTGAATGGAGGAGGGAAGTTGTTGGCTGTGCTAAGGGCCCACTGGAGGTTTGTGGTCACACATCTAAAGTGAGACAGTCCGCGTGGTTGCGTGTGTTCCTCCGGCGTGGGGTAGGCAAGGAGTTGAGTTGGGGTTTTGCCAGGGAGTAAAAGGATGGAGAGCAGAGAATTGAAAGATTATGCGGAGTGGCTGTGTTGGGATGGGCCAGGTCTCAGCTGGGCAGGGATGGCAGTGGGGGAGCGGGGAGGGAGATAGGTCAGTGGGTTGGGGGTCCCACGGGGGCCCGGATTGGTGGAAGGGTCTGGGAGTCTAGGGATGGGACGTTTGAAATGAGATTGTGGTGTGCCGTTGTCACTGTCAAGGACTAGGTCTTGGGTGTCACTTGAGAGTGGGGGTTGAGCTGGGGGTGTGGGGGAAGGAAGGCCACCAGAAGAAAGGAAATTAAAGAACTAACTGGCCACAGCATCACATGAGTTGTTCATATTGCTAGAATTGAAGACAGAAGAAAGTTAGGGAGCCAGGGGCTCAACTCTTAGGCACATGGTGTCTAGATGATGCCACCAGGAGGGCTGTGGGAGGCGTTGCCTGGCAGAGGGTGAGCCGGGCACGCTGCTTCAGTGTTGCTGCCGAGTGCAAGGGGGTTAGCGGTCCATGCTGTGGAGACGGCAAGTTGTGCTGAGGCCGATGCACGAGGTCCGGGGCAGTCCGGGTCTGCTGCCCACTGGTTGACAGCAGGCAGGTGACTGTTGCTCATCTGCAAAGCGGAGCTAACAGTCGTGCCAACCTCTTCCAATGACTGTGAGGATTAAGTGGACAAAATACATGAATGGGCTGAAGCCCCATGCTTGGTTTACGGAAAGCACCCGCAGACGGGCAGTGCTTTTCACCAAAGCAGAACTGTCCTCACTCGAGGAGGATTTGTTTCCAGAGGGATTTGCAAATGTGTTCCCCGAAATGGGATTGCTGGAGTGAGAACACAGCCTCCCGAGGGCGCCGTGAGAGGGCTGTGTCCTGTTGGTGAAGCATCGGTCTTTAGGCACGTGGTGAAGGAACAGATGATGGTACAAACTGGATTAAATTAGTTCCTGGGCTGCGTGTGACTTGGGGCAGACGTGGGAAGTCAGGGAAGACCTCGGGCGTGAGGATGCGCTTGGTTGTGGCCCGAGCGTGGAGAGGCTGGAGGCTGCCAGGGTG
The DNA here is from genome assembly GCA_028533085.1 of Varecia variegata. Classification (NCBI taxonomy): domain Eukaryota; kingdom Metazoa; phylum Chordata; class Mammalia; order Primates; family Lemuridae; genus Varecia; species Varecia variegata. The sequence continues at coordinate 112,512,806 of CM052443.1, forward strand.
TCCTATTTGTACAGCCCTTTGTGCTTAATAAGCTCGTTTGCTACGGCGGCTCCGTGACGGAGCCTGGCAGGATGCGGAGGGAATGGGGCTCAGCGAGGTCGGGCCACTCTCGGGGTCCCACACGAGCCTGGCTCTCTCCAAGTGCAGACCTGGGCATCAGACCCAGGGCCTGATTTTACGCAGGGCCACGAGGCCCTTGGCTGGTCAGGGACAGGGGCACTGCAAGTGTCCTGACTGGAGCCCCTGTGGCCTGTGTGCGGCCATGGGCCAATGTCCCCTTTCCTGGGAGGAAGCTGCTTTACGGCCCAGGCCCAGGATGGAGAGGCTCACACGGCCACTCAGAGTGGCTCGGCTCTTGGTGCCCTCTCTGGCTAGTAGCTCCGCAGAAGCAGGTAGATATTTACTCCTAGATTACGTCATAGCCAACCGCAGTGGGGTCGCTATGGGGGAACACCTCACCAGTGTTAAGGGTGTCATTTTAGAATGAAAATGGGAGCTGCCAGCCCAGGGCCAGGTCTAAGAGAGGACTCGGCCAATGCCCTCTGGCCAGCTTCCCCCAAAGGTGCATTGGGATAAGGGTTATTCACAGGGACAGAATCACCACCCACTCCCTAGCTGGCCCTGGAAACACCAGCGCTCTGCCCAGAGTGTGCCTTTGTGTCACCTCACCCCAGAGAAGGAACGCTGCCCAGGACTGGGGTTGGACACCTTGAATTTGAGTCACCCACTTCCTCGCTGGGTGACCTTTGAATAAACAGTTCTCTCTGGGCCTCTGAGAAGCCCCTCACCCCCACCCGTCTCCCCCCAACCCCAATCAGTCTTCACCAGTTCCATTATTAATTGTGGTGACTGAATGCCCAACTCTCTGGACTGCACGCTCTTCGAGGATGGGGCACAGTCTCTCTTCCTCCCCGCCGTGCCCCCAGGGCCTGGCACATTATAGATGCTCAACAAATGTTTGTTGAATGGATCACGTTGGTGCTTACTTGCTAGTGACTCTGGGGTGGCTACAGCAGCCACATGTCAGGCCTGTTCCTCCCAGCAGCTTTGGTTTGATTTGTGCCAGGGGAGGGGGCAGGTGGTCCTACACCACAGGCTGGGATTCTTTGTGCTTCTCCAGGGGAAGCCAAAGGCATTAATACAGCGTGGTGGTCAGGGAGCAGGCGCCGGAGGCAGACACACCTGGCTCGAAATCCCAGCCCTGCCTGACTGTGTTATCCTGGGCAGTTGCCTGAGTCTGAGCCTCAGTGACCTCAGCTCAAAAATAGAAACAAAAAAGTCACCTTCCCTGATAGCGGTGTGAAGACTAAATAAAATAAGTGAAGGCGCCTACTATGGGGCCAATACAAAGGAGTAACTTATTTGTCGTTAATATTTGTTGAAAGAATGAATGGGAATGTTCTGGTATCTTCTAGAATCTGGCTACTTGCAGTTTATTTTCTTTAGTTTGTTGTGCAGGAATTGCATAGGAGTGAGTCGGGGGCTTCTGCCATGAGCAGCATAGGATGGGAATTGGTACAGGATTTGGATTCTGGAAGGTGTCTTGAGTCTGTGACCAAAGTTTCTCTCTGAACCTCATGTTTGTACTGGGAATAAGAGTAGCACCTGCATCATTGGGTTGTTACAAGGATTAGTTGAAATAATATGTGGGAAGTGCTTAGAGTAGAACTTGGCAATATTACCAGCACCTGGTATTACTATTATCTTTGCCATTATTTTAGTTTGTTTTCTGAAGATGCTTTGAAATACCTCTTCATCCCAATGTTATTTTTTCTACTATATTTATTTAGTATCTTTAAGTCTCTTTTTCTTGTTTAGCTATTTAATCCATCTGAAATTTATTTTTGTGTATTTTTTCCAGTTGTTTCACTCTCATCTGTATTTATGAACTGTCTTTGTTGTTACCATGTCTGATTTTATTTATAAAACTTTACTGAGAGAGTCTCATTCCCCAGTCTCGTTCCCCTCACGCTCCAGAGGTAACATCAATCTAGAATTTGTTGTTTATAATTCTCAGATATGTTTTATAATAATGCTGTGTATGGATGAAACCTTAACCATCCAAGGGATCTTGCAAGTTACCTTTTCCCTTTTAAAAATTTATTTTGACATCATTTCAGGCTTACAGAAAAGTTGTAGGAATAGTACAAAGAATTCCCATGTCTCCTTCACCCACAGTCCCCAAATATTAACTGTTCCCACACTGGCTTTTATCATTCTCTCTTTTCCCCTTGACCGACCCCGCTGTCTATAAAATTCTTTTTCTAAACCATTAGAGACAAAATGGTAGGCATGGTACCCCTTTACCCCTAAATACTTCAGATGTGTTTGCTAAAAACAGGGACACAGTCTGATGATCAAAATCAGGAAATTGCCACTGATAGGATATTCTTAGCACATCTGTAGACCTTATTCATATTTCACCATGTATTCCCATGTTCTTTATAGGAAAAGAAAACCCTAGATCACAAGTTTAATTGTTTTCCTGTCCTTTTAGTCTCTTAATCTCAGTCTTTCTTTGTGTTTCATGACCTTGACATTTTTTATGAGTATGGGCCAGTTATTTTGTATAGCCCTCAATTTGGGTCTGTGCGACGTTTCCTTACAGTTAGATTCAGCTTAAGCATTTTTTGAATGAATACCTAGAAGTGATGTTGTGGTTTACCTAATTATGCACCTTTTTTTGGTGTTTTTATTACTATACCTTCCTAGTGTGATAGCATATGTTAGTCTTTTTAAAACTATATAGAGTCTATACTAGAGACTCTAAAAAATTATTCTTCTACCTGAACTTTATATCATCTCCACAAAGTCTCCCCAAAGTCCTATTGGGATTTTGACTGGAATCACATTGAATTTATAGATTAAGTTTATGATTTTATAGATGCATTTGTGATATAAATATTAAGTCATCCCATGGGGGAAATGTGTCTCTTCATCATTCAGGTCTTGGATGTCTTTTAGGAAAGTTTTGTAGTCATCTTATGGGTCGTGCATGTTTCTTAATCGGTTTGTTTCTTGGTGTTTTATAGCTTGTGTTGCTCACAGGAAAAGCTTCCATTGTATTTTCTGACGGATTATGGTTGGTATATAAGAAAGCCATCGACTTGGGAATATTTATCCTGATCTGGCTACTTAGCCAAATTCTCTTTTGTTCTAATAGTTTTTCAGTTGATTCTCTTGGGTTTTTTATGTAGACACTTGAATCTGCAAATAGTGACAGATTTGTTTCTTCCTTTCTAGTATTTATGCTTCTTGTTTTTTTGTCTTCAAGTTGGCTAGGATCTCGAGAATAATTTTAAATAATATAGCAGTGATATTGGGCATTCTTGGTTATTTCTGACTTTAATTGGAATAGCTCTGGCATTATATTGTCAAGTATTTGAGGGAGGTTTTTGAGACATACCCTTTATGGAGGTTTAAGAAATTCCTAGTGAATTATATCGATCAATTTTTTTGCCTCAAACTATCCCAGAAGACCTAAGGTGATGTTTTTTGGAGTTGTGTTACTTTTGTAATTTGCTTGTATTAGCCATGTTATTTAATATTTATGTAGCAATTTTGGATCTGTATTTATGTAAGATTTAGCTGTAATTTTCTCTTTTAAATTATTCTTGCCCAGTTTTAATATGAGAATTATGTTGACTTTGTAGCAAAAATTCATGTCCTCACCCTACCCCCCACAATTTAGAAAACATAGATCTAATCTGTTTATTGAGGATTTGGCAGAATTTACCAGTAAAATTATTTGGACATTCCTAATATTTTAGTAGTTCAAATTTCTTCCTCTGATTATTGGCCCATTTAAGTTTTCTATTTCTTTTTGAGTCAATTTTGGGTAATTTTTATTGTGTGGAAAATGATCTATTTCATGTACATTTTAAAATATATTAAAATAAAGTCTCACTCCCCTCCCTTCCCTCCCCTCCCTCCCTCCTTTTTTCTCTCTCTCCCTCTGTCGCTCTCTCCCTTCGTCCCTTCCCCTGATTCTGTAGTTATAGCCACTTTTTCATTTCTTAATATTTTAAATTTACTTTTTATTTTCTTGGCTCGACACATGGGGGAGGTGGGATTAATTGTTTTATTGGTAATTTAAAAGACCATGCCTTTACTTTTATTATCAAGTATTTTGTTTTCTATTTCTTTAACTTCCACTTATTTTTATTCATTTTCTACTTTCTTTTGATTTCTTTTGATTTTTTTCTTCATAGTTCATTTTTTCTTTTTGAGTGCTTTGGCAGTATCCCATGGGTTTTGCTATATAGTACTCTCATTGTTCATTTTTAAATAGTCTGCACTTTGTTTTAATTTCTTAAAGGTTATTTGGAGAAGTTTTTTTTTTTTTTTGTATGTATGTTACATTTCCAAGTGGTTAAACTTTTTGTGGCTCTTTTTTTTGTTTAACTTTTAGTTTTATTGCTTCATGGTCAGAGAATATAGCCTGTATAATTTCTAATTTAAAAAAATTATTGAGATTTTCTTTGTGGCTTATCACATGATCAGTTTGTAATTATCCCATGGATTTTAGAAACGATGTGTATTGTTTTATAAATATGTATAAAAATACATCGAACTGGTTGTGTTTTTCAAGTTTTTTAATTGCCTCTTTTTTTTTTAAGCCTCATGATCTGTCTATTTCTGGGAAGTATGCTGCAATCTCCTGTTATAAGTGATTTTTTTTTCCATTTCTTGTATTTCCAACAATTTTTGCTCTCTATTTTATAGATATGTAAAAGTTCATTAATGTATATCCTCTTGGTTGAATTTTATATCAATTAAAAATATCTTTTTGTCCTTTATAATTCTTTTTTTTTTTTTTTTTGCCTTGGAGTTTGTTAACATTTCTACTTTTTATTGACATATGCCTGGTGTGCTTTTGTTAATCCTTTTAAAAAAAATCTTTGTTTTAAAGTAATTTAAGACTTACAAGCAGTTGCAAATACAGTGTGGAGAGTTCCCATCCACCCTTCGTCCAACTTTCTTCATTGCTGGTAATCCTTCTATTTTAGCCTTTCTGACTCTTTTTTGTCTTAGCCCCCTGGCCTACCTGCATCTCCCAATTTGTAACATCCTGTTCTTTAACAGGGCAATTTATATGCCATACATATTTATTGTGATTGCTTAAGTTTCAACTTCTTTTTGCTACCTTATTTTGGTTTTGGTTTTCCATGATTTTTTGTCCAGTTTGTTGCTGAATTACCAAAGTTGTCTTTATTCCAGATTTTCTTTATTTCTCTTTCTTCCTTCCTCTCCCTGCTGCTCACCTGCTCCTTGAGTTTATTGATTTGTAAGTCATAGTCCTATTTCTCATTTCTTACTTATGACGCTTACATTTTTAACATGTTTAAACTTGGGCAAGAATACATCCTAACTCCCCACAAGGAATCCCCCCAACACAGTATTTTACCTCTAAATGCACTTATGCTTTCCTCATCCTCCTTCTATGATCTGTTCTTGGTTAATATGATACAGAATATTTATTTCCAGCTTTGTAAACATTTTTTTTCTGCATTATGTTTTCTGTATTATGTGTAAGAGCTGCCTTGAGTTTCACAGCTAAATTTCCAGTTACTGTTTAGACTTAATTCTGTTTTGTTGGGTTACTTTCTCTTCCTTTTTAAATTCTAACATCTTCCTTCTTGAATTCATTTTTTTCCTTAATGTTTTTCAGAAAAGGTGCTGAGGTGGCACCAGAGTCTTTGTATATCTGAACGGATCATTATTTTTCTTGTGCTCGAATGACAGGTTGGTTTGCAGTTGAGTTCTAGGTTCAGAATCCTTTTTCTTGAGATCTTGTAGCCGCCACGCTCTTGTCTTCTGGCTCTTGATCCGCAGGTGAGAAGTCTAATGCTGGACTGAGTCTTGCTTCTCTACAGGTTTTTTTTTTTCCCCCCCTTCTGTGGAAGCATTTAGGATTTCTTCTTTGTTCTTGAAGTTGGGAAATTTTATCAGGACATGCCTAGGTGTGGATCGTTTGCTCAGTACTTGGATCTTTTGCTCTGAAAATTCCAGCCTTTTTTCCTGTTCCGTTCTCTGCTATGGAGAGATGAGTGACTATTGGGTCAGTATTGGGCTTGCAGGGTAGGGAGACAGTGAAGTTCTGGTGGGCCAGGTTGCATGGGATGCCAAGTGCAGCTAGACAGATGGTTGGCCTGCTCCGGACTCTCTTTTCTCATCTGGAAAAGGCAGATGAGAACAGCTCTGCCACTTGGTGCTGTTGGGAGATGAAATGGACACAGCTCACAAAACATTTAGGACAGGGTCTGGCATGGAGGAAGTAGTCAATTACAGGAACTGTTCTTTCTGTAATTCCTTGAGGGTATCAGAGGTGGAGGAAGGAGCGGGCTTTTGAGCTGGACTTTGAGGGATGGACAAGATAATACCTTCTCTGAGCCTCAGTTTCCCCACTACAAATGATGGAGCTTGACAGGTTTTTAGGTAATAGTTCTCCTTTTTTTAAATTTCACATAGAGTAGTGGCTTGATAGGAGATTATTTCTGCTCAATCTTAAGGCTCTCTTCCCCTCCCTCCCTCCTTTTCTTTTTCCCCATTGTATTTGGTCTTTCTGGTTAGTGTGACCTTGTTGAAGGTAGGATTCAGGGGTTGAAAGAGCCTTTTACTTTGCCATAGAGGACAAGCTGCGGACTTGCCTACCTGAGCCTGTTTTGATTTAATAAATGAAAAGTTAAATGGCTCTGTGCTTGATCTGTATCTGGCATGCCTTCTGGGGTTTTCCTCTGTATCTGTAGCTACTGTATTGGGCTACTGTAAGCTTCCCAGTGTGTCCCCAGCTGCTGCATACAGTAGGTACTCAGAAAATGCTTACGAAGCAGAAGATGAGTGAATGCTTCATTTTTCCTACATGGAGAAATGATTGCATCTCACTTCACTGGGCCGGTCTCCTTTGCATTTGTTGTTTAATAAAAGATTTTATTCGTGGTTGAATGACAGTCCTTTCAGGAAAACGAGAAGAACTGGTTTAGAACCACTGTGAAACTCCATTTTAATAGCAGCAAGACAGGGCCCTGGCAACTTCAAAAACGGCAATTAAGAAATTCTTGTTTGCTCAACAGAAAGAGCCATTTAGGTGGTTCCACAGGTTCCAAGTCACCCCAAAGTCTATGTAGTGTTCAACTCCTGGTGAGTTCTTTTTAGCCTCTAAAATAATTGGTAAAAGTGTTATTTATTAATATTGAGAGGGATATTTGGGGTTGGTTTCTTCAAGTTGACAACTGTTCCAGTTGCATCTGGAAACATCACCAGGAAGAGAAGAAATTCAGCTGGGGAGGAGGGGGTAGGGTGTGAGTTCCAACATATCTTGTCTCCTTTTGGCCTGGTTGACAGAGCAAACAGCTTGAGCATCTCTCCTTTGTCTGATACTGGTGAGACAAGCAGGGTGCCATCCTTGCCCTCAAATGGCCCAGAGCAGGCGTGGGAATGAATCATCGCAGTAACGTGTGGGAGGTGCGAACTCTGCTCCCTAGCCGGAAGAGCTGGAAGGGCCGAGAGAGCTGTGACTGGGAGAAGAGAGTTGGGTGAGGAGGAGCCAGTCCACAGACTGCAGAAGGGCGTTCTGGGCAGTGGTAACTGCGTGTGCAGAGGCTCGAAGCACATGCCATACATGTGGCAGCTACACGCCCTCCGTACAACTGGGGTGCATCAGGCAGGGCGCAGGCCCACGAGCAGTAGGGCTGGGGAGCACCCCTATATCCCATGTCAGGGGAGCGGTTGCCATTCAGCCACAGCTGACTGTTGCCATGGCAGAACACGGGCCCTGTGTGGCCAGATCTTCTGATTTTCTTTTTTCTTTCAAAGAGAAGCTCTAAATCTAGAGTTTTATGTAAAACTTCTGAAATTTCAAATCATGACAACTAGTTGAAAAAAAAAAAAAGTTAAATAATGTAAAACTCCCAAAACTCCAGTGCAGGCCACTAGCTTGTGAAGCCTGTTTAGGGGCTGGAGAGAAGCGAGGGTGAGAGGGACTCAGGCCCCGGGTCTGGCCTTGACCATGCCCTTCGCCAGTGTTGGGAGGGAGGGTGCAGGGCCTGGCCTTCAGTTTTGAGATGGAGTGCAGATGACTCTGCGGAACTTTGATCTTCCTTGGCCCTACTTTATTGTGATGCAGAAAGTGGGAGTTAAAAGAGGTTTAGGTTTTTAGGGTTTCTCCTTTTAATGCCTTTTTTCCCCCTTACTAAGTCTGGATAGGGAGTGTAACGGATGATAGCTGAGGCTGGATCACCTCTAGGAAGCTTTAACCTCCCCTTCCCCTGCCTGTGCCTGGCCTCGCACAGTCTGATCCCACATGGAATTCCTCCCCTTTCCACCTTCCTCTTCTGCTTTGTTGAGGATCGGGGAGAGGCCAGATCAATGCACTCTTGGCCTAAACTGGCCATTGACGCAGACTTTTCTGCCTCACTAGCCAGTGAATGCTCTTCGTGCCCCTGGAGGAGGTAAATAAATCTTTTATTTTAAATTCTTTGTTCTTAGAGACATAACACAGAGCCGCCCAATAGAAATGTCATACAAGCCACATGTGTTAGCTTTAAGTTTTCTAATAGCCACATTGAAAAGGAAAAAGACACAGGTAAAATTTTAATAACATATTTAATCTCACCCATTATCTCTCAAATGTTACCAATTCAACATGTAATCATAATAGAAATCCTTATTAAGGTATTATACGTTTTTAATTTTGTACGAAGTCTTCGAAATCGGTGTGTGTTTTTTTTCCCTGTGGCAGCCCATCTCAATTTGGATATTAGCCACGTTTGAAATGCTCAGTGGCCACAAGTGGTTAGTAGCAACTGTGTCAGCTGGTGTGTCTGTCACAGGTGCACGTCAAGAAGTGTGCAGATAGGAGACAGTGTGCAGGCCACCTATGAATCAGTTAATGGAAAGGACATGCTTGATCACGCTTCCCCCTGCTCTAGCCGTGGTCAGCTCTCCATTCTCTCCCGGGCTCTGTCCCCTTCCCGGCCCCCTCTCGCATCCCCCCTCCCTCCGTCCTGCCAGGCTGGCCTTCTCTTCCTTCCTCAAACATGCCCAGCGCCTCCTAGCCTCTGAGCACTCACACACGCTGTTCCCACTGCCTGGATTGTGCCCTCTCCCTCGTCTCCTCCCGTTGCTAGGTTTATGCCAAACCATTTTTCAGGTTAAATATCAATTTCTCCAGGAGGCCCTTCCTTACCTGCCTGTCTCTGACTCCAGACTAGATTACGTTTTCCTGTTTTATGCTGTTATGGGGGAAAGAGAGGGGTCTGGTGGCACCTGCCACCATGATGGTTATCTAGTCATCCGTGAGATTGTCATTTAGCGTTTCTCTACCATGTTAGATTGTGTGCTCCAAGGATGCACGGGCCGTGACGGCGTCGTTCACTCGTTTTACCCACAGTAGCTCTTATAGTGGCTGCAGAAAATAGATGGTCAGTAAACTTGAAATGAATGATGCAGGGCTGAGACTCAGTTTTGTGGAGTAACCTAGGCCTGTGGGACCCCCCAGAGGACCCGGACCCCTAACGGCGAGGCCAGGGCATCAGCCCCCACGGCCAGCACTGGATCTCCCGCTTTGTCGTTGGCAGAGCCAGCCTCTCCCTGTCCCTCTCTTGACTGGTTTTCAGTTGCCTGTAAATTATATTTTTGGTGGCTGTTAATAAAAATATAGGGCTGGGGGGAAAAAAAAGACTTCTCCTAATAGAATTTTATTAAATGGCACTAGTTTAAAAATGTCTCGTAAAAAGTTAATTAATTTGGGATTTGGGGATGAAAGGCGTGATATAAATGTCAGTTATTATTATTACAATTTCAACCTCACGCTTATGCTCTTGATCCAGCCCCTGATCTGGAGTCTCTCCTACTCCCAGGGACTGGCGGCTGCGCCGAAATGCCAGAGGCAAATTTGAGCTTTGGGGATCCGTCGGGGACAAAGAGGACCTAGCCAAGTTAGGCTGTCCGGCCTTTTCGTCTAGGATAATGCAGGGCCTTGCCCGAGAGCCAGCGCCGCTGTCGGGGCCGAGAGCTGTTCGAGCAGGATGGTCTTGGCGCCCTGCCGAGCTCCCTGCTGAAGCAGCCAGGAACATCAAGGTCACGGGCCTTAGCCCGGTCACAGAGACCCGGGATGTTCGAGCTGCCGGGACTGTGAGATTGTAGCCTACTGTCATTATACAGAGAGGGAAACTGAGTTTGGAGAGGGATGGTGGCTTGCCTAACCCAAGGTCACATAGCAAGTTAATTAAATTGGTGGAGAAAAAGGCAGTGAACTCAATTAGTGAAGTGGGGGAAGCCTTCAAAAAAGAAAGGGGTCAGGCAATTTATTGGTGACAAGTCTAGAAACTGTTTTCCAAGGAAACGAGGAGTCCTGGGACTTCTTGTGAGTTCACAGAGACACAGCCCTTCACTCCTTCAAGACGTCCCACCTTCCTTCCCCTGATGGCAGACACTGTGCCTAGAGGGAGCTGTCAGGCCTGACCCAGTGTGTAATTACCAACTCGAGGTGGGGGGCAAGCTGGGATGTTAATCAGCATCTCAGCCGAGGAGTGAGTATCTGCGCGCTTTAGTTTCCTCGTGTCTGAAAAGGGTAT
>CM052443.1:112529489-112577732 GCA_028533085.1 Varecia variegata
ATTTCATCCAAGTATAATTGCCAAGACCATTTATCATTCATCTAAGCAACCTCATTATCAGTATTTCCTGAGAAATAATCATAATTAACGGATTCAACTGTATTTGCTGAATTTTTCCCCGTGCCAGACCCTGAGCTGGGTACAGGAGACATGGTCAGGTAGGGACATGGTCTTTGCCCAGGAGGGACAGTGCACAGCCTGGGCGGTGACAGCCACTCCAGGAACCGTGGTCCCAGTCCCATATTGTTGGTGGGAGGCACTGATGGCTCTGTGTTAGCAGTGTTGGTAGAACAGTGAACAGGGACAAATTAAATCTAGTGGGGGGAGGGAGGAGCCATTCAATTCTCCAGAGAGGAAGAGATTTTTGAGTTGCAGTGGGGGAGGGAAAAGGCAAGATCCTAATTATACCACCTTGGAAATGTGCTGTGCCAGGTCCATCCTGGGCTTGACTGGCTGAGGCGCCATCTTGGAAATGCCCCCTCCAAGATGGTGGCCCCCTCCGTCCTCACAGAGCTGGTGGGGACCGGGAGGCCCCACATTTGCGGTGGCACCTCAGCCTCCCTGAGCCTCTGGCTCAGCTCTTATCTAAGAAAGGCATTTCATTCTTCGAGATCAGGCAGCCAGGACCCAAGGAGCTGTTTTTCCTCCATTGTGCAAGCATGACAAATCATTAATTTTTGATTGATTTGCTTAGAATTATGGGCGCCCCAGCATTCTTTCCGCCGCTGAACAGCTGTATAACAAATGAATATATCAGTGTGCACAAAAGATTGGAGATCTAAGAGAAGCAATTACATTGGCCACCCTCCCCCACCTCACCCCTTCCCGGGCAATGAAGGGAGGAAATTTTTACCAGAAATTCCTCAAGTGGCTTAAAAAAAAAAAATGCCTTTTTATAATTGAATTAAATCTTTATCTCTTCATCTTTTGCAGCAGGTTTCCAAACACACCGGTTCCCCCATGCGCTTGGGTTTTCTACCCATCCAGGAGGAATCTTTAATAATGAAATTTCAACTTGTGAATTAAAACCAAAATGAAAAAAAGGAAAAAAAGAAAAGAGCAAATTCCACCCCACCTTTTTGCCTTTTTTTTTTTTTTTGGTCGCTGCTATTCCTTTAAGATTTTGGAACCGTACCAGTGCACTAAATGTGACCTCCATAACTTTTAAATTAAGAATTTATGCTGGCTTGAAATTTATGAAATATTTCAGCATGAAAGAAAGCCTTTTTCCCTCAGGAAAATTGAGCAATAAATCACAGCACTGTGGATTTACTGCCCTAGAGCCAGCGAGAGATAGGATTTTTTTTTTTTTTTGCTTCATTCTGAAAAAAAAAAAAAAATGTAATCATATAAGACAGCTTAGCTGCTATCCTCCCACTCTCTAGAATTTTTAATTTCAGCTGTTTCTGCTTGGATTTATTTCCAATATTCCTGCTCGGCTTTTCAATTTCCTCAGTTATTAAATTTTAATTCAGTGCATTAGCATTTAAATTAAAAAAGGGTTTATTTTATCGAAATCGTTGGCCAGCCCCCATCCCGGAGCACACGAATTGCCTGTTTCTGCCATTTGCACAAAATGTGAAATGCAGCTAATGTCTTACAACTTACATTTGCACAAATTTAGAAATAAAATTTCTGGGTTTGGAATAATATTTTCTTTCCAAGAAAACCCTTAATAAGAGAATGGAAAGGAACAACTTCACATTCATTTGGGAGGGAGGAGGAGGGTCGAATGAAACCAAAAATAGCCTCGCCCAGGTCCTGAGGGGAAGCTGGTGAATGAGGAACGGGTGGGGCTGGAAAAGGGGGGGCGGGCACCCTTGTGGGGGGCTGGAGGGCTTGGATACCTTCACTGCAGCTGTGTCGGAGTAGGAGGGTCTCCCTTGGGCCCTCCTTATTTCACTGGCCATAGAGGGTCTGGTTAAGTTTGGGGTCAGCCCAACACAGGGATAGAGATGGAAGGGAGGGGCAGATGATCTGACTTAACCCGCTGGCCCCAACCCTGTTTTTACCTATGGAGAACCTCAGGTCCAGAGAGAGGAGAGCTTGTCTGAGGTTCACAGTGAGACCCAGACAGAGCTAGGGCAAGAAGCTACATCCTTTAGGAGCACACGGTCTAGTGGCAGAAGACAGTGGTACAACAGCACCTGCAGTAGGGGTTTCCATTACTTAAATGATTGCTATGTGGCATGGACTTAGTACTTTACTTACATTATTGTATTCAGCATCATCCTGACTGGACCGTTGGAGGAACCTTGGGGCTGTGCTGTTGGACGCACGTGAGATGCCAGCTTGTAGCATGGGATTCTTGGCAGGCTCCGGGGCAGAAGACCTAAGGTCCAGCCTAGGCTGGCTCTGTGACTCGTTCCTCTGCTGTGTAATCTTGTACATGTCATTCTGTTTTTCTGTTCCTCAGTTTCCTAGAGCCAATAAATGGTGGCCTGTATAACCGTATCTAGGGTTGTTAATGATTATTATAATTATTGCAGCTGAGTCCACACTAAGTACTTTTGCATAAGTTACCTTATTTAAGTTATCTTGTTTAAGTCTCACCCCAGTCTGGTGAGGTAGGTCCTAGGATTTGCATCTTGCCATTTTGTAGATGAGAAAACTGAGGCCTTGGGAGTACAGATGACTCGCTGAAGTTCACACAGCTAGAAAATGGCAGATCTAGGACTTGAACTTGGACTTTCTGACTCTAAACCCTGTGCTCTTAAGCTTCAATTCAAGTTGAGAATGAGATCAGCTTACACCAGGTAAGGGTGAGTTTGTGGTTTAGGTTGAATCATATGAAATGGCTGATGTTAGACTGTTTTGGTCTCAGAAAGTGGCAACGTCAGAGGTTCGGCTTAATCCACACAGAGGAGATGGCTCTACTATATTTGTGAGGACACAGACCAAGCCAGCCTGGCATCACAGGGTTCTCTGCCCTGGGAGTTGGTGCTCCCAGCACTTTGGGCTTTGGCCCTGTCATAAGATGCCATGATTGCCTGTGCTGTGACAGTGACACATGCGTCCTGGGCATCTCCCACTGAGTCATCCGCCAGTACCCCAGTGAGACAACCCTCATCTGCCCAGGACATCCCACACCTGCCCAGGTAGAACACCTTCCTCCTGTCACCCCACTACCCCAGCCGCCACCTTAGGCTCTGCAAAAGGATTTGTGTCTGTAACTCTTTGAATATTTTTAGCATTTTGTCTTTGTTTTATAAAAATGAGTAGAAAACAGAAATGAGTGCAGCTACCAGTGATACAAACCTGAAGTATCACCCACTCAATAAGAGAGAAACAAAGAAGATTATTAGGTGTACAGATAATGGGGAATCTTTTCCCCACTCTGTCACGTGTTCGCTGCACTTGAGCTGGTCAACTCTGTGTGAAATTGTGAGGGAAAAGGACAAAAAAGACAACTTAAAAAGTGTGTATGAAATGCTAAAAATACACACCCAGAATTAAGTCTGGAAGGTGGAGAGATCATTTGGGATTTTGCAATTTTTAAAGCTCTCTGGGGCAGCAGAATTTCCACCCCCACCACTTCTGCTTATGATACGAACATGAGAACAACTTCTGCCCGTCCGCTTTGCCTGGTTTCCAGGAATGCAAGATGTCGGAAGGCTGTGATTGGTCTGTTCCTTTCCTCTCAGTGAGATGATGTGCAAACTGTTTTCCGCTTTCTCGTTTTTCCCGTTGAAATAATACAGCGGCATCCCATTAATTTCTCCCTCCCAAGCTTCACGTTTCTCCCTCCTTATTTGTCTTTAGCCTTTCCATTCCCCTCCTGTGGGAAGTGGGGACTGTGTGGTGTCACCCTGTTTCCCGATCGGCTCTCCCGAATGTTAGTGGGAAATAAGATATTCCAGAGCTGAGGACGGTGGACTTTGGAGTGACCCAGACCACAGCTGGCAACTGTGGAACTTTCCATAAATAATTTAAGTTCTTTGACCTTCGGTGTTCTTAATCTGTAAAATGGGGATATTGTGTGTGTGGGGGACCTATGGAAGGATTAAATGAGACAAGGCATTAATGTCCCTACACTAGGGCCTGATGGGACGTTCTGTGGGTGAGCATGTGTGAATACCCACAGGGGCAAAACAGGTACTGGGCGTAAGGTGAGAGGGCTGGGTGGGGACTGCAGAGAATCAGGTATGTCAGCTCTAGCTGCCTGTTACCATGTGTGACTGGGTGTCGCTGGGTTATCCAGTTTTTTAAGAGAAGCTGGAAATCTGGCCTTTTTGCGGTGCGATCCTTTTATTTTTCTATGTTGCCGATTCATTCGCATCAAAGCCTGCCATCTGATTTTGCCAGTTTGCAACTTCTTGTAAGCACTCCTCAAAAGGTAGCTGCTGTTTTTATTTTAGATCCTCAGTCCTTCATCTGAAGTCCTGAAATTTGAAAAGCATGAAAACAAAAAGATGTTTTGTAACTGATGAGGCAGCAGAACTTGACCTGAAGGGAGACGAGGCTAGTTACCATTGTCACTGTCGTCATTTATCCCAAGTAGGGTTACCTGGGCACGTGTCTCACCACAGAACTATCAATGTGCTTGATTACTGGAGGTTCCGCAGTCCCCGCCAGGGTTGTTTCAAAATATAGGACATATGTAATACATTACCTTTCTAAAACTGGAAGAACTCTGTATTTGGAAACATGTGCACCTGCCTGTCAGACCCGCATTATCCTGTGATTCTTATTATAAACATTTGGACAAAGCTAGGGAACACATCTTCAGCCGGTGGCAGGCGGGGGTGGGGGGTGGTATCTAGGCATTGTTCCTGTGACTGCGGCTTCCTTTGGTCTCTGCCTTGAGGTCCCCCTGGACACTGGCCTACAAGCCAGGACCCCGGGTGTTTGTTTTCATGAGACTTCAGGCTGCTCCCCTGGCACTCAGGACCTCAGTCTCTTCATCTGAACCAGAATTTTATGATTTCTGAAAATTTCATTTGGTCAGCCTTCTCTCCCCCTCCCCCCATGGCCAAATAAAAGAGATTAAGACCCAGCGCTCTCTTGCCTGCCCCTGCTCATAGGGTTGGGGGACAGAATATTTTAACATAATAGGATTTTTCCCCTCCGGTTGGTAGGAATAAATCTGCAGCTACTGTTTTATTGGAAATCCCAGCTGAAAATAAAAATGGTGCAATTCAATCTCAGATTTAGCTGGTTACTTACTTTTCACTGAGTCCCCAGGGCTCTGTGGTTGCTGGGTTTGTGTTGGCAGTGGGTGTTCAGCCGGATTTAAAGGGCCAAGCAAATGGGGTTGGGGGAGGTGTCTTGACTCCCTCTTACCACTGGGGGCAGGTTTTCCAGCCTGAGGCATGGGGCAGGGGGCTGTGGCCGGCTCGCCCCTCTGTCTGAAGGTTGATGTTCAGCGGGAGCTTGGTGGGGTGGCAGCGGGTGGAATCTGTGCATCTTCTGCCTTGGCTGATGCAGGTGTTTTGGGTTTCTTTTGCAGGCTGACGGAGCCAGTGCAGCTGGAAGGAAAAGCACTGCAAGCAGGTACACCTCCCACCCCCAGCTTGTGTCCTCCTCCCCGTCTCAGGTCTTCACGACTAATAGGCACTCTGGTCCTCACCTTCCACCTGAAAGGATGGATGGGCCAGGCCAGCTCTCTTTGCTAAGTGTCCACACTTCTCCGGGGATGTGAAGTCGTGGGCAGCGTTTTCCATGTGCCTTCTATAGGTGCCTGTGACTAGAGTCCAAGGACGACTCATTCCTGAACTGGCCATTGACCGCTCAAGTTGGGGAGAATTTGGGGGCAAGCACAAGACCAGGCAGAAAGACCTGGGCTTGAATTTCAGCTGGGCTGCCGCATGGTAAACTCCTGAGGGAGCAGGTCCCGTCCTTGCCTGGAATTCACTGGTCCATGTGCTTGGGTTGTGAGCTCCTCTCCCCGAAACAGTCACTCCAGAGCAGGCGGATGGGGTACTCTGATTAGCCAGACCAGGGGTCTGTCCTCGTCCTTGGAGCTGGCATGAGATGGGAGAGGGCAGGTCCCCACAGGAAAGCTGGGCTGTTGTTACCAAAAAGAGATACCAGATAAGGCTAAGCTGTGGGTGTCACCGCAGGTGGCACAGGTGGGTACTTGGTAGACGTTAGCACCAATGCTGCTGCTGCTGTTCCATTGGGTGGAGCAGAGCCGGAGTGGCCATGTGACCCTTATGTGGGGCATTGGAGGAGGGAAGAAGGCAAGGGACAGACACAAGAGATGGCTCCCCAGAGCACGTACATAAAATTTGGATGGGCCCTAGGGGTCACCTATTAGAGTTGAGGTTCACATTGCAAATGCCAAGCAGAAGAATTTGCGCTTTAGCTTATGGAATGCTAGCTCTTTAAAATGTTAATAGATTTTTCTTTTTTTGTGGGAAAGAAACGGGTTCTTTCTGCCGAATAAGTTCAGAGGACAGTGGGTTAAACAAAGTCAAACAGGTTCCTTTGCTGTGGGACTTTTCAGAGGCTTTAATGTACTAATATGCGTGCTTGAGAACCTCCAAGACAGAGATGAGAATGTCGTGCTTCTCAGCCTTCTTAACCTTGGGACCCTTTTATTGATGTTTATTCTATTGAGCGAGTGTTCCTTGGAGCACACTTTGGGAAACTATGAAGAGGTGTGGAAGTTCTTTGAGCAGAAGAGTAACGTGTTTGGCTTTGTGTCTCAGGAAGATCCCGTCAGCCGTTTGTCGGGTGGATTGGTGGCTGTGACACCAGGCTGGAGGTCCCTGAGACCCCGCATGGCCTGGGAAATGTTTTATGCTTTGCAGCCATGTGGTCTCTGTGGCAGTTTCTCAGCTCAGCCAGTGTACTGCTGATGTAGCCATAGATGACATAAATATGTATGTAAATGGCTGTCATTTCTCAGCCCCCCGGTCTACTCTACCTCCTGCCTGAGAGCCTTTGCAGCTGCTGTTCCCTGTGCCTGGAATGTGCTTTCTCTGGTTTTCCTGTGATTAGTGCCCTTCCGTCTTTTGGGTCTCAATTCAGGCATGCCCTCAGAGGAGCTTTCCCTGACTCCCTGTTCAGGGGACCCACCACCCCAGTCTGTGGCCAGTGGTCTTTCTAGCCTGTTCGTGCTGTTTAATGATTCCGTTTATTCCTGTCCCCCTTGGAGTGCCAGCTCCATAAGGCGGGACCATGTCTGTCTCGTTCGCTGCCGTGGGCGGGCCCCTAGCAGGGACTCTGCACGTGTTTGTGGGGTGGGTGCACTGGATGAGAGGGCAGGTGTGGGAGTGATGCAGGGCCAGGGAGTGTGCGCAGGGATGGAGGGGGAAGAGCCCAGACGGAGGCGAGACAGTGGCCGTGGGCCTGTGGATGTTGGCAGTGACCCACGTGGCCAGCGGCTGCCTAGCATCTTGTGTTTTTCTCCTGGGCCCCTGGTACTGGGATTCTCTGTAAGAACTGTGTATGAGGCTGTGGCGGTCCTCACACTGGTGGTGTCGGGAAGCAATTCTCGGATCAGAACATCAGGACTGGAAGGGGCCTTGGGGTTTGTCTGGTTCACTCTCTCATTGTACAGTGGGGAGATCGAGGCCTTTCAGAGGAAAGGCTGTGCACAGGGTCGCGTGATGAGTGAGTGGCTGTGTCGGCCCCTGAACCTGCCAAAGCCACTTCCTTCTTCACTCAGAGACGCTGTGCCCCAGTGAGGGTCCAGCAGCCTCTCCCACCTTCCTCCCACGTTTACTGAGCACCTGCTGGGGCAGGCCCAGTGCTGTGGGCCCAGATGGATTAGATGCTAATTTATTCATCCAGAACCCATTTGAGGGTCTTTTGCGTGGCTGGCACTCTTCTAAGTGCTGGGTCTGCAGCAGTGAGCGGGAGGCAAAGCTCCATCTACCTCTCGTCACTCTCATGGGGATGTGGTCCTTGTCCTCACTCTCCCATGCACAGATCTCTCCCTCACCACATCTCTGTCTGGCAATTGTAGCCAGAGGACAGCAGGCAGGTTTCCCCATGGTGGTCGTGGCTGCCTGAAGCTCCGAATTGAGTATCATCAGCCTAAGGCTGCAGTCAGTGGGAGAATAGTGCTGAGGTTGATTAGAGATGCCTTCCTGGTCAGGGGAAGGGGAGGGTGGCATGTGTGCCATCACTTTGTCTCCCTGGCTGGCCTAGGCTCTCCGGCACGCATGCTCAGTGTCTGAGCCCCTGTGTTAGCACCAGAATATGCACCAGGGAGGGCCGGCCAAAACTTCAGGGTCATGTGTAACTTGAGGTGTAAAGACAAACTTTCCAATGATAACGGCCACCATTTAGTCAGCACTTCCTTGTCAGGCTCTGAGCTAAGTGATTTACGGGTATTAATTTATCAGTTGTATGCAATTTTATAACAACCCGACAAGGAGGTACTGTTATTATTCCCATTTTACAGACAGGGAAGCCGAGGCACAGAGAGGGTTACGAGCCTACGGTTGCCTAGCTGGAAGTAAGCAGTAGAGCCAGGGTGCCCACCCAGGTCTGACTTCTGTGACACATGCACTCAGCCACTGCGCCCTCCTGCTCCTTGGCGGAAATAGATCAGTTGGTGCCTGTTACAGGAGCCCGTTTGGGGCTGGGGACCGTGCTGTCAGCTGGGAGCCTGTCAAGAAGGCAGGGCTCTGGTGGAGCTCACAGGCAGATTGATACTGATTCTGTGTTTCAAACTCATCCTTTGAAAGACTAACATAGTATTACTGTATAGTGACTGGCTGTTCAGTCCGAGAAGTGAATTACGCATTAACTGTCGAGACAACGTGAGCGGTGGCCTTACCAATAACCACTGGTGAATTTGCCTCTGGCCAGGTGGGGTTTGGAAGGGTAGATGCTTTGCTCATTTAGTCCCTGTTTCAGATGGAGAAATGAAGGTCCCAATGTTTCCCCAAAGTCAGAATTAGGCTACATAGCCCAGGGCAGGAATGACCTTGAAGGACCCCCAACCCTAACATGGGCCTCACCCCCAGCTCTGCCCTGGGACGCTCTGTTATTACACCAGGGTCTGCTTTCATCCCAGCGCCTTCCTCTTGGCCTGGAACACGTAATTTTGTTATTTCTCCAGAGGGCCTCTGGCTAAACCCCAAAATCAACAGCATGGGCTGCTAAGGAATTAGTGTTAAATTGAGGGGGACAAGGAGAGGTGGTGTTTCTGATTTTAAGGAACAACCCAATGTGGTTTGGTTTACTTCCTTGTAACCCAACCTGGGTCGATTTTACAAGAGCAGTGATCCCAGCACTTGAGGTTAATCTTGACCTGGTGCGCAGGTTACAGATCCACATAGCACAACTGCAGCCAAGCCTCCCTTATTCTAAGGGGCGTGGGGGCTGTGGGGCCTTAACTGTGCATTCTAAAGGAAATGCAGTTTTTATTATCAAGTAAATGCAGTTACAGGCTTGCTGTAATGAAGAATGATGCCTGTTTTTGTCAGCTGAAGGCTTTCTGAGCTGGAAGGACTCTGTAGGTAATCTAGTCCAACCCTCCCGTTTTGGAGACAAGGAAACTGGAGCTAGAATAGGTTAAAGGACTGATTTCTTTGTTGTATGTTTCCTTTACCTAACAAGTGGACAGGCGCTTATCGATAGGCTCTTTTAGACAGGGAGGTTGGTAGGGGAGAAGATGATAAAACCAAGTTTCATTCATTCATTCCACAAATATTTACTGAGTGCCTACTAAGTGCTGGGCGCTGTCCTAGGTGCTGGAGATCCAGCAGTAAACAAAACAGAAATCCCCGCCTTTATAGAGCTGATGTTCCAGCTGGAGTGGAGCAGTCATAATAAATCATAAAATATATGCTTGTTAGATGGTAACAAATGCTGGCGGGGGAGAATCTGAGAGGGAGATGGGGAGAGCTGGAGAGGGTAATTTGAGTGGTCAGGAAAGGCATCATTGGGAAGGCGACTCCTGAACAAGGAGCTGAGGGGCCATTTGGGGGTGACACGTCCCAGGCAGAACAGCAGGTGCAAAGGCCCTGGAGCTGGAGCAGCAGTCAGGAGGCCGGTGTGGCCGCGTAGGCCCTTGGAGACCGTTGTCAGCACTTTGACTCTCACTCTGCGTGAGATCAGGAGCCACTGGGGAGTTTAAGCAGAGAAGTGACATGATGTAATTTGCTTTTAAAAGGATCATTATGGCTACCAGGAGGAGAATGAACAACGGTGGTGGGGTGGGGGGCAGTTAGATGTTACAAGAGATGGTTCTGAGGGTTCTGGACAGACAGGACCTTAGAAAGCAGGCTTAGCAGTGACTTTCTGAAGGTCACTTTTTTCAAGCTTGAAGACTCCAGTCCAGCAGAGGATGGTGTGAAGCCTGCATCCCAAACTGCACAGCCCCCTGCTTGATCTTGGGGTGGCCCCAGAGTGGGACAGCCGTGCTCCTGTGGCCCCCACGCTCCATGCACCCCCTGCATTCCCTGTCTGGTCTGTCGGGCATCTTCTTTTCCCCCTCCTCTGTCCTGTTATGGGCCCAGCAGCCTAGCGCAGAGTTGAAGAGCTCAGACTGGCTGGATTCAGATTCTGGCACTGCCCACTGCCTGGTTGTACGACCTTGGGCTCCTTACCTGACTTCCCGCCTTTCAGTTTCCTCATCCGTGCACTGGGGATTATGTTGATATTGGTATTTCCTCCACCGTGTTGCCAGTGAAGATTAAGTGTAATGATAACATATATACCCTTAGCACAACGCCTGGCCCACAGTAGGTGTTCAGTAAACATTTATTGTTGTCACCGCCATGCGGGATTCCAGTTGGTGATAACAGTGGGGTGATTGATTCCTTGCAGAGCGTGGACATCGGAGCGGGGAGAGTGCAGATGAGCCCATATTTGTTGAGGGCCACCACGACCCACTTAGTGTGTCCTGTGTCTCATTAGATCTCCCGGCAGCCCTCTGAGGTGGTGATTGGTATTTCTCTTTCTCAGAGGGAATTGAGGAAGTGACTTGTCCGAGGTCACACCAAATGCCTTTGGACCTAGCTGGATCTTATCCTTTAAGCCTAGGTTTTCCCTGGTGCACCATTTTACCAGATAACCACAGGTGTGTAGCTACATAATTATTCTTTAAGTAATACCTTCTTATTTAACATTCTGGTTTTCAGCAGTAAAGTAAAAGCAGCCCTAAACCAATTGATTTCATTTGCACAAAATTCCGCAGTAATACAGCTTGAGTATTCCTAATCGGAAAATCTGAAATCTTTTGAAATGCTCCAAAATCTGAAACTTTCTGAGCGCCAATGTGATGCTCAAAGGAAATGCCCACTGGAGGGTTTCAGATTTTGGATTTTCGGGTTA
The DNA here is from genome assembly GCA_028533085.1 of Varecia variegata. Classification (NCBI taxonomy): domain Eukaryota; kingdom Metazoa; phylum Chordata; class Mammalia; order Primates; family Lemuridae; genus Varecia; species Varecia variegata. Next base: position 112,540,728 of record CM052443.1, read on the forward strand.
GGGATGCCGAATTGGTAAGTATAATGCAAATATTCCCAAATCTGAAACACTTCTGGCCCTGAGCATTTCAGATAAGTGCCACTCAACCTGTAGTAGCCCAGTGCCAGTGAGTGAACAGTATGGTATTAGCAGAATGGATCATTTGAGAACTGGGTATGTTTTAGTCAGGAGGCATCTTTATCTTGACTCTAGGTTTATATTTGATTTCCGGAAATATATTTCCAGAGATATTCTCACCCTGTCAAAATTTGAGCAAAGTTTTTTTGTCCACAGAAATCATAAATGCAGGTTGATCTGGGGGCTCATGTGCATATTCCAAAGGGACCAGTTACTGTTTTGGTGGGCAGAGTTCACTCTGCTTAATCAGTTACTGTTAAACCCGTTAAACCTAGACTCTGTAAACAGGGCAGATTCTTGAAAATTCATTCTTAGTCTTAGGTTTGTCCTCTGGAGAGAGCCAGAGGAATGCAAAGCACAGCTCACATCAAAATCCGTAAGTGACTTTCGCGAGACGGCACTCACATGGGTGCCGCAGCACAGGGAGTTGGTTGGCGTCTCCAGGGAACCTCTGCTCGGTCTGCACACTCAGCACGTCCCCCACTTGTGCCTCGAGAACAAAGTAAGAAAGTTCTTCTTGTGAACCTCTGGCTGTTAGTTCAGAGCGTTCAGAATCTTGCCTTGTCCTAAGGAAACACGGTCTTGATAATGGTCCCTGACCTGCTTGTTGCTTAAGGCTTTTAAAAATGAAGGCCTCGGCCAGAGAAGGCAGGTCGGGAGATCGTCATGACGTCACCATCTGTCTGCTTCTGCTACCGCAAGAGAAACTCCTCACGCTCTGAGCCGCCTCCAGACTCCGTGCAGAGTGTGGTGGTTAAGAATGTGGGGACACCCAGACCACCTTCCGGCTCCTTCCTGCCTGTCCCTCCCGCAGCAGACCTGGCTGCAGCAGGTGTCTCCCATCTCTCCTCTTCTGCCTCCTCCTCCTCCTCCTCGCTGCTGCAGGGAGGGTGGCCTTGCCTACCACTCCTTTCTTTTCGTAGGGGCTAAACATTCCTCCTCTACTCTCGTGTATGAGTCCTCCACCGATGGCCTGAGAGCTCCTCTTTTTCATAGTTCGACCAAACTTCTCACATCTCGTCTGGCGCGTGTTCAGTAGGGACAGGAGAAAAGAACTGCCATTTATCGAGTCCCTACTACGTATTTGGCACCATGCTGGGGCCTTACAGACATCTGTCCTTTCATATTCTAAGCAACCCTGGGGTGGGGAATATTAACATCCCAGTGTACACGTGAGGAAGGGGAGGTGTGGCAGGTTAGGAAGCCTGGCCACAGTCCCTGCATCCACTTTGTCATCCCCAGACACCTCTCCAGGACTGGGCCGTGTAGTTGGGAGAGTCTCGTGTGTGTCCAAGGGCAGCGTGGCTCCAGGCAGTGAGTAAGCCAGGGCTGGGTTTTCACCCTAGGGTGTTACGGACGGAGCTGGCTGGCTGTCACCCGCTGGTCCTAGGACTGCAGGGTGGAGTGTGGAAGGGAGGAGGTCACTTGTAATGCCAGGACGGGGACGGCGCTGTGGAGGGCCGGCAAAGCTTTGTCAGCAGCTGGGCACGCCGGGCATGAGCTGGCGACGTGGGCAGGAAGGTGGAGGGGTTGTATTCCCTCTGGGGAGCTTCTTGGTGCTTTCATTCCTAGGAGGAAACGGCCAGAGGAGCTGGGCCTCGGAGAATAAGAGAAAGGGATAGTTGCAAGTCGCAGCCTTGGCAGGGAATGATGGTGGACAGGAGGAGTGTGTTTGTCCTCTGTTCGCACGTCCAGCGTGAGGGCTTAGGGATGGCCTCACTCCTCACTGATTGAGCTCCCTGCCCGCTGGGGTCTTTGTGGGACCCCCTGTGTGCCCTGGAGGGAGGGTCTCTGCAGGACGGGGGCATGGGCACCTTGTTGGCCTCCACTCCCCACCTGCCTCTTGGGGGATTCTATCTGGGTGAGAGTTCTGGGTCTTCAGTGTCCCCATGGCTGTGGAGAAATGGCAAGGTAGCTCTTCAGAGAGCAGTGCACATTGCTAACGGATCAGGATTGTGCCACTGCCAGACCCACTGGAAAACAAAGGCAGGGGGTCTGTGTAAAATGCTGTTAAAGTTCTTCTTTTTAATGACCTGGGCCAACCTTCCACGTGCCACTGCACCCACAAAAGGGTTCCCAGTTTTAACAGGAGAGCCCCACCTTGCTAAATTTTGGAGTTTGCGACTCGATAGGGTTGCTCGAGACTCTTGCTTTTCCATGTCCTAGGTTTAAATTAACCAGGAAATTTACTCTTAATATTTAAACCCCTTTCTGAACTGTCTTTCTGAACTACAATATTACCCAGCCTGTGGCTGACTGACACCATACACTGACGAAAATTAAGTGCCTAAGAATTATCTCAAACTAATGATGTATTTATGCATTGTAGGTTATTTTGAATTTCTAGACTGTTAAGAGTTGTTTAATAGGTTAATAGTTTTAATCTATTAATCTAATCTTTTCTGCTTGACTGTTTATTAAAATATATCAGTGATACATGACAGAAATGGAAGTGCAGATAATTCTGGGGGTTATTAAGGAACGGGTGACGGCATGAGGATGGGAAAGTTGGGCAGAATGGTAAGTGCAGACACGCCTCATCCGGTGTTTGTGGCACTGGGTGTTACTCCACGTTCTCTGTCCCGGCTCTCCCAGCCAGCTTTCCCCCGTTATGGTCTCTGTCCTTGTTGCTAAATACAGGAAACTTTATATCTGAAGGGCACATCGGAGCATAGCAGCGTTTTGAGCCACACGAGGGAGACGGAGAGGTTCTAACAGCAAACACAAAGCCCAGGCACTCTTCCCTGGGGAAAAGACAGAACCCTTCATTCTCTTTAAATTTCATTTCTCTGTTACTTTTAGCATCTAGTATGTGCCTGGTGCTGTCTGGATACTAAAGAGACAGCAGGAAACAAGGGAATACACTTCTCATTTCTTGGAGCTTCTGGCGTTTAATCATTTCTTTGTTCATTTATTCAATGAGTGTTTTTATTATTTTCTGTTCTTTTGAGAAAAGAAAACAAAAATTATCCAAATGGGTAAAAGCCCAGACTTTGGAGTCAGGCAGACCTTGTGGGATTCTGCTTCTGTCCCTAGGAAGCTGTGAGACCGTGAAAAAGTCACTCTTTTACTCTGATGATTGGTTTTCTTATCTGAAAAACAAAAAAAAAATGCCTACTGTGTAAGGCATTGTGCAAAGCAATGAGCTGGTGTGTGTGTAGAGGGTGTGTAAATCATTGCCCCTGGCATGTCATAGCACTTAGTATGTCAGAGCTGCCCTTGGTATCACCCTCCATGTTATTTGTGTCATTCACACCATCACTGTCATCACCACTGGCATCACCTGCACCCTGTATGCTGGTGTGTTTACGTCTGGTCGTTTTCTGTTTGTAGCAGTCAGCAGACCTTAGCTGACACCTGCCAGGTGGCCAGGCACAGGGACACAGAAAGCACTGGGTAGAGCCCTGGCCCCTGGAGTGCTCCCAGGACCCCATGGAATTATAGTAATTAGAGGGTGGATTCGGAGTTTGGAGCAGGAGCCCATGAGAAGTGGAGAGGAGTGTTTCCAGAACAATGCAGGATTCTGGACCGTTCGACAGAACAGCCGCCACGTCCCCTGAGGGCCCAAGTCTGTGCTCATTGAAGTGTATCATAGAGACCCTGATCCTCAAGAGAGGATGTCAGATATCACCAGGCTGCTCTTTCTTGGCATTTCAGACAGTGGGAAGAGTATGCTACATTAAATATTTTCACCAGAAATAATAAAGATATGACTTTGGCCCTCAAGAAAGAAACTTCACTTATTCAGAAAAGTGGCTTCTGTGAAACATCTCCAACCCGTGTTGTACTGAGGCCCAGATGAGTGAGACATTATTCAGTTTTGAATATTAACTAAAGCTGTGAAACCATCGACAGTTACGGTGATGGTGAGAGATTGATTGCAGAAAAGGCTTGCAGGTGTCCCCAAGGCTGTGCTGGCATTGACCTTTCCTGGGCTTGTTCCTTGGGTCACTTGGTGAACAGCCTGTTACTGACCATCTGCCACATGCCAGCCTTTGCTCTGGACGCAGCAAACCAATGAGACAAGGACCTGTCTGTCCTCTTGGAGCTCACATTCTAGTTGGGGAAACAGATGCTTAAGTGGGCAAAGAGGTAACAGATGAATAATTACTGAGGAACCATAAATGATTTTGAGCTGAGGAATGACATGACTTGGCTTATTCTAACAGGATCGCCCTGGCTGCTGTGTTGAATGGAGATTTAGGGGTGGTGGGCAAGGGAGATTGGCTGTGAGATGATTGCAAGACAGGAGAAAGGGGAAGGTGGCTTGAACCAGAGTGGTGGCCGTGGGGCGGCAAGGAGTGGTCAGGTCCGGACATAGCTTGAAAACGGCATTGGCAGGATTTGCTGGTAGATTCATTGATGGGACATGGGAGAGAGGAAGAGTCAAGGATAATTCCAGAGTCTGGGGGGGAGGAGCTGGAAGGATAGGATTGCTATTAGCTGAAGTGGAGAAGACTGTAGTTATTTGATTGTGTCGTCTTAGGTTGCAGGGTTTAGTGGAAAGAGGCTGGGTTAGGAGGCACAAGAAATGTTTTCCTGGTTTGGAGGAAGGGATGTAGCAGCAGCTCAGTTTCAGACCAGTTAGCTTCAAGGTGCCTGTTAGGCATCTGGGCAGAGCTGTCAGGTAGGCCTTTGTTTATGTAGGTCTGGATTTCAGGGGGAGGTCCAAGCTAGAGATATAATTTAGGATTCATCACCATGTGGTTAATATTTTAGTATGAGTCTTCATTAGATCACTCCTGGGGGTGAGTATGGATGAAAATACAAGAGGTTCTAGAGCTGATCCTTGAAGCACGTCACCGTGTAAGGGTTGGGGAGATGAAGTGGACTCGGCCCGAGACCCAGAGGAGTGGCCAGAAGGTGGGAGGCCCCCCAGGCAAGTGCAGAGCGTAGTGAGGAATGAGCCGGATGGAGGAGAGAGGCGGGGCTTTGTCAAAGGCTGCTGATGGGAGGATACATCACATGAGGACTGAGAAGGGAGCACTGCTTTTAACAGTATGGTGGCCACGGGACGTCTTGGAAAGAGCCGCCCTGGTGGAGTAGCGGAGTCAAAACCTCGCTGGGCTTATAGAGTATTGCCAGGAGAAGGCCTGCTGACGTCTGCACGTGGAGAGGAATCATTTGCACTCAGGTAGTCTGTGAGTGGAGTTGGAGGACTTGGTCAGTGGTCAGCCTCTGCAGCAGGGTAGACACGGCCCCGGAAGTCATGCCTGGAGGTACGTTAATTCATGTAACATCCCATGCATTTATGGAGAGTGTATTTAAACTCAGCTTGAAACCAGTTAACCCTCATTCCAAGTGGAGTCTTTTAATGATGTTTTATTCTAGAGGGAGTTAACCAAGTCATTATTTATACACTGTGATTAGATGTTTGTTCCTCACCCTCAGTATTGTTTCAGATGGGTGAGGTACCAGAGTCAATGGCACTCTTTGGAGGAAGTGCAGTGGTCCTCAGGCTGAGTCTTCGGGCTTAGCTGGACACCCTGCTCCCCATCTGTCCAAGGAGACACACACACCTTGCTGGATTTTACCAGCAAGGGTCTGGCCTCTGCAAGGGCTTTAGTCTCAGGTTCCAGCTCACTCATGGTGCAGATGGAAAAACCGAGTTTCAGGGAGGGCAGCCCAGGGAATCGACAGCAGAAACAGCACCAAAGTCCAAGGTGCTGAGGAATTGTCAGATCTACTGTGACTTAGTAGAATGTCAAGCATCAGCATCTTTTGTGGAATGGTACAGAAATTGTGCCCAGAAACAAAGTTGTCTGACTCCCGGGTGCCCAGCATCACCTGGGACTCTTCCTCCAACATGCCTGGCCATGGCATATCTCTGGGCCTCAGATCCACTGTTAAGTTATTGGTTGTGTTGTCCCAGGCTGCAGGGTTTAGTGGCAATGGCACCAGGACAGGAGCCAGAAATGTTTTCAGACTCAGCTTATCACTGAAGGTTGTGTGGCCTTGGGCGTGCCCTTCCTTCACCTGTGTGCCAGGCATTGCACTGGGGGGTGGGGGATACGACCTGAACAAAATAGACTCGGACCCTTCTGGGCTTGGGTTTCCCCATCTGGCCACAGGGCTCTTGGAGGGTGGGACTGAGCACTGTCAGGTAAGACCCAGAGGGGGCGATTTGTTTCTGAAACCTCCCCAGGCAGATTCTGCAGGCACATTGGGCTGGCCAGACACAATAGCAGAGAAGAGCCAAGAACAAAGCGAGAGAAAACCAAGGGTAGCATCAGTGGTTTACAGACTTCACGGCTTTGGAGCCATTTCTTCAAATTTGGTCTCAACAGCGTGCATTGGTTTCCAGTGACTGCTGAAATAAATTCCCATAAATGGGGTCACTTTAAACAACAGAAGTCTATTCTGTCACAGTTCTTGGGGCCAAAAGTCCAAGATCGAGGTGTCAGCAGGGCTGAATTCCCTCTGAAAGCTCCAGTGGGAAATGTGATCTTTGCCACTTGTGTTTGGGTGGCTGTCGGCATTCCTTGACTTGTGGCCGTATCATTCCAATCTCTACCTCCGTGGGCATGTTGCTGCTGCCTCTTCCCTGTAACTTCTCTTCTGTCTGTCCCAAATCTTTTTTTGTCTCATGAGGACACTTGTTATTGCATTTAGGGGCCACCTAGATAATCCAAGGATAAGCTCAGCCTCAAGATCCTTAACTTAATTACACCTGTAAAGGCCCTTTTTCCAAATAAGGTCAACATTCACAGTTTCTGGGGATTAGGATGTGGGCATATCTTTTAGGGGGGACCATTCACCCCACTACAGGGAGAAAGAAGCCCACATCTATGTAAACTAAGAAGCAAAGCTGTGCACACTGAAGAAGGAGGTAATAGGCATCTTAGAGCCATTTTCAACACCACCCTTCCCATTCTGGCCTCATGAGTGCTTCTAAGAGCCACTGCTGTGGAACTCCTGACCTTCGAGGAACTTACTTTGAGAATCATTGCCTTACAGAAAGGCCAGCACTCTTGGAGAACTTCCTGGGCAGGGACCCACTTGGCCTGGCTTCTCTCCCGACAGACTGGCGCAGTTAGTAACCAGTGACCACAGATAGCACGTACGTACTGAAAAATATCCTTTTAATGCCCGAGTTTGGATTTTATGTTGAAGTGTGACTCGGGTTAAATATAAAATTCATAGCATATCTTGAGCAACTATTTTGTAGTTATCTATATATAAATCTATTTTACAGCGACACAAATAGAATAGATTATGGAGTGTCAGCATGTAGATAGATTCCAAGTGCTTTTTCACTAATATACCTAATGATTCGTGCTGAGAATATCCAAGGGCTCCACTGTACATTTAAATGGATATAATTAAAATAATGAGCTCTATTTTAAAAAATGATATATGAAAAAAATTTTTTAAAGAAGTTAGAAGGAGCTGCACCACTAATTCAAAGTGATATAAGTACTTCTGCAATTCCATTGTTATTAGGACACCTAATTAAATGCAAAGCATCTGAGAAAAGCAACATTTGGGCTTGTAAATCTAAAGCGTGGAAGTCGGGGGAAGAGAAGTTGCCCGAGTCCTCGGCGAGGCAAAGACTCGAGGGCTTCAGGTTCAAGGCAGTGGATGGTTATGTGCTGTCGTGCCCGTGGGCGAGAGAGGGTGGCTGACGTGGCCCCCACCTTCTGTGGGCTAAGTCGGGAGTCTGGCTGGTCATAAGCTGCAGCTGCATTTGTTAGTGTGGCCTCTGATTCATTCGGGGTGGGTCGTGTGGGTGTAAGAACTAAGGGGAAGCTGTTTTCCCATGGGAAGAAGCCATTCCCCTGTCCCCACCCCTAAACCCTAGGTGTTACAGGCACTCCAGGTGACCTGAGGCAGGTAGTTCAGTGGAAAGGACAAAGGATGGGATGTCAGGAGACATGGGTTCGAGTTCAGCTTTGCTCCATACTCTGTGCTGTGGGCGAGGGCCTCTCCTGTGATGCATTTTTGCCTGGGCCTGGTGCAAGGATGACTATCCATTCTGCAAACCCATCCCAAGGACCCACTCAGCTGTTCAGTGGGCCCCATAGGGTTATGCATACCAGGAGGCAGGTATTCTTTTGGTCATTCAGCAAATACAGTACTTATGGAGTACTTAGTATGCACCTACTGGATGCCAGGAGTACAGCAGTGCACAAGACTCCCAAGTGCCCCACCTGATCTTAGGGCAACTTAGGGAGTCAATTAACAGACAAGGTATTTTCAGAGAGCTGCTAGGGCTGCAAAGGAAATAAAACGAGGCAATGAGCTAGAAGCTAGACTGGAAGGGCAGAAAGATGAGAAGTGAGCTGAGATGAGTCCATTAAAATGCCACGGGAGGACGGCTGTCAGAGTCACCTGTTTGAGGAAGACCTGAGCAATCCGGGAAGGCTTCCCAGAGGCGAGGATATCATCGAGAACCAGCGTCACTGTCATAATGGCAGCTGCCATCTGTGGTGCCAGCCCCAGCTGGGTTCCTTGAAGGCATCATCTCCCACCCCCACAGTTGGCAAGGGTCATGTTCCTCCTCTAACAGACGAGGAAACTGAGGCTCGGAGAGGACAGTCCCTTGCTCAAGGTTGTAAGGTGTGTGGGTGGGCGGATGAGAGTTCTGCCCAGCCTCTGGCTCCAGCAGATCCTCCTTCCCCAGCAGGGGGCCGTGGTGCTGGGGAGGACCTGGAAGTGGGCAGGGACACTGAGTCTGTTCAGGTGGGATGGTAAGGTGCCCTCAAGGCCTCAGGCTGAGCTTCAGAATGTCGGCCGTGAGGGGGTTCTGGGTGGGGGGCCTGTCCTGTCCCCTCCCCTCCCGTCTCTGTGCCCAGCAAGCCTCAAGGACTGACTGACCACTGGCACCCACGTGGTCTCCACTGGGGAATAGGAATGTCAGCAGCTTCCTTGACCGCCCAGCTGGAATGTCGATAAACATGGTTCACTACCAGCTTCCATCAACCGGCCACCTCTGCTCCACGCGTGGCTCTAGGCAGGGTCCGCATGCCCTCACAGGCCTGTATCCTGTGACCAAAAGTGTTAGAGCTGGGATTCGAACCCCCACCCATCTAACTCCACAGCCCATGCACTGACACCTGTGCCACGTAAGATCCTTCCCTTGTGTCCTCTGTACAGTCCCCTCCCCTGCCCTCCATGATAAAGGTAGTAGGTGCCTGGAGAACATCTCCGCTGGTAGCAGTGTTCCGGGTCCTATTTAGACATCACCTTGTTGTCTCTGCATTGTGGTGCTATGGGTGTGGACCATGTTTGTGCCCATTTTATGGATGTGAAGACTGAGGCTCTGAGGGGTGAAGTCACTTACAAAGGAACCAGCAACTGTAGAGTGGCAGTTCCCAGATCTGACCCTGGGATGATCTGACTTCCAGACATGGTATCCGTCCTGTGTCACTTCATGACATCCCGTGAGGCTCTAATGCGTTTCCCGATGGGAACTCTCCACCCCCAGGACATCCTCTTTTGCTGGCCAGCAGGGATCTCCTCCTTCTCAAATGCCACATCTGTCCTCTTGTGACTTGTCAGACCTGCCGATTCTGCTTATCTCTTGGGGCCTCACAGATCTTACAGGCTTCTCTGCCCTGTGGTGACCCTGCAGCCAGGTGGGGCCGCGCTCCCCCGAGATGGGGTCAGGGGGTGGCTCTAGCTTTAGATACTGTTCCCCCACAGAGGCAGCAAAGCCAGGACGCCCCATCCTCCCGCTCGCCCACGTGCACCTTGCTGTGAACTCTCTTCTGGATGCTGGAGGTCAAGCGTGGGTGGCGTGGGGCGGCCGCGGCTGTGGGTGGGAGACGTCCCTCTGCAGGCTTCTCTCCCGGTGCAGATGCGTCTCGGCTAAGAGCCAGGATGGCTGCGCCAGGTCCCGGGCTCACCTCTTGCCGCACATATGACTTTGGACATGTTATTGCACTGCTCAGTGCCTCAGTTTCCTGGACTGTAAAACGGAGGTGATACCGAGACTTACCCCCCAGGGTTACCGAGGAGGAGAGGAGTGAGTTTGTTAGAGCAGCGCCCGGCACATGGGAGGCTCTGTTGAAGTGTTTCTTAAATAAGTTAAGGAAATGAATTCTGAGGCGATGGAATCATGCAGTTTTACATTTCCCGCTGCGGAGAAGGGCAAATGCTCAGACAGTGTCTGGTGGCCCTGGCATGGCAGACACACGAGGAGGTGGCGTCACTGGGCCCCCTGGGTGCCAGAGATGCTCCAAGTGTGTCATTAATAGTAACAGTGACCGCGTCTCGAGGGCGGTTACAGGCCAGGCACCGTGCTGAGTGCTTTCCTTACGTTAGTTGACTGAAATGTGCGTGACAGCCCTGTTGGCTCCACTTGCAGTTGGGGAAACTGAGGCTCAGGGGTCAGGTGTCTAGCTCAAGGCACACAGTGAGGAAGTGGCTGCCTGGTTTTCCCCGGTGTGCCTTTGCACCCCTGTTCCGTCCGTCTGTGTCCTGGCCTCCCGTGTTGGTCCGCGTGGGCTGCAGTAACAATACCGTAGACTGGTGGCTTGATCAAACAACAGAAATGTGTTCGCTCACAGTTCTGGAGGCTGGAGGTCCACGATCAGGGTGCCAGCACGGTTGGGATTGGTGAGGGCCCCTTCCTGGCTGCATAGGGCCACCTTCTCGCTGTGTCCTCAGATGAAGGGCAGAGCAGTCTCTCTCTTCTTAGAAAGCCACTAATGCTATCATGAGACTTCCACCCAGATGACCTCATTTAACCTCAGTTGTTTCCTGAAGACCCTGTCTCCAGACACAGTCACACTGGGGTTAGGGCTTCCACGTGAATTTTGGGCAGGAACACAGTTCAGTCCATAGTACTTCCCTGTGGCTTTTTTCTCTCCACTTGTTAGCTGAAGCCTTCCCTCTGTCCCTCTCTCTCTCCAGGTTCAGGAGTGGATGGTAGGGACCCGGTTTCATGCCTTGGCCTGCCTCCAATTTTGTGTACGGCCTGAGCAAGTCACCACTCTGCTCTAGGCCCAGCGTCCCTGTCACGAAGGTTTATGACACGTGCCTTTCTCACTTTAATACTGACCTCATTATCTTGATATTTTTTGATATTTGAAGAGCCACCTACCTGCTGAAACATTGGCTCTGTGACACTTCAGCCAAGTGAGCTTTTTGTTGCATTGTGGTTTCCCTGTGTATAGAACAGGAGCGGGGAAGAGCTTAGATGCCATCCGGAGCCCTCCTGCCTAGGAACAAAGGCACCAGCACTGGACACTTTGTGTGCAGCAAATCACATAAGCCCTTGCTGCTTAAGGTGCAGTTGGAGCACCGGCAGACTGGTCCCACCCAGGAGCTTGTTAGAAATGCAGAATCTCAGGCCTCACCCCCCACCAGCTGTGACAGAATCTGCATTTTTGTCAAGATCCCCAGCCAGTTTGTAAGCACACTGAGGTTTGACAAGAACTGATTTCAACCAGCCAGAGGTGCCCTTTTAGGTCTCTTGTAATTCCAGTTGTGATTAAGTACAAATAAGTGGCAGGGGAGGCAGCTGGGTACATCTGTACCTCTTTAGACCTCACCTTCCCCAACTGTAAAATGGGTGGAGTTGGAGCCGTATCAGCCCAGTGGTTTTCAAAATGTGTTCCCTGGAGCCCCAGGGTTCCCTGGAGGCGCCTCGGGGGCAGCCATGGGGGCGTGTAGGAGGCTAATTGGGCTGGGGGCCCTGCCGTTCACTGTATACACAGCCTTGCATGTCTCTGTGGTGTCCTGGGCTGGTAGGCTCCCATGTAGGTCTCGGGTCCACCCTGACCAGACTCTCTTCTTCTCCAGGGAGCGCTTGAAGCGCAGCCAGAAGAGCACCAAGGTGGAGGGCCCAGAGCCGGTGCCGGCTGAGGCCTCGCTGAGTGCCGAGCAGGGGACGATGACGGAGGTGAAGGTGAAGACGGAGCTGCCCGATGACTACATCCAGGAGGTGATCTGGCAGGGCGAGGCCAAGGAGGAGAAGAAGGCGGTTGGCAAGGATGGGACCGGCGACGTGCCTGCCGAGATCTGCGTGGTGATCGGTGGCGTCCGCAACCAGCAGACCCTTGGTGAGTGCCGGTCCTTGACGGTTGGGAACGTGGAGCCTGGCATCTGTGCCCCTTCCCTGGCTGAGAGCTCCCTTCTTCCTTTGCTTGTGCAGGTCCCGTCTGGAGAGTTCTTCTCTTTCTTTCTAATGTGGCAAAACCCTACCCTTTGCTCAAGACCTTGTTTAAGTCAAATGCCTGGAACCTTCTGTGGGCCCACGAATCCCTGTGCGTGGGGGCTCCCACAGCCCTGGCGGGTATAGCACAGCCCTTCTTGCTCGGTGTGCTGAATGCCTGTCGGCTTTTTCCCCACCTTGAGGGAGGGAGAGCCCAGCAGGTCCTGCCCAGAGCAGATCCCCAGGCAGGATCGGATCAGTGACAGACGGCCCCTGCCCCTGCCTGCCCTGGCCAGGCCCCGAGGAGCTCCGCAGGAACTGGCATCTCGGTGACGATTTCTCCCCATCAGGTCCCTGCACCACTGCCAGGTTCACAGACACAAATGCCCACAAGGCCCAACAAATGGGAGGCTTTAGCATCACAGAGATGAGCCAGAGGGACAGGTGGCGGGGACCGCGTCCAGCTGGAGAAGGCAGGCGGCGTGTGTGGGGGCCGCTGCTCCCCAGCCGCTGTGCTGGTGGTGGCTAGGTGGGGTTACAGGCACAGCGCTGCCACATCTCTGGACAAGTCACACCCTAGAAATGAAAATTTGACATGAATTCTTTTGGCTTTAGATGTTGGCAACTAATTCATCTTTTGAGATCGGCCAAACAAAACGCATCTGTGGGTCAGAGTGTCTGTGGGCGCAAGTTTGCCAGCTCTCCTGGTCTGTGAAATAAAGTCCATGTTCCTCAGCCAGAGGCCTTGCCTGGTCCTGGCCCCAGACCTCCATTTTCGTCTGCGCCCTCCTCTGCGTTTCCCGTGCCCGGTGCGTTCTTAGAAGTGTTGCCACCGCCTTCCTCTCCGCTGCCCTTCCTGGCCCAGCTCTGGATCACCTCCTCCCGACATGCAGCCGTCTGTCTTCCTGTGTGTGGCACCCCGGGCCTCATGGGGCGTTCACTGTGTCTGTTCCTGGGAGTTTAGACTCAAGTCCTGTTGCCTGTTCTTCCCAGCTGCTGGGAATCAGCCTGGAACTCCCTTCCCCAGCTGTTCCTCTGCTGCCGGTGGCCGTCACCAGCCCCACCTGGGGCATTGCAGCACTTCCCCTAACCCCCAAAGGCCATGTTTTTGTGTCTCCCTGCCCGGTATTACCTGCCCTCCACTCTAGCCACCAGGAGGGAAAAACAAAACACTGGACGTGTCGCTCCCTTGCCTTCTAAACCTTGAGACTCTCCACTGTCTCTAGAGTCTGGGTTGTGTCATCAAGACCGTCCATAACCTGGGCCTTCTAGCCCGTTTCTTGCTTCTGATCTTCCCAGGCCTTTCATTTAGTGCAGTCTGCTCTTCCTCTACTTTGCTCATGCTGTTCCCTCTCCCAGGAAGGCCTTGCCCATTTCCACATGCCCAAATCTAACCCATCCTTTAAAGCCAACTCTAGCACCACCTCCTCCCAGAAGCCTTCCTTGGTCTCTTCTGGTCAGACTGGTCTTTTTCTATCCTGCCCCTCACTTGTGGCACTTCCCACTGTCTCTTTAGATTACAGAGGCCCTGTCTGTGCCTGTCTGTGCCTGGAGATTGGGAGCCCCTAGAGGTTGGAGCTCCAGGACCTGCCTGATTTATGTCTCCATGCTCTCCCCATCCACCTCACAGTGCCTTGTAAAGTATTGGCTTCTGTAACTGTTAGGATGGGACTGGGTTATGCTGCAGTAACAACAGACCCTAAAAGTAACAAGAGATCTTGATAGCTCAGAACCACAAAGGTTTATTTCTAGCTCGCACTGCACGTCCACCATGAACACGGGGCTCCCCTCTGCTCGGGACCCAGGCTAAACGCAGTCATCGTATGGAATGTTGCCAGCCCAGTGACAGAGGGAAGGACTCAATCGGGCAATTAGCTGCCGTAGCCGCAGTGAGAGACGTTAACTCCACTCACAGTCACAAGGCCCCACCCAACCTCAGAGAGGCCAGGAAATGCCATCCTCCCACGTGACAAAAAGGGAGTGAAGCAGGAATGCTTGGGGAGGAGCAGGAGTGACAGCGCAGTGCTGAATGAGAGAGCGAGTGTTTTCAGGGGCCCTCGCCTGACCTCCCCTCCTCAGTATTGACTCCCTGAGGCCAAGGACGGTGTTAATCACTTGCGGATTTGTTAGCTAATGGAAGAGAAGATGTGCGCCTGCTCCCTTTGGTGCGTGTGTGTTAAGACGCAGAGCAAACCCAGTAGCTGTTTATGCCCTTCACCGGGAGATGCCCAGGGAAGGGAAGTTGAATCTGAATCTTGGGTTGGAGCCAGCAGTCAGGATTCATCGGGGAAAGCGGCCCGGGAAATGTTGGGAGTCTTCCCTGGGCCAGCTGCCCGCACGGTGCGAGCCCCGGGGCCCTCCAGCCTCGTGCCAACCACTGAAGCTGGTGTCCAGCTCAGCTGCTGCTCATCAGCAGGGTCCTCGCTGTGCTGTGCCTTAGTGTCCTCATCTGTTAAATGAGGTGTGTTCCCTGTCCTGGCCACCTCACAGGTGTGGGCATGCGAAGTAACGGTGGGAGGGAACCGTGTTGCATTCAGAGGATGAGCTGGGGTCCTCGGGCTCAGAATGAATCAGGCTCTAGGACTTAGTAGGTGTGCTACCTTTGGCTGGTTCCTTGTCCTCTCTGCGCCTCAGTTCCCACAATTGCAAATTCATGGGGTTATCTGAGGCTGCAAGAAGATAATGCATGCAGAGGCTCAGCATTGTGCTTAGTAAACGGTGAGCTGTTATTCTCGGTAGTGCCAGTATTAATAGCGTAAAGTACCTCGTCAAGGGGAAGGAGTAGTAATCGTTTCTGCTTTTCTTCCCAGTCTAAGAAGGAAGCCGGTGTGATATAGACAAACAGTGGCGCGGGGAAGAAAGTTGGCGCTGGGTAAGGTGTCAGAAGACGCGGGTTCTAAGTGGGCTTCAGCTTTCTCACCTAACTGGACAGGGAAGCCTGCTCAGCCCCTGCTGTACTTCTAGAACTGCCTCCCTCGGATTCAGGGACTTGGAGCACCTTGTCGAACTTTAGAGTAACCTGTTTGTGGCAGGCCCTTGTGAAAAAGATATATAAGCCCCGGTGGCAAGTTATAAGTGGAGCCACCGGTTTGGAGTCCTACCATAGCAGGGCCCGGTGTTCCCCGCTGGTCATGGTGGCTCATCTTGCATGGTGAAGGCAGGCCTTCCTGCCTGAGGGTGTCAGAGGAAGCCAGCTTGACCTCATCATAAAAAATCAATGTTAGTGTTGAGCCTTTTGAATTCATTCATTTCAAGATGGCAAGTAGATTTGCCTTGTGGTCCAAGTCCAAGCAGTTGCTACTGTTGTTCTGTGTTAAAGATTCTAAAGGGTAGTGTGATCGATTGTTGATGTCTGCCCTGGATGTAGAAGTGGGTAGTGGGGCTACACATGCTGTCAATTGGACACACTTGACCCCCTCATTTTATAGAGGGGCAGGCAAAAAGAGTTGCCCAGGGTCACTCAGCAAGTCGGGGACATTTTCTTCCATGTCAGGAAGGGCCCACTCCACCTCATGGCACCAGCCTCCTACCTGCTTCTGAAAGTACAGCAAGTAGAGAAAGCACTCCCGGGACCCAGCTGGGGTGGGATGCTGGTTACAGCCGTGCCGTTAAGCAAGCTCATGCCACAGTGTGCCTTCTGTGCCCTGGTGGCTGGGCGTGGGGGAGTTAGCATGTTCCTGAGGCACTTGGCAGGGGAGTGCCTGGTTAGCAGAGCCAAGGGCCTCCTGAGTACTTTGCTCACCCAGCCTCACTCAGGCCTCAGAGATGGGGCTCTGTTGCTGAATAGAATGGCGTCCCTGTTTGGTCACCCAGTGCTGTGCCATGAGGGAGCCTCCCCAAGTCCACACTGGCCCTTTAATAGCCATCAGACAAACAATGTTCCCAGTGACACAAACATTATCCAGGGCACTTCCCGTGGAGGAGCTCGGGTCATGGGCACGTGGATGGCATTTGGCAGCTCCTCGGGCTGGGACTCCGGAGGGGCGTCAGTGCCCAGGAGGCTGGCTGCCAAGTCTGCGGTGGCTGCTGCTACTTCCCTGCTGCCCAGAGAATTCCTTGTCTGAGAAGGGCGTCTCTCACTCTTAGAAAGAACGTCACTGCCATTGGAGCTGCTGTAGGGTTCAGGGGCAAGACCCAGAGCTTCCTTTTTTAGCAAGAAGAACAGAGGTCATACTAAACTTGCTGACTTTGTTGGATAAAACCAGAAGTGAAAGGAAGTGAGTTAACAGATGCCTTTGCCCGCCTGACAAGCTGCATGAGCAGCTCTGCACAACGGCCCCAAGAAGGAGCAGCAGAGCCACACTTGAGGTTGCAGGAGCTCCTCCTCTGTGAGGAACGATAAAGTGTAAGACACTGCCATTGCTACTGCCCGATTCCATGTTCGTGGCAGGCATTGCTAACTGATCGCTGTACACTGCTCCAACAACATACCTCAGAATCCTTCTCAACACAGTGCACTGAGAAGTCTCAGCCAGTCAGCTAGAATTGAAAAATTGGAAAACCTACTTGCCATTCTTGTCCTTGAGGAAGACTAGGCAAGCTGGGTGTACAATGAGGGCATCAGGGATAGTTTCCTGGCTCCAAGAGACAGGGATGCTGGGATCTTATTATGATGGTCAATATGTACTTTCAAGCAGTGGGTGTTCTTCCCTGTGCTGTGAGACTTTTGGTCCTTAGTCTGGAGGCGGTTACAGGTGAGGGAGCCCAGGGAGAGCCGCAGGGGCCTAGAGACCTGGGGGAGGGGTCCCGAAATTCCCCAGTGGCGGTGCAGGAGCCCGTGGAGGGAGGGATGGCCCAGACTCAACCGGGCTCCTCTTCTTATGAGGGTCGTGGACCAACCAGAATATTTCCAGAGAGTTAGCTTAGTGTGGGAGGAGCCCCCCAGAAAAGCTACGGGCTGTTTGTCCTGGGAAAAGAGACCAAGGACAGTGAGGGGATGAGGAGGTGTATGGTAGAGTTTAAATGGTCACAACGTGGCTGGGCATGGTGGCTCACACCTGTAATCCTAGCACTCTGGGAGGCCGAGGCGGGCGGATTGTTTGAGCTCAGGAGTTCGAGACCAGCCTGAGCAAGAGCGAGACCCCATCTCTACTAAAAATAGAAAGAAATTATCTGGACAGCAAAAATATATATAGAAAAATTAGCCGGGCATGGTGGCACATGCCCGTAGCCCCAGCTACTCTGGAGGCTGAGGCAGTAGGATCACTTGAGCCCAGGAGTTTGAGGTTGCTGTGAGCTAGGCTGACGCCACGGCACTCTAGGGCGGGCAACAGAGTGAGACTCTGTCTCAAAAAAAAAAAAAAAAAAAAAAAAGTGGTCACAACGTGTAGTATTTTGCAGGGGACAAACGCAGCAGGCACATTCCAGGTAGCTCCAACCAATATGGAGAAGTCACCAGGACAAGGATTTCAACCCAGTGAAAGGAGTGACTGATTGTGGGAGCTGTTTGGCAACTGGAAACAGGCCTGCGAGGGAGCGAGTTCCCTGTCCCAGACGTAGGTGGTCAGGGAGGGTCACCGGATGGGTGCAGGAAGGGGGAAGTCAGCGTTCAGATAGACGGGAGATTGGATTCTTTCTAGGCAGTGAGCTTTGGGCACCAAGGGATGGAGGTGTTTCCCCACACACGGGCCTGTCTGGGGAGCCGGGGAAGGAGGAGGAAGGTGGTGGCTGGACCATGGCCCTGGAAGGAGTGACAGAAGAGCATGACAGCCATTCAGACATGGCCACGTGGGTTTCAGCCCACGACAAACCCAAGCAGCGTAGGTGCCAGGTCCTGCTTCATAGTGCCAGCTGATAGTTCGTTTCCTGTTTCAATAGGTTGTTGGCAGGGCTTCGCGCCTGAGCCTGCCAGAACCAACACTCAGCTCTTTGCTGCAGCTGCTTGGAAAGGAAGGGTTCTGGCCACCCTCCCAGGCGCGTCCTGTCTTTGCTACTGACTCTTCATCTGTGGTCTCAGGTGGGAAGGGGGTCCTGGTTGGAGGGCCCCTGTTGGAAAGGGCCCCTGGGCTGTAAGTCAAGAGATCCAGGATCTACCCTGCTGTGGGGCCTTAGATAAACCCCTTAACCTCTCTGAGCCACAGTGTCCTGAATGGTGAGTGGGTATAGTAAAAATCTGCCCATCTTGACAGTAGCATTGTTGGGGGCAGAGTGAAGTCATACTTATGAAAGTGTTTTTAAATGGGAACAAAAAATGCAAAACAGATGCTACAGGTATTAGCTGAAGCCTCAGGCTGCAGGTACCTCTGGGGTTACCTCTGGAGGGACAGGAATCTAAAAGGCCAGTGGTTTCAGACACTCTTTGTTCACTACCATCTAAAACAATTTTGAAAAACTGTATATCCTCTTTCACATGTTTGAGTTGATATCTAACATTTTTATCCATAGTTTAATTGCAAAGGATATCATTTCCAGAATATTCTGTAAAAAAAAAAAAAAAAAAAAAAGAAAAGAAAAAGGTGGCATTTTGCAAATAAAACTGTGAACCACTCTTTTAAATGTATCCAAGGGATACAAACACCTCTGCTATTTGATAGCCGCCATCATCACTTAAAAAACATACGAAAAAGCTCATCTTTAGCAGTCAGAAATTTTACGTCTTTCCTTCTCTCCTTGAACTCGTATTTCCAGTCCACTTCCCCCACAGGATTTCATCCTAATGTAATATATTTTTTATGCTTGAAAGTCTTTTATTGATCAGTGTTTCACACTCATCTGCCACAACAAGATGTACATAAATTGAAATTTCTAAAAAAAAAATTTCCTGGGATCATAAAGCTCTACATTCTGAAACACTTTTTTTTTCCCAGATTGAGTTGTTATTAGCATATAATTCATGAAAAACAAATTTGGATAAATAGTAAATGTAAAAGTAAAAGAATTATTGAAAACACACCCCTTAATGAAATGAATAGGGCTTTCTTTCTTTCTCAATTGGCTCATGTATCTGTGAATTAATATTTCTTACTGCTAGAAGGAGACAGGATTCAGCATTAATTCCTGTGTTTGGGGTTTTGTAGGTGTAAGTGCTTAGAAAGCCCAATCACATTTACGGAGCTGGCGCCGGATGGAGTTCCGTGTTACAGTGTCACTCAATTCTTTGAACTCCTTCCAAGTTGTATGCCAAAAATCACATGGGGGTCTATCATCAGACAGTATTTTTAATGGTCTCTTCACTGACAACTCCATTATATCCTTCTCTAATTTTGTTGAAAGCAGAGAATTGGAAACGACCTGATTCAAAAGAGGAGAGTTGTTCCTGGTCATTAGATCCACTCACTTTCTATGCCTGACGCTGATATTTTGGGTCATCTCTTTGCTCAGAGTCCTGAGCTTTTCATCCCCTGGGGGAAGTCACCCTGGCAGGATTGTGGGGGCGGGGGTCAAAGAATTGCCTTTTGTTTGTAATGTGGGAGAAGGGTGACCGTGCAGAGGGAAAAGAGAACCAGTGAGTGGAATCTCCCCACCTGCCATGTTCTCTGGCGCGTTGATTTTAGGAAAGAACGTGTTTGGAAATTGACAATTTTCCTAAGACTACTGGTGCTCACATACCCCAGGGCGCAGCCTCCACACATCCCCAGGGCATTGTGTTTTACTGGGAAGACCCCGCTCCAGAGGACATTCAGTCTGAGGCCAAGCCCCAGAGAGCCTCAGGAAACCCGCTTGTCCACGACTTCCCTCTCCAAGTCCCCCGTCCTCTGGCAAGCCCTGGGCGCAGCTCCTCTTACACCTTCAAACCAAGAGGGCTGGGCGCTCCTAAACGTTCCATCTGTGAGCAGCAGCTCCTGGAAGACTCCGAGCTGAATGCAGCACCATGCGTCGTAAGGAACCGTCTCTCTGTCCACACCCTTGGTTGCTCTTCTCTCACGCACCTGCTTTGGCTCTCTGTCTTGTTGCCTTGTGTGTCCAGAGAGGTGTCCACGCTTCTCTGGAGCCAGCGGGTGCTAATGATAGGAGTTGAGGGTTGCTGCCCTGCGTTGCTCCTCAGAGGACTGTCTTCTCCTAGCTGTCTGCCCCTTCTCCCTTCCATGACCTCGGGCACTAGACCCGCCTGGCCTCACCTGGTTTGTCTAGTGCTCCAGGGAGGGAGCTAAGCCAAAGTCTCTGCCAGGTGCTTATGAACAGTGCTGGACGGGAGCTGTTAACGCTGATTTGTCGGGATGGGAACTGTGGATCCGTGTTGCATCACTAGTGGCAGCAGGGGTGGGAGAGGAAAAGGCTAAGCTCCCGTGTGCTCGCCAGCCCTGCCCGCTGTCCCCAGCAGCCCATCCCTGAAGGGGGCACACAGCTCACCTGGCATCTAGCAGGTGACCTGACATGGTGTCAGTAGGATGCTCTGGGGCCCTGAAGGTTCCTCACCAGCTACTAGCTGAGTAACGCCAGCCCTGGACAGCCTGGCTGCTGGCACCCTACGCTCATCCTGGGAACGGGTGTTGAGCTGCCCTGGCCTCACGAGGACTTCTGGGAAGATGGAGGATGGAAACAAGAGCCGGTGTGCTCGGTCAGCGGTAAAGGTCCCCAGGCACCGCATCTGCCTGGCGCTTTCCAAGGGGCTGACTGTGTGGCTCGGGAGCAAGTCAGATCTCAGCCGTCTTGTGCTATGTGTCACCTCTCTGCTCCTTGCTTCCTTCGTCTAAAAATGGGGATAAAGATCACCTGTATCTGCTGGTGTTGCGAGGGTGACCTGAGTCTGGATCCTGCTCCTACGAGTTGGCAGTGTGAACCGGGGAGTTGCGGCTCACACCTGCCCCAGCCTCCGCTTCCTCACCCGGGCAGTGGGGTCAGAGGCCAGTCTGTGCAGAGGTGTTGCAGATGAACCTGCCGCCCTTGGCGCCTAGCAGACAGGTGGTGATGGTGGCTGCCGTGCGTGGTTCACAGAGGAGAGTGCCTGGGGGTGTGGCAGCCACAGAGGAAGCATGCCGGGCAGGGAGCCAGGTGTCAGGACTGGGAGTCCCCGAGAAGGCCCTCCAGAGCCCCACTGGACCAACCTGGGTCCCTGGTGTCCACGGGCCAGGGACACACAAGGCCATGCATGTCTGGGGCACATCTCCTTGGAGAGTAATTTTGCTGGAAGGGTTTTGGGGAGAAATTTTATGTTCTAGCCAAGTGATGACTCAGAATACAGAGAAAACACAAAACTTCACGGGGGTTGTGGCCTTTGCTGCCTCTTTCTGCCCTGTCCCAGCCTCCCTGGGGAACCCGTGGGTGTCCCTCGGCCAGCACAAGTTCTTTAGTGAAGGTGCAGACCGTGTGATCTTGTCCACCCTTCTCGAAGTGCAGCTGGGGAGACCGAGGCCCTGAGAGCGCGGGTGGCTAGCCAGCCCTAGACGCAGACCCCCTCCCCAGCTGACTTTGCTTCACCCCTAACATCCCAGGCATTCTCCAACTTTAAGGGCTCTTTCTGATTTCTTACGTAATTCAGATGGAAAAGCGCCTGAAGGCAGCCCCCACGGTGGATGTGTGCGAAGCCGGTATTCAGGGACCTGGATTTTTGACCAAGCGTTGAGATATGCGTCTGGTACGTGATGGCTGAGGGGCAGGGCCTGCCTTGGGGCAGCACGGGGGGAGGCACAGCTGGAGTAGCCATCCGCTGCAGGCCCCACTCGCGTCTCAGGGCCCAGAGGGGCCGCCCTCCCCAGCACCCTGTCCCTGCTACATGGGAGCAAACCTGAGCCTGCCCTGGGGACCCTGGAAGCACGTGGGTCTTGGAGGGATGGTAGAGCATGTGGGAATCTGGAAGTCTAGAATGTCCGGACCAATTTGGCAGCACTTCCTGTGGGCTGCGACTCTGTGAAACAAGCCAAGAGGGCAAATGGCTCCGGGGCCAGATGTGTTTGGGAGCCCCGGGTTAAACAGTGGCTGGCTCCCTGCATGGCCGGGCTCCTCCCAGCTGCGGCCTCTGCCGTGCACTGTGTCTTCCCAGTGGGCCAGCCGTGAGGCCTTCCTCACACCCACTTGGCCAAGCTCCTCCTCTTCCTAGGAGGCATTTAGGGAGTTGGGTTCCAAAGAAAACACTTTGGAAAATGCTGATGTCTACAGCAGCTGTCATTTATTGAGTGCCTGCAGCCTACCCAGCACTGTGCTAGGGACCCATAGTATCATTGCTCACGTCCCCTCCCCCGAGGTGGGCACGGTTTTACAGCGAGGAAGCCTGAGGCATAGTTGTTCCGTGACTTGTTGGGGGCTCCCTCGCTGGTATGTGGTGGGATTTGAACCCAGGTTTGCTGCCATCACTGCACTGTGAGCTGCCACTCAGCTAAACTCTCCCCACACCCCACCTCCCACCTCTCTCAGATAGGGAACCTGGAGCCCAGGGTCTTAGGGTAAGTGAGTGGCAGGCGGGGCCCAATGTTTTAGGGTGAGTGGCAGGTGGGGCCCAGGGTCCTAAGGAGGGTGAGGGAAGACTGAGGGCCCCTTCTGGCAGCACCCAGTGCACAGTCTGGATGGGCAAGGTCCCTCACCCTGCATCAGGAGGTCAGGAGATGGCTGAGGAGCCATCGTGGCCCCCAGGGCTCCCTGTATGGGGTGAGATCCACAAGCAGGGTTGCCTGTGCCCTCAGCTCTCTCCGTGGGCTGGTGGAGGACCCCATAAAGCCCATAGGGACTTGGGTTGGTTATGAACAGTATCAACTCCACTGACTTGACCCCTCACTGTGGATGGGCAGTGTCCTGCCTCTGTGCCCCCAGGGCCTGCACTTGCTGTCCTAACATCGTCATCCTGGTGCCTGGTGGCCTGTCCATTTCCCATTAGAGGGCAGGGAGCACATCTTGCTCACTGCTGGAGCCTCAGTGCTGGGCACGTCGCAGATGCCCAGTAAGTTCCCAGCTGGTTTTCAGAAGGGAGCTGGCAGAGGCTGCCGAAGAGTGGGAAGAGGCAGCGGGAAGGGCCGGAGGCATCAGCACTTGGTGACAGATGAGCACAACAGCAAGACACTGCGAGTTTGCCGGGCCCTCGCTGTGTGCCAGTTGCAGGGCAGTTGACTGCAGAGAAATATGTGGCCTGATCTTTGGCGTCCACGTGATTGTGTTTTCCCTGTGTGACAAGGTAACACATACACAAACCACTGAATAGCAGACTGCCAAATCCCACGCTGCTGTTAGGATGACAGCAGCCCCTGGAGTGACCCAAGGAGTCACAGTGGCACTAGCTACTGTCCCTCAGTACCTGCTGTGTGCCGGCTGACTCACAAGGTCAGTCCTGTTGATCCTGGCCTCAGTCATGACATGCAGGAATCATAGTCCTGTTTTACAGCTGGGGAAACTGAGGCTCAGACAGGTAAAGGGACGTGTCCTAGGTGTCTGAGCTCAGACAGCTACGGGGTGGCAGAGCTAAGCTAACCTGCAGACTCCGCATCCCGCCCTCTTTTGGCTTAATCCAGACCTCAGGCGCACACCTAGTAAATGGACCTCTATTCTAGCCCGGTCCAAACAGAGCGTGAGCTGAGATCTCCACCCTCGCCAAGGGTCTGCTGCTGTGCCGGGAACGCCATTCACACTTAGTCTCCACGCCAGCCCTCCCACATCATCCACATTTTCCCAAGGAGGACGCTGAGGCCCCGCCAGTAAGTGGCAGGGCTGAGACTCATCGCAGATGTGACTGTAAACCAGCGCTTCCCACACCGGACGCCGGGTGCCAGAGTCCCCTGAGGACCTTGTTGGCAGAGGCGGATTCCTAGGCCTCCACCCCAGCCGCTCTAGAGCACTAAGCTGGAGTGGGCCAGGGCCTCTGCGTTTGTCCCTGGTCATTCTGTTAGGCAGAGCGGGGGGCCCTGAGCCCAGGTGGCATCGGGCCGTCATGAGGGTGCCAGTAGGTGGGGGATGGGCAGAGCCTCTACTCCTGGGGTCCCTGCTAGGCTGGGTCTGAAGGTCTCTGCTTGGCTTCATGCCAGGGGCCTTAGCCCCGGCTCTGCATGGGTGGGCTCCTCCTTCAGCCTGTCTGCAGTGCCCACTGCGAGTTCAGCCGTTTCAGTCCACCTGCTCCTGGGAGAAGGGCCCGGCATGGGGTTGGAGTCAGGTGTTTCCACCGTGTTGGTCTCTGTATGTCTGAGGGAACAAGGCAGCTCCTCCGTGGGTGTGGGGGTTCCTCTGCTAGCCAGGCATACGTGTAGTAGGGCTGGGCACATGCTAGGGGAAGCGTGGGCCACCCCTGTAAGGTAGGTACATTTAGCCCCATTCTGCAGATGGGCAGACTGAGGCTTGGTGTGTCCCAGGAAATTACCAAGGTTATGCTGCTGGTAAGTGGCGGACAGGGACCCAGGTGTGTCTGATTCAAAGTCTGTCCTCTTAACCTCTGTCTCATCCTGGCAAGAAAAAGCGGTAGCTGGAAATTACTGCATTGAAGTGATGATTTTCTTATGTGGATGTGACTTATTCTTTCAGAGCACTTTTATGTCCATCTCCTTTTTCCTCTCAAGGTGTAAATATGAGGGTTAGCTGAAAAAGTTACCTTCTCCATCTTACAGATTTGGAAACTGAGGCCCAGTGATGGGAGGGGGATTTCCCCAAGGTCACCCAGAGAGCAGGAGGCAAACCTGGACGTAGACCCTGGGCGTCTGACTGACGTCTGGCTCGGTGCTGCGTCTTTGCTTGCCAGGGGTCAGCCCTGCCGCGATGCAGAGTCAGCTGTGCCTGGACTCGGGTCCTGGGGCCCAGTGTTCGCAGACGTTGGCTGCCAGCTGACCAGTCCTTCCCTGTCCTGTTTTCCAGGGTCCTATGAGTGTGGAATCTGTGGCAAGAAGTACAAGTACTACAACTGCTTCCAGACGCACGTGCGGGCACACCGAGGTGAGTGGGGTGTCCCCAGGGCAGAGCCGAGAAAAATGCCCATTTCCCACTTGGGCCCCTGTTGGGCAACCCTGAGGCCCTGAGAGCTCCAGTCTCCCGAGGTCTGGAGCTTTCTTTGTCTTTCTTCGGTAGGAGGGCGCCAGGCAGGAGAAGGGCGGCCGCCTGGTGTGGGAGAGCACAGAGGTGGAGGGCAGCCAGCAGGACCCGCGGCCCGGCCTCTCCTGGGGGGCTGCCGCCTGCCCCCGCTGCCTTAGTCCTCCAGGACGTGATGGCACTGCTCGGTGTCAGCGGCTCCCATGGGGCACGTGCGCGAGTCATCGTGTGTGTTATTCATGGCAACCTTGGGCGAGGGGCCGGGCAGCTGCTTCCCGTTCTGAAGATGAGGAAACTGAGGCACAGGAGGGATGGCTGCTGCCTCTCCCTGAGCCTGGCAGGCAGGGAGGAAAGGCACGGGTCGGGGCCCGGGGAGGACCGTGAGGCTCTCCCCCCTGCAGCTCCCGTGGGAAGAGCCCTCCTGGGCTCTCCCCTGCCCTCAGTGCCAGCTCACCACCCGCTCA
Organism: Varecia variegata; assembly: GCA_028533085.1. NCBI lineage: Eukaryota > Metazoa > Chordata > Mammalia > Primates > Lemuridae > Varecia > Varecia variegata. The sequence goes on from CM052443.1 coordinate 112,566,282, forward strand.
CGTCCTTCCCCTCTCTCTCTGCAGACACTGAAGCCACGTCGGGGGAGGGAGCTTCCCAAAGCAGTGAGTACTGTTTCCCCTCGTGGCTGGTGGGGGCTGAGGGCTGGGACGGAGGAAGAGGAGACACTTGTCCCCTCCCCCTGGACTGCCCTGAGTGGCCTCTGAGAGACACGTTGCTGGGGTCCAGGCTTTGGGCCAGAGAGTCCTTGTGAAACTGGAGCACGGCACCCCAGAGCGGCCCTTCCCAAAGTGTGTTCCGTGGCAAGAAAGGCTGCTCTGGCCACGTAACCTTAGGCAACCTGAGTTGTACTAGGATGGGTGGGTTTCTTTGCAGCGGATGTCTTGGGACCCTTCACTGGCAGATGTGCCTGTGTGTCCCCAGTGGGAACCCAGCGTGTGCAGTTTCCTGTGTTGTTTGAGGCTGACTCAGGGCCCTGGGGCTCCGTAGCTGACTTTTGGGAAACGCTGCTTCAGAGTCATCTCATGTGCACCCACAGCCACGGGCACTAATTGCTTATTGGTGATTTGTCCCGGGTGCCTTTTCCCAGCTGTGGCAGCACGGGGCCCTGCTGCCTGGGGACAGCGCTCTGCTTCGCTGCACACAGGCCCTCCTTCCAGCTCCAGACCCCAAGGGCCTGGGGAGCAGCCTGCCAGGTGGGTGTCCAACACCGAGCTTCAGAAGCCAGCGGTTCTGCCCCAGGTGTGTGTCCAGCAGAAACGTGAGCCCACGTCTGCCAAAAGGTGTGAATTAGAGTGTTCTTAGCGCGCTGTTCCTAACAGCTCCAAACCAGAAACTGCCCAAATGCCCAGTGCTAGTTGAAGGGATGAACAAGTACCTTCACACGAAGGACTCCTGTACGGTAGTAAGAAAGAATGACACGTAGCCGCACACGGCCACATGGATGACTCACGTTCACAGACACGGTGAGCAAAGTAAGCCGGACACAGAAGTTCATCCTCTAAGGTCCTGTGTATAGAAAGTGCAGAAAGGCCGGGCGCGGTGGCTCACGCCTATAATGCTAGCACTTGGGAGGCCGAGGCAGGTGGATCGCTCGAGGTCAGGAGTTCGAGACCAGCCTGAGCAAGAGCGAGACCCCGTCTCTACTAAAAATAGAAAGAAATTATCTGGCCAACTAAAAATATATATAGAAAAAATTAGCCGGGCATGGTGGTGCATGCCTGTAGTCCCAGCTACTCGGGAGGCTGAGGCAGGAGGATTGCTTAAGCCCAGGAGTTTGAGGTTGCTGTGAGCTAGGCTGACGCCACGGCACTCACTCTAGCCTGGGCAACAGACTGAGACTCTGTCTCAAAAAATAAAAAAAGAAAGTGCAGAAGCAGCTGAAACTCACACTAGCAGAGGTCAGAAGAGTGGTCGCCCTGGGGAAGGGGCTTCTGTGTTCTGTTTCTTGAGCTGGATGCTGGTTACACGCGTGTTGCGGTTTGCAGAAATTGAATGAACTACACATTTATGCTTTGTACACTTTTCTATATCGGGGGTTCGCAAACTTTTTCTGTCGAGGGCCAGCTGGTAAGTATTTTAGACTTGATAGGCCAGACGTCTCCGTCACAACGACTGGGCCCTGCGCTTACAGCAGGAACACGCCAGAGACGTGATGTAAATGAATCCCTGACCAAAACAGGTGCTGGGCAGGATTTGGGCCCACGCACCATTGTGTGCCAGCCCCTGTTCTATGTGTGTGTTCTTCCACCATAAACAGTTTTTAAGATGATAAATAGTACCCGCAAAACCCCAAATCTAAGCAGTTTGAAGAGGTGCCTGTGGCTGAAGGAGGTTTTTAACTGGCCTGGTCCTAGTGGTGTCCCATTCACACTCTGGATTCTTCACCAAAGGAGAGGCAGGCAGGGCTGCGAGGATTCCTCTGTGTTCTGCAGGGGAGTCTGAGGCCCAGGTTGGCCAGACACCTGCCACAGCCCCCAGCTGGGAGGAGGCAGAAGCGTGGCCCTCCCCTCCCAGGCCCTCGCCCTGCCGCAGCCCGGCCCTCGTCTCCCGTGTCCCTCAATAGTGCCATTCTTTCCTGGCTCCCATGGTCTGCCTGCGGTCAGCCGCACATTTAAAGAACTTCCCTATTTATCTTTCCTTCCTCGGCTATTCTGGGCCCCTGGCCTCTCGGCAGCCCCTCAATGAGCCGTTGTGTTCCGCCTGCTTCCGCTGTGCGCGGGCTGCCGGTTGTTGAGGGCTGTGCAGCCCGGGGTATTTTTAGTTCTTCCATCGCTTTTCCCTTTCTGCCTGTGGAGTTTTCTCCCCGGGGTCGGTGTGCTCTATTTTATTCTCAGTCCTACACCCCACCCTGACCCAGGCCAGCAGCGCCTGCTCAGATCGCCTGGCCGTGGGGTCCTGGAGCCAAAAGGGTCCAATCTGAGAGGACGGAGTCCAGCCTACCCATTTTGCAGATGAGGACACTAAGTCCCAGAGAGAGGGGGAGCTTGTTAGTGGTGCAGGTGGGCCTAGAAATGAGGTCTCACACATTCTAGTCCAGAGACCTTTCATTTATTTATTAGGAAAATAGCATAGTCACACATAGAAGCATAACGACATAATCCGCTCACCCATCTCTCAACTAACAAAATGAGAGATGAGCCCCACATGGGATTCTCTTGCTGCTGTCATGTTGATGCACTTTGTAAACAATATTGGGTAACATTTACAAGGTTATTTATTGGATGTCAGCCATTATGCTCCTTTATTACAACCTGGCAGCTGAAGAATCTATCATTATTCCCATTTTACAGATGAGAAGACCGAGGCCCAGGGGTAAGGGAGCGTGTCTGAGGTTTATCACACTTGTTGGTGGCAGAACTGGGTTTGAGCTCGGGCAGCCTGACTCCAGGGCCCGCCTCCCAAAGTGGGTTTGCAGTGGCATTCCCGGAGACACTGAGCTCTCGTGGGGTTTCACTGACAAGGAAGTGTTTTGCCATCCTCCTCTGAGGATATCTCTCTTGCCCTAATCGACTGTGGCCTGAGGAGGGCCCAGGAGTGGGGTCCCCGTCCAGGCTAAGTGGCCATCGTGGTGTGGGGGTGCTTCTCAGCAGCAGAGGGTTGGCAGTTCTCGTGGCCCTGAAGTGAGGGGTGGCCTGCTGGCGGGGCAGGTGTGTGGCAGAGATGAGCAAGAGGACAGGTGGCAGTGGATCTCGGGCGGCACTGGTCCGCGTCGGAGGTGCTGGGATTGCATCCACATGGGACCTGATGGGGCAGCTTGTAGTCTCGGCTGGATCGCTGGCCGTGAGAAAGTGAAGGAGGCCTGAGCCAGGTGTGGCATCCTAGAACCACCAGTGGGGCCGAGGCCCCAGGGTTCGGCGCGTCTGCAGCCCTCTCCCACCCCCGCCACCTCTCCCACTTCTGCTGTCTGTTCATTGGAAGCAAGTCTCGAGGTCCAGCCCAGGCTCACAGGGAAGGAGTCACGCAGGGCGTGAACACCAGGAAGCGAGGATCACTGGGTGCCATCTCCAAAGCTGTGGGTTGTGGGACAGGTCCCTTCTGTTCCTCAGTTTCCCCACGTGTAAAATGAGAGACTGCTTCCTCCCTCTGTTGTGAGAAGTAACTGAGGCAATGCAGGGGAAGAGCGTGGCCTGGCACCTTGCACGTCGTGATGCCTTGTGCGTGGTGGTGCAGTGATTGTTATTCTTCTCCTGGGACTTCTGTGAGGGTCTCTGGGACCAGTCATGAACCAGGCCCTTAGGAGCTCGGCCTACACAGGGCAGGGTTGGGGAGTCACTTCCAGGCTCTCTGGTCACCTTGTGTGGTCTGGGTCTCCGCAGAGGACCCCGAACACCCCAGTGTCCACCCTGTGGACCCAGGAAGCAGCACAGGGCAGCAGTGGCTGTGCCGTGACCCTCCCTGGTCCAGAAGAGCTGGGCAGCGCCACGGTGCAGATGGGCTCAGGGACCAAGTCTCCACGGGGCCAGACTGGGCTAGTCCCATCTTTGGTTCCTGAGGCAGGTGATCCTGCCAGAAAAACCCCACCCCAAATGACCGGAAGCCCTAGTAACCGCAGGCGTCTTTCCATCCCTTGCAGACAATTTCAGGTACACATGTGACATCTGCGGGAAGAAGTACAAATACTACAGCTGTTTCCAAGAGCACCGAGACCTGCACGCAGTGGATGGTGAGTCAGGCCCCCCAGTCCTTGGAGTTGTGCAAAGAGGTGCCCTTCCTTGGGGTCACCAGACCCCAGCCCGCCTTCCTCCTTCGCTCCCTCGTACCCGGAGAAAGGTCCGGCAGCAGCCAGAACCTCGAGGGGAGGGAACACCCCTGTCAGAGTCCACAGACGCTCCTATTTGGGTTAACCCAGGTGAAATCACCATTTTTATAGGTCAAAATCAGAAGAATATTGGGATTTCATATCGAGTCATTTTACAGTTTCATCTGATATTTTAGCATTCACATGTTCTGGTGAAATTAAACCAATTTTTAAAAATGAATGACGGCATTTTAGCCTCTTAGATTATAGAGTCAGAAATTAGAACAATAAATTGAGGTAACACGTTTTAAGAGTGTTAAAAATCCCAGAAAGAGGGTCTTGGACCTGGAAAGGACCCCGGGGGTTCCCTCTCTGGCCCCACTCTCAGCCCATCTTGAGCCCTGACAACCGGGCCGCCACTGGTTGCCACTGGCTCACCCTTTTCCTCACCTCCTCTATGTCTCTCCCCCTAATCTATTCCTTTCCATCCAGCCCTGGCCCCTCAAGTGCATGCTGGGGACCTGCAGCCTCTGCCTGCCCCGGGGGTGGGAGCCTGTCCGCAGCCTGTGGCCTGGCTTGGATGTGTCCTCACGTTGCCCCTGGCTCCCTGGGGCTTCCACACTGGCCGGGCGGCCCTCCCCGGCCCCAGAGGCAAACTCCCTGGGAATGGAGACAGGGAGCAGCGGTCAGGCAGCTCCGGGCAGGGACTAACGGGGCTCCTGTTTGCTTCTTTCCTCCTGCGGCTGCTGCCTCCCGCCCGGGCGCAGTGTTTAGCGTGGAAGGGGCCCCTGAGAACCGGGCAGGTAAGTCCTCATGGTTGCTCACCTCCCCCATCGCCAGCTGGGCCCCTGAGACCTGGGGGCCCCGGGTGCTAAGGGCCATGTGTTCTCCCACAGACCCCTTCGACCAAGGTGTCGTAGCCACTGACGAGGTGAAGGAGGAGCCCCCGGAACCGTTCCAGAAAATCGGGCCAAGTATGCGGGACTCTCTCTGGGGCCAAGGGCTGGGTGGGGGCGGCAGGGCTGGGTCCCCATGCTGGGGTGCGGGGACGGCATGTGGCATCACTCACTCTGTAGCAGCAGTACCCACCTGTCAGTTAGGCTGGTCGGTCTTAGGACTTCAGCTTCCGAGGAGCTGCAGGACAGCACAGGGCCAGGGGCAGGGCGGTGAAGGCAGCTGGGCCTGGGGCTGAGTCCCGGCTCACGGGCTGTGCGCTGGGCGCCCTCGCGGTCTGTTAGCCCTCCTGAACCTCAGCCTCCCCGCCTGTGGAGTGAGTGAGGGTGACATTTCCCCGCAGGCTTGTTGGGGGATTAAATGAGATCATGGATGTAAACTACTCGTTAGCACAGTGCCTGGTACATAGTAGGTGCTCAGAAAATAACCGTTGTTATAGTTACCTGAAGGGGTTTACCAGCAAATGGAGCTGTCCAGGGCAGCCACATGCACACACTCTGTCCTTGTCCCAGAAAAACCCCTTGAGGGCAGGAGCCATACACGTGATTGGCCTGTTCCCGGCAGACTTGTATTGAGTGTTGTGGGGACGCAGCAGTGACCAGGACAGAGGTGGCCCTGCCCTTGGGTAATTCACACTGGGGTTGGGGATGGGGACAGTATACAATCAAGCAGAGGTACAACACAGAGAGTGCAGGGAGCTGCAGGAGGCCTTCAGAGTGGGGACAAGGGTGGGCATGAGCCTGCATGTCACACGCAGAACCAGAGCAGTGCTGGTTCTGAGAATCGATGACGGGTTCGGGTCTTAGAGAGCCTCAAATGCCAGGAGGCAGCATCTAGACTTCATCCAGAGGGGAGTGAGCCAGAGAGTTTACTAAGTGCGGAAGGGACTCAAGCAGATTTGCCTTTTAGAAAGACCGGTGTGGCTGCTGGGAAGGATGGGCTGGGGGGACCCCGTGGCCAGCCTGGGGCAGGTGTGGTGGGACCACAAGTGAGGGGGACTTGTCTTTTCCAGCCCTGCAGGAATGTCCATGCTTATTCATCTCTGTTTCCTGTGCCTCAGTTACTACCAGCAAGGAGAGAGAGACCTTTATGGTCTCTGCTTCATTATAAGAATCTAAGGCAGCTTGCAACAATACACACAGAAACATAAAACAAGTGGAGAAAGCAGAGGCGCTGGAACACTAAGTTGGCTACATTCCTCAGAGGGCAGAGCTCTGTCCCAGCCCTTGGAAGGTGCTGGGTGGGCCCCCCACCTGCACCCCCACCCCAAATGCTTTCTCTTCCTCCTCCCTTGTCTGTGGTCAGAGCATGAGTCTTTGCTTTCTTCTTAACTCTCCTGAAAGCATCCAGGAAACTGAAGATGAGATAATGTCTATGAAGCGGTTAGCACAGTGCTTGTCACATGCATAGTAAACACTCAATAAACAGGAGCATCAAAATAATCTTAAAGATGAAAATGATGAAATCCTCGACATTCAAACTGCTGGAAGTTAGACCCTGCCGGGTAAGCACAGATGTGAATCAGACATGTTCGTGGCAATCAAAGAATTCATAGTCTGGTGGGAGAGACAGACGTTCGTAGACAGATGCAGGACAGGGACAGAGGGATCTGTGACCTGCTTCAGTATCTGTCCAGTGTCTGCCAGCGGACACAATATAGCACCACTCTTCTGACTGTAGCGTTATCACTGTAAACTTTGGAGTCAGACAGGCCTGGGTTCAAATGCGTCATCACCAGTTTACTACTTACCCCTTGTGAGTGTCCCTTGACTCATCTGTAATTTGGGAACAAGCACATCTGTTAGTTCTCCAGGGCTGTTGGAGGATCAGGCATAGAGTGTCTGGTCGAGCACCTGGCTCATGTTCAGGTTACAGTAAGTGAGAGACGTTACTGAGAGAGTCACAGGCAAGCATTTTAGAGCCAGCCCAAATATGAGTCCCAGCTCTACACTTAAGAGCTGCATGATGTCCTGGAAGTTTTCTATAATCTATCTAATCCACAGTTTCTTTAACTCTAAAATGGGGTGATGACAGTAAAACTCACCTTTTAGGATTGTCATGGGGTTTAGGTGAGATTATATTTGTAAAGGAATTAGCTTAGTCCTTGACATGTGCCTGGAAAGCCTTGAATAAGTGGTACCTGTTAATTACCCGAGAAGGTGCAGAACAAGGTGAAACTTGTCCTGTATGTCTGTAACTAAGTCTGACAGACAACCGGCTGGCGCTAGGACCTGGGAGGAATTATCACAGAGTGTGAGGAGGGTAGAATGGCACTGAGAACGCCCAGCTGGGTCTGGCTGCCAGCGGGCTCCTCCTGCCTCGATGGAGCTGAGATTGCGGGAGCCGGGTGAGCTCGTTCCTTGCTACCACTCACGAGCTGCCTTGTGAGACAAGAATGCTGCTGCCTGGGCCTCTGCCACTTCTTGTCAGCAGGCCAATGCCACAGATCCTAAAAACATAGACCTAAAACAAGGGAAGCCAGTAGAGGCACCCTGCATTTTGAAGGCGGGTACACAGGAAAAGTAGCATGTTTTTGAGCCCTTGCTTTTTTCTTTATACACAAATCACAACTTGTCCAGATATAAAATTCTTAGATTACAACCTTTTCCCTTCAAAACTTGTCCATTATCTTCTGGGATTTAGTATTGCAGAGAAGTCTGAGGCAAGTCCACCTTGAACTTATGTATAGGTAACATGCTTTTTTATACCTGCATGCCTGTATAGTTTTCCTTTATATTTATAGTTTTAAAAAGTCACAGATCGATTAGGTCATTAAATATGAAATGTCCGATTTCAAATAAAAAGTGTAGTTTATTATATCTCAAACAAGAAGTAATATAATTAACCAAAGTATGCGCCTAAACTATCGACACAGTTTTGCCATCATAACAGTAGCTTGTTTATGCCAGCAGTGAAGAAGCCTGGAGAGCAAGTGGCAATGAAATCATGAAAGGCGTTTTCCACAGCTTGTTGAGAATTGAATATTTTTCCTTGCAAGAAGTGGTCCAAAGCCTGGAAGAAGGGGTAGTCAGTTGCTTCAAGGTCTGGTGAATACAGTGGATGACAAAGAGTTTCCAAGTCCAGCCTCTGTAGTTTGAGCAGCACTGTTTATACAACATGTGGTTGAGCATTGTCTTGCAAAAGTATTGGCCTGTCTCTGTTGACTAATCTTGGCTGCTTAATCATAAGCATCCTCATCATTTTATCCAATTGGTTGCCACAGACATCTGCTGTAATTGACCAGGTTTCGTGAAGCTATAGTGGGTAATACCAGTGCTAGACCACCAAACAGACACCATTAGCTTTTTTTCATGAATATTTGGTTTTGGATTGTGTTTTGGCACTTCATCTTTATCCAACCACTGTGCCGAATGCTTGCCATTGTCAAAAAGAATCCATTTTTCATCACACATAACAATACAGTGTAGAAATGGTTCGCCTTTATGTCATGACAGCAAAGACATGCAAACGTTGACGATGTCTCTGTTGACACTCGTTAATTCACGCGAAACCCATCTATCCAGCTTCTTCACCTCGACAATTTGTTTCAAATGGTCCAATATTGTTGGAATAGTAACGTCCAACCTTGCTGCTAATTCACGTGTAGGTTGAGATGGATTCGCCTTCACAAAATGGTTTGAAGATACACTCTGATGAACTGAGTTGTGGAGCACGTTTATAGGCTCAATTGTGAGGAATTTGTAGTGTAATACTAAAGCCAGATAAACTAGAAGTCTAAAATGTTCCAAATCTGATTATAAAATTGAATGCAAAAGACAAATATTTTTCTGTAATATTAAAAATGAGTTTTTAAAAAAGAGGAGGAATTGGTGAAGGATACAGTGAAGTAAGTTTTAAACCAGTCCTGCTCCTAGTGTGGTCCCAGACCAGCAAGATTAGCATCTCCCAGAAGCTTATTAGAAATGGAAATTCATAGACCCCCACCCCAGACCTATGGGATCAGAATCTCTGGGGCGGAGCCCGACAATCTATGCTGTAACAGTCTTTCTAGGTGTTTCTTACACATGCTAAAGTTTGAGAAGGCACTGGGTTAAACTACCTTTCTCACTAGTGATAGACTTAAAGATATCATTTCCCACTTGGCTATTAACAATTAGAGAAATATATCTTATCTACTGTCTAAAACAGTGGAGAATATTGGAAAATAATGGAATATTGGAGAATAATGGAAAAGCAAAGAGTTCATATATCAGACAGCTGAAAACTGGGAGCAAATCAGAAGGGTGGAGCATGAAAAAGAGTCATAAAACCAAATCAATTACAGCAATAAAAGCAAATGGCATAATCTCCTTTATTAGAAGATAAAGATTGTCAGGTTGATTTAAAATAATCCAGTTATTAATCATTTATTAGAGTCAAGGTTAATTCCTTATATCCACTCTGCGTTTGAGCTTCTCTTTTCTTCCTTAACTAGATTAAAGTTCCTATCATGGGTTTTTATAGCACCGTATGTGTCTCCTGAGAGCACCTGTCATGGATGCAGTTTTAAATTTGTTTGGGTCATTATTTGATTTCTGTCTCCTTTTTTAGACTATGAGGTCTTTGAGCTATACTTGGTTTTGCTCAGCGTTTTGTGCCAGAACTTAGCACAGTACGTACCTGTTTAATGAATGAAAGTACAAGAAAATTTAGGGAAGTATCTTTAGGCACATGCAAACAATAGAAAGCAGGACCTGACAAAATAATTATCAAATTAATATTAGTGCCAGACAACCTGATAAAGCAAAATAATTAAATGTTAGAAACACTGGTTCTTAAACTTTCCCATGCATCAGAATTTTCTGGAGGGCTTGTTAAAACACAGTCTGCTAAACCCAGCCCCTAGGGTTTTTCTTTCATTTGGTCTTGGATAAGTCCTAAGAATTTGCATTTCTAACAGCTTCCCAGATGATGTTGCTGGTCCAGGGACCAGACTTTGGAGGTGCACTTTGTTGGAAAATAGTTTCATGTTAATGAAGGGTACACTTCACGGTGAAGACTTTGATCCCATGGGCTTTATCCGCCAAATGACATTGTATCTAAACATACAAAATAAATTTAGAAATACAGTGAAATGGAAGGATTTATCACAACATTTAGTATTTGACAGAGCAAGTAGACAGACAAGGTTATATAGAATTTAAATAGTGTAATTGATACAGTTGATCCAACAACTGTGAAGCCCACAGCAAATAGCAAATAATATACCTTTTCCAGTGTTTGTGAATCAGTTACAAAAATTACTTAACTACCAAAAATTCCAAATCTTCTATATTGGGAGGGGGAAAAAACCCTAAACAGACTGAGAAACCAGTAAAGAAAAAATTAATTGTAACATATATAACAAAATGTTGATATCCTTAATCTGCAAAGAGTTTAATTATTTTAAAAAGGTAAATATACCTATAGAAGCACTGCTTGTAAACACAAAAGGAAAGTCCCAAAAGAAAAACTGTAGTTAATTAAACATGAAAAATAGTTAATTTCCTTAGAAATCAAAGAATTGGAAGATAAAATCAATAGTGCAATATAGTTCCCCTCATCAGAGAGGCAAAATTTAAGAAGATCACAATACTTAATACTGGCTGCAGTGTGCAGAAACAGTCATTTTCACGCCTTTCTGGTTGGGATGATGGTGCTATGGTTATCAAAAGCCTTAAAAATACATCCCCTGTTCCCACCTTTTGGAATGTCTCCTGAGGAAATAGTGTGCAAAGATGTTGTGAGATAATCTTTATTTTGCAATAATGGGCAAAACTAATGAGGGAACGTGCAAAAATTTCTACAGGGATGTGGATCACAGCATTTTTTAACAGAGAAAAAGTCTTGAAACAATCTAAGGTGTCCCTTGGTGTAGGGGACTGGCTCAGCAAATTCCAAAGTCCAGTAGGAACCTTGCAGCCAATAAATGCAGTAGAGATCGATATTTATTGATTGAGCAGGACGTCCACAAAGTTATTGTCGATTGACTACACCGGGTTACAAAGGGGATATTGATCAGGGCCCACAGGAGCCAGACAGGTGGAATCAGCTGGAGGAGCAGGCCCCAGACGAGATGCAGGGAAGGGTGGGGTGGGGCAGATGGCAGGGTGCACGCCCTACCCCAAGCGGGTAGATACTACTCTTTGGGGATTACAGATGCTTGAAATTTCTCTTTATTTTTTAATTTTATATTTGTATTTATCCGTATTTTATAATTTTCCCCCAGTGAACAATATTACATCAGACATTTTTAAGAAGAAAGAAGTTAGGCAGTGCCAAAAGAGAGGTAAAGAAAAAGTGTGGTGGGGCCGGAGAG
>CM052443.1:112578232-112610959 GCA_028533085.1 Varecia variegata
GAAGAACCCACGCCACAGGTATGGTTAACTAGACGGAACAGCTCCTCTTTGTCCTCGTTGGTGGGAAGCTAAGGAGGGAGCAGGAGCACTGAGATGGGAGCCGGAAGCCCTGAGTATTAATCCTCACAGGGCCTCAGGCCTGCTTGTGACCTTGGGCGGGCCCCAGCCTGTCCCTGGCCCACCATCTCTCACTCTTCCCCTGGCAGGGGAGGGAAAGGGCTCTAAGGACACTTCCCCTGGGCCTCCTGGCCCTCCTGGCCCTCCATCTTCCTGACGCCTGTGGGCCTGCCTGCCGATTTCCCAGCTCCCTTTCTGGACATCAAAGGGGTATGCATCCTTAGATCCCTGAGTATACGAGCTGGGGGGTTCAGTCTTCCACCCTTTCTCGTACAGGTGCAGAAACCAAAGTTCTGGCAGGGACAGGACTTGTGCAGAGTCTCAGGACAGCAGGGCTGGACGTTAGGAGCCTGTCTGGGAGTGTTTCTCACAGCAGAGCTGTGGGTATCCCATGCCCCAGTCTATGGGTGGGAGAAGACTTAGGTCCAAACAGAGGGGGGCAGTTTATGCAAGGTCACTGGGGGTTCAAGCCACTTCCCAAGTCTGGGAAGGCCCATGACCCTCCTGGAGACCTGACAACAGCAGCACAGGCAGGTGGCTTCCCCCAGGGTATTTGGGTGGGGAGGAGAGGTGTCCAGAGCTTTCCTCCCTGCTGGACAGAGTGGCAGGGGCTGAGGAGTCTCCCCAGGGGCGATGGCTCCAGTGCCAAGGTCGAGCACTGGGCTGGGATTCTCATCCTAGCTTGCCCCTGACTGCTGTGTGACCTTTTGCCTGTCGCTCCCCTTCTCTGGGCTCAAGTTTCCCATCTGTGAGAGCTCTCCAGGTCTTTCCAGCTCTGGGTCTGGATTCCAGACAGCTCCAATGTGAGGTGACCCTCAGGCAGGCACCTGCTGTGGCCCAACTAGACGAACCCATCCCACCACCCAAGCTGGGGGTGTATGGTCATTGAGTGCCCTCCACGCAGCCAGGTCGTGTGTGGGGTGAGGATGTGAAGGTTCCACTGGGTGGGCACCGACTCGTCCAGTTGACCGACTTGTGCTGATTGCCGGGCATCAGGGCTGTAGCTGGGCTTGAACTCCACAGCCCCGGCCCCTCTGGGGATCGAGCTTTCCATGGGCAGGGGTGGGGCAGCTGTGTCCGTGCCCTCCAGTGATGCAGTGATTGTGCCCAGAGCACATGCTACCCATGATGCACTTTCACTGGGGTGTTAGGTCCACGGCCAGCTGCAGCCTTGGTGTCAGCCCTTGGAGGATATCTTCAGTGCTGCCTCTGCTCTTCTGGAATAAGTTGAGTAAAGTCATAGGGTTAGTAAGGGCGGGGGGGCTTTGAATCCTGGCAGGCAGGCTCCAGGCCCGTACCTGACCATGAAGCTGTCCCGCATCACATGTCAGATAGTACAGCAGGAAGGGGTGCGTCGCATGTACCCTAATTTCTCCCCAACAGCCTGGTGCTGCTTTCCTGAAGGTCAGTCTACTTCTCTTTCTCTGTTCCTCGTTTTCGTCTGCCCTCTGTTGTGGACTCTCTCTTTGTCCTTCTGCATTTGTTGACTGAATCTCTCTATTACCCACTGAAGTCTGGGGACTCTAGGAGCATCTGTTTTTAAAATACAGCATGAGAGATTTAGGCTAGATCCAACAGAGGACTAACTCCAAAGCTGACCCAAGAGACAGCCCGCTGGTGGCCTCTGGATCTAGAGATTTGTAGGCTGATGGGTTCTGGGTAGAGGCCAGGACTGGACTTGGAGCTTTATCAGGTGTTATCCACGGCCAGGTCTTGCAACCCTGGGCCTGGTGAGAGTATCTAGAAGGATGTGGGTCAAGTACAGAAGAAGTTCTTACAAATGGAGCCATATAATGTATATTCTTTTATGTCTGGCTCCATTTGCTCAGTAAAATGTTTTTAAGACTCGTAACATGTTATTGTATGCAGTGGTTGTGCATTCTCTTTCAGCTGAGCAATATTCCACTGTATGAAAATACCATTGCTTGTTTGGCCATTTACCTATTCATTTGAGTTGGTTCCATATTTAGGTTACTATAAAACTGCTATGAAAATGCTTGTATGAGGCTTTTTGTGGGCACATGTGTTCATTTCTCTTGGATAAATAAATACCAAGCAGTAGAATTACTGGGCCATGGGGGATAGTGTGTTTAACTTTTTAATAACTGACAAACCATGTTCCAAAATGACTGTAGCATCTTACACTCCCCCCAGCAATGTCTGGGAATGCCACTTGCTCTGTGTTCTTGCCCATGTTTGGTGGCATCGGGCTATTTAATCCTAGCTATTATAGAGAGTGGGTAGTGGTATGTCATTGTGGTGTTAATTTGTATTTTCCTGATGAAAATGACTGTATTTTCCTAATGATAGTGACCATCTCTGCATTTGCTTTTTTGGCCATTTATATATTTTACTTTGGAAATTGTTTTGGCCTTTTTGCCTGTGTTTTGATTGGGCTGTTTGTCTTTTTATTATTAAGTTGTAGGAGTTCTTTATTCTAATAGGTCTGGGTTCTCTGTCAGATTTATGTATTATGGAGATTTTCACCTGGTCTCTGGCATGCCTGTTGATGTGCATAGTATCATTTGATGAGCAGATGTTTTTCATTTTGTTGATGTCCACTTTATCATTTTTTTCTATAGTTAGTGCTTTCTGGGTTCTACTTCAAGGCTATCCTTGCCTCCCTCGAGATGGTGAAGATAGCCTCTCCTTCCTTACCTTTTAGAAGTTTTATAGTTTTAGCTTTTGCATTTAGGTCTGTGGTCCATTTCGAGTTAACTCTTGGGAATGATGTGAGGTATGAGTTGAGATTCATTTTATTCCATACAGATACCTGATTGTTCAGTACCATTTGTTGGAAAGATTATTTTTTCCTATTGCATTGCATTGGTACCTTTGTTGAAAGTATTTACATCTATAAGTGTGAGTTTGTATCTCTCCCACTGATCTGTTTGTCTGTCTTCAGGCCAATTCCACATGCTTTTATTTACTGAAGCTTTGTAGTAAGTCTTAAATCAGCTATTCTTAGTTTTTCAACTTTGTTCTTCTGTTTTAAGAATATTTGGCTATTCTAAGAACTTTATTTTTCCATATAAGTGTTAGTTTTCTCCAATTTCCACCAAAAAAATCCAGCTGGGATTTTGTTTGGGATTACATCAAATCTGTAGACCACTTTAGGGAGAATACACATTGCAATAATATTGAATCTTCCAGTCCTTGAGCATAGTATATTTCTCCAAGTATTTAGGGCTTAATTTCTCTCAGCAATAGTTTGTACTTTTCAGAGAAGTCTTGCATATGTTTATTGATGGTACTGTGATTTTTAAATTTAATTTTTCAATTGTTGCCATTACATATAAACAAGCAATTTTTATATATTGAATTTGTATCCTGCAAATTTACTAAATTCACTTATTCTAATAGATTTTTTGTACACTTCTCAGGATTTTCCTTGTATATGCAGATGTCATCTGTTAATAAAGACAGCTTTACTTCTTTCCAATCTATATTCTCTTTATTATATTTTTCTTCCTCACTATTCTGGTTAGGACCCTCCAGTACAATGTTGAGTAGAAGAAATGAGTAGATATCTCTACTTTGTTCCTGATCATAGAGTTCAGTTTTTTATTATTAAGTATTATGTTAGCTAAAGTAGGTTTTCATAGATGCCCTTTATTAGTTGAGGAAGTTACTTTCTATTCATAATTTTCTGAAAGTTTTTATTATAAATTGGTGTCACGTGGTTTTTTCCTACATCTATTGAGATGATTCTATGGATTCTTATCTTTTATTTTGTTAGGGTGGTAAATTACATGGTTTTTAAAAAATAAGTCTCCGTGCCTATACTTTATTAAAATATATTAAGAATATCAGAAAGTCAAACCGTGAAATGAACTGAAATAAGTTACAGCATGAGGATGTTTATTCTTTGCCACAGAATGACTTCCTTCTTCAAAGGTTCTTTTCTTTTTAAAGAGGATATATTTAAGGTATATAACTGGATGATTTGATATACATATGCATTTTGAAACAATCACCACGATCAAGTTCTTGCATAGGCATCTAAATTACTTAAAGAGCCAGGGTAGTTTGTATAGTTTGTTTGTTTTCAAGAACATGTTTTCCACTCACTTCTATCTAAAATTTCCCAAGATTTTAAACTGGCTTTTAATATCACTCCCCAGACTGCCCCCTCAAGGGCAGGGAACTACAGTCCTAAGATTAGCAGAGTGCCCCATAGTCAATCAGTGATGTTTTAATCATGGTCATAATCAAGACCCTCTGGTGAATTTTTTTAAACCTGCATTGAGGTATATTGTCATACGATAAAGTGCCCATAATTTAAAGTACACAGTTTGATAAGTTTCGACCTACATGTGCACCCATGAAACTGTCACCACAGTGTAATGAACATATCCACCACCCCTGTCTGCTCGAGCCCTTCTGTAATCCCTCACTTAACCACTTCATCCCCAGGCAAATGCTGACCCCCTTCCTGTTAATGTAGATTAGTTTGCATTTCCTAGAATTTTACATATATGCAATCTTACAGGATGAACTTTTTTTGGTCTGGCTTTCACTCCGAGTAATTGTCTTGAAATTCATCCATGTTTACATGCATCAGTAGTTCATTCCTTTTTTAATTGATGATAAGTAGTATTCCATTGTCTAGATATACATGCCACAATTCCTTTATCTGTTCACATATGGATGGACATTTGGGTTGTTTCCAGTTTGGAACCAATGCAAGTAAAGCTGCTGTGAACATTTGTGTACATGTCTTTGGAAGGACAAATGCTTCCATTTCTCTGGGGTAAATAACCTAGGATTGGAATGGCTGGATCATATGGTAGGTGTATGTTTAACTTTTAAGAAACAACCAAACTGTTTTCCAAAGTGGTTCTGCTATTTTACATTCCAACCAGCACTGTACTTTTCTCATAATGTCTTTGTCTACCTTGGATATCAGAGTAGTGCTGGCCTCATAGAATGAATAGGGAAGAGTATTCCCTCCTCTTCAGTTCTCTGAAGAGTTTGTATAGAATTGGTATTATTTTACTTAAATGTTTTATAGAATTCAAGAGGAAAGCCATCAAGTCTGAAATTTTCTTTGTGGGAAGGATTATTTAGAAATATAAGCATCAAAATTCTCAACTATAATTATGGATTTGTCTGTTTCCCCTCTTTGGTCTGTCAGTTTTTGATTCATGTAATTTGAAACTCTGTTATTAGGTACACACACTTAGGATCATTGTGTCTTGATACATTGACCTTTTTTGAAATCGTGCAATGTGCTTTTTTATCTCTGGTGGTACCTGTTGTCCTGAAATCTGCTTTATCTGATATTATAGCCATTACAGCTTTTTTAGGATTAGCAGTTGCATGGTATAGTTCTTTTCATCATTTTCTTTTAATCTATCTGTATCTTTATATTTGAAGTGTGTACATATAGTTTATTCTTACTCCTTTATCTGGTCTGGCAATCCCTGTCTTTTAATTGAAGTGTTTAATCCATTTACACTTAATATAATTTATTGATATGATTGGATTTAAGTTTACCATCCTGTATTTTTTTCTATAGGTCCCCTTTGTTCTTATTATTCATTTTTTCTTATTTTCTTGCCTTCTAGTATTAATCAAGTATTTTTAAAAATTTCCTCTTAGCTTTCTAGCCAGAACTCTTTTTCTTTAGTGGTGACTCTGTTGTTTATAATATACATCTTTAATGTATTACAATCTGTCATGAATTTATATCATGACACATCATAATGTAAAATGTAAACTCTTCAGAGAGTTTATTAATGTAAAAGCCTTACAGCAGTACACTTCCCATTTACTACCCTTCTATCCTCTGTGCTTTTCTTGTACCTTTGTGCCTACATCTGTTATAAATGCAACAGTTACTCTTTTAGCTTAAAACAGTCAATTATTTGTTAAAGCAATTAAGAAATGAGAAAATGCCTTTTATATTTACTTATATATTTACTGTTTATAAACTGTAATTTTTTTCCTTCGTGCAAATCAGAATTCCATCTATTATCATTTTCCTTTATTCCAGAAGAACTTTCTTTAACATTTCTTATATTGTAGGTTTGTTAGCGAAAGATTCTCTCAACTGAAGATGTTTTTATTACATCTTCTCTGTTGAGGGATATTTTCTCTGGATATGGAATTCTAGGCAGAGAAATTTTTGTTTCAGCATTTTAAAAATGTCATTCCTTTATCTTCTGCCTTATATTGTTTCTGATGAGAAGTCAGAGATCATTCTGATTGTTGTTCTCCTATATTTAAAGTGTCTTTTTTCTCAGGATGTTTTTAAATATTTCTCTGTATGACAGGTTTTTAGCAATTTGATTATGATATGTAGTTTTCCTTTGTGTTTATCCTGTTTGAGAGATTCATTGAGCTTCTTGGATCCTGAGTTTGTATTTTTTATCAAATTTGGAAATTTTTCAGCCAATATTTTTTCAAATATTTGTCTTTTCTATTGAGACTTTAATTACATATACGTTAGACATTTGATAATGTTCACAGATCAACTGAAGCCCTGTTCATTTTTTTCAGCCTTGTTTTCCCTTTGTGCTTCAGGTTTGATAGATTTTATTGCCCTGTCTTCAAGTTCATTGATCTTTTCTTATGTAGTGTCCAATCTGCTTTATTAGAAAAATTCATTAAGTAAATTTTTTATTTCACATATCAAATTTTTCATCTCTGTAAGTTACATTTGGTTCCTTTTTATAGCTTTCAATTCTCTCTTTGTTATGGTCATGTTCTCCTTTAAATCTTGGAGCATATTTATAACAGCTGTTTTAAGGTCCTTGTCCTCTAATTCCATCATCTCTGCCATTTCTGTATGTTTCTGTTGACTGGTTTTTCTCTTGATTATTGGTCAGGGTTTCCTGCTTCACCTGAAAAATAATTGTTCATTCTGTGCTACTGTGTTGTTGACTGGAATTTTGTTGTCTTCTTTTGAAAGGAGTTTTGTTCTGGCAGGCTGTTATTTCACTTACAGATGAGCCGGATACTTCAAAAGCTGATTTTTATGCTGTGTTCGGGCAAGTCTAGAATAGTTCTTATTCTAGGGTGAGAGTAGTTTTTCTAAGGCCTGGCCTTTCTGGGTCTCAACTGAAAGCCTGGAAGTATTCGTATTCAGCAAGTCTTTCCTCTCTGACAGGTGGGAACTCCAAAACATCTCCTAGTCTTGTGTGACCTCTGAATCTTCACTGAGCTCACAGCCCTCTAGTAGCTGTTTTCTGCTCGGCTCTGCAGAGACTCCCTCTGCACAGATGCAGCTTGGTGTGCAGCCAAAGACTCCAAGGGGGCCCCTGTGCACATTTCTGAAGTTCCTTTTTGTTGCACAATTCTCTTTCCTCTTTGTTATTCTGCCCTGAAAATTTGAGCCACCTCAGAAGCCCTGAACTCTCTTCACTGCCTCATTGGTTCAGCAGGATGGCATGCTTTGTTTGGGCTCCACCTCTCTCCACCCTGGTGCAGAGAGCTTAGAGTGACCAAGGGTTTCACATCTTGTCTTCTCTCATGAGTCACAGTTCCGCACCACCTTTGTCCAGCCTTGCAGTCGAATATGGCAGGAGGGCTGGTCCTATACCAGTTACGTAAGTGTTCCAGTTCCCTTTCTATGGGGAAAATCCACAAGAAGGAGTCTCCGGTTTGACTCCTCTGCCATCACACCCCCCCATTCACTCCCACCTCCAGCCTGTGAGCACGTGATTCCACTTGCCCTGAAGGCATTTTCACCCTCCTCTACCTTGTGGAGGTTTTCTGGGAGCCTGTCTCCCTGGTCTCTCCACCCTCTCAGTTATATGATTACTTTTCTTGAATCCTTACATTGTCTGAATTTTTTTTGCTCTGGTTAAATTTTCAGCTTTCCAGAAAGAGAAGGCCACGGTGCTTTGTGACTTTTTAACTATCTCTTGGGTGCAAATATCGCATGTGTATTTCTTATAAGGGAAGTCAGCCAGTCTGTCTGCGACTCTTTCTTGGTGAGAGCTCGGGTAGGAATTCCAGCGTGCTAATGTGCTAATGTTCCACGTGACGTCAACGGATGGAGCAAACTGTTGAGTGAAATGAGCCGGGAACCTGGGAAATTCATCCGGGCTCAGCCCTGGCCCACTCTGTGACCCTGAAGTGGTGACCACACCTCTCTGAGCCTCCATGGCTCCATCCACCTTCCACCCTTGGGGCGAGTGGGAGGATAACATGTCAGATAGCGTCATGGCACAATTATGTCCCCTCGTGCATCCCATCTTCCATGTGCTCTACTTCAGCAGTGCTGAGTTTTACTCTGCTGGCCATTCACGCGTCAGTTCACAGATTCCGCAGTATCTGTTGGGCACTAACTGTGTTTCAGGGCCTGCGCCAGGCACTCGGTGCATAGTGGGCCAAACTGGCAGAGTTCCTGCCTCACGGAGCGCACAGGCTCATGGGGAAAGAGTTATTGATCAGAGGTCTCTCCGTGTGTTGTTACTGTGGTGATCAGTTCTTGGACAGGAACGGGGAGGGGACTGAGATAAATAGCCAGGTGGGGAGGTATCAGGGACGACTCCCCAAGCAAGTGATGTTTACGTATAATACTTAGGACCAGCAGTCAAAAATTTGAGGGAAGAATGTTCCAGGCCGAGGGAATAGCATGTGCAAAGGCTGTGATCTTGGAAGAGAAACAGGTATTGTAGGATGTCAGACGGCGAGGTGAGTGGCCGGGAGGAGGCTGGGAGTCCCAGGCAGAGGCGTTGGAGCACATGGGTGATACCCCCAGGTGATGCGTTTCCTGAGCTCCCTGCCCCAGGGAAAGAGGGGCACTCTCTTGTGGAATTCCAGGACTCTCACAGCAGGAATTGTAGGCCATGACTAGGTCTGATTCCGAGGGGATCCTAGAAACCATTCTGCAGGGGTGGAGACAGAGGCTCAGAGGGAAAGCAGCTTGCTGGGACTATTGTTAGAAACTCTGTTCCTTGTGCCAGGTTGCCAGAATGTGTGGGTGAGTGCCCTGGAGTGGCAGTGGGACGCTGGGGCACGTGACCTTGTACAGAGGTGTCCCCGAGTAGCTGGCACACTCAAGCTCCTGTTTCATCCCTGCGCTAACATTCCTCGTGGCCATAAACAAACGTATTATGTCTGTAGCCATAATCAACCTCTGGGCCTTGGTTTCCTTATCTCTAAAAAATCCCAGCCGTAGCAACTCACACCGGGAGAGCAGGTTGCCATTCAGGCTGCTTCTCTGGCTTCCCTGGACCCCCACAAACCCCTGCGAGGCCGGCCGTGCAGGGACAGGTGTCCGTTGCTCTCGGTGGGGTGAGGCGGGCAAGCAAGGCCAAGAAAGGGGAGTCGAGTCCAGGATTGCAGAGGCAGAAAGGAACGGAGCTGGGATTCAGAGGCAGGTTTGCCTCACTCCAAACTCAGTGCTGGTTCCGTACGGTGAGCCACTCGCTGTGGTCGCCACACTGTGCCGAACACAGGGACAGCAGAGAAACCGGAGATGGACTCTGGACACCTATCACAACATGACTGTGTAGGTTTATTCCATGGCTGAAAAAAAAAATTGGAAACTCTCAGATGAACTGTCCTTCTGGTTGGACTGTGGGGCCCCTGAGGTCGTTGGCTCAGAAGGAGGAGCGAGAGTGGGAGTCCTGGTTCAGAACGCGAGGCCAGAAAGCGGGAGTCTGGGGAGGAGGGACACTCAGGCCGTGGGGGTTTCCTTCTGGGGCTGGGGTAGGGCTGACGAGGGCTTGTTTAAGGGGCCACGACTGAAGCGTTCCCCAGCTCCTGGCATCTGGCCACCGCTGTCAGTGGAGGAGTGGGTGGCCCTCCCAAAGGGGCAAGGGGCAGCCCCAAGTCCCTGGAGCTTCCCTGAGTGCCTCAGGGAAGTGATCGGAGAGCAGCAGAGTGGTCCGGTGTGACCTGGGGCAAAGCCCCTGAGCTGTTCCCCATCTGCCAGGATGGACAGAGGTGGGGGCTGGGAGGGCCTTTCATTTGGGCTCTGAAAGCAGTGCGTGGAGTCTTGGACGCCCAGGACAGATGCATCCTAGAGCTGGGAGCTCGGGGGCCACCTCCACCCCAGGGGCAGGGAGGCAGCAGCCAGGGCTTCTGTAGGCAGGCCCTGCTGGCCAGGCACTGAGGCAAGAGGGTGATGCCCTAGCTGTTAATCCCTGGGGGTCTCTGAGCCCCTGAGCAGCACCAGAGGGGCCCTTCCCCTTTGCTGCCTAGTCCTGTTCCTGCCTCCAGGGGACAGCTGCAGGTGTCCTGTGATCTCTGAGTGAGAAGACCCCTGCCCCCTCCCCTTTAGTTGTCATCGTGGGAGTGTGGCCAGGTTCGGGGCTTTGCCACCACTGGTGGTGGCTCAGGGCAGTGTGAAGGCAGCTGGCCACTGCCCACCCGAGACCACCAGAGGTGGAAGCCACTCAAGAGCCAGCCCTCAGTTTCCAGTGACCCCAGCTTCTGCATAATAGGGAAGGGAGACAGGGGGCCTGAGTAATGGGGTCCCAAGCTTCCCCAGACATCGGGGGACTGCTGCACTTATTTCCATGAAGGCGTCAGACATTGGGCTAAGCCCTGTGCCCTGCAAGCAGCAGTTCCCTGTCGGGGCCCGCAAGGTGCCACAGAGCCCCTTCTCCTGTGCTCCCCCCACCCCCACCGATCAACCCCAGCCTGCCCCTGCCTGTCTGCTTTCTGTCATTCCTTCTGAGCCACCTTCCTTTGGAGGAAAAGTGGCTTAGAAGCCAACATTCTAGAAGATGCATTTGAGCCTGAGATACTAATTCAGGTGCCCTAGGCGTGGGTCACAGGCCGAGTTCTTGGGCTGGTCAGGGTTACGGGTGACCTACCCAGTGGGCTGCCAGTGGCCTCCAGGTGACTCTGAGTGTGAGCTGGTGGCCAGGCTTCCCTCGAGAGGCTGAGGAAGGCTCTAGATCTCAGGCCCTGGGTGGAAGCAAGAGTCCTTACTCTCTGTGGCACGAGAAGAGGTTGGGCAGAGACGGTCCCAACCCTCAAACTTGGGGGCCTGTGGCCAAATTAGCCACTCACTTTGCGCGCTCCGAGGGCCCTCGGGGACTGAGAGCGTGACCCTCTCAGGTACTGCCCCCGGGTGGGAGCCGCCGGACGATCCAGACACGGGCTCTGAGTGTTCACATCCAGAGGTCTCCCCGTCTCCACGCTTCGTGGCAGCGAAGACCCAGACGAACCAGTCGGGGAAAAAAGCTCCGGCCTCCGTGGTCCGATGCGCCACCCTCTTACACCGCACCCCTCCAGCCACCCAAACCCAGACGTTCCGCACTCCAAACTCGGGATCTCCGGCAAGCAAGGCAACTGCAGGTACCAATGGCCTCCGTTACCCCACACTTCCTCCACGCCCGTTCTCGCCACCTGCCACAGCTGTGCCCGGGGTCGGTGTTCCCTTGCAAGAGCAGGACAGGAGGTCCCATAGTGCTCTGGGACAGATCTGGGTCCCAGCTCTGGCTCTGGCTGGCTCTGGGACCATGGCCAGCCACGTGGCTTCTCTGAGCCAGCCTTTCTCCCCCTAAATCAGTGGGCGTGTACAAGGATATTTGCAAACATTTTTTTTTAAGTAGTAGAATATTTTTTCCCAAATCGTGGCCTAATGGGCCTGTTTTATTTGGCCTTATCAAGGTTTAAAAAAAATTTATTTTAATTAACATTTGAACATTAGGAGATTTTATGTAAAACTTTTGATTTCTAGCTGACATTGTAAAGTCAGATCTTGTAGTCCAGGGGCCACTTTCCTAAAAGGCAGCAACTGGCTGCCTCCGTTAATAGGGCATGTGCTCTCCAGTTTTCCAAAGTCCCCACCACTCCCTACTGCCTCCCCAACACAATGGCCATGTGGCAGGTGTCATTTCTCATTTGATCACACTGTTGTCTGTCTTACATCCAGCCCAGTTCATCCATTTATGTCACCTGCCTGGACTGTCGGCATGAGTTTGCATCTCCCACCTTTCAGAAAACTCACACAAAAATCTCATTTCAACAAGGATCTGCTCTCCACGAAACAGGATGGTTGTGGTTGACCTAGAGCCTTGGTTTCTTGGCCTTCCCCTACCTGGCACTACCCATGAAACCCCTCCACGAGAGATAGAACCAGCAGGAAGCGGGTGGCTGCCAGCTTCAGCATTTCCAAGTCCATGCAGCAAAGGGCTCTGGCTCCAGAAAAGTGAACAGACAGTGAGAAGTTCCCATCAGTCATTTCCTTCAGGAAACCTGATCAGACACTGTGCTGAGCAGCAGCTGTCAGGAGTCCTTAGATTCGTACTTGGGTGGAACAAGTCTCAAGCCACGTGCCTGCGACGTGTGGGTTGTAGGGTGGAGTGATGGTTGGTGCTTCTGGGACTGTGGGCCTTTCGGTTGCCCTCAGGAGACCAAAGCCACTTCTTGAATATGTAAACGATCAAGCTGAGAACTCAGGTAAAGGAACCACTTGGTTCATCTAGGGATCTAGGGACTAATGACCAAGCTGCATGACTAGCTGTGCTTGCCTTTACTGTTTAGTTCAGGAGGCTAATTTTGGGTAATAGTGTGGTTCTTTGAAGATGTGTTTATTGTGCTTACATCTCCCAAAAGGATAGTAGTTAATCAGCCTTGAAGGCAATGGTTTTTTTAGGTACATGTTGAGAAACTTCAGTAACTGTTGTGTTTTTGCAACAGTAGTCAAAAATTAGTTAGACTGGTCATGATGGTGTCATTGGTGGTAAACATTGGCTCAACTAAATAATGGAGTCATGGCTTTTGAATCTTGCTTTTACTCTTGTGCTTTGTGGCCAGGAGTTTTTACGTCTGCAATGTCTGCAGAGAACTGCCCACAGGGGCTGGTGTGGTATGTGGCAGGTCTGGAACCTCAGCGTCTCCCAGGTGAGCACCCAGCGAGCTACGGGGCATGCCTCAGGCTGTTTCGTGTGCTGGGAAAATGTGCATGGTGGGGGTCACGTGGGCAGGTCAGAGGGCACCAGGTTGGGTGCAGGAACCTGCAGAGCATGTTGGAGGTAGAAGTTGTCACTGCCCTCATCGTCCTGGAATGAGTGGCTCTTCCTGTGTTTATGAACATGCCGGTACATGGGACCTCATCTCTTGTACCACACGTTGGTTTTCAGCCAAAGGTGCTTGTGGCAGGGAAAACCGTTCACAGTTTGCATTATCACCTGAGCAACGGAGACTAATTTAAGAGTTTGCATCCTCAGTTGTGTCAAGTTCTACCAATGTGTGGATCAGAACAGAAATCCTCTGTAGATGGGTACCGGTGCACAATTCATACTCAAGGATTAGGGTGGAGAAGGGAGTCACTTCCATACCCTAGACCTTTTTAAAAAGATAGCGTCTGCCCTAAGTCGAAGTCTTAGTCTGCTATCTTAGAGGGTTAGCAACACATCCAGCCCCAGGAACTTGACAATCTCACTCTTTACTCTGTTTTTTCACCTGTGAAATGGGAATGACAACATAACCCTCTTAGGGCTCTTGGGAGGACTAAGGGAGACATGGGTGTAAAGTATCTGAACCAGTGCCTAGCACATAGTAGGTGCTCAGTAAACAAGCCCCCACCCTCACCCCCACCCCCACTCCCGACTGAGAACTGAGCCAGTTTCTTTGCCAGTTTATAGATGCTGTCTTGAAGCCTCAGCGCTGGCATTTTACAGACACATTTTGAAGGGAGGGTCATCCTTGTGAAGTTAGCAACAGCCTCTGCGAGAAGGAGGCTGTATCGGAGGCCCTGTTACGGGTGGGAGGACTGGGATTGAGCAGGGCCTGGAGGAGCTGCCTCTAGCTTCCTTCCCCATGGTCCCTACAACCATCTGGAACCTCCGCCCCGGCGTCTGAGCACTTTCCCTTCTGGACTAGGGTGGACCAGCAAGAGTGGCATTTCCCAAAGCGGCTTCCCAGGATCACCAATTTTGTGGGATATTATGGAATCTAGTATTTTTAAAAATGGGGATCTGTAGGAACCCCTATTATGTTTGGGGATGGCTAGTTAAATAATGCTAAATGGGTCTCTTTCCAGTCGAACTTCCCAGAGCCTTTGATGTCTTTGTGCAAGTTGTTCCTCCTTAAGAAAGGGACAGGTTGGCTGCACAGCCCGATTTGACTTAGTCTCTGAGGCCTTCATCTCCTGGGTCATCCAGCGTCCCATCGTGCCAAGAGCACCTTGGAAACGCTGGGTGTTTTCCAACTCGGGGGTGTTCTGTCTCAGTACCTTCTGCAGGTGGGGGGGGGAGGGGCGGCTAAATTCGTGGTCGTGGTTTGCCACCTGGTGGGACCTTATCTCTGCATCGTGGGGGTTTCCAGAGAGCACCTGGGAGAGGCTGAGCCCCTTTGGAAGGTGCCAGCCTGTGAGCAGAGACGTCCCAGATGTCACTCGGGGAGCCAGTCCCTTCACGAGTGAACTCTGACCAGACCTCACCTGGGCTTTGGCTGCCAGGGATATGGGGCTGCCTGGGCTCTCCCAGTCATGCCTTTTGTCCCAGGTTGCCCTCCCTGCCACCAGGGACCATCGAGCTGATGGAGCTGAAATCACCAGAGCCAGGCTGTCATTGTCCCTGCTCCTTTGTGGTGGCTGTGGCTGCAGAACCTGACAGGAGTGGTGGGCGGTAGATCCAGATGACTTGATGTCACAAATGTGGGAGACCCAGGCCCATCTGCTCTCTGGCAGGATTCCATGTGTGTGCTCTGGGGCAGGTCACCCACCCCCACCCCTTGCCTGGACCTCCTGAGCACCGCCTGGAGGGTCTCTTGGGGCCCCAGCAAGGGGTCAGGCCACTCAGGTGGGGCTGGCGAGCTAGGGAGGTCTGGCTTGGGGTCCCGGGACCCTCAGTCTGCCCAGCCCAGGGGCCGCCTCCTGCATGCCCCTCCCCTGAGACCCGGTGCTGGCCAGTCACCACTGTTTCCTCCCTCCCTCTCCTGGCCCCCACCCAGCAGAAAGCGCTTTCAGTCGGAGAGTAGAAGGCAAAGCACAAAACCACTTTGAGGAGACGAACAGCAGCTCACAGAACTCCAGCGGTGAGTGTGCCCACGACAGCCATCCCCTGGGGCAGCTGCCACCCCCGCCCCCTCCCACCTGGCAGCAGCACAGGCACTCCGTGGGCTGGGGTCTTCGCAGCACATGACAGACCTTGCTGGGAGGAGGCTGGGGGCGGGGGATTAGAGGGAGGGGCCTTTTCCTCCAGGGATGTCCCGCTGGGCCTCGGGCATCATGGGGACTGTGACTCCTCTGTCTCCCCGTGGAGAGAGGAACTATGTGCCTCTCCCCATCGCCTGCAGCATCAGCTCATCCGGCCCTGATGGTTGGGCCTAAGAGAGCCATTGCCGTGTTTTTAAGGGAAACGTCTCAGCTAGTTCTTTCCAGGAGAGGCAAAGGGGGTGCAGTTGAGAGAGCCCTAACTAAGCCAGAGGCCCTACTTGGGACCTGGGGCCATTAGAACAAAGGTTCCCTTCCAACGCCTAACGCTCAGTGCGTTTGCCGGAGGGTCCCAGTGGTGTTTGGCGCCCCCTGATGGCTGCCTCGTGCAGGACCTCGGTCGAGCCCTAGAGCCTCGAGAACAGCAGCCGAGGGCCACTGTCCCCACCTGACCCAGGGTCAGCCTGGCAGGGCGGTGGCTGTGTCCAAGAAAGGCACAGCAAGCCAGTCTGTACAGTGAGAGCCAGGGCAGGCGAGGAGAGGAGTTCTGACATTGGGGTTACACTGGGGTAAGGCGCCCACTCACTGTCTTGCACAGTTGAAGTCGAATTCACCTACTGCTGGGTGTCAGCCTGTGGCCAGGCACTGTGCTAGGCACCGCCTGGGTGTAGACAGGTGACGGACGAGGCTCACCTGTCAGGGCCTTGATGAGATACCCAGGAGCACAGACTTCCGTGTGGAGGCCTCTCCTAGCAGTAGGAGCCCGCCTTTGGGCCCTGGCCCCCGTTTGAACCCCAGCTCCACCACTTCCTCGCTGGTGACTTAGGCTAGAGTCTCTTCCTTTCTGCTCTGCTGTAAAGCGGCTTGAAGGACACACGTGGCCCCGTGGTGGTCGTAAACATCCGGTGAGTGCCCGCACAGATGCCACACTCCGAGGTCAGGGGTGGTTTTTTTTGTGGTTGTTATTGGGTTTTTTTTTTCGTTTTATTTGTTTTTAAGTAAACCAAGTGATTTGATGACTGCCCTGCCGAAGGGGGTGAGATTTTAAGCAATGTAATCCACATCCCCTGTCCAAGAGTTGGGCCTCAGAGGGGTGGAGTGACTTGCCCAAGGCCAGGCAGGATTGGTAGCCGTGCCGGGCCTGGAACCGAGGTCTCCGCGTGTGCCCTGGGCTCCCACCCAAGCCATGCTGCACCCCCTGTGCGTCTCCCGCTACCAGAGCTGGTAATCACAATTGGGAACAGTGGTACGAGTACTGCTGCCGGCAGCCACCATTTATTGAGCGCTTACTATGTGCCTGGCTTGTGTTCAGAGCTCTATGTGTCTTATCTGTCTCCATCCTTACCACAGCCCCGTGGGGGTCGGTGTTACTGTGATCCCTGCTTTCGGATGAGGAAACTGAGGCTCAGGAGAGGTCGATTGTTGTCCCAGGCCCCCCATGTTGTAAGTGGTGGGGCCAGGATTCCCTGTCGAGTCCATCTGGGCCTGCTCTGCTGCCTGCGTTTGGGCCTTGCCAACCTCCGGCAATGCCAGGAGGCGAAGGGGAGATGCCAGCGAGCAGGAGGCCTCAAAAGCACAGCCCCTCCCCTGGCTGCTCTGCTGTTTGGCACCAAACACTCCCATCCTGGTGCCAGAACCTAGAAGCAGCTTCCAGCTCCCTGTCCTGTAGTAAGCCACCACGTGGCATCCGTCACCAGTTTTCCTGTGGCCTTGCTCTGCAGAGTTGGGGTGTCCTAGAAGGGTGGCCCTCCCTGGTTTCCGCAGCACCCAGGGGAAACCAGGATTCTCTGAAGGGCATGGCCTCCGTGTCCAGCCTCCCCCGGCCCCAGCCCAGACTGTGAGCTGCCTCTCAGCTGCTCCCCTCTTCTGAGAGCCCCATCTGGCTCCCTGGTTATTAAGAATAAAAATTATAACGATCCACACAGGACGGCAGAACTAGAAGAGACTTAGCTAAACTGTTTCTCTTTTGCAGAAACTGCAAGTCCCCTGATATCCCATCCTTTCCCTGTCCTACAGAGTAAGTGATGGTCCCGTCGGGGGGGCTGGAGAGGGCGAGGCAGGGCATGGAATGAACTCAGCCGGCCACATGCGCCCAGAACCTCCCCAGAGCGTCTGACCTGGGCTGTGTGCGACGAGCCCTGGGCCGCCCTCCCGGGCAGACCCAGCAGCTGTTAGAGACAGGCGGAGGGCCCAGCCTGGCGGGTGGAGGAGTTCGCACAAGGATGGGGCAGAGCCCGGACAGGCAGAAAGCCTGCCACCCCAGCCCCTGCAGGAACTCAGGCCTTCCCAGTCAGGGTCACCGGCAGCCTCAGGACACCTCTCCCGAGCCCCATCTCAGCTGTCCTCTTCCCTCCATTCCCTCACTCTGCTTCCCACCCCTCTGGCTTTTTCTTTTTCCTCTCCTCTGCCTTCTTCTCTGCCAGGCACTGTCGTGAGTGCAGGGAGCCGAGGGCGGAACGCTGGGGCCCATGTGCACCCTCGCTCCCATCCGCACCTGCCTTCTCCCCTCTTCCCTGTCTCTCTCCTCCTGTTCCCTTTCCCCGCCTGGTCCCCATTTCTTCCTTCCTTTCCGCAGCCTTCTCCACTCCTTACCCTTCTCTCTTGCTGCCTGTTCCCCTCTCTCCTCTGCCCTCGTGTCCATTACCTTGGCTTTTGTTCATTCACTCATTCATTCATTCATTCATTCATGTGTTTACTTGGCAAACGGTGACCTCCGTGTGGCTCCACAGGCAGGGACCTGGGCTGTGATGCAGATGCGACTCGGTCCCTGCCCTGACGGGCTCTTGGTCTGTTGTCCCCCTGCCCCCATCTCAGGTGCCCAGAACAGCGGCTGGCACGCAGTAAGCACTCAATAAATGCCCACTCGATTGAGTTAAATGGTCTCTCTCTGCATGGCTTCCTCTCTCCATCGCTCCTTCCTCCCCCTTCTCTCCCCCACGGGTCTGGTGACAAGGGAAGCAGACAGGCTAGGCCCAGAGCCCTGAGCACAGAGACCCAATGTGTGTTTGGGTTCCTACTTCCAACGCTGCCGGCAGCACAGCGGAAAGGCGTCTGCGTCGGGTCCGCCCCTCACGCGGCTGCCTCGGTTCTCCCCGCAGAACCCTACACCTGTGGCGCCTGCGGGATCCAGTTCCAGTTCTACAACAACCTGTTGGAGCACATGCAGTCCCATGCAGGTAAGGGGCCCGGCGGTGCACCGGGCATGGGGCTCCTGTCCCCTCCCCTGCCTCAATGCCTGCAAGTGGAAGAGACGCCAGAGCCTGGCTGGAGCCCCCTGGGGAAGGCCACTCCCTCCTGGAAAATGGTCACTGGACATGGAACCTGCCCTCAGGGAGCTCCAGTCAGTCAGTGTTAGTCACAGGGTGGTCTTTGCCCTGGGGCGCAGCACAGTCCCTGAGGGAGCAGGGTGGGGGGGGCCGCGCAGAGTTGATTGAAGAAGGCTTCATGGAGGTGGTGGCTCCTGCGCTTGGGCCTAAAGGCCAGGTGGGAGCTAACTTGGAAAAGACATCCAAGTAGAAATGGAATGTGTTTGAGATCAAGGTGAGCAGAGGCAGAAGGTGGAAGTGGAGAGGTGTGTGGCCCGAGGCTGGGGGCTAGGGCCCATCTCAGAACAGCCTCGTTCATCGTAACACTCCGTGGCCTGGAAAGCAGTTGTCCTTAACCTTTGAGCACACGTCAGAACCGAGGGCCTCACAGATTGCGAGGCCCCACTCTGAGTGTCTGATTCTGTAGGTCTAGGGCTGGGGGACTAGGTTTTGTACTCACAAGTCCTCGGGCAGTGCTGCCACTGCTGTTCCGGGCCCCGCACTTTGAGAACCACTGCTCTGCAGCTGCAGGCTCCATCATGTGCACCCAGGCAGCCTTTTCACCAAGCGCTTCACACCGCGTGACACGGGTGTCCATCGCTCTGGCTTGCAGCATCAGTTCCCTCACTACGTACCGCCCAGCCTCTAAACCACACCTCAATTGTGGGTTTTTGTCACAGCAGGACCCACCTTCTGGTATGTCTGCTTTAGCCAGGGAGACACTATTTGCTGAAACAAATCTTAGTGGATTAACGTACAAATCATTTATTTCTCACTCACGTTACAGCCTAGCACGCGACCTAGTTGGGTGGCTTCCACACGGTGATTCAGGGATCCAGGCTTCTTCCCTCTTGTGGTTCCAGCCACTCCCAGCTCCTCACGGTCCTCTCTCTCTGGTGGGTGGGGGTTGAGGCTGTGGGGAAGGCACAGTGCTTTGCCACTTCAGAGCACAAGTGACACATGTCATAGATGCTTAAATTACAGTGGCAAGAATTAGTCACCTGGCCAGCCTGAATCCATAGACAGAAGTCTGCCCAGAGCCACTGCCCAGGGACAGCTAGACACTCTGCAGAGGGAAACCAGCTGTCCCTCCCCCACCTCCCTCAGAGTAATCCTCTAGAGACATTAGAAGTGACGTATGAGAAGTGCCTGGCACGTAATGGTGGTTCAACAATTGATAGCTACCGTTACTTCTCCTGTTGTTGTTGTTGTTGTTGTTGTTATTTGTATCCATCTTAGGTTTACAGATCTTTTGTATTAATATCATCCTCCAGGTCTGGCCTTAACCTCTATCATTCATTCATTCATTCATTCAGCATAAATTTATTGGGTATCTGCTGTATACCCGACACTAATTCAGATGATCTTTTGGGAGGGTTGTTATTTGTTTCTGTTGAACTCTTTAAAATCAGGACAGAGCTCTGGAGTAGCAGCCAAGACACCTGAGCCCCAGTCCTGCTCCAACTGCTGTGCCCTGGTGCTGTGTGACTTCCAGCAGGAAACTCTTGTCTCTCTCTCTCAAACAAGAACCCTAGATCTCCAGCTGCCCTCCTCACACCAAGCTTCCCGTGTCTCCTGCCTCCCTCTTGCCTTTGTCATCAACCAGCCCTCACCAGGCAAGGCCTTCAATGCCAGCTCAAGGCATTTGGACTTGACCCCGTGGGGAGCCAGGAGCCTCAGGCTAGTGGCAGCAGTGGGCGGGCTGCTTGGGGACCACAGCCTGAACATATCTCTTGGTCCTGAGACTCCCATAGCCCAACCTCCTGTGTTCCTCCTCCGAAGCCTCTTGCACCCCACCTGTGCCTCCTCCCAGCTTCTGGAAGCTGACAGGTAATGAGGGGTAGAGTCTGGGTACCAGAGCTTTCCCATCCCTCAGGCAGGTGGAGGACCAAGGCCATTAAAATGCAAATCAAGGCTGAGCCTTGCGGTGGGCCCACCTCTCCCAAGCATCTTGACTTGTTTTCCACGCGGAGCTGTGGGCTGCTTTGTTCTGGTCCGGCGCTGCCAGAGAATGCCTTGCCCGCAAATCCAGTGCAAAGCCGGGCGGAAGCCCAGCCGCACTGAATCGGGATTAAAGGATTGGCTCCATAGAGAGAAATTAAGCGTCATGAGCCACGCAGTTCACAGCGCTGCCGATAAGGAGGATCAGCCTCGAATAACACCAATCTCATTAAGAGGCTGCTGAATGGCACAGGGTAATTCCCACTAATAAACGTCCTTGCTCTGCTGCAGGGACCCTGTCTTGCCTTGGTGACAGTTGAGCATGCTGTGGCAATAATACACTAACGAGAGCGAACATTTAGTGAAGTGCTTTCTGTGTGTCAGGTGTTGTCCTGAGAGCTTTCCGTAGGCTGTTTCACCAGGTTTTCCTGAACAAACTTATTGGGTGGTTGGCATTTTCGTCCCCATTATACAGATGACAAAACTGAGGCCCAGAGAACGTAATCGCTGGCCCACAGTTGCATAGCTCATAAAAGTATCTAACATCGGTGGAGTTTTTACTTGGTGCCAGGCCTTGTTCTAAGAGTTTCGCACATATTTGCTCATTTAATTCTCAAAACAACCCTTGGAGTTACATGCCCATATTAGCTCTAATATACAGATGAGGAAACTGAGGCACAAAATGGTTACATGACTTGTCCAAGGCTATGCAGTCAACAGTGGCAGGACCAGGATCCAAACCCTTGTGGTGAACTCCAGAGCCCGTGCTCTCTGTGTCCACCCTGTGCAGCCTTGGGTGGGCCCTGGCGGAAGATGAGCAGAGACAGAAGAAGCCCCCTCGTTACAGTGTAGGCAGGAGGGTCACAGCTAAGAGGGACGTGGGGACTCTCCAAGCAGCAAGCAGGTTGGCAGCTTGGTGGTTTTAGGATTTTGGAGGTGGCCACACCTGAGTTTGAACGCTTTGAGTCTCATCGCCTCTCTGGGCCTCAGTTTCTTACCTGTGAGGCAGGTTCATTCAGTATCCTCTGCAGGGCTGGGTGAGGGTTCCAGAGATGCTGGATGTAAAGTGTCATGGGCTGTGGCACATTCTGACAACAGCATGTGTCTCTTTTTCCATCCTCTGTTGGAAATACCTGCGTTCTCCTCCCTGCAAAGATCTCTCTCTGGGAAACCCTTAATTCCAGCTTTGCACCCGGCCCTTTGCAGACACAAATGGGACGGGGAGGGCACACAGGGGTAGCCACAGGTAAGCCTTATTTCAGCTCAAGCTATAAATCAAGCCTTTTCACAGAGCTTTTACCCAGTACTTCACCTATACCAGGACTGGTATCTATGGGATATGGAGCAAAAAAATGTTTTAAATCAACCAATACTGCACAATGTTCTCTAATACTAGCTTGAATAATCTCAATTCTAAGTCCTGCAGAAAGACAGAGAATGAGAGAATTATCCTACAATTTACCCAGCCCCAGAGGAGGGGAAACTGAGACCCAGAGAGTTAAAGTGACTAACTTGGTGCACACCCACAAGCCATGGCAGAATTGGGTTCAGATCCAGGGCTCTCCTATCCCTGTACTTTAGTGGAGAAAGTCAACAAGAAAGGTTGCTTGTTTTCCTTGTAAAGTTTGTTTCCCCTTTGTGAATGTCAGGTCTGTCCATGAAAGGAAATGCATTCTCTGCATTGGGAAAATGCGGAGAAGTGAGAAAATGAAGAATCAGCCATAAGCTCACTATTCAGAGCCAACCACTGTTTGCAACTTTTAATGGGTTTCTTTACAGTCTATTTTAAAATTAGATTTATGGAGCTATAATTTACATAAATAAAATTTACCAGTTTGAAGAGTACAGTTTGATGGGTTTTGACAAATGCATACGGTTGTTTAACCACCATCACGATCAAAATATATAACATGACCATCAACCTAGAAAGTTCCCCCATACCCCTTTGCAGCCATTCTCTTTCTCCTACCCCAGCCACTGGCAACCACTGTCTGCTTTCTTTTGCTATAGTTTTGTCTTTGTATGGAGCTATTGGCATTTAATCTCTTAATCTCTCCGACTTCTTTCACTTAGCAGACTTTGGAGATTCATGCATGTTCTATGTTGTCAGTATAATTCCTTTATATTGCTGAGTAGTGTGGATGTATTACAGTTTGTTTATCCATTCACCAACTGATAGACATTTAGGTCTCCAGTTTGGGGCCATTATGAATAAAGCTGCTATGAACATTCATGTCCAAGTCCTTGTGTGGACATATATTTTTAACTCTCTTAGGTATATACCTAGGAGTGGAAATGCTGGCTCATATGATTACTCTATGTTTGCCCATTTGAGGAATTGCCAGACCATTTCCTAAAGTGGTTGCACCATTCTTATATTTTGTCCAACGGTGTACGAGGGTTTCAATTTCTCCACATTCTTGCCAGCACTTTTTATTATCTTTATGATTATATGCTATTATTTCCCATTGAGCAGTCAGTTGTTTTTTAAAGAGATTAAAAGTAAAGGGATATGTTTTTTATATTTATCCACACACATACAGTTTCCAGCACTCGTTTCTTTCTGTATATTCAGATTCATACGTGATGTCATTTTTTTTAGACCTGAAGAACTTCTGTTAATATTTCTTATAAGACAAGTCTGGGGTTGGCTTTGTTTGTTTGGTTGATTGGTTTTTTCTTTGTTTGTTTGTTTGTTTTTGTTTTGTTTTGTCTTAAAGTCTTCATTTCATCTTTATTTGTGAAAGATATTATCACTGGATTTAGAATTTTAGGTTGCCATTTTCTTTTACTACTTCTATTGTCTCCTGGGTTGCATAATTCTGGTGAGAGGTCTGCTGTCATTCTTTTTTCTTTTTCTTTTTCTTTTTTTTTTTTTTTGTTCATCTATATATAATTTTCCCCCTCTGGCTACTTCTAAGATTTTCTCTTTTCATTGGTTTTCAACAATTTTATTATGATGCAGTGCTGTGTGCATTAGTGGTGTTTTCCTCATGTTTATTTTCCCTGGGGTTTTTGAATCTAGTATATAGTTTCCAGTCTAGTTTATAGTTTTCATCTAGTTTTGAAAATTTTGGCCATTTTTTCAAATATTTTTTTCCACCCCACTCTCCTTTTCTGGGACTCTCATTTTATATTTGTATGTTTGTGTGCATGTATTAAACTACTTGAGACTGTCCATGCTCTGTTCATTTACTTTCATCCTTTTACCCTGTTTTTCATGTTGAATACTTGGCCCTGTCTCCAAGTTCAATGATCTTTTCTTCCATGGCATCTAATATACTTTTATCCTGTATGTTATATTTTTTATATACATTTTCTAGAAGTTCTACTTTAGTTGGTTACTTTAGATTGTGTTGGGTTTTTTTTTTTTTTTTTTACATTTTTCGTTTCTCTCCTCATGATCATATTTTCCTTCATATCTTTGAGCATATTTATGATATTTACAACAGCTGTTTTTAAGGTCCTTATTGGCTAATTCCGTCAAGTCTGTAATTTCTGGGTCTGTTTCTGTTGATTAGTTTTTCTCCTGATTATAAGTCATATTTCCTACTACTTATTGAATACTTGATATTGTGAATTTTACCATGTGGGGTGCTGGATTTTGTTGTATTTCTTTAAGGAGTGTTGAACTTTGTTTTGGCTTGCCGTTTAGTTACTTGATGATCACTTTTATATTTTTCAGGCTTGCGCTTAGGATATTAGGGCAAATGGGGAGCACCCTTTCATGTGTGGCAGATTTAGCCCCAGTGATACAAAGGGGACTCTACCCAATTCCTCACACATTGAAGTCTCTCCATCCTGACTGATGGCAGTACACATTGTTCCCACCCATGTGTGTGAATCCTGGGAATTTTTCAGCTTACTGCTTTCTATTAATGGTAATTCTTTCTCACGTCTTGTGGAATTTGGCCCTGCTGCAGATTAATGTTCAGCAGAGACTCAGGGGAGCCCTACTGAAGGCCTGAAACGATCCTATACATGTCCAGGAATGGCCATACATAGAGGAGAATAAGCATATGCCAAATACTTACAACTGGAAACAACTGCGTAGGTACAAGTTTAGAAATATACAGAGGACACACCCAGGAACTGGGGACCTGGGATTATGCGCTAGCCCTGCCGCCATTTTCTCTGTGATATTGGGTAAATCCTTTTCTTTATCTGAACTTCAGTTTTCATATCTTACAGTGAAGGGTTTGATAATTTAGTACTTTGCATCTTGTAAAGGGCTTTGATTTGGTTTTGTTCATTTAATAAAATCTCTAGTAAATATACTAAGAAGACAAAAAAGCACACTTTAAAGAAGGGGGCGTGTGTGCGGTAGGTGCTTTTGGCCACGTGGAGCATGCCTGGTACCCCTTCCTCCTGTAGCAGAGCCGGAACTCTGTGGCTGTGTAGGGTGAAGGTGGAGGGTTTCCAGCCAGGCCTCCCATTCGCTGAGAGTTTACCCTCTACCCGGCGCTGTGCGTGGTACTTTCTGGCATTGTCTCTTGTTAGTCCTACCAGCAGTCATGCAATGTCATGTCATTATCTTCATTTTTTCTGAATGATACAAATGAGGCTTTGTAAGCACACACAGTTGTCTGTGGAGGAGCCAGGGTTTTAACCTCGGCTTGGATCCCAAAGGCCACGTTTTGCTGTCACCCACCACACTCTAGTTCTCACCCTTCAAGGTAACACACTGTCCCCTGTGTGCCTACAGCTGACAATGAAAACAACATTGCCTCCAACCAGTCCCGATCGCCACCCGCTGTTGTGGAAGAGAAGTGGAAACCGCAGGCCCAGAGGAACAGTGCCAATAACAGTAGGTCCCCTCAACCAGGGCTGGCCCCAGGGGCTTGTGGAGGTCCTTGCAGCCCCTGCTCTGGTCTTTCTGCTCTGCCTTCATTCCCACCACTTGTGCCTTCTGTGATAATGCAGGGTGGTGTGTAACAGCTTCCAAAGCACTTTTACACCTGAGACCTCATTTGCAGGAATTCTCAACTCACAGGATGAGCTGAAGGAGGCCCAGGGAGAGGAGGTGATTTTTTATTTTTGTGATCAGAGCGCACCTCTTAGTGCCAGAATCAGAACTAGAACCCATCTCTCCACGATTTCTGTTGGTTACTCCTTCCTGACCCTATGGTCCTATGTATCTTACTTCCTAAAGATTCCTATGTTAGAGGCAATTGAAGAGGAAAAAGTTTAGACTAGTTGGCTTTAGAGGTCTAGATGAATGACACACACCGCAGGTGTGCTGCACACATACCACATACTCCGTGCCTATGCTCATGCCAGGCATTACTAATCAATTGTAGAATGTTATCCCCGTGAGGTCAGCACATGTTAAAAGCAGCCAGCACCACCAATTTGTGTGCAAGAGGAAATCTATTCGTCATTCCTCATACTAGATGCTTAGAGTATTAGGCTGCTGTCAGACCAAACAGTCCCAAATGCCAGGATTAATCCCATCTCTCTTTGTGTCCCCCGCCAGCCACTGCTAGTGGTTTGACACCCAACAGCACGATCCCCGAGAAGGAGCGGCAGAACATCGCAGAGCGGCTGCTGCGGGTCATGTGCGCCGACCTGGGTGCGCTGAGCGTGGTCAGCGGGAAGGAGTTCCTCAAGTTGGCCCAGACCTTGGTGGACAGTGGCGCCCGCTATGGGGCCTTCTCGGTCACTGAGATCCTGGGCAACTTCAACACGCTGGCGCTGAAGCACCTGCCGCGCATGTACAACCAGGTGAAGGTGAAGGTGACCTGTGCCTTGGGCAGCAACGCCTGCCTGGGCATCGGCGTCACCTGCCACTCGCAGAGTGTCGGCCCTGACTCCTGCTACATCCTCACGGCCTACCAGGCCGAGGGCAACCACATCAAGAGCTACGTGCTGGGCGTGAAGGGCGCGGACATTCGTGACAGCGGCGACCTGGTGCACCACTGGGTGCAGAACGTGCTGTCGGAGTTCGTGATGTCGGAGATCAGGACGGTGTACGTGACGGATTGCCGGGTGAGCGCGTCCGCCTTCTCCAAGGCCGGCATGTGCCTCCGCTGCTCAGCCTGCGCCTTGAACTCGGTGGTGCAGAGCGTGCTGAGCAAGCGGACGCTGCAGGCCCGCAGCATGCACGAGGTCATCGAGCTGCTCAGCGTGTGCGAGGACCTGGCGGGCTCCACGGGCCTCGCCAAGGAGACCTTCGGGTCGCTGGAGGAGACGTCGCCGCCGCCCTGCTGGAACTCGGCGACGGACTCGCTGCTGCTGGTGCACGAGCGCTACGAGCAGATCTGCGAGTTCTACAGCCGGGCCAAGAAGATGAGCCTCATCCAGAGCCTCGACAAACACCTGCTGAGCAACCTGGCGGCCATCCTGACGCCGGTGAAGCAGGCCGTCATCCAGCTGAGCAACGAGAGCCAGCCCACCCTGCAGCTGGTGCTGCCCACCTACGTCAGGCTGGAGAAGCTGTTCACGGCCAAGGCCAACGACGCGGGCACCGTCAGCAAGCTGTGCCACCTCTTCCTGGAGGCGCTCAAGGAGAACTTCAAAGTGCACCCAGCCCACAAGGTGGCCATGATCTTGGACCCGCAGCAGAAGCTGCGGCCCGTGCCGCCCTACCAGCACGAGGAGATCATCGGCAAGGTGTGCGAGCTCATCAATGAGGTGAAGGAGTCCTGGACCGAGGAGGCTGACTTCGAGCCCAGCGCCAAGAAGCCCCGCTCCGCCGCCGGCGACAACCCCGCAGCTCAGGAAGACGACCGGCTTGGGAAAAACGAAGTGTACGATTACCTGCAGGAGCCCCTCTTCCAGGCCACCCCCGATCTCTTCCAGTACTGGTCGTGCGTCACCCAGAAGCACACGAAACTCGCCAAGCTCGCCTTCTGGCTCCTGGCGGTCCCAGCCGTGGGGGCCAGAAGCGGGTGTGTAAATATGTGTGAACAAGCACTTCTAATCAAAAGGAGGCGACTGCTCAGTCCAGAAGATATGAACAAACTCATGTTTCTGAAATCCAACATGCTTTAAGACTTCGGGGAAAAAAAAAAAAGAAAGAAAACAAAACAAAAAGAGAAGAGAACATTAGAAAAAAAAAAAACACACAACACTGTCACAAACAAAGAAAAGGAATTTAAGTTCTAAACACTGTGGACCTCATTATAAATGCCCCCTGGAAACATAAGTGCTTTTTTCCGTGTGTGCGTGCATGTGTGTACACACCCACATGTGTGTGTGTCTGAACACACATGCTGTGGCTGTGGGGGTGTGTGGGGCTCTGTGCTCATCTGCACGGCCAGAGAAGCTTCACACACGCGTGTGCGCGCACACAACCCTGGTGCATGCACACACGCCTGTCCGCGGGTGCGTGTGCATAGAACTGGGTGTGTCAGGAAAGCCGAGCGATTGGGAAAGAGGGAGATGTT
The DNA here is from genome assembly GCA_028533085.1 of Varecia variegata. Lineage (NCBI taxonomy): Eukaryota > Metazoa > Chordata > Mammalia > Primates > Lemuridae > Varecia > Varecia variegata. Next base: position 112,606,054 of record CM052443.1, read on the forward strand.
CCACCTCCTTTTCTCAGTGAGGGGGCTTTAAAGACTCTGTTTTCAGGTGTGCAGATTGGTAGAACGCTGATGTTGTGAAATGTTCAGGCAGCTGAGATCTGAAGTGACTTGACGCTCTCTGTCCTTCACCCCCTGGTTCCCCGTCTCCCTCCCTGCCCCTGTCCCAGCCCTCCTGACCTCACTGTACAAACCCTCCCCACCCCACAACCCCTCCCCAGCTGCTCTGCCGTGGATTCTCCAACCTGCATCAGACGGACAGTTGCTGCACTGGACTTTGTTTCTCGTTCATCTTCAGGGCATTGAGCTGCTGCCTTTGTGACACCCCCTGGGTGTCCCGGGGCAGCCGCCTTAGAAACACACCTATCTATCTCCCCAAATCAGGAAAGGAGACTTTAAAAATATAAAGCTGACATTTTGCTTTATGATATAAGAGAGAAAAAAAAAAAGACATTTTCCAGAAAAGTATAGACACTGTCTCCACTCCTTAATATTTTTTCCTAACATTTTAGCAATTTTTACCTTGTTTCGGGGATTCGTTTTATTTCTGCAAATTTGGTTTAGACTCTGCTAGGAGGCACTGAATGTCTATAACTTATGTTTTTTGGAGTTTTGTTTTTGACTTGCCCCTTTTGTTCCTCAAGTCACACTGTAAACTAGCTCATCTCAGTGGTATACTCAGAATCCTAAGGTTTTGCTTAGCCTTCCCCGTACGGTTCAGTTTTCGTGTATTTGGGCAGCCGAGACCAAGATCTTGCTGTTTGGAGACTGGGGTGGGGCAGGAGTCGCAGATTCCACAGGTGTGGGGTTTGGCAGAAGCCATAGGGGAAGCAGGTGGCTTAGGAGTCCCGAATGTAGGTGGAAGAGCCGCCCTCCCGGTCTGCTGCGTCTGGTGCCGCAAATGTCTGATTTCTGTACCCAGAGTGCATTACACTACTCCCACCTCTCTGACCCTCGCGGTGCCACAGGGACCCCTGAGTCCATCTGTAATCACGTCCGCGACACCTCAGACCCGCCACGGCCTCTCCTCCCTTCCCAGGACCCCAAGGGTTCTGGGGTCCCCACATGCGCCGCAGACCTCCTTCCAGGACAGCGGTGGAGCGCGGTGCCTTGTGGGCCGAACAGCTGGCGTTGCAAGGGTGGCGAGGCATTCGGCCGCATTCAACTTGATGCTGTGAAAGGTGTCGTTAGGCTTTTCTGTCCCGTGCCCCGGCCGTCGCAGTTTAGGTTCTGCACACAGTCTGGTGCCGAAAGGCTGGCACCTCACTCCCATCAGGAGAGGGGGTTCCATCAGGATCGATGCTCAACCCCCATCACTGCTCCCAGTGGATAAAGTTCTGGTGGTGGCATGTGCCCTGGTGGCCCCACGTGCCCCATTGACCGTGGCCGTGGGACAGGGATGGTTACACTCAGGGCTCCAGGCTGAGCATGACCACCACTGTGGGGGCCTGTTTGCAAAGGCACCGTCTGCCGTGCTGGGGGTCGGCGGATCATTTCCACCCCTTGCCAACAATAAAGCATTACTCAACTGCGAGATACCTCGACTACAGAAGCACTGTACTGCAGCCCTCTCCCCCGGGTCCATGGCAGGAGGAGGAGTAAAGTTGTTTTAAAAACTCAAGAAGGCTGAGGATTGTGGACCCAGAACACTGTCCTGGGGGCCAGGCCTGCACCCTTCGCCTCATGAGAACTGACCCAGCTCTCCCCTCCGGAGTCTTGGACATACTGAGGTGGATCTAACAGCCATCTCCACGTTCGCTCCAGCAAGCCGTGGTCTCAGGAGCCACCATGCTGTTTCCTCTCCTGGAGAATTCTAGGTATTTCCTCCTGGGGGCCCACCCTCAAATGAGCCTCCATCCACACTAGCAGGAACAGGGCGAAACCTGAACAGGAACCTAATGTCACTTCCTGAGAGTATGGAAACATCAACAGACTTTTCAACTGGATCTTCGGGGGCGTTCCACAAGGGGACCTTGGGGTTGCTGATGATTGACAGATGCCTACAGCAGAAGGGCCCGCCAGCCTCGCTTGACTGCCAGGGAAGGGGCCATGGCCTGGAGACTTCAACCACGCAAGGAGGATGGGAGCTGCCCACTGTGGGAGCAGAGCCTTGGCGCCATCCTCCCCTACTTGGAGCAGAGCTGTGCTGGGGGTGCCCTGTTGTTGGCCAGTTAATTAGAAAATAGGCATGTCACTGTCTTGCAAGGCCGGCAGAAACCAAGCCCAGGTGTGCATTTGGAGCACTCACCACTCTCTGTGGAACATGGGATGTCTGCCCTCCAGAAAGACAGAGTCAGTCGTATTAAACTCTAGGAATCTGGTCATAGGTTGTCACCTCCTGTCCCGTTCTTCCTTTCCACCTCAGTTCAGTGCATAGGGTTGGGCTTGCCTCGCAGGTTCCGTGTGATGCCACTGGGTACTCAGAAAGCTGTCTTCTGGGGCTGCCTCGTCCAGAGAACGCAGTGGCAGTGGTCATTTCTCTCTCGCAGCTTCTGGGTCCCCAGAAACCGATGTTGCCAACAGGAAAGGCTGTACCAAGGCGCCCTCTCAGTCTGCTTCTCACGCAGGCCACACTCATGCAGGCCCTGCAGCAGCGAACAGCTTAATAGAACCCAAAGATCTCACAGGTCCAGCCGCCGGCCCCCTCGTCTCCAGCAATATCCACCTTACCAAATTCTAGTTCAGCCAAAGGATTGAGACTGGCTCTTCCAGCTCACCTCCCAGCGCCCGGCCTGGCCTTCACTTTTCGGAGGACTTTGTCATCTGCCCGCCCAGTTCTGAGGCCACTGTAGGTCCATCCACCACAGCCCACTGGGAGATTGGGGACCAGGAAGTTGGGCCGTTTCTACCATGTTCTCAGCAGATGACAGTGGTTGCCTGCAGACTCGGGTTAGCTCACCTCAAGACAGGTGATTCCCAGGACAGAAATGGCCTTTGTTTTGACATACAGCGACCCAAGAGGGGAGGTGAAGAAAACACGTCTCCACTTAGCAGGTTCCTTCCCCCCTTACCTGAGGTCAGCTTGCTTCACCAGCAAAGCCCAAGCCAAGGACCACAGCGTCATGGCTGGTCCCTCGGGTCTGCAGTAGCCCGAGGAGTCTCAGGTCCACCAAGAGCAATGGTGCCATCCTGGTCATGGGTGGATGCCCTTTTCTCAGCACTGTTCTCCCTCTCCTGATGCCCAGGCCAGCCAGCCAGGCCACCTTCCGATGGCATTTAGAAACCAAGAAACAGGTGCCATCTGAGCAAAACGGCCTGTGCTCATCTCTGGGGTCTCGCAGTGTAGAGGTCACCTGCTGCATCTCGAGTGAGGAAGCTTCACCACCATCCCCACTTGGAGCTTCACGCTTGGCATTTGGGGATTGGCTCGTGGCTGGGAAAAGGGTACCAAGATTTCCTGGCAAGGACAGAAGGGCAGTCCAGTGACACCGATGAGAAGCTGTGGTCTCCAGGACTCCAGGAACTAGACACCAGGTGCGTAGGCTGGCCAGAGTCCTCTCTCTCAGTTTGACCTTTTATTTCCTGCACTTTCAAGAAACACCAGAGAAAAATTCTACAGGGCGTGTTTTCCACTGTGAAGCTGAACCTCTGTCTTTAGGAGTCCACTGTCCTTGAGCAGTGCCACCTGCTTCCCCTGGACTTGGGTGGACTCCTTGAAGAGTGGGCACCTGGAGAGATGTCAGGGATGTGGCACATGCTCTCTGGGGGGGCCACAGAGTCATCAGAAGATTTGAAATGAAGACGGGACGTGGAGGGAGAAGGGAGGGCCTCCAAGATGGGCCAGCAGGGGACACTGCCCAGATCTTATCATCGTGATGGATGTGCTCAAAGAGAAGATGCACAGGGCGTGGCACCAGCACGCAGCCACCTCCTGCCCGATGAGCGGCACCAAGTTCATAGCTGTGCCCTTGCCTGGGGAGCAGTGGCAGTGCCTGTCTCTGCGATGCATCTGGCGGACGGCTCCAGGGAAGGCGGATGGTTTAGACAGAACCAAGAGACTAAGTAAGGCCCAGCTGTCCCTGGAGCCAGTGGACGGGAGCTCCTGTCCCGGCCAGCTGGGCCAGCGGGAGAACCGGGAAGGAGGCTGCCCCTCCCTTCACTGTGGCTAATGTTTGCTAGGCCAGTTATGGTGAACCAATGATACAGTGTTTTCCCTCTTATGTTTCCCTCCTGGTTTCCCCTTTTCAGGGTTTTCTAGGGGATTTCATTGTCGTAGTAGTTGCTGTTTTTCTTTCTCTCTCATTTGGGTTTGAGGATCGTGGTCGGGGGCGCCCTGGCCTTTGCAGTAGGAGCCCTGTGGTTTCTGTGGAAGAGGCACCCGCCGAGGGTGAAGATCGTCAGGTCACTGTTGGACACGTCCATGCCCCGACCCACCACCGTGGGTGTCGCTTTAAAGATTCGATTCCTGTATGGAGAAGGATTTGCTAGGTTTGCAGTCGGGCCCCACCTACCCACGCGTCCCACTGGGCACCTTGACTCTTCAAACCAAAATTCCTTAAAGGGGCACAGCCCAGCCTTGTCCTCAACCTCAGGGGCCTGGCATTCCTGTGGCGCTTCCTGAAGTCCCGGTTGGCACAGACAGGGTCTGAGGCCAGCCGGAAGGAGGCCCTCCTCCCACGACCCAGGTGCCAACCGGTCTCTGCCTCCGGCCCGGCCAGGCTTCCCAAGCGGTGAGCGAGCACGTGGACTGACACGGGCCGGGCCTCGCCCGCCGGGAGCGTGCACGGGCCACACTGCAGACCCCGGGCAGCTCCTCCAGGGCCGTTCAGATCCCAAGCATCAGGAAATCATTTTGTAAAACCACGTGAAGCAGAGATATTTTTTAAAAAGCGTAAATTATTTTCAGTTTTCTGATCCTACCTTTTTCTTTCCACGTCAGTGATGCGTTCACATCAGGTAAATCTTGAGA
>CM052443.1:112611459-112627223 GCA_028533085.1 Varecia variegata
CTAAAGAGCAAGGCCACCAGAGACTTGACCAGTCCTTGTGACTTGCTGGGCCACCAAGGGGTAGTCCTTTCCCTCCCTGGCCTCAGCTTCTATGCCCAGACCCCCAAATAGGGGCAATATGCACTCACCGGACAGGACTGAAATAAGAACTGAATGAGGGGCACGTGTGCAAATGCTCCCCAAGTGCATACACTCGAGGCACTGCTGTTATAGGCACTTGGCATCGCACGTGTGGCCGCTGAGGGCTCCATGCACAGCTGCAAGTGCACTGAGACGGCATGAGCTTCCAGCGTCCAGCAGGGGGCAGCAGAGAACTTCCAGAAACAGCACCGGGGTTTGCTCAGATTGCTCGGTACTGGCAGCCCGAATGGTACAACCAGGGCTAGAAGCCAGCCTTTCTTAACCCCAAGCCTGCTTCAAATCCCGTGGTGACTGTAAAACATTCAGCCTCTGCCTTGCCCGTCCCTAACCGGCTGGGGAGCTTGATGCTTGGTTGGGGCCCTTTTAAAAAAGCCGTTCCCTGGGGGATTCTGCTGAGAAAGCAGAATTGGGTCCACTTGCTGTAGCCCACAAAGGCTGCTGTAACCCGGATAATCACTTCGTTAAGTTCCTACTTTCCGCCAAGTCCTATTCTGACACGCTACAAGCATGTCATACTGAATCTTCTATTAAGGATCTTACTATGCTGGTGGCCCTATTTTGCAGACAGGGAAACTGAGGCTGAGATATCAGGTGATCAGGTGTTGAGGGTCACTCAGCCAGCAAATATCGAATTAAACCAAGATGTCTCCCTTACACCAGGCACTTTGGGGACCTCCCAGACCTTGTCCCCTGATAAACAGCCGGACCTCTGGCACGTACTTTCAGACACCTGGAGCTGACCGGTCTCCCTTCACTGGACTCTTAATTCCGGGAGGCAGGCTGTGTGAGCCTATTTCTCCCTTCCTCGGCCAAGAGCATGCTCGGTGTCTGCTGCACCGAGTTCTTCCTTGGGGCCCAGCACTGCACTGGGCACATAGTAGGTGCTCATTACAAAGTGCTGATTGACTTAGACTATGGGGGAGCATTTAGGTCAGACCCCAAGAAGGACCACCCAAGTAGAAGACAACCGAGGGAGATTGGGAAACTGAAATCACCATGTCCAAAGTCCCTTAGTAACGATCAATGAACGAGTCAGCAAATGCATGAATGACTTGGCCTGCTCAATGGCGTAATAAGCAAAGAGCCCTCACTCTGTGGGGGCTTTTCCTTGAGTCGACAAATTTGGGTTTGTCTGTGCACTGTGGCTGGGAGGACCCAGCACGGCGTGCTGGTTACACGCAGCTGAACTTCACACTCAGACAGACCTGGGGTCCAGTCATGGCTGCGACCCTGTCCTGCCTACTTGATCTTAGCTAAGTGACTTCACCTTTCTGAGTTTTTCCTCTGTTATTTGGGGTTAATAAGAGCTCATAGGGATGTATGAGAATTAAATGATGAGAAATATATTCTTGCTCCTTAGAGAGAGCTTAGCAAAGAGTAAATGTTATCCCAAGGTCAAGGTTGTCCTTAGATAATGTCAGTCCAGGTTCCCAGTTGTAGGAGCAAGTGGCTTAGCCTGGAGAAGCAGCTCAGAGTGTCCTTAAGATCTGGCTGCCCCAGGGACAGAGCTTGTGGCCCAGGATCTGGCTTCCTTCCTGTCCTGAGGAAAGGGCTCCCAAAGGAATAAACTTCCAAAGGCCTCGCCTGTGCCAGGAAGGGGGTGCGGGCACAGTCCTGCTCTCTGCAGGCCGGTCTCATCTGCCCGTTGAAGCAGGACCTCCAGGGGCCTGCCCCAACTCCTGGCTGTCCGAGTGGGTGGGAACCAACATCCTTGGAAAGACTAAAATTGCTAGTTCCTGAAACCACGAGGCGAGCTGAGTGAGCTCTTTGGAAAATCCCACTGGCCTTTGTTCAATGAAGACAAATGAATTTACCTCAATCAGTTGCCTTGAAAGGCAGTGGGAACTCTTCCCTGGCTTTTCCTCCTGGGCAGCAGAGTCCTGACTGGCCGCTTCTCTCTCTGGAAGAATTCTCGTTAGAAGGGTCACCCTGTAGGATGGAGCCAGCAGGGCTGGATGTCAACAATTCATGAGTCTATAATAACGAGAGTCTAGTTACTGACACGATTCCTTCCCTGCAAGTACAGGAATGACAGAATGTGCTAAGGACATCCATTAGTAATAATAACAGTAATAACAACTAACATTGATTTAGCATTAACTGTGTGCTAGGCTCTGTTCCAAACAGTTTATATGAATTCAATTTTAATCCTCACATCACCCCCTATGAGCACTTATGAACCATTCACAGGATAAATCAATTGTATCCCCACCTTACAGAGGAGGAAACCGAGGTTCAGAGAGGTTCACCACCTTGCCCAGGCTCCCACAGCTGGTAAGTTGGGCAGATGGAGGCTGAGAAAAGGGAGAGTTGGCCCAGGGTCCTGCAGCCTAGTGATCCCCTAGGTCTCCTGCCTCCCCACGCAGGTCCCTGCCCACCAGACACAGGCAGGACTTCAGGGCTCCACGCCTAATCCTGTAGATTCCAGCTCAGGCTGCACAGAGTTCTGCGTCACTGGGTAGTTTGCAAAGAATTCCTTTGCTTTTTAGGGTGGTGAGTTTCCTCCGTGGGGAAGAAAGAGCTTCATCAAAGTGCCTCTGCACGGTCGTGCCTTGCTGGATGTGCCAGGCTTTGGTGGAGACCAGCTTCTCCAGGAAGGCACCCCAGCTGTGCTCAGGGGCTCCTGAGTTGGAGAGCAAGCGCTCCTCTATCTGTCCTTCCTCTGTGGCCCCACTAGGTGGCACCCGGCATCGTGGTTGAGAGCACTTATTCTGCAACCAGACCACCCAGGTACAAATCCTACTTCTGCCACCTGCTGGCCGTGTGACCTTGGGTGAGTTCCTGAACCTCTTCCTGCTTTGGTTTCCTCCCTGGAAAATAAGAATATGAATAGTACCTCAAATAGTATCTCAGAATCGTTATGGGAAAGGAGTGAGTTAATACTTGGCTGGGAGCCGTGCTTGGCACCAGATAAATTTGCTAATTGTTACTGTTTATTCCATGGCATAGTGATTGTCACTTTGCCTATCTTTCCCCACTACTTGGCTGGAAGCTCCTTGAGAGCGGAGCAGTGACCCAGGGTCAGGCTAGTGTCTCATACCCAGTAGAGGAACCCTGGTCTTTGAGCGGGGACTCAGGAAACGTGTGCGAAGTGGGAGATCATGTGACCAGAGCCATACTCTGCGTGAAGGTTCTGGAGGAAGACACCTCTGCCTGACTTTCAAAGGTCTTCCTCGCCAGCCGGCCAGGGTGGCTGTCAGTGCTGGCCGGGGACCTGTCCGGCACACACAGCAGAGCTGTGGCAGAGCAGGCTCTGAATCCAGGTCTCCTGACTTCAGTCCTGGTCTCCATCATAACACTAACCTGTCTGCAAGTTCCAGTAGCAGCTCCCGGACTCACAGCAAGACCCTGCCTACCTGCCCAACCCTGCCCGCCATGTCTGCTCGCTTCAGATAAAGGAAGATGAGTCCTTGGGAGGTCAACAAGAAGATAAGAACATAGAAATGGAAAAAGTCATTTAAGAGGACACAAAATATCCCCCAAAGGGGCTGAGACAAACCGTAAAGGGGCTGAAATTAAATATTAATGGGGGGCGAATGTGTCATCGGGCAAAGAGAAGACAGACCCCGAGGGAGAGAAACAGGGCCCACCTGGGGTGCTGAGAGAAGGCTGGTGTGGTGGAAGCAGCAGGATGTTCTTGGCAATAGGGGCTTCACAAACTCTCATGACTCCTCTAACTCTTGGGGTCTTTCCAGGGGTTGTCCCTCCCACAGATGGGAACTCACAGCCTTTTAAACACCAGGATCCACAGGAGTTCTCTTCCTGAAGCTCGTGCCATCCTGCAGCAATGCACCCTGCCACGCTCCCCATTCTGCACTTAGAAAGGGCTGAGAGTTGGGGTCCCCATGGATCTGGAGAACTCAACCAGGGCTCTGGACGTCCAGGTCACTTGAGACACGCCAGCATTCTAGAAACTCATGGGTGGCCGTCAAAGATGGGATGAATGTTCCCTCCCCGAGGCATGCCCGCCCAGCCAAAGATTCCAAAGATTCCCTCCCTCCCAACTTCTCACAATGTTTTAAATTTTCAGAGAGATCTTCTAGGGGTTTGGAATTCTGGGAAATCCCTGCAGTGCTTCAGGATTTCCAATAGCACCCCCAATTCTAATGTTTTAAGGTAGCAGAGACCTTCTTTTAAATTTGACAGTTCTTAAGAACGACTACTATGTTTCAGTGGGCCAGAGAACTGCCCCCAAGTTCCAACAATCTGCATTTAGGCCTGTAGCTTTCAGGCTCCCAGAAGTGCCCTCCTGAGTCTGCAGGTTCTTGGTAAGAACCAGATGGATTTCAAGAGTCTCGCTACATTACTGGGGACCTGTGGAATTCCCCCAGGGCTTAGGGATCCTAAAAGTGGTAGTTCTAGAGTGAGGATGCTGATTGAGGACGGACACATGGCGGGTCGAGGTAGGGGAGGCCAACACCGTTGAATCCCGTGTCTATCTCTGGAAAAGGATGTGGAGTTTTTGCTGAGTTGGAGCATGAGCTGGAACTAGGAAACTTGGAAAATCGTGGCTGGCTCCAGCGGGAATCGTCCAAACACAAATGAACCGGCAACGGCCAGGGTCCCCCTGGGTGGTCCCCGTCCATGCTCCCAAGGCCGCTAAGGAAAGCTCTCACGCTCAGTGCCAGGGGCCTCCCCTGCCCCAGGCCGAAGACCTCCCAGCAAGCAGGGCCAGTGAGATAAGGCTTCTGGGGAGTGCAGAGGAGCCCAAGCACCAACCTGCAGAGCCACCCAAGCTGACGTGGCAGCAAAATGACCAATCTTAAAAAAAGGGGGGCTTTATGGCGTTAATGAGGCTCTCCCTCCCCCTCTTCAGGTCTCTGCACAAACATCGCCTCCAGGAGGCCTTTCCAGAACTCCCTGTTGAGGATTGCACCCCCGCCCTGGCCGAGCGCCACCCTCCTGCTCGGTTTTAATCCACATTTATCACCGCCTGACATGCCACGTGTGTTGCCCACTCTCTTGTTTATTATCTCTCTTCCATGAGGGTAAAGATCCTTATGCTTCATTCAGTGCAAGTCCAAAGTAGGTTCTCAGTAAATATTTGTTGCATAATTATGTTTTGAACCCATATCGTCAATTCCATCAAAGTGTCACATTGCCTAAAAGTTGCTTTTGGCTAAATTGGCTGCAACCGGCAAAGCCACATGCTATACTCTTTCCATACATCAGGGAATTTAATCCACACACAGTTTTGTAAGGGGGTACTATTTTGTGCCCACTCTAGATATGAGGTGACTTGGGCTCAGAGCAGTGAAGTCACTTTGCCAGGATCACTCATGGATAAGTGATGACGCCAGGATTTGACCTGGGAAGCTCAGTCTGTGGGCTTAACCACAGCCCGCTCTGCCCAGCCCAGCGGCCTGTGGTGTCTGGCTGTCACCCTATGTCCCCTGGCTCTGCCTCCACAGACCCTGGCCTTCCAGGAAGCTGCCACTGTCAAACACCCTCAAGCCCAGTCACAAGTCTTGCCTCTCAATTCCTGGCCGTGGGGGGCGCTAACCTGGGCTGACCCTGCCAGTCTCAGCTTCAGGGACCAGCCCTGCTCAGACTCAGGAGTCAGGGGCCAGCAGTGAAGGAGGCCCAGAGAGGCCCAGTAGTCTCTCCCAAGTCACACAGCACACTCAAGTAGCCTGGGGGCACCTTGCTTTTATTTTGGGGTCCTCACTGGCCTGGGGAAAAGGGGATACATTCCCACAGCTACGTTCCAAAATGATGGGTAGGAGAGCACCGATCTTCCCTTGCTTGGTCTTGCACTGGAGCGTGTGACGGGGGACAGAGGTCCCGATCTCCTCAGGCCAGGTCCTCTGAGCACAGTGGCTCCCTGAGCACTGTTCCAGATGACGCTACAGCCTCCCTCTGGCAGCCCCAGGCTCCCCGGCACTCCCAGCTGCTCCCTGGCTGGCCCTCTGCTCCTCCCTCGGGGCTCCCCAAGCCTGTGGCTGAGGCCGGCCTGCCTGGGCCTTGCCTGGGCCCGGCGCTCAGGCCTCGGGGCACGCCCAGCCCAAGGCCTGGCTCAGGTACTGCTGGCTGTGGCATCTTGTCCCCTCTCTGTGCTGGGGGTCCCTGCCTCCCGCTCACCCCTGCCAGTCAGGCCACCTCCCACAAGTGGCCAGTGTGATCTATGTACAAATCTAGGCTGGCCACACCTTAAGAACCTTCCGTGGCTGCTTTTTGCTTTTGGCAGAAGCATGCACTTGGGACGTGGCTAGAAGGCCCTGTACTTCCTGGTCCAGACAGCTCTGGAAACTCAGGGTCTCCAGGCCTTTGTCTCCACCACCCCCCACCCACCTTCCCTGGACCGAATGCTGCCCACCCTCCAAGGCTTAATCGCAGCTTCCTTGGCAAAGCTGCTCTGAGCCCCCCACAATCACTGATGGGGTGACCCTCCTCTGTGCCGCTGGGCTTCCCCAGCAAAGCCCGTGTGAGGTTGTAAACGTCTGTCCCCCACCAGATTGTGAGCACCCCGGGCAAAGCCACCGTGGCCCCTGTTGGTCTTATTTGCCACCTTGCAGCTGATTTGCAGTTGATGCCAGTGGTGTGTGTTGAATGAAGGAAGTAAGGAAGGAAGGGAAGAAGTGGGCCTCAGTTTCCCTAACTGTGAACGGGCGGGTTAGGTTGGCCTCGTGGCTCTTTCTCTCACCCCCAGTTCTTCACGTCACGCCTGGACTTCTCCATCGTCATAGACCCGCTGCATCCTATGGGCACTTATGCTGGGAACCATGATGTTCCTCACACCTTGACCTTCAGTAGAACACAACGGGACAGGGAGCCGCGGTCACCATTCAACTGACTGAAAACCAGAAAGTGGTCCATGAGAAGCCAGGCCTCCTGAGCCCCACCAGCACCAGGACACATGTGACACAGTGAGGGAGCCCCTCGGCCTCCTTCATGGAGACACTCACCATTCGACTTCCCCACGTCCCCCCAGGGGCACGTAGCAGTTGCTCAATCAAAACTTGTACAACCCGGCCTGGCGCGGTGGCTCACGCCTGTAATCCTAGCACTCTGGGAGGCCGAGGCAGGTGGATGGCTCGAGGTCAGGAGTTCGAGACCAGCCTGAGCAAGAGCGAGACCCCGTCTCTACTAAAAATAGAAAGAAATTATCTGGCCAACTAAAAATATATAGAGAAAAAATTAGCCGGGCATGGTGGCGCATGCCTGTAGTCCCAGCTACTCGGGAGGCTGAGGCAGTAGGATCGCTTAAGCCCAGGAGTTTGAGGTTGCTGTGAGCTAGGCTGATGCCACGGCACTCAATCTAGCCTGGGCAACAGAGCGAGACTCTGTCTCGGGGAAAAAAAAACAAAAAAACAAAAATGAAAGGAGATAGGAGCCTGGGACATTACAGACCAGTGGGACACACACCGGTGCCATCCTAGCCCCTCCTCCCTTGGATTCCACCAGGAGGAAGCGACTGAGTATCCCAGAGGACAGAACCAATCAGACCTAGAGCTGAAGCCTCTGTTTATTCATGTATTTCATCACCTGCTGCCAGGTTTCTCCTGAATCCAGTCTCGTGTCTCATGGTCTTGGGCAGCACCCTCCCCTTGCTCCCCCGAAAGCTGCTACCCCATGCAGTAGATGGGGAGGCAGAGCGCAAGGCGCAGAGCCCAGTCTGAGGTCACACGGCAGTCTTCTGGGTCTCCACTCTGCCTTCAGCAGGGAGGGAGGACCTGGCCTGGGCTCCGTGCGCCCTTGCTGTGGGGCGGCTGGCTCCGGCCACGTCGCAGGGAACTGCCAATCTGCTCTCTGAGGGCCTCCAGCCTCTGGGCCAGGGTTTGGACCCCTGCCCCACCTAAGAGCAGTGAGACGTGAGGCCTGCCTTTCCTTGGACCTTCCCCACCCAGGTCCATCTGGGTCCCAACATCCTCTGGAGAAGCCTCGGGGGGTAGGTACCCTCCACCCTTCCCCCACTCCCACCATGGGCCCCAATGCACATCTGGGCTTGCGGGTGGTCCTAAAACAAGAATTCCAAGTTTGGGAACTAGGAAGATTTTAGAAATCACCTCTCAACACCCACCCCATTTTAGAGATGGGAAGACTGAGGCCTGGAGAGGATGGGTTCTGGCTCAAGATCACAGAGGACACTAGGGGGCCCTTCCCTCTTTCCCTTCTTCACCTCTCAGCACTGGTGACGTGTTCGGAGGCCCCGTGGGCAGGGGGGGTGCAGAGGGTACCACCTCCTCCTCGGTCAGCATCTCTGCCAGGACTCGGGTCTGAGTCCAGTCGCTGAGGCTCCTGGGCCAGGGTGAGTTGGGTGGTGGGAAGTGAGCCTGTGAGTTCCCAGGCCACCTCCTCCCCCACCCCAGTGCCCCAGGGCTGGGCCCACCTCTCTCTCGGGCACTTGGCAGAGCCAGGGCTGCACGGGGGTGCCCAGGGTGGGGGCCGGGCAGACAGCGGCCTGCTGCCCGGGGCCTCAGGGCCTAACACCTGCGGGAAAAAACAGAGCCCGCACTGGTAACCCCAGCCCTGCCTCTCTGTGCCCCACTTCCCTGGTGCTGGCCCTAAGCCCCACCGTGCCTGCCCCACAGGGTGCCAAGAATGTCAGGTGGGCACAAAGGAGTGGGGTCTTGGTCGCTTTCTTCTGTGAGCAGCAGGTGCTTCTCGTAATGTCCTCCCCTGAGACTAGGAGAGCCCTGAGGGCAGACACCATGTCTGGTCTAGTTCTGAACCCTTAGAGCCCAGAACAGGGGCAGGCACAAAGCCAGGAGCTCAGGGGAGAGCGAGTGGAGGAGTGAATGAATATGTGAACAGGTAAATACGTAAGTGAATGACAGAGTAAGTTCCTGAAAGAAGGCAGGGTGGGGAGGAGGGAGGGCGAGGCAAGTAGCTATTCCAAACCCCCAGCCGGCCATTCACTCCCTGGGATCCAGCCTGCAGCCCTGGAATCCTGCGGCCCGGGAGTCCGCCACCCCATTACTGACCCCTAGACCAAGGTCTCCAGTCCTCCCGCCTTCCCTCACCCCCAGCTGGGCCTTTGCTACCTGTTGCAGGTGGCGCTCCCTCCACGGGCAGGCCCAGTGGGCCAGGGGCGCTCGGCACAGCGGGCAGAGGTGGCTCCAGGGGCAGGAGCAGAGGGGTGGCAGTGCCTGCAAGAGGGTGAGTAAGAGGCTCCATGACGTCCCCACCTGTCACTCATACAGGTTGGGCAGTGAGACTCACATGGCAGGAGGGAGCTGGTACCATCAAGCAGGGACACGGTGGGGCTGGCCCAGGGCCCAGCTGGTGGCGGTGGCAGGCAGAGAGGCGCCTAGAAAAAACAGTGGGGACTGTGCCTGCAGCCCCCAACCCTACCACCAGGCTGGCCTCTGGGTCCCCCTTTCTCAACAGAGCCTCCCGGAGCCCTCACCGGTGTCAGGCCCTGTTCTCGAGGCTTTCCATATCAACCCATTCTTCCCAATCCTTAAAACAAGCCTATAAAGTAGGCACAGCTATGATGCCCACGTTACAGAAGAAACCCAGGAGGGAGAGGTTAAATGACTTGCCCAAGATAACACGGCTAGTAGGTGGCAGAGGTCAGACCCCTGTCCCCAGGCCTGGCTCCAGGCTAGTGGCCGTGCTCACCTCTCTAGCTCGTGGACCTGCTGGGCCAGGACACGCTGCTCGTTCCGGGCCAGGTCTTGGCTACTCTGCAGCTGGCTCTTTTCTTTCCTGGGGGAGAGCAGACCCCAGGGAGGGGACAGGAGTGGGGCTGGTGGGGATGTCAGTCAGCCTGTCCTCATTGCAGCATAGCACCAGCCCCAGGAGGCAGGTGGGCACAGAGTAGAGCCGAGGACCAGAGAGGGGAGGCAGCTTGGCAGGGAGGGGTGGGGGACAGGGTCCCCCTGGCTGTGGGCTGGGACCTACCTGAGCCTCTCATTCTCCAGCATGAACTCCTGTAGCATCCCGTAGAGGTTCCGCTGGGCCCAAGCCATCTGGGTGCCACTGAGCCCTGAGGCTGCAGGGAAGCAGGAGGTGGCTGGATCCACAGGAGCCCCAGGCCCTATCCCCATCCTACTCTGCCCCCAAAGAGCTCATACCCTTGCGTTCCATTTGGTCCAGCTGGAACTGCAGGCGACGATTCTCCTCCTGGAGCTGCAGCATGTCAGTCTCCAAATGCTGGGGCTGCTTTGCCACAGGGGACTGCAGAGAAAGAGACCCAGAACTGCCCTTTATGGTTGTACAAGTTGTGCACTGCACAAGGGCTTCCAGGTGTGGGGAGTGAGGCCTAAAATAAAGCTTCACTTGCCAGCCTTGCCTCTTGGCACAAGGCTGCATCTACCTGGAAGGGGCACCTTGTCCTAACTGTGCCATCCCAAAGGACCCCACTCTGAGCTGGACTCAGCTCTAAGTCCAAGTCCAAACTCAGTTCTGCCCAAACCTTGGCCTAGATTCTGACCCCAAACAAGACCCTGTATCAGGCCCCCAATTCAACTCACAACTTAGCCACGATACCAGCTGGGATCCTGGCTGTACCCTGATTGTATCCCAGCTTAGACTCCAACCCAACTCCTGCTCTAACCCTGACCAGGACCCCGGCTGGGACCCTGACCCCACCCTCCCCAACCATGACACCATTTCCAGGATTCCAACCCTAATCCCAACTCTGACCCAGTCTCAGACTTCAGTCATGATGTCAACTTGGGCTCCAACCATTGCCTGATCCCCCACTATCTCCCCTGCCTGTCCCTCGCCTGTGTCTCCCTCCAGTCACCTTGAGGGCCTGCGGCCGGGTGGTGACTCGCTGAGCTCGGCTCGCGTATCGCAGGGTGCTGAGAGTCTCAGGAAGACACTGGGCTGAGGGGGACACGCAGGCCACCTGGGGAGGACTCCCCTGAGTGCTGCTCTCTAGGGACTCCTCTTCAGGACCCAGCCTTCCCCACCACACCCCCCTTGGGTACCATGAGGGTGACCCCACGCCCCCCCAGGGAGTCCGCCAGCAACTTGGTGAGCTTGCTGTCCCTGAAAGGGATGTGGCTCTGCTTCCGCTGTGGGTCCAGCAGCAGGGAGATGCAGTGACCTGGGTAGGGAGAGCAAGGCCCAGAAAGGTCACACCACTTGCCCAAGGCCACCCAGCTGGGACGCTGCAGAGCTGAGATCTCCACCCAGGCCTGTGTGACTCTAAAAACCCATCTTTCCACGTGACCTCATTCCTCAGATTGGTCCCCACCACACACTGGGGCTCCTCGAGGGCAGAAATGGCCCTGCCACCCCTGATCCCCAAACGGGCCTGGCACGAAGCAGGGCTCAGGAAATTTCCAACGAATGGATTGAATGAAAAGGAGTTTCGTGAGCATCTCCCATGCACGCTACCTGGGCATGTGAGGCTCCAGCCCTCAAGGATCTCAAAGTCCAATAACCTGGGGTGGGGGAGAGGAGACAGTCCCCTAACTGGGTCTCAGTCTTCCCAACAACACAAGGGACAGGTGGAATGTTTCTGAGTTGAGTGTTTCTACCTCCCAAATTAGAAGGCAACTTTATAGACCCTTAGAGTTTATAGATTCATAGTCCATATTCTGAGAAGGGAGAGTCAGCAACAGAGCTGGGGTCTCTGGCTCTTGGATCCTAGCTCTTTCACTGCGTCTATGCCCTACAACTCCTCTGCTATCCCCCACTGTGGACAGCTGTGGGCCCAGCACCAGGGAGGGACTCAAGAGTCAGAGCAGCTGGCCCCCAGGTCTCACCCAGGGCCAGCAGGCTGCGGTTGATGCTGTTGGCCTCAAGCATCAGCTCCCCACGGGATCCTGTGGCTGCCACCTTTTCACTGCCAGCCAGATCTACAAAGCACAGCTTGCCACCGACGGGGGGCGCCCCGGGGCCCACAGGAGGCATCTGCTGGGCCTGGGGGATCAGGGCTTCATGGGGACTTTGGAGGGACGGTGCCCATCAAAGTCACAAGGCCAAGGGTTTCCCCCATTACCGCCCATGCGCGCTCAAGTCGGTTTATACATCTAGACGCAGACCCTTGCTGTGCGGCTACCCTTGCTGGGTGGCCCGGGGCCAGCTCCTTCTCCAGGCCGGGGCACTCACGGTTTTGCAGCCGATGTAGAGGGTGAGCAGGGCATGGCTCCGGCTGGAGGCCTGGTTCAGGGTGTGAGCCGAGCTCCTTCGACGGCTAAGCCCTGGAGGGGAAAGACATTAGGAGCGGGACCTGGTAGGAGAACAGGTTATTACCAAGGAAGAAAAAGGAGCAAAGGAGTCTGGAAGACAGAGGGGACAGCCTGTGCAAAGGCAGAGAGGCAGGACAGTGGGAGCTGGGTTGGGGAATGATGGAATGTTGGTGCTGGCTCTAGCACAGACAGGTGAAAGGGAGGTGGAGAAACTGAGGCAGAGAGATCAGCTGAGAGGTGTGGCACAGCATCCCAGGTGCCTGCCAGAGGAGGGGTGCCCAATAAATATTTGTTGAAAAAATGAATGAGACTGGAACGGAAGGGTCTTACAGGCTAGGCTAAGAGGTGCGACCTTCATCCCCCGGGGCTCTGCAAAGGTGGAGGGTCTGGAGGCGCAGAGGGAGGTGTTGTGCAGCGTGGAGGAGGAGGGGTTGCCAAGGGAGAGCTGTGAGGTGCAGGGAGCTCTCTAAGGAGCCAGAATGAGGCCTAGATGAGGCAGGGGCCTGGGCTGGAGAGGACTCTGCGAGGCAATGACAACAGGCACTGGGCAGTGGTGGGGGCGGGGGACATCTTTGGGCTGTGCCTCTGAATTGCTGGTTTGCTTGTCCTTTCCCCCCACAAGAGTCACTTCTGAAGCCACAGCTGTGGCCACCCTTGCCCATGCTCAGTGGAGCAGCACGCACCCAGCTGCAGCAGTTCCAGCAGGGCCTCCAGGCTCCCGAACTCCACCACCCGCAGCTGCTCCACATAGAAGCCCCGGGTCTTGCTCCAGCGAACAGGGAGGGGCCGGGGAGACCCCAGGCTCAGCAAGTCCCGAACCTGGGAGGTGAGGGAGGAGGGTGAGGGAAGGGACTCTCCAGGTCTGTGTCCCACCCACCCCCAACCGTTCCTGACCACAGTCCCCAACTCCTTGGAAAGAAACCCTCTGTTGCCTTGCTGGCTTTCAATTCTCGTTCCCTTACCTGCTCGTTATAGATCTCCAGATAGGAGGCGCGGAGGGTGACAGGGGCACCCAGGTGCTGCACCCGGTCGAACAGCCAGGAGAAGGTCCTCTGCATGATGCCAGCCAGGCTGGGGGGTACGGGCACCCCCTCCCCCTGGGGGCAAAGCCAGCTGAGACTGAGACTGGGTCATCTCCAACAGCACCACCGTAATGCCTACCCTTTGTAGAGCCGGAACCATACCAAGTTCTCATATAATAGCTCATTTATTAACAATTCTCACAGCCGGTACAATCACCTCCATTTTACAGATGAAGAAACTGAGAGCTAGGAAGTAAAGGGACCAGAACTTGAACCCAAATGCTCCAAATGGGGAGCATCTACTCCTCTCTGGTCCTCAGTTTCCTTGTCTGCAAATAATCGGGGCGGGCTGCCTGGTCCCAGCCCCTTCCCTCGGGGAGTCGGCGCTCCCAGCCCACCGAGCCCCGACCCGCGGGGGCTTCGCCGGCGCTCGGCCCACCTGGGGCGGGGGTCCCGTCAGGGTGTAGGTCTTGCCGGAGCCGGTCTGGCCGAAGGTGAAGATGGTGCAGGAGAAGCTGCGGGCGGCAGGGGCGTGGCTGGACCCAGGCGGCGCCCGGGTTGGGGTGGGGTAGGCGGTTAGGGAGGTGGAGGGGTAGGGGGGACGTGGGACCAGCGGGGCGGGACGTGGTTCGGGGCAGGGCCGGGCCAGCCCAGCCGCGCCTCACTCACCCCCGCAGCGCCAGCTCGCCGAGGCGCCGCACGCCGCACGCCCGGAACACGTCCTCCTGAGTGCGCGCCCCGTCCAGCACCGCCGCGAAGCGGAACGCCACCTCGGGGCCCCCGCCCGGGGGGCTCACCTGCGGAGGGCACGGCGGAGGGGCGGGCACTCTGGGGGGGGGCACGCTGGGTGGGGCACTTCGAGAGAGGGAGGGGCGCTCTGGAGGGCCTGGGGCACCCTGGAGGGGCGGGGCACTGTGGGGGAGGGCGGGGCCTGGGGCAAAGTTGGCTGGCGCAAGGGACCCAGCGTCCCCAGGGTAGTTTTTTTCGGCCGGGATTGGGAGGAAGAGAGGGGCTCCTCACCTGCAGAGTCCGGGTCCCTGAGCAGTGCAGCACGCTCTGCTCCCCTCGACGCAGCTCGGCCGCACTCATGGGCCGCACCCTGGGGTCCGACACGAGGGCAGATGGCTACATCCTGATGTCTTCATTGGTCCCTGCCTTGCCCGGGTGCCTCCTACCCAATCTATACCCACCTGAGCACTACTTGGATGGGCGTTTCCGGCCCCTCTGGTCCCTGCTCCAGGCTCCGCGCGGGGTCCCTGTGGCAGCAGCGCGAGTTACCTTCCCTGCACGCAGCGCTGTCCGCTGTGCGGGGCGTTCAGGACCCCGAACCTCTCTGAAGCTCTGCTTACCCGTCGGGTGACCCGCGTTCCTCCATGTCCTGCTCTGCACACGCAGTTAGCTCCGCCCCGGTCTCCTTTCTTTCCCTCCCCAGTACCCTCCCCTTCTGCACAACACTGGGACTGTCTAGACACATCTTCCACTCCCACCCCCATCCCCCCAGCCCAGGCAGCCATCCATCCGGAAAGGCTCCGGCCTGCCCAGGGCCAGCTAGTTAAAGATTTACCCACCCGCGCTGCGGTGGTGGAGGGAGTCTCTCCCGAGGTAGGGGACTCCCAGCTAGGGGGGTTCTGCAGTCTGAGGATCCCTTGTTCTTGACCAGCCCCATCAGAAGGGACCCCTGGGACCACCCAGGCCAGCCTCCTTTCTGCACAGATGAGGATACCTAAGCAGGGATGGGAGGGACTCAGCCAAGACCACAGAGGTAGCCTATGCAGAGCATGGACTAGGCTCTTCCTACTCTCTCCACATGCCCTCACCCCCTCCAGTTTCATAGTCAGCCCCCACCCCAGCAGCTGGGGTGTCTTCTCAGCTCAAGGCCCAGGGAGGGGAGGGGCCTCGACACCAGGGAGGGGCCCAGGTCTCAGCTCTGGGGAGGACCTGGCTGGATTTGAGTCTCTGAGCTGAGAACCCGTTTCCAAGCATCTGGTTAAACTATGGGCACCTGCCTCGCTAATGCCAAGGTTAATAGAAGGCGGGCGGGGTTGTTTAACCCTCTCCTGGTCTGGTATCTGAGAGCAGCAGAGATGGCTGTGCATGCGCTGGGCCGGAGCAATCTCTCATTCTGTGCCAGTCTCCTTGCTGGGCACCAGGGCCGAGGAATCACAGGCAGACCCGCCCCTTAGCAGCTCACAGTCTGGCTGGGGAGACGGAGAAGTACAGTCCAGCGTGTAGGGCCTTTGGGGAGAGTTCAGAGGCCTGTAGGAGCCAGGGGGGCGGGGAGGCGAAGGTGGTAGGTCAGGGTGTACCAGGCAGAGGAAACATGCTCCAGGAAGGCTGGGGTGGGGAGATGTGTGTGGCATGGAGAGGTGGTTTGAGGCTGGACCCAGCTCACAGAGGGCATAGGAAAAAGTCTGGACTCCTCAGAGAGCCAGGAAGCCATTGAAGAGTTACAAACAGGGTCGTGACACTGCCAGATTGGCATCATTATTATTGTTGCTATTCCACCTGTCTC
>CM052443.1:112627723-112645868 GCA_028533085.1 Varecia variegata
AAAAAAATTCAGAAGTATCTCCTAATAAGATACTAGAACTGATAAGTGAATTTAGCAAAGTCTCTGATACAATGTCAGTGTGCATGTATTATATGCTATTTGTTAATTACATATAAAATCCACAATTGGAAATTAAAATTTTAACATTTAGAGCACCATCAAAAAATTATTAATAACTTCTTAGAAATAAATTTAATGAAAAATGTGCAAAACCTACACATTGAAAATAGCAAAACATTGTGGAGAGATATTTAAAAAAAAAACCTAAAAAAAGGGAAAGAATTACCATGTTCATGAATTAAAAGATACAGCATTGTGAAGTTGTCACTTTTCTGCAAGCTGACATGTGTAGATTCAATGCAATTCCAATCAAAGCCCAATCCAATTCCAAGCAAAGCCCAGCAGGGACTTTTTTTGGGAAATTGGCAAGCTGATTCTAAAGTTTACGTGAAAATGCAAAGGACTACAACAACCGAGATAATAATGAAGAACAAAGTTGGTGGATTTGTACTATCAGTTATCAAGACTTAAGGTAAAGCTACAATAATCAAGACAGTATAGTATTGGTGCAAGGACAGGTGAATGGAACAGAATAGCCCCAAGCAACACACTCATCCATGTGCATCACCTGCTGTATGATAAAGGAAGCACTATAATTCAGTTGGAAGAAAATGTTCTTTTCAATAAATTGGGCTGAATTAATTGAATGTCCATACAGGGAAAGAAAAAAATCCTTGACTCCATACTTCACATCATTCACAATATTAATTTTAAATTAATGATAGACCCAAATTTAGAAGAAAGCCTGGATAATAGATAATTATCTTCATGACATTGGGAGTAGACAAAAATTACCTAAACAAGTCACAAAAAAGCACTAACCATAAAAAAATATTGGGCCACAGTGAAATTTAAAATTTCTGTTTATCAAAAGACTCCATTTAAGAGAATAAAAAGGCAAACAACAGACTGGGAGAAATTACTAGCAAGACATAGGTCTGACAAAAGACATATCCAAAATGTATACAGAGTTCCTACAAGCCGATAAGAAATAGACTAACAATTCAATTAAAAACTGACCAAGGGATTTGAACTGGCATTCCACAAAAGATGATAACCAAATGTCTAATAAACATATGAAAAAGTTCCCAACATAATTAGTCACCAGGGAAATGAAAATAAAACCATGGTGAGATAAAACTACACACATACCAGAATGAACACAATTAAAAAGGCAGATGATACTAAGTGTTGGTGAATCCTTTTCTGAAAACTGTTGAGAAATATCTACTAAAGCTAAAAATATCTCTGTCCTGTGATCCAGCAACTCCACTCTAGGTCTGCGCCTGAGAGAAATGAGTGTGCACATCCAACAAAAGACATATACAAGAATGTTCATAGTAGTTCTCTAGTCATATTAGCTACCTCCTCCATCACCACTACCATTATTTCTACCTTCATCATTGTCATCATCACCACCACTGTCACTATAACCCCATCACCATCATCACCAAAACTCTACCATCACCACCAATACCTGCATAACCAGCAGTCGACATAATCATTTAGTCACTGCAACCACCGACACCACCATCATCAACATCTCTACTGTGACCACCACCGTCATCATTGTTACCATGACTACCATCCTTACTACCATCCTTTGGAATCTGGGCTTTTCTTCATTTGAGGAAGTTAAAGATGCAGCACCTGGGCCTCCGGCCAGTGGTAACCCCAACCCCTACCCACCCCCACCATTGACTATGGTACTGTCTGTTCCTACATCTGGGACTGAGGTCCTCTGTGTCCCTCTCCCCTCTTCACCCTGTTTGGAGTCGGTCCTGTATTGGCAGACTGCACCCTTTCCTGGAAAGCAGTGATACCCCCATGGCTGAGCGAGGACAGAGGGAAGGCCTGCGGGGAGACTCAGCCCCATCAGAAGGCGGGGAGCCCTGCATAAGCGCATGCCCAGCTCCCACTAGAGGGCAGCAGAGCACCAGGCCACCGTGGGCTCCTCACAAAGGAAGCTTTGTGGAGTGTGGCCCTGCTCTCTCCACACTTTCCCTGAGCCTGTGCACCGTCAAGGAGCAGACCAGGCCTTCAAGACGCACTCTCTGAGGGCGGGAATAAAGCAGCATTGAGTAATCAGGAGACTCTCCCAGGAGCCCCCCATCCCTGGGTCCATGCCCTTCAATCCACTGTCCTCCCTTCAGCCCCAGCCATCCTCACCTGGGAAAACCCTCCCCTGACACCCTGCGCTGTGAACGGGGTCTGAGCCCCCCAGTCTGGGACTCAAGGCCATTTGGGCTCTCCCTCCTGCTGACTCCTCTGGCTGTCCCTCTCCACGGCCCTGCATCCTGTGTTCCAGTCCGAGAAGCTTTCCTTTGAGTCCTCTGCATCCTGTGTTCCAGTCCGAGAAGCTTTCCTTTGAGTCCTCTGTACTTGTGCCCATGCTTTTCCTGCTGCCAGGAGAACCCTCTCCACCCGGTGGCCTCGTCCTGCAAGCTTTCCCCTCGAAGGCCTCCCGTCACCCGCTACCCTGCAGGTCAGGTTAGAGCCTACGTCTGTGATCCCACAGCCTCCTGGACTGCCCTCTGCCACAGGACTCGTCACCCTGCCCCAACCTTCTCTTCCCATCTGTTGGGGCGCAGAGACTGTGTCTGTTTCACCCTGTGGTGTCTGAGCCAGCACAGGGCCCAGCACACACCAGGGGCTCAGGAAATGCGGTGGAAGGAAGGAAGGGCCCAGGGAGGAGGATGGGGACTGGTTTGAGGGCTGCTAGACGCACCCCTGCATCCCTGCCGGGCCTCCGTCTCTCTTCCCTCTCTTCCTGTCAGGGCTAACGGCAAACACTCAACTCCGTGAAGTTAGGACTCATTTGTCATGGAGATCATCAGCTCCTGCCACAAAGCTGCCCAGAAATGGGTGACATTCCCAGCCTGGGCTAAGCTGGCCTCTCAGACCCACCCACCTGCTACAAATTGAGAACTCCCAGAGGGTGGGGGACAGGCCCTGCCCGGCCCAGGTAAGCCTCATGTCAGCGACCTCTGCTCTTTCCAGCACCCCAAGGGCACGTCCCCACTAGCCAGGTGCAAAGACTGAGGTCTCGGTGGGACAAGGCTGAGCCCAGGCTGTGGCTCGCCCTGCCAGACAGCGTCGCGTGGCACCCAGGTGCAGCAGAGATGAGAAAGAAGCCCCACGAGGAGGGAGGGTCTCCCTTTACCACGTGACGGTCACTTTTCATGACTCCAATGTACCCGCCCCTCCATCGAGGAAAAGCCAGATAGGTCAGGGCCTGTTGTAAAATTTTCCCAACAGAGCTTGCTGTAATCTTTAATTAAAACGTGAGCGTAGGCCACAGGACTCATTTCATTTCACAAAATTCTCCAAAGCAGGGACTTTGAGTGATCATTGCATTAACTTCTATCTGGCTCCCCACCCCATTTTACAGATGGGAAAACTAACGGGGCCAGTACAGGCTGCAACAGCAATTGCATTCTTGGCAAAGAGCAGTGAGTTTAGGGAGAGATGGAGAGAGCCACGGCAACCTGTGGTACCCGGACTACCAGTCTTTCCCCCAGATGCCTGGTCCCTCTCCTCCCTCGCGGGTACTGGCAGCCACGCCAGGCTTCCCACTAGACAAAGAGCTTTGCGAGCCTGGAGATCACATCCCAGAGCCCAGATGGGGCCTGACGCAGAGCCACACCCTCTACACGTCTATCTGATGAACGGATGATGGTCCCACAAGGGGATATGAAACGCCCTGAAGCCAGCCGTCGTCCTTTGGTAATGATACGCCTCCACCGGTGTTTGTGAAATCAAAGGACTCCAGGGCCGTTGAAACTCCCCGTCATTTCCAGGATCTAGCTCTTCCTCCTGGGAACGTGAGTGGCTTTCCTCTGAGTCAGTGCCTACCCACTGTTCATCTAGGAATAACTTACCTCTGAGCTGGATGTTTTCCTCTAAAAGTGATAATGTTACTATGTAAGAATGTTAAGGGGCATTAAGGACCATCTCTTGCACAAGGATGCCTCATGGGTCTGGAACCTTCTGGGCCAGAGGGATGGAAATTAGTATTTATTGAACAATGGGCATTTTTTTTCTACTTCCTTTTAACTAATTGTCAAAGCAAACCTGTGAGTCTGGCACAATGGCCCTCGTTTTACAGATGAGGAAACTGAGGCTCAGAGATGTTCAGTAACTTGCCCAAAGTCGTGCACTCACTGAGTGGCACGGTGGGCATCTTTCTGCTGCCAGCACTTGGGTTCTGTCCTCTATTCTCTGCAGCCAAACCTCTTGGGTAACTGCAGCTGGATTTTGAACATACAACTTGCCTTCATTTAACCATCTCCGTCCATATCGTCTTTCACACCACCCTGCCTTCTTCCCTGGGGGATACTGAGTCAGACTTTAAGCAGGTGGATCTCCACCCTGGCAGCAGATGACCTGGAGACCCTGGGCCCCGTCCCCAGAGATTCTGATTAATTAGTTCGGGAGGTGGGGTCAGGGCATCTGTATTTTAAAGCACCCGGGTGACGCTAACACACAACAGGGCTGACAACTGCGGCTTTGCGTTTTCTCAGTGAGCTAAGTCATCTCATCCACTATAGTATTGGACTAGATTCTGACAGAGTTTTTCTGGGGTCTTGTGGGCATTTTGAGACCCACGTCTGCCTTTCTAGTCCATCCACCCGTCTCTTGGGACCAAATTTCCCGATGGGCCATCCTGATGAGCTTCCTGTTCCCTCTTTGCATTTCTAGCTTGGAACCCACTGAGAAATCATAAGCCAAACCGAGCAGAACTGCCTCGGGCCCTGCCTGCGGGGCCCTTAGGATCCTTTAAGAATTTTCCAGACCTTTCCTCGCTCCTAGGTTTCCTCCACACCCAGGATGGGAAGCTGTCCGAAGTGTGATGTGCATCTGCACACTGGACTTGGGCGTGAATTCAGCACCCCCAAAACACCTACAACATGCTGCGTCATGAACTCCTGCTGACGACCCACGGTGCCATTTGGTTGTGAACACGGAGTGGCTGCATCCTCTCCCAGGAAGCCCTCCTGGATTGGGATGGGAGCCCACCTGTGAGGACCCACAGCCTCCCACATTTACCAGCCCTGTGTCCTTGCCCATTTGGTGGGGCTGGGGCTAAAGTGCCAACATCTGTCTGCTTCATAGAACTCTAAGCTCTCTGACTGCAGGGACCGCTAGAAGAATCTGAGTAGATGCTCAGAGCATATCCATTAAACTGAACTACTCACAGAAGCAGCTGGAACTGAATGCCATGGGAGTACAGGAGAGGAATGTGACTCCTGGCCAAAGAGCAAGGGCTGGGGGAGTCCAGGAAGACTTCCTGGAGGAGGTGGCATTGGGACAGGCTTGAAAAGATGGGTAGAAATTGAGGCAGGCAGAAGAGAGAAGAAGGGCATTTCAGGCGAAAGGGAATAGCACAAGCAAAGGCCGGGTGGTGAGACAAGTTGAAGTTCAGACTGTAGCTTAGTGGGAAGGCTGGGAAGATCGGTGGGCTCATATTCCAAACCTTCAGAGGCCAGAAGCTTCCTTGGAAGCCCGGGAAGAATCCTGGCTAAAAACTCGTCTCCACTCCCTCACTCTTCGGGTGAGGAGAGCGTGGGGATGCCTCTCCTTCAGGCTCTTCCCAGGAAGCCACCCTCCGCCCCCAATCCCCGCCGTATCTGCACGGAGGACGCTGAGTTCCCGGGGCCTGGGTGGGTGCCAGCCCCACTGCTGACTTGCCGCTCTGGCAGCTAAGGAGCTGGAACGTGGGACTGGGACTTCCACTTCCCAGAAGCTAAGCCCTCAAACTGGTCCCTCCGGAGCAGCATGAGGCATGTCCCCAGAGCTGGAGTCATCATTCCCTGCTCTGTTGCCCAAGGGAACCCCCAACACAGATAGCCTCAGCGTTCCCGTAGGTTAATCAGAAGGAGGCTGGGCCAGAGGCATCGAAGTCCCCACCTGCTCCAGGGAGCTGGGATTTCCGGGAGCAAACACTGCCTCTGCCTCCCTGGGGAAGGCTGGGGGGAGACACAGCTCCCCAGAACCCCAAGGCTCTCATCAGTCCCCAAGACAGAGTCATATCCTCTTGCCAAGGTGGGTTTGATGAACACCAATTTCTGGGGCTCTGCACCCCTTCATTTCTTCCTGCCAGGCCCATCTACCTGGACCCCTCTCCTTGCCAGTTTCCATGAACTGGACCTTCTCTTCCCTGCTCAGAATTAAAGGGCCCGAGTTCTCTTAGCCGTACCTCCCTCCCCCGGCACACACGCTCACTCTGGCACCACCACTGCTGCTATTACTTCTAGTATTATTGCTACTGCTGACTATGATTACTACTAGTGCTTTACTACTGCTATTCCACCAGCACTTCTTACTGCTACCACCACCAGTACTTCCACTACTATCAGTAATGGTATATAAGTACTAGGAGTATTTCTTAAAATGCTACCACCAGTCCTCGTACTACTCCTATTACTAATGGCACTTCTGCTACGATTCCTGCTAGTGCTTCCACTACTGCCACCACTATTGCTTCTACTAGTATTTATACTACTGCTATTTTACAGCTATTACTACTACAATGACAATGATGTACTATTTGCTGCTACTACTTCTAATAGCAGCGAACATGGATTATGCACACTGGGCCAAGGACAGAGCTAGGCACTCTGTATCAACTGATGTAATTTAGATCGTAGCGACAGGCTTCTGTGGCATTAATATTCTCCCTCCTTTATAGGCAGGGAAACGGAGGCGTGTAGAAGGTGAGTAACTTGCCCAAAGTCATAGGGACAGTAAAAGCTTCAATCAAGATCTCCACCAGCAACCTGGCTATGGGGGCCAAGTCTGAGATCTAGAATCCTTCTTCTCATTCTTTGTCTGGGTTCATATGTGTCCTTATCCTGAGTCTTCTGGAAAGAATTCTTTGAAGTTGACGAAGGGAAGACCTACCTCTACAGATGTCCAGAATGCCGTGAGCAACACACACAGTAGGTTCTGGACACATGTTATTTGAATAATCTGGATTCTAATAACAACCCTTCGAGGTAGGGACGAGGATGCAGATGCTTCATCTGGGGACGAGACTTTCAGAAATGCTGTGATCTATCCTGGAGGTGAAGTTGGGACTGGACCCTAGAGCTCAGTCTTTTCCTGACCTCGACTGCAAAGTGGACTGTCCCCACAGCCATGAGCTCTTCTGTGTGCCTTGAGCTTCAATCTGCAAAGCTCCGGCATTTGTTATTTAATTCGTGATACAACCCTCAGAGGGGGTGATTGACTCCATTGTGTAGATGAGGAAAATGAGGCTCAAAATACTAAGGCAGCTTTTGAAGGGCTCCCGAGGAGGCCCTGGCAAATCCGGGACTGAACCAACCCCTCCCCGCTAGCCTGAGCCGGGGGGCCTTCCAGCTGGAAGAATCCAAGAGTTCTCTCTTGGGACAGCCCTCCTGCTGCTCCCTGTCCAGCCACCTCAGCCCCTGCAGAGGGCGGTGGGCAAGCCCACAGCCCCAAGGGGTGGAGAGATCTGGTTATTTCCAGCCTGGTACTTAAGGGCTGGCCGGGGAGGAGGGTGTGGGCTGGCTGGCGGGCTCTGTCCTCCCCAGAGGGTATGGCCTTTGGCTGCGGAGCCCTGGGCAGGGGGTTAGGAACTCCTGTCCAAGCCACCTAGGCCGCCAAAGCTGGGCGGGCATCCCGGGAGAGGGTAGGCCGCCCCCTCCCCTGAAAGGCAAGAGCACGCAGCCAAATGCACACAGGCAGCTTATTCAGCCCCTGCAGCTCCGGGACCCTGGCCTGGCAGGGGCCCTCAGGTGGAGGCCCTGCTCCTGCGGTGCTCAACAGATTGAAAGAGCACACAGCATTTCTGATCAGGGCCTGAGGGTCAGTTAAGAGCAAACCCCTCCTGCTCTGGGCACCTACGTGGTGCCATCCTTCCTCCCAGCAGCTCTGTAAGGCAGGAATTACCCCCACAGGTCCCTCTCCCGCTTATACGAGGAATGCAATCACCACGCTGACTCCCTCTCAAAGCACCCAGCGCTTCCTGCCCCAGGCCCTTTGCACATGTTGTTCCCTCTGCTGGAGGCTGTTCCATGGCTTCTCACGTGATTGGCTCCTCTGTCTTCAGGTTTGAATTTAAAAGGTCACCTTCTAGTGATGTCCTCCCTGGCTCCCTTGATTAATAGTTTCCCCCACTTCACATACACACACCTTCCTCTGCTTTCTCCTCAGCATTTGTATTTGCTTTTTATTGTTTGTCTCTCTTGCCCATGAGGGCAAGGACAAAGTATTTTATGGACCATCGTGTCCCCAAGATCCAGCATAGAACCTGACACATAGAATAAACATTTATTGAATGAACACATAGAAGGGAAGTGAAGGCATTTGCCCACATTCTCACTGTTAGAGGGGGCATCGCCAGCTTGCAAACTCAGGTGTGTCTCTACAGGTGCCATGCCACCTGTGAGCACACGCACTGAGGACACCACATTCCTTGCAGTGTGTTTTTCTGAGCCCCAGAGACACGTTCTTCACATACGGGGCTAGGCACCTTCTCCAGTGTCCCTCAGGTCCTCCCACCTCTGCTTGCACGTTTCCAAAGGACGGGGAGCTCACCCCATCCATTGCAATACTGGAAGGTCACTGCCAATGCTCCGTGACCTTCAGAATGATGGAACGGGCTATTCTTCACAATTTTCTCAAATGCAGAAGAGGAAGACTTTCTGTCATTAGCACAAGGCTTTAGACTTTGACAACACACTTTTCTGTTTGTTCATTTATTTTCTGAGCCCCAACTGTGGACCAGGCCCATGGTCACAAAGGAGACAGCAAAACAGCCCGGTGACTGCCTATTCAATGCTGTTTAAGGTCTGTTATGGCCTTTGAGCCACAGCACAGCCCCGGTGGTGGCAGAAGGCAGGTGATGGAGGGGATGCGTGGTATAGACTAGAGGCATCTGGAAGTTTATCATGCACACAACTCACCCAGGGATGTTCAGATGCAAATTCAGACACAGCAAACCTGGGTAGAGATCGTGTGTTTCTCCCACGCTCTCGGGGACGCTGATGCTGCCAGCGTAGGACCACGCTTTGAGTAGCAACGTGTAGACCCAACTGACAGATGAGGACGGTGAGGCCCAGAGTGAGTAAGGGACTTGCCCAGGGACACCTGCCCAGGCAGCAGGAGCTGAGAAGGGACCGTCCTGCTCCCCTGGCTGGGGCTCTGGAATTCGTGGGCCGGGCTGGGCTCAGTGTGCCTTTGTGAGGCCCAGCGTACCTAGACTCGGCCCGGCTGCCCGGCCCTGCCCGTGAATAGCGGCCTCTTTCCTTCCTGCCCGCGGCCAGGCGGGTGCAGGCCCACGGCCGCCCCCTCCCCACACACACCCGTGCACACTCGCACTCCCCGGCCGGCTCGGCTGCCCTCCCTGTTTGGGGAAAGTCAACAAGACCATTTGAAAAGTCTTTCTGTGTGGAGAATCTGTTTGTATAGGGGGAGGAAACAGAGAGCTGGCCAATAGGTAGAAATATTAATGAAGCTTGTTATAAAGGGCCCATTCACGGCTCTCCGAGTAAATAGGGCTCTTGTCGGGCTGCCACGTTATCTGCCAAGTTCAAGAATGTGGTTTGAAAAAATAGAATTTAAAGGGGTGAGGTGGAGCCTTCAATGCCTGGCCTGCCGGGCCGGAGCCAAGTGCAGGAGGAGGCTCCGCCGTGGAGGGCTGGGGCCGGGGGCACCAGGCGCTGGGTCTTGGGGTGCGGGCTGCCCAGGAAGGGGCAGGAGTGGGGCCGCTGGAGCACGCAGCCCAGAGAGAATTCCCGTCCCCCGGCATGGAATGCCCTGTGCTGTCCCTCCCTCCCTTGGTGCCCGGCCCAGGGCTGGCAATTCCTCTGCTCAGCCTCCGGCCCAGGGTACCTCAATTCCACTGCCTGGGGATTTTGCCCCTTGGGGTGCTGGCGGAGGGGGGGTCTCTGAGTGGCAGGAAGAGGACTTTGCAGTAACTCTCAGCCCTTAACGCCATGCTGGTCCACGCACCTCAGCCATCTTCTCCCAGCCCCTTACAAAGTCCTACTTTGTAAACTGTTACCCAAACACCACATAAGAAAGAGCGTAAACGCTGAGCTGTCCGACTCAGAGAAGGAGAGTGACCAGCTCACGGTCGCTCAGCAAGTCTGTAGCGGAACTGGGACTTGCTTCCGCCAGTTTCTTGTTGTATCAGGGTCCCCAGAACTGAGGACGGTGCCTGGCACAGAGGGGCTGCCTTGTCATTGCACATGTACGATGTCTTATTTTTAGCCCTGGACTTAAAGCAACGTGTAAGCAGGGGCTGTGTCTTATGCTCACTTGGCCCCTGGCCGGCTGTGTGGCCTTGGGCAGGTGACTTTGCCCCTCTGAGCCTCAGCCTCCCTGTGAGTAAAATGGGGTCACTGAGACCAAGCCCTCCTGTTGAGAAGACTCCACGAGAGAATGCTGGTGAAGTGCCCAGCATGAAGCCAGGCCCTCAGTGGGTGGCCCAGAAATGGTGGCTGAGGGCATTTCTTTTTCCGTCCCAACCTCTGGTCCAAGGGTAGAGACTCCGGGAAGACTGTCCCCTCTGCTTTGGGTTTCAGAGGATGGTTCCCACTTGGACTCTAGAAGGTTGGTCTGTGTGGAGGGTCACAGGAAGCTGGTAAATTAGGAGGCAGGGGCTTCTGCCAGGGACAGCATTCAGGAGGCACAGCCACACCTGTGTGTGAACTGTCACAAGGGGCTGCAAAACTGGCCCTGCAGGAAGCCATGGCAAGCAGCGATGACCTTCCATCCCCTCCCCAAGGGGCTGCACAAAATCCACCTCTGTCAGACAAGAGTTAACCTGTGTGTGTGGGGACGTTTTCATTGGCTTTTCTTTGCAAATAAAAGTGGGGAGGGATTCTTATAAAACAAAACAGAAACAATCAATGCAAAAATGAAATGAAAAGTTTTAAAAGACTGCCAGGAGCTTGCTGTGTGTCCCTGACTGGTGAGGACTTAAGGGGAAGTGGGTACCATCCCCTGTCAGGAGAGGTGGTGTAGGCTATGGCCGTGAGCACAGGCTTTGGGCCTCACAGACCTGGGCTCTGCTCCTCACTGGCTGTGTGACCTTGAGCAAATGAGGGACCTCTCTGGGCTTCCATTTCTTTGGTCTGTACAAGAAAAGAGAAGAGAGGGTTAAAGTGTGTGACTGCCCCTGGCACATCATGGATGCTCATTAAATGTCAATTTCCTTTCCTTTCTGGGCCTCTTGGCAGGTCCAGGGGAAGTGTCTGACAGTTCCTACCAGCCAGACTTGAGAGAGACAGCCCAGCAGGCCCCGGTGCCTGCACACCAGCTCAGTAGCCTAATGCTGACTAGCATCTGTACAGCCCTTTACAGTTTGCAAAGCATCACCTACTTGCCTTCAGAACCTCTGGAGAATCCTGTGAGGTGGCCACAACAGCATTTATTTAATAACATCCTATGGCACCAAGACTGGGAAGGGGTAAGGGGAAAGAACCCAGAGCTCTTGGGCAGGGCCCAAATCTGTCTTCATTCCCTCATTCCTTCAGCAAATATTGACTGAGAACTTGTTATGTGCCAGGCACTGTGCTGAGTGTGGGAGATACAACAGTGAGTAAAAACAGACACTGATGGATGGGTGATGGATATATGGATGGATGGGTAATGAATGGATGGATGATGGGTGGATGGATAGATGGGTGTATGGATAGATGGATGGATGGATGGGTAATGGATAGATGGATGGATGGGTAATGGATGGATGGATGGATGATGTATGGACGTACGGATGATGGATGGATGGGTAATGAATGGGTGGTTGGATAGATGGATGGATGATGGATGGATGGATGGGTAATGGATGGGTGGATGGATGGATGGATGATGGATGGATGGATGGATGGGTAATGGATGGGTGGATGGATAGATAGATGGATGATGGATGGATGGATAATGGATGGGTGGATGGATAGATGGATGGATGAATAAGTGAGTGAAGGAAGGATGACAGGTTTCTTGAGGGAAGAGCCCTGGTCTATGCTTTCCACCACTGGGTCTTCAATACTAAGATGGTGCCTGGCACAGAGGAGGTGCTAACACTTGACACATGAATATCTCCTTTGGTGTTATAGACTCAAGAACCAGGGGTCTGAGACCCAAATTCACAACTTCCTAGCTATGTGACCAAGGGGAAATTATTCAGGGTTCCTCAGTTTCCTCATCTGTAAAATGGGGCTGACAATGCTTTATGGGTAATAACCTACAAAGGATTAAATGAGTTAATACATGAAAAGCCCTCAGGACAGAACTGTGCTTGGAGCACATGAAGTACCACGTAAGCATTGGCCATTATTATTATTTTTATGGTTGCACATCTAAGCTCTCTCCCGTCTCCTGAGAAAGATGATATTAATAAATCCCCCAAAGGCAGGGCTCTGGGTGCCCTACCTGCCATGCCTCCTAGTAAAAATATCTGTCGATGCTGTAGCTTCAGAGAAGGGAAGATCTTAAATTCAAATCAGGGTCAAAAAACTCCAGGGTACACATTCCACTGGGCCAAGGGCAGAGCTGGCCCCTGGCTGAGGGAGGCAGGGTGGCAGGATGGTCAGCGCCTTGGGCTGGGAGATGAAAAGTCACCTTTCCATCCTGGCTCTGATGTCCCTCCTCCCGGGACCCAGGCTTCTTTGAGCCTGCGTCTCCCCAGCTCAACATCGAGGGAGATAGTGTGTTCTGAACCACTCAAGTTGCAGACTGAGGAAACATGAATCAAGCTATCTTCGGCTCCTCATCCTCAATTTTCCCTTCTTTGAACGGATTTTTCCGGATCGGAAAAACTGAGCATTTGCTAGCCTTGGAACACACACACTCTCTCTCTCTCACCCGCCTCCCGGCCGAAATGCTGTGTCAGCGTCAGCTAGTGGTTGAGGATGGCACCAGATGGACGGCTCGTTAACGCCCCCGAGCAGCGGCCCAGGGTCCCCCTGGGTCACCTCCCCAGAGCACACAGGCTGAGCTTTCTCTCTGAGGGCCGCCCACAGTCCCACCTTGTCCTACCCCTGCGATTTACAGGAGCCAGTGGTTGACACAAGTTCCCGCCTGGCGTGGGCTCGCGGGCCCGTGGGCTCCGCCGGACGCCAAGAGCCACAGAGACAGCTCCCGCCCTCCTGCCCCTCACTCTGTAAGTGACTCACTGGGGTTTGGAGTGGGCCACCCTGGGGGTGGCTCCTTGTTGGAATAAGACAGTCACCCTCGAACAGAGCAGGCAAAGACGGCATGCCAAACCCCTCGCTTGGCAAGACTTCGGACCAGAGGGCACCAAGACATCTTCCAGCCAAGGAATTGCAGGCACTCGAGCTGGCATGGCCCTCTGGGCGCCTTGAGCCCGACTCCCCAGTTCAGAGAGGGAGACAGAGGCACAGCCAGAGAGGGGAGTTGATGGGGTTACAGTCACACAACAAGTCAACGGCAGAGCTAGAGCCCGGCAGACTGGGTTCAGGGATACCTCAGGCTCCCCGATAGCTCTGCTGCAAAGGAACCGGAGCAGCTAAGGGCCTCCTGGGCTGGCCTTCTGGGTGCCAGGTAGGGCGCCTGGACATCTGGTCTTTGAGGCAGAGAGCTGGGTCTTCCAGGCTTCCAGGCAAGTTTGATGCCCCTTGCATGAGACAGAAAGAGAAAGAGACGTTGTGTAGGGGAAAGGCCAGGCTTTGCAGGTGGGCATGCCTGGGTCCCAATCCTGGCTGTCAGTTACCAACAGGATGATCACAGGTGGTCACTTTAATCTCCCTGAGCCGCAGCTGCTCATCTATACAATGGGGCAACGTTATCACCTACGTGTTGGGTTGTTGGGAGGATTGCATGATATCAAGCATGCAGCGCATAGTGGGCACTTCGTAATGGCAGCTGCAGCCATAGCGAGGACTCTGTTCCAACTGGCCGGGGCAGCCTGAATGGAGGGGAGGGCTGGGAGGGGACCCAGGCTTTTTAGGAGCTGGAGCACCATCCACTAAGCACAGGCAGAAGGGCCCTGGGGCTGAGAAACTGGCAGCCCACCTGGGTCACCAACTTGCTGGAGAATAATTAACTGGGCAAGTCTTGCGGCTCTCTGGGACTCAGGTTCCCCATCTGTACAATGGGGTGCTGGCACAGAGGACGAAGCACTTACTGCTGCGAACCCCAGGCTGGCCCAGCCGGCAGGGCGAGCTCCCTGTCTAAGCAGACATTGTTTAAGGAGGGAGGACTCCAAGTGGGGCATCTGGGCAGGAGGTGGGTGGGATGGAAGGGCCTGTGCTAGGTGGGGCCTGGCAGAGCAGGGCCCCCTTTCTGGGGCCTTGGGCTGATTGTCCAAAGGGCTGTGAAGGCCCAGTCCTCTCGGACCAGAGGTGCTCAGGACCAAGGGTCCTTTGCAACAGTGAGGAGAGGGCCTCTGCCTCTCCCTGTCATGCTGGGTGTCCTGGGCTGCAGCCACCCTGGCTCGGGGCTCAGACCTGCTCCTCTAGTTAGGCCCAAGCAGCCCTGTGGGGTCTCCGGGAAGCAGGAACACGCTGAGAGGCCCTGGGCCTTGTGGGCCAGGCTGTCATGGCCTGACAATCAGGGCCACACCTCTGCAGATTCGCCTTCTAAAGTGCAGCTTTAGAAGCAGCACTTCTAAAGTGCAGCTTTCAAGTCTGCCATCTCCTCAGCTCTAAAACCTTCAATGACTCCCCAGGGCCAGGAACCAACTTCCACGGGTGTCTGTGGCTCATGGGAGTTTCAGAGGGTCCCAGAGGCCTTGACATAGGTGCCAAGGGAGAGATCTGGAGTTTTATCAGATTTACATAAAAATACGCATGGGCTGATGTTGAAGCTCTTGGTTGGCATTCACAGCCCTCCCCAAGCTGGCCCCAGCCTGGACTCCTGGTCTCAGCATCTTCTCATGTCCCCCCGTGCCACCTCCCCTCCCCGATGTGCAGACTGTTTTCCCTGCACTTGCTGACGCCGAGTTCTCCCCTTCCTCACTGCCCCTCCAGGAAGTCTCCCTGACTGCTGGTCCTTCTCCCAAGCCCACGACACTGGGGGGGGGCCCTCCTTAGCAGCCTTTCTCACAGCCGTCCTCTCCTGTCCACCTCAGTGCTTTGGCAGGGCTCTGCCCTTACCATCTCTCACCTGGACCCTTGCAGTAGCCTCTTGTCCGCTTGCTGTGCCCCCGCCTCTCCGCTCCAGGCCTCTTGGCCGACCTCCCAGCTCAACTCATGTCACTCTCCCACCCTAGCCCCCTCTCTCCTCGTGGGTGAGTTGGATGACAGGGCAGAGGGGAGAGAGGAGGTAGAGGGAAGGAGAGGATGAAAGACAGACACAAGAAACAGGGATGGAGGGAGGGAGAGATCTTGGGGAGGAGAGAGAAACAGAGAGTCAGAGGCAAAGAGAGGAAGAAACAGAAAGACACGTGGAGAGAGATGACAAGGAAAGGGGGACAAAATATAGAGACAAAGGTAACTACAGAGGGACACAGGCAGACAGGGCCAGAGCGAGAGCCAGGCAGAGAGAGAAAAGGGGACTGGGGCTGCAGAGCCCTGCCTCCCCTAGGAAATGCCTCTCCAGCGCCCCCCACCCCTGGGGTCCTGGGCCTCCTCCCGTCCTCCCACTGTCCCCACCTCCGGGCAACTGATCCTCCCCAGAGCCCAGCCCGTGGGCAAAGGAGCAGGGCCCGGTACCCGATCCTGCTGCCCGCTGGCTCCCGGCCCTCCCCACGCTGGGGGCTCTGGCCTGGCTCCCTGTCCGAGACCTTCGCGAAGGCTCCATCCAGGGGGCCCTGTCACTGTCTCCCCGCTTCCCAAGAAATGATCTTAAGCCAGGCTGGTGGCGTAGGTGGGTGGGTGTCACAGAGTTTTAGAATTAGGGACATCCAGGTTCAAAAAGTCCGACAGGCTGTCAGATGAGCTGTGTGATACTGGCCCAGGACCTTAACCTCTCTGAGTCTCTGGGGAAGTCGAAGGGCAGATTTGGTGTTGTCTGGGAGGGACACTGAGAGAGCTTGTGTTACACCCCCCGGCCTGCCCGCTCCCACCTCCCTACGCCCTCCCTGTCCCAGGCGTGCTAGAGGCTGATCGCGTTTCACCGTATCAATGACCACTGCTCTGGAAGGCGGGAGAAGAAAGGGCTGGGGTGAGAGCTCCCGCCATTTAGCTGGGGAGCACACGGCCCAGGGCCTATCTCCTGTTCCAGCCTCACCTCTGTGCTGGCCTCCGCCTCTGCCTCTGGGAGATGGGAGTTGAGTTACCTGTCACCAGACAGACGCTGCTTAACTGTTTTTTGCCTGGGAGGACGGCCTGGTCCCTGCAAAGCCAAGGTCTTGCTGAGAAAGCTGGCTGGGGTAGGGACGAACCACAGAAATAAGAACAGTAACACTAACAATGGCTGACGCCCACCGCACTTTCCCCGCGCACTCTGCCTGGCACTGACCGTCCCGATCCTAGTCCTGGACCATGCCAGATGGGAACTCTGATTTCCCCCAACAGTCAGGGAAACTGAGGCTCAGGGCCAGTAAATGGGTTGTGCCAGGATTCAACTCCAGGCAGCCTGACTTCAGAGCACTCATAACCTGTTAAAAGATATGACAAAAGTGACACCATTGTTGGTGCCACACCCACCCTGGCAACCCTCCTCTGGACCCAGCCCAGTGCTGGGAGGCAGGAGTCAGCAGCCCTACCCTAGAGGTGCTCACCCTCAGAGGACAAAAAGGACAGTTACCCTTCAGTGAGCTTCTTCTATAGGTCAGGCTTCTCGGAGTGTGTGCTCAGGTGCCACACAGCCTGGGTTTGAATCCCGGTAAGTGGCTATCAACTGTGTGACCTCCAGCAAGTTACTTAACCTCTCTGTGCCTTCATTTCCTCATCTGCAAAATGCTTCCTGGAGCTGTTGTGAGGATGAAATACACTGATTCTTAGTGGTCTTAGAGCTGCACCTGGCCTGCAGGTGCTCAGGCATGTCACCCACATCATCGTCATCCACCCTTTCTGGAGACCTCTTTGGTCCTTTCAGCAATTCTATAAGGTTGGTATGGGCTAGGTGCAGTAGCTCACACCTGTAATTCTAGCACTTTGGGATGCAGAGGTGGGAGAATCACTTGAGGCCAGGAGTTTGAGACCAGCCTGAGCAACAGAGCAAGACCCCATCTCTACAAAAAATAAAGCCCAGGCAATAGAGTGAGACCTTGTCTCAAAACAAACTATATAAACAAACAAACAAGAAGTTGATATGATAATCCCCATTTTACAGATGAGGAAACTGAGGCTCAGAAAGGTAAAATAACTTGAGACTCAGAAAGGTGAAAGGCAGAACCAAGATTTGAACCCCAGACCATGCAAACAAGCTCCTGTATTCTTAATCGGTGTTGCGCATCAGAAAGAAAACCTTCCTTTTTCTTTCTTTCCTTTATTCAACAAATACTTATTGAGCATCTTCTCCTTGCCAGGCCCTGTGCTGGGGCTGGGATTCCTGGCCTCCCTGGGAAGGATCTGGCTTCCCTGCACTGACCCTGGGGACCAGAGCGAAGTTTTCTCCTGCTCCTTCCTGACTGGCTGGACCTGGGGCCTCCTCCCACCTCGCTGGCTGGAGCTGCGAAGGGAAGAAAGCTTTGATTGGGCCCTGAGAGGTGGGCGGCTGGGCAGGCCTGGGGGTATCCGGTTCCGGAGACAGGCGCCCCTGCGAACACTGCCTCCCTCTGTTTCCCGCTGGCTCTATTTACCTTAATGAGAGAGCTCACTGGTGGAGCCCTTGGGTAATTGGGTAAGACTTCGTCTAGTGGAGCCAGTGAAAGGACGTCTGTGAGGAAGGGCTGGTGACAGGGGATGCAAAGAGAGAGCCAACCCCAGGCCCGAGAAGCAGAAGCCTTTACCCAGGTCTGCCTGGGCTGCAGGCACCTGGCTGGGCTCACAGGCATGGAGGCCCCAGGCCCAGCAGGGCCAGAGTGGGAAGTGCGTGCACCAGTCCTCAGTCCTCCGCCGGGCAGGATGGGCATGGAGGAGAGGGGTCGCCAATCACCAGCCCTCTGCTCAAACATCCCTTCCTTCAGGAACCTTCTCAGGCTGTGTTCCATGCCCTCAGCTGGGTTCCCAGCACCCCTCGAGCCCCTGCTGCGTCACTTGTCATG
>CM052443.1:112646368-112663101 GCA_028533085.1 Varecia variegata
GCCCAGCAGGGCCAGAGTGGGAAGTGCGTGCACCAGTCCTCAGTCCTCCGCCGGGCAGGATGGGCATGGAGGAGAGGGGTCGCCAATCACCAGCCCTCTGCTCAAACATCCCTTCCTTCAGGAACCTTCTCAGGCTGTGTTCCATGCCCTCAGCTGGGTTCCCAGCACCCCTCGAGCCCCTGCTGCGTCACTTGTCATGTGGATTGGAATTGCCTGGTGTTTGCCTGGCTCCTTCCCACCTCTGGGCTTTGCCCTCCCGGTTCCCTGCCTTGGAACTCTGTCTGCTTTGTTCACTCACTTCCTCCAGGCTCTCTTCAAATGTTACTTCCTCATAGAGACTTCCCTGACTACCCCATCTAAACTAGCCTTGTGGTGACTTTTAAAACATGGCTCTGAATACTCTGACCCACCTCCTATCAAGGGGGCGGGTCACAAAAGGCCATGGAATGCCCGCCTTTTTTGCTGGAAGATTTGTTCTGAGAGCTCTGAGCCACCACGGCGAGTCCAACCTCTCTGAGGCCGCCATGCTGTGAGGAAGCCCAAGCCACACGGAGAGGTCATGTGCTCTGGTCAGCTGTCCAGCTGAGCCCATTTTTCAATTATTCCAGCCAAGAAACCAGACATGCTGGTTGTATTAGCTTTCTATGGCTGCTATAGCAAATTTCCACAACCTTAGTGGCTTAAAACAACATAAGTTTATTCATTTACAAGTACTGGAGGTCAGAAGTCCAAAATGGATCTCACCTGGGCTGAAATCCAGGTGTCAGCAGGGAGAATGTGTTTCCCTACCTGTCCCAGCTCCTGGAGGCCACCTGTGAGTTCTGTGGCTCGTGGTCCCTTCCTCCATCTTCAAAGCCAGCGGTGGGGCGTCTGCTGACCTCTGCTCACAACCCCTGCTTCTGTCGGCAGCTCTTTCTCTGACTTCCCTGCCCTCTTCTTTCCCTTGTAAAGACCCTCATGATCACTTTGGCTCCACCCACACAATCCAGGAGAATCTCCTGACTTCAAAATCCTCCATTTAACCACACCTGTCAATCCTTTTGCCACGTAAAGTAGCACGGTCACAGGTTTGGGGATTAGGATGTGGACATCGTTAAGGGGGGGGGGGGAGGGCATTATTCTGCCTAGTGCACGTGAATGAAGACACCTGCAGGTGATTCCAGCCCCCAGCCGTCCCAGTCACCCGCAGCCATTTGCGTCTTCCCAAATGAGGCCCCAGAGATCATGGAGCTGACACGGGCCCTTCCACCTGCCCTGCCCGAATTCCTGACCCCCAGGATCCGCGAGCATAGAACAGGCTGTCGCGTTGTACCACTAAGGTTGCAGTTGTTTTTTTACACAGCAATTGACAACCTTAACAAGCTCCGTCTTTCTCTTCATATTCCATCCATTTAGCCTGCTTTGTTTTTCTTCACAGTATTTAGAAAATTATATTATGCATTGATGGGTTTCCTTGTTTATTTTCTGTCTCCTCCAGCTAGAATATAAGGTCAGGGCAGTCAGGCATGGTTGCTGTATCCTAACCATGCCTGGCAGATACTTGTTCGGTGAATAAATTCATGTCTCCCCACCAGGCGGTAAGCTCCCGGAGGTTAGATGCAGGTCTGTCTTGACAGTACCTGTGTCCTCACAATGCTGGCCGGGCCTCAGCACAGAGCAGAGTCTCAGTACATGGTGAACAAGTGACTCTTCTCTTCATTAACCCTCTCCTTCCTTAGAATCGTGAGGTCAGACGGGGCTTGGAAGATGCCTCTGAATTCACCTTTCCAGGCCTCCGGGTGCCAGCCGGGAACATAGGCACCAACCGGGCCAGTTGAGCTATAAGGCAGTTGGGAGTGCCAAGGCCTGCGGCCAACTGGTGGACACATTTGGACAACCAATTAAAACTCATCTCTTCTGCCTATTCTCTTCCCCTCTCTGGTCCCCTTGTATTAGAGTCCCCCATTTATTATGAGGTATGGGCTCACGTGAGTACGAGACCCAGAGGAGCCAATGGTGTAAACCTCAGTCCGAGGGCAGAAGATGAGATGAGATGTCCCAGCTTAAGCAGTGAGGCAGAAAAAAAGGTGGAGAGAATGTGAATTCCTCCTTCCTCCACCTTTTGTCCTTTTTTTAAAAAAATTATTATTAAGAGACAGGATCTCACTCTGTCACCAGGCTGAAGTGCAGTGGTGTGATCATGGCTCACTGTTACCCCAAACTCCTGGACTCCAGTGATCCTCCACCTTTTGTTCTAGTCCCTCACTGACCAGACGGTGCCCATCCCCAGGGGGAGGGCCGCCGACTGTGCTGAATCCACTGACTCCCATGCTAATCTCATCTGGAAGTGCCCTCACAGACATGTGCAGAAACAACGTTTAATCTGGGCACCCATGGCGCAGGTAAGTTGCCACATAAAGTCACGCATCACACCCCCATCCACTCTCTGTCCTTCCTTGCCCCACCCTGTCCCCCCAGGAAGCTGACCTCTCCAGGCTGCACTGCCTGGCCTTGGCTCCCAAGTGCCCCCGACCTCCGAATGGGTTTGGCCTATGGGACGAACTGGCCAATCAGAGGGCAGGGGAGGGGTGAGGGCAGGGCATTCACTTCCTCTCCTTCCTGCCATACCTTT
Organism: Varecia variegata; assembly: GCA_028533085.1. Lineage (NCBI taxonomy): Eukaryota > Metazoa > Chordata > Mammalia > Primates > Lemuridae > Varecia > Varecia variegata. Next base: position 112,648,980 of record CM052443.1, read on the forward strand.
GGTGATGGCTGTTCTGCTAAGGCCACATCTCCTGCCAGGCATCCCTTTCCATGGCTCCCATCTTGCCTGGCTCTGGCAACACATTCCCTCCCCGCCCCTCCAGGCAGGAGGGGCCAGGGCTTCCTGCGGTCGCTAACCAGGGGTGTTTGACTAGCCCTGGTTGGTGCCCGTCAACCCACCCACTGCTCTGTGGATGCCTTGCTTTGAATATTTCCACTGAGAAGTCCATTCCAATCCCTTTTATTATTGTCAATAGTAGTCATATCGTTATTTATAAGCTACTTGGTCTTTTTTCCTGGAGCATTAAATGCTCTCTCAGTTGACCCCTTTAGAGTGTGCTGCCTCCTGCCAGGATCCTGAGAGTGACAACATCTGCAGACCTCATTTGGCCCTGGATTCTGGTCCAATTCCCTAACCAGGCCACAAGTTTCCCCTCAAGTCTCTGCCAAAGAGTCGTAGATTTCTGCGTGCCCCTCCTGTCTTCAGCACCAGTTGTTTCCCACCTCCCATTTTCACCCTTTTGTCCTTTGACCCTCTTCCTCCGCATGAGTGTCCCTGAGGCCACCCAGACTACGTGGACCGTGGACCATCTTACACAGGACAGCCAGCTCTCCCCCGCGGAGATGATGGCTGCAGCTCAGGTTCCCCGGGGACTTCTCTGGGTCCTTGGAGGACCTCCCATCTCTGCCTGCCCCAACCTCCCATCTAGACTTATGGTTGTTTGTCCATATCTATTGATTTTGTTCCCAGACATTGGTGACCAAGGGCCCAGGCAGAGACCAAGAGGCGGATGAGACATTTCTGCCCTTGGTCTGGGTTGGAGGGTTTGGTAATAGTGACTGAGTCCGGTTTCCATTAACAGACAGATTTCATAATCTTTGGAGACAACTTTCTTCTACACTCATTTTTAATGCATGTAATCAATGAGTTCCCCATACGTCGATCTTCATATATTCCCCCACAATCAAGGCCAAGGCTCCTGGAGTCCTGCCACTGTCCATATGGGTCTGCCATGGCCTAGCCAAAGGTGGGGGTACAGCTCTGGCTCTGGGACCCTTTCTGGGTTCCTGAGAGTCACTGTTATACCTGTTTTTCTTCATTTGCCAAATGAAGTGTTTACATTGGGTGGTTTAAAAAAGAATAGCCAATGTCTGATATCCTCTTTTCCATAGCGCTTTATTGACAGTGGTAGGTCTCTGAGAATACGTGTGGTTATCTGACAAACGTCTGTCTCCCTACTAGACCATGCACTGCGCCAGGGTAGACCTTTGTGTCCTTGGAGTGTGGCGTGTCATCTGACAATGCTTGGTGCTCAGTAAATGTTGGGTAAGTGAATGACTGCCTGGTTGAATTAAAAAATACCCTCCTCGGCTCAGCTTAGCTCCCCGGATCACCTGGGGACTCTGCTCTGGTCCCCAGCCCAAAATGCTTCCTTGAGGGAAGACAAAGTATTTTTTCCTGGTGGCCTGCCTGGCTGCCAGGCCCCCTTAAATGCCCCAGGAATATTCCTCCGAGGCTGTGCTGGTAGAACAGCCCAGAATTCTGTGAGGAGCTACATTGGGTTGCCTTTTTTTCTCTGCTGCCTCCTAATATTAACCTGGCGCTGGGCCCCTGGCCCCCACGCAGTGATGGGAGGCCCTGGATGGAGCCAGCAAACGGATCCATCTGGAAATAGAAAAATAATCCCAACACTGGCGGTTTTGTCTGGCCTTCCCAGTGGGGTGTGGAGCAGGCCCATGAAAGGGGCTTTGAGGGCCGGCCGGTGAGGGCTGTGCAAGTGACAGCCTCTGCCCCGGCACCAGCCGGGGACCTGTGCCCAGGCCCCCAGGGCCAGGGGCAAATCTGCAGGGAAGGGGACTGCGTGACAGCTGGCTGGACTCGCCAGGGTTCTAGCCTGGCCTTGAAGCTGTGGACCTTGAGCGAGTCGCTGAACCTTTGTAGGCCACATGGCCCCTGTGTTTAAAATGGGGGTTCTGAGGCCTATGCCTCGGAATTGATGTGACAGGTAAATGAGACATCACAGCCAGAGCACCGGCACTGCCTGGGCAGTGCCCAGGTACGGTACTACGTACCTGGTACGTAGGTAGCTACGGCAGGTACTGTCAGTTCTAACTTCAAGGGTTGACAAAGCACCATGCCATCTCACAGTGTGACCTTGGGCAAGCCCACTGGGCCTCAGTCTTCCCATCTGGGTAATGGGAAATGGCCCAGGGCCCTCCAGCCCTGGAACCCAGTGAGGTGAGGTTCGGCAGCTACTTGTCTTCCCTAAGGAGGGAAAGCGATGCCTCCCTTCCCCCTGGAGCCTGCCACGTGTACTGTGCCTGGACAGGCCACTCAGAAGAGGGTGGAAGCCCCCAGGGACCTGTCACCAGCTTTTAGGAGGGCCCATAAAAGTCCTTGGCCTCTTCTGGTGCTGCTCACCATTTCTGTAACTCAGGAGGCAGGGCTGGCAGGAAGGTGTTGTTCCCAGGGACTCAAAAGGCCCGGGATGGGGACAGATGTTGTCTTGGGTTGGCTCACGGCAGCTGTGCTGCCTGCTGCACACACAGAAACCTGCGAGGGAAGGAGCCTGGGTCTGAGGCCCAGTTTCCACCATGCACTGTGTGTTCTTAGGCAAGTTATGGCTTCCTTGTTGAAGTTTCCCTTTCACTCATTCATTCATTCAGCAAACATGTGTCGAGTATCACCTCTATGCCAAGCTCTGTCCTTGTCATTAGAAATATAAATATTAATAAATTACATAGTGTTTACACTTCTTGAGGGCCAGCAGAGCACTGTGATTGGTAACTTCTCATGGCAAGGGAGAGCATCCAGGATGTGTTCTAGATTTCTGTCCGGGGAAATGGTTGAAATGGGGTGTCAGGAGGTGGGACGGGAGCCCTGGAGAGGGAGCAAGTTTGGGGGACAGGGAGGTGACAGTTTAGTCTTAGGTTGAGTCTGCTGTGTCCATGGGGCAGCTGGGGGCACCAGGAGGAGCGGGCAGACGGGCATGAAGCTCGTGGGTGAGTGCACGGAACAGAAGAAGGGCCTTCCCCACCCGCCTCTGCCGTGGTGGTGATGAAGGCAGTGATGACGGTGGTGGTGGTGATGATGATGACGACGATGGTGAGGACAACAGACATGTGTCAAGGACTTACTCAGTGTCAGGCAGGCCTCATATCAGGTGACTTGCATAGCACCTGTCATTTAACTATCAAAACAAGCCTCAGGGGTAAGTCATCTTATCCCCGTTTGCAGAAAGAATCGCAGCTGAGAGGCGACGTCTTTGGCTGAGCTCCCTGGAAACAAAGCCTGAGAGACAGGGATTCGGACGTGCGGGGTTTCAGGAGGTGACGGCAGCAAAGGGACGCAGGAGAGGGAAGGGGACGGGGTGTGGGCTCTGCGGCGTAAACTGCACACCAGGCACAGCCAGGCTTTCATCCCCACGCCAGACGTCGGCGTCTCAGGGCAATGCTCCGGGGAAGTCCGGGGACCTGCGTTAGCTCCGAGAGGGCTGCCCGCAGGACGGGGGGCGGCTCTCCTGCGAGGTGAGCTGCCCACGTTCCCGCAGCTCTTGAGGACCGAAGCCCAAAAAGCGGAGTTTGCAGTAGACTGTTCATGCCCATCCTAGCGTGTGTTCAGGAGACGTTTGGTGAATGACGCCTGGAACTTTCTAAGAGTCCTGATCCAGGGGGTCTCCTTTTCTTGCTCTTCCTAGAGCATGGGACCTTCACATCTCTGGACAGGATGCACCCCAGACACAAGCCCTCCCATCTGCCGGGGGCCCCCCCCGCTTCTCTGCCCGTGTGGCCTGAGGCCACCGCCAAGTCTGCAGTCATGGGAGTCCTGAGTGGCTGCCCGAGGTGGGGCTGAGGGACTGTGCCTGGCGTGGGGGGCTGTCGGGGCAGGAAGCAGTGGCAGGGGCAGCAGCACAGTTTACTCCAAGGCCCTGGGCCACCCTCACCCCTGGCGGCTGAAGGGAAGGGTTTTCTCACCCACGGGCGTGATGTTCACGTTGCCCTCACTGGTGAGCGCTAACTGGGCTCTCGGCATCCAGGGGCTTCTGAGGGGCCTCTGGGGTCATCGCTGGTCTGGCTGAGTGTGAAGGGTCCTCCTGGCTCGAGGTGTGGGCCCTTGTCTTCTCACTCCCCTCCTGGCCTGACCCTGGAGTGTGTGCGTGTGTGCGTGTGCGCGTGTGCTCTTCACTCACGCTCCTCGGCCCATGCCTCTCTCCATTTCCCCTCAAGTCTCTTCTCCCTCTACAAATTATCTTTCTCTCAGTGCCATTCTGTATTACTTTTCTTTTTCTCTGTCTCTGTCTTCCTCTCTCTTCCTCTGTGTAGCTCTGTCTCCGTCACGGTCTTTTCTCTCTCCACCTCTTTCTGCTCCTGGTTCCCTTTCTGCCTCTGTCTCTCTCTTGCACTCCGTCTCTCCCTTTGTCTCTATCTCTATCTCTTCTCTCCTTTCTTGCCCCCAGCTGGGCCTCATCCTGTGTGGCTGGACTCCTCGGGGTCCGGGCAGGGACTAGTGATCCTGGCGGTGGGGCTGGACCACGGGGGCCTTGGTGCCTGTGGGGGAGTGTGACCCCTGAGGGTGGCCTTCAAGGCTCTGCAGCATTGACTCCTTGGCTGGCCTCCTTGCCAAGCGATGCTCCTTCTCCTCCAGAGGGCCAGGCTATGCTTCACGGCGGTGGAGGTGGTGTGGGGGTATGTGTATGAGGAATGGTGGTGGAGGGACCCGGGGCCAGGCAGCCCCAGCAGCTGGGGAAAAGGAGTCAGGAGATGCAGTCGCTTCCAATGAGTGTGTGCTCCACCTCACCCCCAGCCACCCTTGAGCCCTGATTCCAGACCAGACTCCACTTAGACAATAGCCCTTGGCCAACTCTATTCAAGATGGAAGGAGGGATTCAATGGAGACCAAAGACAAAGACAGAGCTAGGTGGCCGGTTGGAGATATGCAGTCATGGGCATCAGGGAATTAGGGCCTGACCCTACAGGAGGCGACTGCTAGACCAATGCTCTTATTTACAGATGGAGAGCCAGGCCCAGACAGGGAACTTGCTCAAGGTCTCGCAGGGAGCTGCAGCAGACCCAGGGCCAGAAGTCAGGGCTCCTGACTCTAAACCCAGTGCTTTTGGCACAGCTGACAGATCTCCCTGGGAAGGTGTGGCTTTCTCTCTCCCTAGCAGTTGTCCCTTGAGACGTTCTGGTTGCTGCAGTTTTGGAAGAGCTGGAAGCTGCAGCTGCGTGAAGTTCGGTCTTTTGAGAACTGGACATAAGGGACATCTGGCACAATGAGCACCTCAAGGGCCATAAATGGGAGCAGAAGGACAGAGAGACCTCCCAGAATGTGCTATTCTGCATCAGACCCAGGAAACTTTGCACAACCAGGGTAGGGGGCTGTAAGGGAGCCTCAGTAATGACCAAGATGAATTTCCTGCCAGCATGGTGATGTCTGTACTCAAAGTAGGATTTTAGTTTATTAACAAAAATAAAAGAAGGTCATAGTTCATGTCCCCTGAGTTGCAGACTGAGATTGAGCTCTCGTGTACGTTGAATACATGACCAGGACAGGGCAAGAGGAATGAAGAGTCCCAAGACAGAGTCTTTCCAGAGAACTTCACATAAGGGGCATCTCCTATAGACGGGGTTTCCACCAAGGGTAGGCCATGGAAGGACTATTTCGAGGTGGGAAGGACCTCCGAATTGCCCAGATCTGGCCCTTTTGGTGCTGGGTCAGGTCAATCAGGATGAAACCAGTTAGGACCAGGTTCAGAGACAAGCCTACCATCTCTGGTTTCTCCGAACATGTTACTGCCTCCCTTTCTCCCTGCCCCATGGGAGTGGCTGCTGACAGAGGGAGGCCAAGGCATGGGTGCCAGCTGCCGCAGCATCTTTGTCTACACCTGGTGACGTGGGCTGGGTGGGGCTGGTCAGGATTAAGTGGGGGACGAGTGAGGGTATGTCCAGGAAAAGGTCAAAAGGCAAGCCGAGCTCTGGGAACCTTGGGCCGTGGAATGCTGCCCATCGTAGCCAGAGGAGCGGTCAGCGGGCCCCATGGGGCTCCTCCACACGTAATCCCTGCTGGGAATGAATGCCCCCTTGTGTGAAGTCCTTGTCTGCCCTGAAATAGGCCACAGAGTTGAAGGATCGCAGAAATCTTAGCCTCAGAAGCATGGAATCATAGAAGCCGAAAATCAGTGCCAGGTAGGATTCCAGGATTTTCTAGCCTCTGAGCTCTGGCATTCAAAAGCATTAGAGGTCTAGCACTTTTGGCATAACATTTCATGGCTCAAGTGATCTAGGAACCACATAATTGTAGAACCTTGCACTTGGGTGACCCTTGGAGGTACTCAAGTCTGATTGACCTTCCGATGCGGCACATTCCCTTTTAGAAATGTCCAGAAGGTAGAGGTGTCTTCTTCAGATAGGCAAGGAGGTTACAGCAAGGAAGGACGGGGCACAGGAGCTTTCTTTGTGGGATGATTTTAGGAGTTCTGGGTCTGGACTCCTGATCCTGAATGTCTTTGTCCCTGGCTGTCACCGAAATTCTGCCACTGGCTGTTCTTTATTTGGATCTTGAAAGTCTGTTAATCTCTAAGGACTTGCTTCGCCATAAATCACTCCCTGGGTCAGCAATGTGCTCAGAACCTCAACATGGCCCTAACGAACATGGCAACTCGAGATCAAGGTGGCAACCCTGAGCCTCTCCCACCCCCAGTGCCACCTCCCACCCCCAGCGCCACCTCCCACCCCCGGCGCCATCTCCCTATCCCTAGCCCCATCTTTGGGTCCTCCCTTCCTTTGCCGTGACCACCCAGCTCTGGGCAGGAAACCAGCTGCCTGGGAGAGGCTGTTCTAACAGCCCTGAGGCCAGCCATGGTGGTACAGTGTTGTCCCACCTCTAATCCCACCACCTCCTGGGGGTAGGCGGCGTGGGCAGCAGCCTGTAATTTGGGAGTGGGAGGTGGGACACCCAGGTCAGCTTTGACCACGGAGTCCCTAGAGGAAGGGAGTGGTCCAGGGGTTGGAGAATCAAAGCCTTCCTCTCAGCTCCCTTGGTGACCATGAAGATGAAAATATTTATGGACAATTTTCCCCACTCTGGGGACAGGCCCGGCACAGAACGGGGCTGTTTTTTTCCCTGGCTCTGGCTGAGCTCTCAGGATGGCAGGAGCTGGGACAAACACAGGTTGTTTACCAGGGCTGCAGAAGCCCCAGGGAGACGCAGCCACATACACTTTCCCCCTTTGCAACAGGGACGTGAGCCTCTGGAAAGGTGCCCAGAGGAACAAGAGTGGGTTTCTGTCCTCTGTTAGCTCAGTTCCTGGTGGGGTTGAAGGGACTTTTTTTTCTTCCCTGAGAGATGGGATGAGTGTGTTTTGGTGAATAACATGTTTCCCATAAATTGCCTTTGGAAACACAAGGAAATCTGCGCCTGTGGCTGACGCGGCCCGGACAGAGGGCCTTCTGGAGAGGCCGGTCCTGCATTTCCCTGCCGCGTCAGGCTGCTGGAGCTCAATAAACACTTGTTGACTGAATGAATGGGTCATAGAAAAGGCAAGCCGGCGCTGGAAGGAAGGCCCCGTAGAGATTCTCCGGGCCAAACTGCTCAGGTTTCAGGCAGGGAAACTGAGGCTCAAAGAGGGGGAAGGATGGGGATTGAATGCATTTTTAGATTTCACAGCTGATGATGATGATGATGATGATGATGATGATAAAATTTTGCCCAGGCATTGGGTATATTCCAATTTAGTGAAAGCTTTTCCACTGGCCAGGGTCCCGGTGAGACTATGGAGAACGCAAGAGAAAGGTTAGAATTCTCTGCATATGCACCAGGGAAGAGCAGGCAGCTCAGAGCTGTGGAGCAGCCTGTCTGCTCAGCCAGAAAGGGGTGATGTGCAGCTCTGCAACTATGTCAGGCTGTTTTCCATCACTCGACAGACGCCCCTCATGGGAAATCCACTCCCCACCCCAAAAGGAGGGACCTATTCAAGCCTGAGTTTAAATCCCAGCTTTAATACATATGAGTCTTGAAACAGCTCACTGCACCCATTTAAGCCTCAGTTTCCCTAGCTGTAATTTGGGGCTTGCACTAATTACTCTGGTGGCCTCGCCAACTGGTATAAGACTAGCATTAGAGAATGGTATGAACCCTCCTTAGAAATTGTCAGGCAAATGGGGGGGTCCTGATGCTAGAATTGTATGTCAGTGGATCCCACCCTCCATCCAAGGGAGACAGGGTTCCAATTCCAGCTCTTGAGATAAAAATAGCTTTAAGGGAGGAGGGGGGCAGCTCACTAGGATATCTGGGCAGGATAAAAATAGGCCTAAGAACAGCTGGCTCCTTTTCCCCACTTTGGTATTCACCCACAGTCTTCAGATCTCTTATTTGGTTTCCCAAGTCGACCTACCATCCCAGGCAAACAATCCTCCTTGTTCTGGGGCCAGGCAGTGGCAAATCTATTCCAAGCTCTGGAAGTAGAGTCTTTGGAAGCGAGAAATATGGGTCCCATCCCAGTTCTGTTTACAACTCGCTGTGTGGCTCGAGGCAAGTCATTCTCAGAGTCCTCCCCTGTTCTTACTCAATACAGTGCTGTCCAACAGAACTTTCTGCGAGGATGGAAATGTTCTATATTTGCAATGTCCAGTATTGTGGCTGCGGAGTACTTGTAGTGTGGCTAGGGCAACTAAGAAACTTATTTTCTATTTTTTTTTAAATTTTAAGCAATTGAAATTTAAATAGCTACACATGGCTAGTGGCTACCATATTGGACAATGCAAGCCTTTAAGCTGGGGATGGGGAGAGCACCTGCCGTCTCACCCTGGGGTTGAAGGATCCCTGATGTGTGTATAGAGGCTGGCACACGGGAGATGCTCACTGCTTGTGCACATCCTTCCCCTTCTCTGGCCCCTCGAAATGAGAATTTACAAGTGTCTTTGAGCTGAGCATTCCCCCTTTGGGGACATTCAACTCCCCGTTGGAGACTGGCTGGAGAGGTAGATGGGGTCAGTGGAAAGGGGCCCTGGGGGCTTCTGTGACGGGTGGGCTGGGAGAACAGGGAACACGTCTGCAGCAGGGGACAAGGCCAGGTCAGAGGACAACAATGGCTGCATCTGCTCATTGTCACCCCTGTTTTTGGCTCTCACAGGTACCGTTGTTGGAAAGGGGTCCGTATTAGAATTTCGTTTTCTTTGGTTCGAGATGGTTGTGATCACGGGCTGCAGAATCCGATGGTTCCAGGTTAGCATTTCAGTTCCGTCAGTGACCAGCTGTGAGACCTTGGGCAAACTGCCAGCCTCTCTGTTTCTTATGTGTGAAAAGGGTAGAATAATGACTCCATCTGAGGATTTTGTGAACAATCAATGAGCTAATATGTGTAAAGGTTTTTGCAGTGGGCCTAGCAGAGATGAAGTGCTTAAGAAACAGAAGCCATTTGTGGGTGCAGTGGTGTCATTTGTGGGTGCAGCTGTATTACCAGCTACTCGGGAGGCTGAGGTAGGAGGATCTCGAGTTAGAGCCCAGACTGGGCAACACAGTAAGACCCTGTCTCCAAAGGCGGGGGGACTGAAAGAAAGAAACAGAGGCCATGGCTATAATGCCTGCCCCCCTGCCGACTGTAGTCCAGTGAGATGTCTGGAAAGCCAGTGATGCCACATCTCCAGAAGACCTCTTTTTTGGTGGTCCTCAGGGTGAGGAACGGCCAGGCACAGAAACAAGTTCTGGTGCCCTCAGATGGCAGACAACCCATCAAACTGTAGACTTGAAAGTCGTCCTGCGGTATCTGGTGCCCGAATCTCCTTTCCGTTGCCCCTGCCAAATGGCAGTCTCCAGGGACCCATCCAGAGACAGAACGCTGCCACTTCCTGAGGCCTGGGCTTTCAGAGGTGACTTGCCTCTCTGTGACTTCCCACCCTGGTCCCAGTGCAGTCTCCACTTTCCAGACTCAACTTCCTCTCACTGCTGCCCCAGGCTGGAGGCGTGTGCAGATCGGCCCTGGTGAAAATGCCCAGCACAGGAGCCGGCACCCAGGGGCCAGGAGTAGAGTTAATTTTTGTTGAATTGGAGCAGGTGAAACTCAAACACTCAACACCTGCTCCTGGGTAAAAGCAGAGGATGTCTTTCACCAGTGCGTCTTATTATGGGAAAAGGAACTGAGGGACTGATTCATCCATCTGTGCATCTACACCCTCGCCAGACAATGGTTATTGAGCACCTAGTGTGTGCCAAGGCCTAGGAACACAGAGATGAATTCCTGTCCCCAAGCTTCACAGCCTGGTGGGGACACAGCTGGGCCAAAGGTAATTGTAACAGTGTGATTTGGGCTATTAGGTCAGGGCCAGGATGCATCTCTGGAACAAAATTCAATGTGGTGCCAAAAAACTCAGTGATCAAGACAAACCATGTTTTAACACAATATTCTTTAAAAAATCAAAATTAATTCAAAAAAAATCACGATGAACAAAAGATCCAACTTTTAAATGAAGAAAGGATAAGTGTTACTGATTTTTCCTTTTGCTTCAGGCTCCAGGTGGCTAGATTGTGGGGTGTGGGGTGTGTCGGGGGGAGCTGCTGGGAGACAGAAAAGCCCTCTGATCAGCCAGTGGTGTGCGGGGGTCGGCTCAGACCGGGTGGCATACCTCCTCCTAACTTCACGCTCAAGGACAGCATGTTGGTAGCTTGAAATGGGCTGCAATGGGAATATTTACACCTTGGAAACTGGCAGATGCTAAAAATCAGGGCTTGTTCCCTCCCTTTCTAGAGAGCTGGTTGTTAAGTATTTACCAGCACACCACTCTACGTAGCCTGCAATGGGGTGAGGGTGGGTGGGGGTGGGAGACTTTAAGAGAGGTTTCCCACAGGAGACACCTTCTGAATCTTGCAGAATAAGAATTCAGAAGAGGAGAGAAAAAACAGCCTCCCAAAGAAGGAACTCAATGTGCAAAGCACCAGAGGAAAAGAAAAAACTATTGTGTTTAAGAAACTGCAAGGAGCTGGGTGTAGCTGACATGTGTGATGTTCCTAATGAAGGAAGTTTCAAGAAGGCACAGAAGGTCACAGCACCAAGTGGTGCCCCCAGATTAAGATCTGTGTCTGTGCTCAAGAAACAAACTGTAGATCCAGGGGAGGAGGATTCTCCCTGCTTGTGAAGGGTGCAGAGCACTGGCCCAGGTAAGAGACAGTGGTGGTGAGCTGATGACAGTTAATACCAGGGTCTTGGGGGACAGAGCCCCGATTGATAGCATTTGCTAATTTCTGAGGTGTAAATACTCCCGCCACAGCCAACTTCAAGCTACCTATGTGATGTCACTGAATGCTGAGTTGAGAAGAGACACTCAGGAGAACATGATTATATAGTATTTCCACCACCCACTTACAATAGATGTAAATGATCTCAAGGGCACAAAATATAGTAAAATAACTAGAAAGAGATGAGCTTGGAGTATTTATTATCCCATATTTTTAATATGACTTACTTAATTGTAAGTTTATGTAATGTAATTTTTAATAATAGCTTGTTTGACAGCAGCTCACAAAATTCCTGAAAATTTAGCCACCTGCTCTCATGAACGGGTAGGAGCAGGTATGAGCCATCTCCAGGACATGACTGGAAGAAGAGATTTTGATCCTGACTCACTGCATTTCTATGGGAGCACTGGGGGCTCCCTGACTCCATGGGCTTCATGTTGCCAACTTGAGGGAGTAGACCCCAGGCTTAAGAAATGCTCTTTTCTCTGACCCACTGGGCATAGGGACGTGGATCCAAGCCTCTGAGGGGCTTTCTGGGATAAGGCAGCAGTCCCTGGGATATCAGAGTTAAGGGCAAATGATTCTCAGAGAGATTTTCATCCAGGAGAAAGAACACCACAATGCCAGTTTTGGCAGAAGATTTCATGTCCTCATTAGCTGTTCACTTCAAGAATGCTGTTTTATTCTGAAGCCACTGGCACCTAAACCATCTGAGAAAGTACTACTAGTAGTAGTAAATACAATCTATATTTATTGTACTTTTACCATGTACCAGACACTGTTCTAAGGGCTTTATATACATTAACTTAACCCAGAGATCATAGGCACAAGGTAGGTATTATTATAATATCAATGTAAAAGGCAGGATGCTATCATTGTCACAATTCCAAAGATAGAGAAATTTGGGCACAAAGAGTTAAATGATATGTCCGAGACCCCAGAGCCTGGATTAGAACTGGGATTTTCACCAGGCAGCCTGCTGTTAGCCACTGCCAGCAGGGACGACAGGGATGGCAAGAGAGGAAAAGTGTGCTTCTGCAGGCCAGGGCAACAAGAGGTGACCCCATTAGCTTGAGGGGCACATCATGCCAAGACCAGCTGTATTTGACTGGGTGACTCACCTCCCAGGGACTGATGACATTGGGAGAGATGAATAATCACCATGAAGGTGCATCTTAGTTACCCCAATTTCACAGATGACGAAACAGGTTCAGAGGGGTAAAGGGAGTCTGTCTCCCAAGGTCCCATGGCTAATGTAAGGTGGTGCCGTGACAGTAGCCCAGGTGTGTCAACTTGGCACACCTTGCAGCCAACCTCAGGTGCCAGGCAGGCATGGGCTTCATATAAAATCATAGCCATAGCCAGATATCTATACAGGTGAGACCCCAAATAAGAATCTGGTTTAAAAGCTTTAGAAAATATGGAAAAAATAGCCCTCAATGAATAAATCACTCACTCTAAGGGAGAGGAGAGGTGAATGGCACCTCTCTGATTACCTGTCACAGCAATTATCATCATCTCCCTTTTGCCTGGACAGACGCTGGTGCCTGTGGTAGGGTCCTGCACCGAGGACAGCAGTTGGACAGGGTTCCTGCTAATGAAGACTCACAGGACTCAGAATGACAATACTTACACAGCTACGGTTCTTCACAGGAAAAGGTACAATGTTGCAACTCACTAAAACAAGATTATGTTTTCTAGCCAAAGGCTGCCCTGTAGCAAGAAGTCAGGAGAAGCCAGGCATGGGCTCCACCAGTCCCCGCCTTGAAGCGCCGTACCAGGATGCACCTCTCTGTCAGATCAGGGACCACTGACTTGTGCACGGAACCCCTCAGAGCCAGGACGCCCTAAGTGGTGTCCGGTCTGTGGTTTCTTCTCTCTGGCTGCTCATGTAGGCATATTCTTGCTATGTAACCAGCCCCAGCGGCAGAGCCTTCCAGGGTTCTCACCAAGGCTGGGTACAAATCATTAATCTCATCACTATCAATAAATAATGCAGACAAGTTGGTACAAACTACCCTGAAACTCCTCAGACATGTAGGTGCAAAGTAACACTATCAATCAGTGTATTTCACTCTTTAACTAGTGTTCAGCGCCATGCAGGCATAGGCCCTTAAGCCACAAAGACAAGAGAAACAGATTCATAAGCATTAATCCAAATAGGCTGAAAGGATGGACGATGCTTAATAAGGGCTCCTTGCAAGGGGACAAAACTTTACTGCCCCAGAAGAGGCACATGAGAACGTCTTAGGGCTTCTTAATGTGTGACAGTTTAGTGTGAATGTTGTGGGTGATTGCCAAAAAAGCTAATATGCACTCAGGTTGCATTAACAGGAGCTTAGACTATACATGGGAGGAGGCGATAGTCTTGCTCAACTCTGTGCTAGTCAGATGCCACCCAAACCCTTGAGCTTTGTTGCTCTGGTCACTTGGCAGTAGCTGTGAATTGAAAAACTGCAATGCCCTTGGAGGAGACAATGACAGAAGATGTGAAAGGAGTGTCAGAGGAGGCACAGTTGGAGGAAATGAGAATGCTGGGCCTGGAGAAAGGATGGCTTAGGGGAGTGTGGACTTGTTGCTTTCAGAGTGATTTCGGCCATGGAGTCTGGCTTTGGCTGATTTCAGAGTCATAGTTTTCAACAGTCATTGTAAAAGAGGCTTTGGCATGATGATACTTGGAGATGTATCTGAAAAGCTCCTTGTGGAGCTGGCTTCTCAGATGGAAGGCAGAGTAGTGTGCGTGTTTGGCTCCTCTGTCCTCACTTTGTGACAGGGAAGCACCCAAAGGCGTTTGCATTGGCCAACTTTTCCTGGAACTGCCTGCAAGCACGAATGTATGGCATCACATGGGCTGGGCATAGGGTAACAAGGCGGCCAGGATCTTGGAGTGCAG
>CM052443.1:112663601-112713993 GCA_028533085.1 Varecia variegata
GGGGGGGCTGGGGAGAGGCCGGAGCTGTGTGGAGCCAGGTTTATGTAATAAAGGGATCTTGCTGGGGCCAGCTGGCTGGGTCCATTCATCTTGGCGTTGGACTGCATTCATTCCCCTGTCCCCCATCTCTTCGCCCTTGATGGGATTCTGGATGTGTCTCCACCCTGCCTTCCAACGAGTCTGGGAGGCTCCAGAGCAGGACAGCATCGTGCTTAAGAACAAAGACCTGGGGTCAGGTGGCCCGGGTTCAAACCCCAGATGTACCTTTTTTTCCAGGGGGCCCCGTCTTCAGAGGAGGCCCCAGCTGTGCCTTTTATAGGCTGCATGGCCTTGGGCAAGTTATTATATCTAACTCTTCTGAACCTCATCTATAAAATGAGAGTAATAGAAAGTACGTGCTTCATAGACTGTTGAGAATCAAGTGAGATAATGCATGTAAAGTGCGTGGTATGTAGGAAGTGCTCAATAAATATTAGTTTTTATTATTGTTAATTATTAACGTGAAAAGTCTGGGCAAGAACATCCCTTTCCTACCCCCCCCCAGGGGGGCTCCAGTGGACAAAGACTCACAGCATCTCTGCTCTGGCCACTTGTGCCAGGTGTCCGAGTTTGGGGCCTTGCCCCTTAGCAGCAGATGGCCTTCAGGGGACACTTGAAGACACACTGGTTGTCAGCTTAGAAACCCACCCAGAGAGGATGACAAGGGGCATTTCATCCATGCCACATGGCCAGTTGCCATTCCGCCTGGGCGGGTGCCAGCAGCTCTACGTGTCTCGTGTAGGGAGGGAGGTGAGTAGGTCAGAGGGGCTCCCGAGGTGGGGCTCAGGGAAAGGGCCACATGGCTTCCTGCCCCCGCTTCTTCTCCCGCCAAGTGGCTCTTCCCATTCTATGCTGTCTATAGTGAATAGTACTTCATGATAATAAGAGGATTTCAGTGATTAAAACATAGAAGGTATACTACTAAGAGAATCTTTTAGCAGTGGTTTACTTTAGCTTAGAACCTGGGGACAGACAGGTGGGAGAAAGGATTAGAAAGCAGGATTTGAAGAGAAATGAAAGGTCCTTGGGTCTTAAGGAAGAATAAGGGTCTGAAATCGAAGCCAACCTGAAACGGCATGGCGGAGCTATAGAATTCTTGGAACATGGTGAACACCTGTGCCGTCTCACGGTCTGGTTCAGCTCCCTTGCCTTACAGGCAGGGAAACTGAGGCCCAAGGGTCAGGAAGAGACCGAGCAGAGTTACCTGGTATGGGGCTTGGGTGAGGATGATGAGGAAGACTGACCATTTCATCCTCTCAGCGCCCTGTGATGAAGGCGCTCTTCTTCGTAGCCTTGTTTTACAGCAGAAGGAACTGAGGCTCAGAGCCCAGGCCCACAGGTGGTCTTGTCAGGCTCTAAATTTTGACCTTCTGACTCCAGGACCTGCTATGGAAGTATTATGCTATGGAAGTATTATGTTGCCAGCACCCAGGTTCTCAGTTTCCCTCAGCGGCCCATCTGTTTGTTCATATATCCATCCATCTGTCCATTTATCCATCCATCCGTCAATCCACTCATCCATTCATCCATCCATCCATCCATCCATCCATCCATCCCGCCATTCATCCATCCATCCATCCATCCATCCATTCATCCATTCATCCATTCATCAATCTATCCATCCATCCATCCATTCATCCAGCCAGCCATTCATCCATCCATCCATCCATCCATCCATTCATCAATCTATCCATCAATCCATTCATCCAGCCATCCAGCCATCTCAGAATGTTGACTGAGAGCCCCTTAGGTGCCAAGTGCTGCCTTTAGCCTTCATTGTGGCCTTTGCCTGCGGCGACAGGAAGAGAGCGTTTGGCACTCAGGGGCTAGCTTGCTGAGCTCAGGGGAGGGGCCCTGAGGACCTGACCCAGTCCCCAGTTCTGGAGGTAGCCCCCTTCCCTGCCGAGAGGAAGCTCGGGAGCCCATTTCTGCAGACGCTGGCAGACACAGCTCAGCCAGCTGAAGGGGGTCCGGTGGCCCGGCAGAGACAAGGTCAGGAAGCCTTTCCATAAACACTCTGGACACCCTCCTCTTGCTCTGGCAAGCCGCACCGATGTAATTACTGGGCGGATGTGACCTGGCCAGACCACGGTCAGATGTCCAAATGCTTCGCCAGAGGACAGAGTTTGCAGGGATGCCTTGATTACTTCTCAGGCTCTCCCCAGAGCCACACAGGGAGGAGGAGGAGTCGGCGGAAATGCCATCTCCCTCTGATAGCAGAAGATAGCAGCCCTGTCCTGCTCCCGCCAGAGCGAAACCTCAGGTGGGGGAAGGGGACTGGGTGGCTTCCTGAGGAGCTGGTGAAACCAGTCAGGCCCCCTGAACATCCTTATCATGCTCCGTGGACATGTCCATTCCTGTCACCCTGGTCCCTCTCTTATGGGACTGCTTCGCGGAGGAGATGGCTTTTCAGGTAGAGAAAAAGGAATATGACAAGTTATTGCTGGGCAACCTCTGACACTCTTAGCACTAGCGTTTGGTGATTATCATTATTTTAAGTGCTAGTAGCTATCGTTTGAAAGTGCTTATTTTGTCCCAGGCACTTTTCAAAAAGCGTATACACTCATGTAATAGTTACAACTTCCACCTGAGGTTGGGACTATTATTATCCCATGTAATAGGTGGGCAAACTGAGGCACTAAAGTCACGGGGTTAGTAAGTGGCAGAGCTGGGATTTGAACCCAGGAAGTCTGTCTCCAGAATCTGTGCTTTTACCCTGATATGCAAGATCATGCAGCCAGACAAGGTGTTGCAATACACGCTGGATGGCTCCAGCGCTGCCCTCAGCCACCATCATGGGGCAGTGTTATTTTTAGATGAGTGAACAAGTGACCAGGTAGCTGTGGGTGGCCCGTCCACACTGCCTGTGCACCTGGGGCTGTCTGGGGCTGGGCTGGAGCAGGCCCTGACTGTGTCTTCTCCCTTCTTCCCGCCCTCTCAGATGTGGACGTCCTCCAGCGGCTTGGCCTCAGCTGGACAAAGGCGGGGGGCGGCCGGAGCCCGGCGCCCACGGGGGTCATTCCATTCCAGTCGGGCTTCATCTTTACGCAGCGGGCCCGGCTCCAGGCCCCCACGGCCGCCGTCATTCCTGCCGCCCTGGGCACAGAGCTGGCGCTGGTGCTGAGCCTCTGCTCCCACCGGGTGAACCATGCCTTCCTCTTCGCCGTCCGCAGCCGGAGGCGCAAGCTGCAGCTGGGCCTGCAGTTCCTCCCCGGCAAGACGGTTGTCCACCTGGGGCCCCGGCGCTCTGTGGCCTTCGACCTCGACATGCACGACGGGCGCTGGCACCACCTGGCCCTCGAGCTCCGTGGCCGCACGGTCACTCTGGTGACGGCCTGTGGGCAGCGCCGGGTGCCTGTCCCGCTGCCTTTCCACAGGGACGCCGTGCTCGACCCCGAGGGCTCCTTCCTCTTTGGGAAGATGAGCCCGCACGCGGTCCAGTTTGAAGGTGCCCTGTGCCATTTCAGTATCCACCCCGTGACGCAGGTCGCTCACGATTACTGTACCCACCTGAGAAAGCAGTGCGGCCGGGCTGACACGCACCGGCCCCAGCTGGGACCCCTCCTCCCCCAAGACTCTGGCGGACCCTTCACCTTCCAGACCGACCTTGCCCTGCTAGGCCTGGAGAACTTGACCACTGCCACACCAGCCCTGTCTCGGCCAGTAGGCAGGGGGCCCAGGGTGACTGTGGTGCCCGCCACGCCCACCAGGCCCCTAAGGACTAGCCCCACAGCCTCTCACCAGCATACCGCAGCAGGAGGCCCAGCCCGGACCCCACTGCCACCTGCCAAGCTGTCAGCCAGGAACACACCTGCCCCTGTGCCCCCGGCCTCTCTGGCCGGCTCCACCAGAATTCCTCGCCCTGCAGCCACCCAACCATTGCAGAAGATCACAGCCACCCAGATACCCAAAAGTCTCTCTGCTGAGCCTTCAGCCCCTTCTCCTTCTATCGCCCCCATCAAAAGCCCCCATCCTACCTGGAAAACAGCTCCACCCTCATTCACAATGTCAGCCTCACCCACCCAGAAGCTGGTGCCACCCACTTCCCGCCCAATTCCTGCCAAAGTCTCCCGTCCCACGGCAAAGCCGATGCAGAGAAACCCCGTAACACCCAGGCTCCCACCACCCAGTGCCCGGCCCCTACCTCCCACCACTGGCTCCTCTAAAAAGCCCATTCCCACCGTAGCCCAGACTGGAGCCAAGATGACCAGCCATGCCAGTAAGCTGGCCCCTGCCCATGTCAGCACCCACAAGCCACCCCAGCCCGCTGTCTTGCCCCCATCTCCTGCCCCCATGCCTGGCTCCACCAGGGCCACCCAGCCAGCTGCCACGACCGTGCCTCCAACCTCAGGCACCAGAACTCCCCGAACGGCACCTCCCGTCCCCACTCCTGCTTCAGCCCCCACTGGAAGCAAGAAACCCACTGGATCCAAAGCCTCAAAGAAAGCCGGACCCAAGAGCAGCCCCCGGAAGCCTGTGCCCCTCAGACCTGGGAAGGCAGCCAGGGATGCCCCAGCGAGCGACCTGACCCACAGGCCCAGCCCCACACAGGCCCAGCCCCGTCGGCAGACCACCTCGGCCCTGGCACTGGCCCCGGTGGGATTCCTGTCCTCCAGCCCTCGGCCCGCAAGCAGTGGCTACTCGCTCTTCCACCTGGCGGGACCTACGCCTTTCCCCCTGCTGATGGGGCCTCCGGGGCCCAAGGGAGACTGTGGCTTGCCGGTAAGACTGGGCGGGGTCTGCTGCTTGGAGCTCGGGTGACTGGGTCCAGTGGTTGCTCCTGGGGAGGGCAGGGGAAAGGGAGCGACTTAGAGCAGGGAGCTGCTTATGGGCACAACCTTGGCTCTGCCCCCTCCATTAGTGCACGCCCTGCTCCAGACTCGGGTCTGCTGGCCACCCCCAGGTGAAGAGCACCCTGGGCTTTGGTTGGCCTAGGTCCAAAGTCATTCTTTGCGGACCCAACCGCAAAGGTCAAATGGCTTAAGGAAAGCCGCTGGCGGACTGGCCCCGGGTTATGCAGCAAGTGAGCAGCCTCCAAAGCCCGGCTCACGGAGCAGGGCTCCTTCCGGCCCATCAGCTCAGCTGGGAGTTGCGGCAAAGGTCGCACATGGGTAGCCCTGGGTATGTTTTGTTTGGCACGTGCAGTAGTCTTTTTAAAAAATCTAGTAAGTCACTAACATTTTAAACGTGAGAGATTTCTTACAAAAGAGTCGGCAATCAGCTTCTCTTGGAAAGTGGGAGTTGCAGTGGCCCTTGGCTGCCTTTAGGTGAGACAAGCCCATCCTGTCGCTCTGGTCCCCACTTCTCCGACTGGTTCCTCCAGCCAGAGTCCTCCCACCCATTTATGTTACCTGCCCGGCCGGCGCCTCACAGCGTTTGATTTGTGGCTCCTGGTAGAGGAGTTTGGGATGAGGAGGGTGAGCGTGGGCCAGAGGGAACAAGGAAGGGAAAAGAAAGAACATTCCATGTGCTGGAGATGGTCTCAGGGTCGATGCCTCCGGCTTGCCTGGAACCGTCTCCAGGGGCAACGACCTTCCCACAGCTGGAGGCCAGTTCCTCCCAGTGGGGAATGATGGGATGGCGTTTCCAGAAGGCTCAGGCCTTGGCTCTATTCTCCTGCCTTGGAGATGACCACCGTGGGGTGGCCTCCTTCCCGAAGCCGGCTCTCCCCCTGGGCTCCGTGCTTGAGGTTAGGCCTCCTGACCATGTGGAGATGGTGGCAGATGCCGGGAATTCCCAGGCCTCACGAACACACTTAATGAGTTTTAATGATCATTAGGAATAATATTTATCCAGCCTGTCTCCAAGGGGACCGAGAGTCCACTTTTATTATAACCATATTGTAGAACTTATGGAAATTGTATGCATTGCTTTGCAATTATGTCAACATTCTGCTCGAGTTCCGTGTTGTGAAATTGGCCGTGTAGAGAGCTGGGAGCCGCCACTTTCCCCAGGAAAGAACGAGGAGCCCTTTTCACCTCTCTGGGCGACCCAGCCCAGCTCTGGCACCAGGTGCCCGGGGGCCCCGACAGCTCAGCTTCCCGAGCTGTGCGTGTGCTGGGGTCATGGCAGTGAGGTCAAAAGGGAGTGAATTGTCCCCTCCTGACAGAGGGTGGTGAGGTCCATGGTCTCAACCCTGACTACACGGCACGACCCGGCCAAGAGGAGGGGGTCAGCCCTCCCGCCCAAGGCCGCATGTGGTGTGGAGAGAGGGGAAGGCCATGTCCAGGCCAGCAGAGCTGGAGCAGGAGTGGTTTGTTCGAGTGTAGCATCTGCCTGTGGGCCTGCCGTGGGCCTGAATCACATCCTTTTCCCTGGACCTTGGGGCTCTGGGTCAGCAGGAGGTGAGGCCTCCTGCCAAATCTCCTCCCTAGAAGGAGGCACTACAGGAAACCTGATCAGTTGATGGATGCTTGGGTGTCATTCAGTTCAACCTTCTCACCGGTCAGGTGAGGAGACAGGAGACTGCCCGGAGAGGGCCAGGGCTTGCCCAAGGCCACACAGCTCGTGGGAGGCAAAGTTGAGGTTTACATCCCAGACTCTAGACTCCAAGACCAGTACATGTCGTCCCATCCCCCTGAGTGTCCACTCTGAGGCTCTGGGACTCAGGGCTGGGGTCTGGGGGCTTCAGAGATGAGTCAGCTCCTGTCTCTGTCCTCAAAGGAAGGGCTCAATGTCTAAAGAATCTTCTGTTTCAATAACCCGCTAAGTTTATGAGCTGTTTCCATATGTGTGGCATCTCCCTTTGGGACCTCATGGAGGGCAGGATGTCAGTGTTCCTCCCTGCCCTGCGGATGATTGACCGGGTTGGAGAGACAAAGCCAAAGGCACCCAGCATGTTCCTGAAGGAGCTGGGATGCACTCAGGGTCCCTGACTTCCAGCCAGGGCCAAGGCTCTCCCTGCTCCTCCAGCCCTGTCTGCGGAGGGCAAGAGGGAGGACATCAGCCTGCCTGGATGGCATCCCTTCCTCTCACCCTGTGCTGTCCCCTGTCCTCACCCTCCCCCAGCTTGGAACCTAGCCTCACTCCAGTAGGAACCAAGAAGTAGAATCTTTGTCCACTGGGTAGCAGGTGGCCACCTGGTCACTTCTTTTTCACCAGATACCAGAATAACGTAATGGAAGTGGCATCTATGAGCAGCAGGGAAGCACACCGACCTGGGTTCAAACCCTGACTCCACCTTTTATAGCTCTGTGACTCTGATCCACTCTGAGCCTCAGTTTCTGTAGAGTGTAAGATAATGATAGCTCCCACCTCCCTCTTGGGAGGATGACCTGAGCATTTGCAGAGAATCTGCATATAAAGCTGTACTGGAAAGGAAGCAAGTTTTGCTGAGTGACTTTGGGGAAATTCTTTCCTCTCCCTAGGGCTCCCCTGTTACAGGGTGTTGGAAGAGCTCCCCCCTTAGAAATGACTGGGACCTTTCAGTGCCTGGGAGGGGTGCAGTGGCTGTGTCTGCATGTGCAGGCCTGGTCCTCGGGGCGCTCGGGGTGCAGGAGATCGGCTGGCAGAGGCTGAGACAGAGCTCTGGGCTGAGGCCTGCCGGGAGTTGTAGCTGCCGAGCGAGGGAGCTCCGTGGGAGCCCCGGGCGGGGGGAGCATGGAAAAGCTGAGCTTGGCCCCGGGTGAGTTGGGGCGGGGAGGCCACGGTTCACAGAGCTGCACAGAAGCTGCACAGAAGCTGCACAGAAGCCCCACGCCCGGGAGGAGGCGAGTCAAGGCCTTATTTATTCATGGTCAGGCCACTGGCATTTGCACGTGCTTGCACTTTTTTCCAGCGTCACCTCGGGGAGACCCGGCTAAGGGCCTGGCCCACAGCAGATGCTCTGTGACTGTGTGAAATGAATGAAGGGATTTGATCCTTACAAAACAGGTTGTCCTGACTCCCAGGCCGGACTCCTTGAGGTTACACAGAACTCTCCTGTCAGGGGAATGAGGAGGGGCTGTGCATACTACAAAAGCACGCAGGCTTTGGATTTGGAATGACCTGAGTTTGAACCATTCCCTTATCCTGCCATCTGTTCATCTTTGCACAAAGGTTGATTGAATTTCTAGGGGCCTGGTGCTGTGTGATCTTTGGCAAGTCGCTTAACCTCTCTGAGCCTCAGTTTCTGATTCTGTTTCCGTAAAATGGGGACACACTACCACCTACCTTTTCAGGATTGTTGTGTAGATTCGGTGGGATGAGGGATGTCAGCACACAGCACTAGAGCCTGGGTCCTAGTGGACTGTTGTGGCTGTGATCGTGGACTGCTGGTGGGTGTTGAGGTCGGGACAGAGTTGCACTGAGAGAACCAGGAGGGTTTGGATACAACCTCACACTTGCTTGGAGAACTGTGCTATGAAAATATTAACTGACCTGGGGCTAGTCGGTAGAGCAGGGACAGTCCAGGAGCCTGAATGGGTAAGAGTACCATGACATGTGTCAGCTGGGCAGGAGGGGCTTTTGCGTAGGACTGCCCCCTCTTTTCCCACCTCTGCACCCAGGGCGTCTCTCAGAGCTTCTTGACTTGTTTTCATTTGCTCTCTTTTTCCCCAGCAGCCCACCCCAGGTCGTAGCTGGAGGGGCATCTCGTTGTGTCTCCAGGGCCTTCACGCTTTTGTCTGGGGGTAGATCTTGAGATATTCACCCCTTATGCGGGCATCATCGAGGACTCAGGAGAAGGGAGGGGTGTTTTGCTTTGTCTTTAGCATATCATGTTTGAGCACCTACTGCATGCCAGGTCCTGTGCTAAGCAGTTAGCATGCGGTGCCAGTCAGCTCCAGGCAGGGGCCAGTCACCAGGGAGAGTTTAAGGGAGAGACGATTTCCAGAGGTGTGGGCAGTGTCACAGGGACCAGCAGGGGCCGGTGAAGCACACGGGGCCTAGAAACTGCAGGAAACTGTTACCGCTCCCAGCCCTGAAGGTCCCAGGGGAAGGAAAGGTGTTTCCAGAACCCAGCGAGAGTTCAAACCTTGAGCAGGGGTCTCCCCGACAGGGTCTGAAGCCAAACTAGAACATGGTGGGGAGGGAGCAGGGAGAGAAATACCCCGTCCTCTTTCTCCTCCTCTGTAGTCTCTTGCTGAGGTCTCCCACGAGCAAACTCAGCCAGCAGCCAGAGGGCAAGGAAGCCTGCGCGTGCAGTCTAGAGGTCACCTCCCCAGGACACAGCCTGGGTCTGGGGAGTAAATGGAGAATGACCGGCGTGCACACATGTTATCCCAGAAGGCAGATGTGTCATCTCCATTTCGCAGCTGGGCAAACTGAGGCCCGGGACACAGAGAGATGAAGTCACTTGCTCAAGGCCATACTGAGCTGTGTTTACACCAAGAAGCTCTGTGCTAGCAGGTCCTTCCTAGGACAGAGACTGGGGAAGGCTCAGTGCCCTGTGGGAATTCTTGGGAATGATTGCGAGCTCAGATGGTTAGAGATGGGAGGGCCCTTTGAGACCCCTGCCCACCCCCATCAGGCTACAGACACAGAGCAGAGGCCCAGTGACCAAAAGGTCATTGCTTAGGGTCACATGGCAGTTAGCAGCACACCTCGGGTCTCCCAAATCTCAGGCCTGTAAAATCTCTCATTGCCTACTGCCAGGGGAGATGCCAGCCAGGACTTGCTTCCTTCTGCAGGGCTTGGCAGGCGAGCCGTTACAGCTGGACACAAGGGTGGACTTGTTCCGTGGGATGGGGCTCCCCTAGGCCAGGACCCTTGGGGGAAGCCCAGAGTGGGGCTGCTTGGTTGTTTCCATGGCTCTGCTTGCGTGCGTGCGGAGCCCGGGCCTCCTCTACCTCCCCCAGACGGGCCTGCAGCCCCCGCTCCGCTCCCCCTCGGCTCTGAGCCCTCTCAGAGGCCCCGTTGTTTGCAGCGTGGAGTGGAAAATCCCACCCTGGCCTCGTGAATCATCCCAGAGTCACCCTCTCAGGCTTCAGGCCCTGGAAAGAAATGGCAGCATTTTTCCACCGCACGGAGAACAGGCAGGGTCTCAGATCGGGGCAGGGGAGGCCCTCGCTCACCCACCGACGCCATGAGCACTGAGTGGGGAAGGGTCAGGCCCGCGGCTGGAGCTGGGCGGCTGGTGGCCCCGGCCCAGGTTGTTGGAGTGGAGGAGTTGGCCAGGCCGCAGCTGGGGCCTGAGCTGCCATGTCAAGGAGCCGGCCTGTGGGCTGACATCACCAGGCTGGGCCCTGCGTCCCGACTGGCACTCACAGTCTGCTCTGCAGATGTTATGGATGAGGTCAGACTCCGGCCTGGATGCCCCATTTCTGGGGCAGAAGAAACGCCAAGAAGGTGTGTCCAGGCCTCTGCGGCCGCAGTCCCACTGGGATCCATGAGGGAGCTGCACCGCACGGAGCCTGTCCCTCCCTGGAGTCCTGGATGTGCCCTTCACCCCTCTGGGCCTTGTGAGATGGGAGCCCACCTTTCCTCTCCCCGCTGATAACCTAGTGGAGGAAATTACTCCCCAACCCCCCAACTCAGGAAATGCCGGTGCTGGATGTTCACAGATGGCCACAGAGGGAAGGGACTTACCCAAGGTCATACACTTAGTGAGAGACACATCTGACCAAGATTGTCTGTGTGCAAGCTGCCAAAATAGGAGAACAGGTCCAGTGGTCCTGAGTTTTAACCAGGCTCTACCTCTTGTTGCTGTGTGGCATTGGGCAAGTCACTCTGCCTCTCTGAGCCTCTCTGATTTCTTATCTGTTGAAAGGGCCTGGTATGCTTACAGTAAGGCTTAGCCTTAGCCCTTTGCATTTCCCTTAAATTCTAAGTCACCTAGGAGATTTAGGTCTAGGAGGGTCTTCTAGGAAGGGACATCTTTTGCTGTGCCCCAGAAACAGATGTGAAGGAGGGGGGCTTAACATTTTGAGTCAGGGCATTCCCAGGAGATTGCTAAACAGAAATAACAGCTAACATTTTTTTGAGCATTAACTGGGGGCCAGGCACCGGGCTTAGCACTATTTGTAGATTATCTGTTGGCTAGTTGCTATTATTATCCTCATTTCACAGTTATAGAAGTGAAGGCTTGGAGACTGGAGATAGTTTATCCAAAGCCACCCCCCTAGTAGGTGGGGGTGCCCGGTGGGAACCCCGGCCCCAATCTTACACCATACTCTACCACTCCCGCCAAAGCCAGCTGGGGAGGAGAGGGTGTGGACTGGCCTGGGGTCGTGAGCCTGCAGAGTCCGACAGAGGACCAGAGACCACCACCCAGCCCTGGAGCTCTGGGTGGAAGGAAAGCTGCCACCAAGTTGGTGGAGGTACGGGGATGCTCAGAGGTGGCTGGGACTTGCCTGAGGTCACGAAACAGTCCCTCCTCCCTTCCCTCGGGGCTCTTGCCCAGTGGCTGTGGGCCCTTGGTGCCCATATCTGCCTGCCTGGATCTCTCCTCTGATTCTTCTTCCCGGACAAGCCAGCACGCGGTGTTCACAGGCCAGCGCTGTGAGCCGACGCTGCCCGGCGTGAGATCTGGATTAATTACCAGCCAAACCGTACTGGGTTTTCAACACCGATTTTGAACGCTGGGCAGGAAACCTGGAATCTCGTTGATGGTTATTGGAAACAAATGAATTCCCCAGGCCTCACACATCCTCGAAAGCCTGGCTTCCTTCGAAGGCTGCAGGCTCCCTTCTTCACATCAGGCACTTAGTTAATCCTCATTACTCCTTCGGGGGAGGTGAGACAGTAGCTGTCGGACCATTTTAAAGGGGGGCATCTGAGACTCGGACAGGTGGAAGGAATTGCACAAAGTCCCCAGCTGTTCAGCAGTAAACCCAGGATTTGAACAAAGGGCAGCCCGGGGCTTAGTGAGTCTGCTCGGCTGCCTCCCTTCCTGTGTGAAAGGAAAAGAGATGAGGCCAGACAGGTGCTCCTTAAATGCCAAGCCTCGGGGTTAGACCTTTCTCTTGTGGGAAATGGGGAGCCATTAAATGTTGTTGAGCAGGGGAGTGCCCGTGGCCAGGCGAATGTGGCTGTGTGGAGGAGGACTGGAGAGGGCCGGGAGTGGAAGGGAGAGTGAAGGCAGGGAGACCACGGAGGGGCAGGTTCTCGGGGAGCAGTGATGGAAGCTGGACCAGGCTATTGCCTGGGGAACCGATCAAACATTTGAGTGCCAATGATGTAGCAGGCACAGTGTCAAACATTTACTGTGTCTCCTATCATCCTTGAAACAGTCCTACGAGGAGGATATTA
Source organism: Varecia variegata (assembly GCA_028533085.1). Taxonomy (NCBI): domain Eukaryota; kingdom Metazoa; phylum Chordata; class Mammalia; order Primates; family Lemuridae; genus Varecia; species Varecia variegata. The sequence continues at coordinate 112,675,809 of CM052443.1, forward strand.
TGGCCCCCGCTTTTATTAAATGCTTGCCCAAACCTGGCTGGGCAGTGGCAGCACAGGATTTGAACCCAGGGCTGTCTGATTCGGAAGCCTGTGCTTGTGCTCTTTGCTGCACTACCTTTCCATGGTGCAGGGGTGCTGAGTGTGACTTTGGCCAAGTCTCTGCTCTGCTCCGACTCTGCAGAGAACTTGGCTGAGCTCTGAGGTCTCTTGCTGTTTTCTGTTATCAAACGTTTGGCTGAGCCCTGGGATAGATGACTCATATCCCATTATTTCCTTTGAGGAAACCATGATGCGATGGGAGAGACAGGCTTCTAACCAGATAATTCCCCAAATAATATAGTAGTTTTTAAAATAGAAGGAAAGAGGGAACTTGGCCCAACTTGGGGAAGAGATCAGGGGCGACTTCCTGGAGGAGGTGACACCCTAAGTTAGCTGGGTGATAAAAGTCAAGGGCTTCGAAAACTAAGAAACCGCAGCTACAAAGACCCGAAATCTCCAAACAGCATGAGTTCCTCAGGGTGGGGATCTCAGGAGACCCCATCTTTTCAACTGTGGGGTGTTCCTGCTCAGAGCTCTGGACAGAATAATTAAATGCTGCCACTTGACACTGTCTGACACTGTCTTCTTGCTCTCTCTTCAGGGTCCCCCTGGGCTACCTGGGATACCTGGACCCCCCGGTGCACGAGGGCCTCGGGTGAGTAATGCACACTGTCCTCTGGAGCTCTGGCTGGCTCTTTGGCCTGCATCCCACTGCCCCTGAAGTCGCAGGCTTGCCACGTGTCCTCAGACTCTTCCCTGCCCCTCCCTGGCACCTGTTTTCCACTTTGTCCACTGGGGTGAACTTGGGGCTCTTGGGGGTGCTGTGTGGACAGACATGGCATGGGATAGTGATCACCTCTTGCAGGTCTCAGTTGTCCACTGTGGGTATCACCCTTTGCGGCCTGGGGTGGGGAAGGGGTTCCTGAAGCCCACGTCTCCTGAGCTGACGGGCTTCAGAGTTTGTTCAGGAGAAAAAACAATGACTTGGGAGGATGTGACCCTTGCATTCCTTTTCCCATTTTGCAGGGCCATCCTGGGGTAGGGATGCTGACATAGGCACCTGGAAGGGCCGGAGGGGGGAGCCCCCCATGCTGGAGAGAGGCTGGAGGACAGCTCGCAGGGCTGCAGTAGCTGATGTGAAAATAGCTGCTGTGTGTTGTGCCTGGCTTATCACTTTATGCTGCCTTATTTGACCCTCCCACCCAACCCTGAACCCCCAGGGGCCAGTGTGATCATTCTCATTTTGGGATAAGGAAACCGAGTAGGAAGTGGCAAAGCCAGGACGGGAACCCAGGCTCTTAACCATATGCTGGAACCCGGAGGGTCCTGGTGCAGGGAAATCTGCCTCCTTCCCTAGAGGCCTGGGACCAGCGACACCCGACATCTGTGCCCAGGCTGAATCAGCCTTTCCCACGCTGGGTGCCTGGCGAGGCCCTGGCAGAGATAGCTGCCTGGGGCATATTTTTAGCTCTGAGCCCAGCGGATGGTTCTGGTTATGCAATTACCCAAGCTCTAGTTCCCTCCAGACCTGGCCCTGTGTTCCCTGGGCCCAGGGCTCTGGAATCTGCTGTCTGAAGCGGCATTTCCTCCTGGCTTTGGAGCCTTCATGAGGCACATGCCCTGGGGACTACATAGGTATTGCAGATGCTGCTAGTCCAGGAGAATGTGCAGCCTGGGACCGGGATGAGGCCCTTGACCAGCACTCCAGGCCCAGGCAGTTGGCCCCCTTCCTCCAAACCCCTCCCAAGCCCCCCGATCCCTGCACCTACCCTGGCTGTCCTCTCTACCGGGCATCTCGCTTCTGCAAGCTCCTCCTCCGTTCACGGCTAAGATCAAACACCACCTCCATTCTTGATGACCACCCCCTTCTCGGGGCTCCTGCAGCAGTTGATCTGCCCCGTCTGGCTGGCCCGGGTCACTTTCTGAAAGCTCTTACTGACTGTTGAGCCGTTTGCTGAGTTGCACGTGCATGATCTCATTCCGTCTTCCTAGCCATCCTGACAAGTCGGTTCCAATATGTTTCCCACTGGACAGATGAGGGAACAGGCTTAGAAAGGTTCAGTTCCTTTGGATGAAGTCAAACAGAATAAATGCCAGAGCCAGGACGGCACCCAGGCAGTCTGACTGCAGAGCCCACTATCTTAACCATCTATTGTGCCAACGTTCTGTCTATTCAACCGAGTACCCCCCACTCCTGCCCGGCCCCAAGATAAGCCTTAATTACCTCTCTCTCTTAAACGATGCCTAGTGGAGTGCTCTTCATGCAGGAGGTGCTGGGCAGTTGGTTGGTAAAGTTTCTAATCTGGAAGTCCAGAACATTTCTACCAAGAAGCTGTGTGATCTTTGGCCAGTCCCTTCCCTCCTCCAGGCCTCAGTTTCCCTAGCTATAAAGGCTGGGATCATGGTAAGGCATTTCCAAGGTTCCCCCCAGCCCTGGGCGAATGACTCTTCTGACAGGCTTCCAGGCTGTCTGCCTGCCCCAACCCCCATCATCCTGTTTCTAGACTGGAAATTCCATAGATCATAAAATTCCGAAGATAATAGAATGCCGGATTAAACAATCCTAGGTCTTCTCTGCACAGATGGTGGCTCAGGGGCTCAGGGAGGGGCAGGGTCTTACCTGAGGTCACCCAAAGTGCTGTGGCATACCCCTTCCCTCTTCCACATGCTCCCCCAGCCCACTGAGGGGTGTTGGGGAAGCCCTGAGCCCTCCCCCACCCGGCTCTCTGGGCTGCAGCATTTATAGAACCGGTCTGCTTGGCTGCAGGTCAACTATGTGCCTCGTTTCTCTGCAAGGCAGTGGCTGGAGAGGGCTGGGGAGGTGGGGGCGGGAAAGCAGGAAGCCCCCACCTTCACAAGCTGCAGATGGGGTAGCTGAGTGCTCCAGCCCACCCTCTGTGGGGCAGCTGGGGGCATAACTGGGGAGAGGCAGCCACCCTTGACCTTGCGCAGCCCATGCCTCTTTCTGGGGGGGCTGGGTGTCAGTAACTCCTCCTCAAACACCCCCACCCAGCCTTTGCCCAATTCCAGCCGAGCTCTGTGTTTAGAACCCGGGGGCCTGGGCTGGAGTGAACATCGGAAGTTTTCCGGATTCCTGAGTGACCCCTGGGTCCCAGTCATTCATAGGAGAGATGGGGAGACTGAGGCTGGGGTTGTGGGGTGAGGCTCGGATTAGGTCTTGACACTTCCCGGTTCCATCCACGTGCCAGGAGACCGTGTTTGGTGGACTGGTGAGGACAGGAGGGCTGGTTATTTTAGAGGGAGGGTCACACGTGGCACTCAGAAGTTCCCCAGGCTGAGCGCACTCTGGACACTGCTCCTTCCTGATGCATTCGGAGAAGGGGAGGGTCCCAGTTCAGGCATCGAGGAAGAACGGAAGAGGGAGGTGCCTTGGTTGGAATGTGACAGGCTGCAGCTGGGAAGCTGGCCTCGGCCAGGAAAGGAGGAAGCAGTTCATACACAGCCCGATGAGTCAAGAGGGGCAGGGATGAGGGCAGCGTGTCTAGAGGCTGGTGGGGTGGGGGGACCAGCGGACCCCTTGAGGTGCCTCTCCCCGCCCCTAATGCTCCAGATCATTCCTGCTGGGCAAAGACCCTTGAGTATTACCTGACTCTCGGGGCTCTATTTCTATTACTGGGCTGGAAGACTCTAGCCCAGCACCCTTGCTGGAGAAAGTGGACATAACAGGACCCAGCTGTTGCAGGGGGATTCGGATCTGGCCTGGGAAAACCCAGTGTCATGAACGAGCTCTGGACTTGAAGCCAAGCCCAGGACCCTGATCTCGCGTGGCCATGACTCTGCTGTATGACCTTGACCAAGGTCCTCCCAGCTGCTCTGTGGTCTCTGGGAGGACCTTGCAAGCTTGCAGCTTGGAGGAGTCTAAGGGAGAGCTCTGACCACATGTTGTAGCCGCAGGAGGAGTGCACCTTTGTTCACAAGAGGTCAAGTGCACCCTTCCTTGAGCTCTCAAGTCCAAAGGCTCAAACAGAAGTCCATTTGGAGTCCAAAACATAAAGAAGCCACTTGAGGCTGAAGGAGTCCTAGAAGGTTCCCTGGAGGAGATGGCATTTGAGTCAGGCCTTGAAGGATGGGCCAGGGTTCAGCCAGAGAAAGGGGATGGGAAGGCATGCCAGATGGTTGGAACAGCGTGGGAAAGGTGGTGAGGAGAGAGAATACCAGGTGTGCTGGAGAGAAATGAACAGCTAAGCGTGGTTTGAGCCCAAGGAAGCTGGGAAGGACTGATGGGACCAGGCTGAGGGAGAGGTGGCCAAATTCAGGGGTCTAGGACTTTGTGGTCAGACATATCTGAGATCAAAGCCCAGCTCTGCCTCTCAGCAGCTGGGTGACTTGAGGCAGCTATAAACCTCTGTGAGTATCATCTTCCTCATTTCAAAATAGGAATAATGGTGGCACCTACTTTGTGGGTTAATGGGATAAGATGAGATGACACGTGGGAGGTGCTTCGTGCAGGGCCAGGCATCCAGGGTCGCTCCTAAGAGCAGGCTGAGTAGCCGTGATGGCCTTGCTGAGACTTGGCTTGGAGAGAAGATACTTAACCAGTGGGTGGAGGGAAGGGGCCAGGCATTGCAGTCAGAAGTGGGATGGCCCCTATTTTCTGTCACCTTTTTGTTTTTGTTTCTTTTCCCCTTGCAGGGGCCTCCTGGGCCTTATGGAAATCCAGGTCTCCCTGGCCCTCCCGGAGCCAAAGTGAGTATTTGCTGGAGATGTGGCCATGGAGTGGGTGCTGGGCTGGGGCCGTGCTTGGGGTGCTTCCCAGGGGCTCCTGGTGGGAGGGCTCCAGGGTCTCTGTGGAGGACTCCCATCCAGGCCAGAGGCACCCCCTGGAGCCCCTTCCCAGGGCTAGGCCCTGTGCCAGGCCCAGAGACACGCTGGGGAGTCCCGGGTTCAACTCCTGGTTGTGAGGCTGGAGGAGCAGGGCAGCTAGAACCCAGAGCCCTGGAAGGGTAGCGGGCAGAAAGGTAATCTGCTGCTAAATCAGGACGGCCTTGAATGTCAGACTAAGGACATAAGGTTTACTGGGTTGTAAGATGCACCCTGAGGAGGGACGTGGAAAGATTGCTGGATGCCACAGGAGGATGAATTGCGGGTGGGGCCCAGAGCCGGGGAGACCAGGGTGACGCAGGGGAGAGGGGAGGCTAGCCTGGGCCCCTTAGGGGTGGGGAGGAGGTGGGTAGAGAGGATGGTGGTAGGTGTGAGGGGAGAGATGGCCACTCTGTAGCATCAGCCTCGGTGACTGAGCTGGGACCCCAGGAGAAGGAATGAGATGACGTGTGTGGAAACCTGCAGCCAGCCAGGTTCTGAAACGCAGGAGCTCTGTGAGCTGGAGATAGAGCCAGTGTGTGTTGGGGAGCGAGTAGCTGGCACAGAGATGCCGCCTCCCCTCAGGAGCCTTCTAGGAATACGCCAGTCAGTGTTTAATGAGATCTCAGCAGCTGGTGCTCTGATGACGCAGGAGACCCCAGCTGCTGAGCTCCTGGGGCTGGAGCTCGGGCAGAGGGCAAGGTCGTCGGGGCACAGTACTGGAAGTGAGCAGCTCAGAGGAGCGCCAGGGGCCAGCAACATTTCGGTTGTGGGGAAGGAGGCTCGAGGAGAGGCTGGAGAGATGGGAGGATCAGAAGGATGATGCAAAGTCCCGGAAGCTAAGACAACAGCGACTGTGCCCAAGGAGCTGGGAGGGCCAGGGAGGGCCTGCGTCCTCTGTAGGGTAACCAGAGCACCCCGGGCTTTGGTTGGCCCAGGTCCAAGGTCATTCTTTGCTAACCCAGCTGCAAAGGTGAATGACTTAAGGAAGGCCATTGACTGACTGGCTCCAGGCCATGCAGAGTGAACAGCTGAGTGGCCTCCAAAGCCCGGCTCTCCTGACTCTGGACTATCAGTTTGTCTGGTGACCTGACCTGATCTTGGGACAACGGTTGCAATGGGTAGCCCGGGATACACGGATATACGGTGCCCGCATCCGGTGTGGACGCTTTGCACAGAGCTGCAGGAGAAGCAGCTTCAGCCTAGGACTGTGACCCTACGGCCAGGGCTGGGCTCGGGCTGCTCCTTAGAAGGCCGGCAGTAGAGGCCTCACAGCAGCTGCCTGGAGGTGCCCTGGGTTGCAACACGGCGCACTGATCGTGATAGCCGCCGTGCACTGAACCCTTCCTGTGTGCCGGGCACTGTGCGTGCACTTTACGTGCCTTGTCTCACTTGTTCCTCACAGAGTCCGATAGGACGGGTAGAGTTACTGTACCCATTTACAGATGGGGAAACTGAGGCATAGGCAGGAAATGGCAGCAGAAGCTGCCCTCAGGTCAGGCAGAGAGAGAGGAACTCCTTTGGAGACTTCTGCTTTGCAGAGGCCGTGGGTCCGTGCAGATGCCGAGGCACCAGCTGTTTTGAATCGCCGGCTTGCCCCCGTTGGCCTGCCTTGGGACAGACCAGTTCCCTCCCACCCCTAGACTGACCCCCTGCTCCTGGGGCAGCAGGTGGTCCATCAGCTGCTTCTCCTGGCCCCCCTCGCCTTTCGAGCGCAGGAGGGGGCCGGCCAGCTGCTTCTCCCTCCATTTTGAGAAATGACCCTGGGTGTGGCCACTGAGGCTCGTCCCCAGCAGGTGAGTCTTCCTGCCGCCATGGAAGCTGGAGATTGTGGACTCGGGGCCTTGTGGACAGGACTCCAGCCTGCTTCTGTGTGTAACAGACAAGGGTGTGGGCTCCAGAAAACACACCGGACTCAGAAGCTGCTGCTCCCATTGGGACTTGCATAAAACACCAAGGGGAAAAGCCATGCCCCTTTGCCCGGACACTTGGCCCTGAGCCCAAGGGTGAGCAGAGGTGGCCCCAGGGCAGGCTGGTTGGGTAGGAGGCCCAGGTTGCTGGGCCTGGGCCCCAGGCTGATCTGTGGCTTGGGCAGGACAGGGTTAAAGCAGGGTCTCTCCCTGCTGGAGTTCATGACTTGGCTGAGACTGGGTGAGACAGTGGTGTGTCCGCATGGATGGGTGGGATCGGGGTCCTCACTGCTCATCAGATCCCCTTTGGGCTTGGGAGGTGACCTGGTGGGACAGTAGGGCCGGCCTCCCCCAGGCCCGTGCTGGCCTCTCCTCTGCCATTGTAGTGTCAGCTTCCAGAGCCTTCTGTGGGGCCACACACCTCTTCCTTCTCCTCCAGCTAACAGACGTGTGCTGAGCACCTACTATGGGCTGCTGCAGTGGGGCCTGGCCTGGGGCGTGGAGCGTGCCCTCTGTCTGCATCAGCCTGTACAGTCACCCCTGCAGGGCATCCAGGGCCTCGGGATCTGTGGCTGGTGGGAGAGAGATCCCCCGGCCAGACTCAAGGGTGGGAGAGACAGGTGGGTTGAGGAAGATCAAGGAAGAGAGAAGCAGAGGTGAGGGACCTCGTCCTCTCGAGGCTGCAGAGCAGCGAAGGGCCGAAGGACCAAGGGCACTTGCCCGGGTCCTGCACTCAGCGGTGGGAAGGCTGTTTCAGGCCCCTGAGTTTGGCTGCCGGAAGGAGATTTGTCAGGATGCCACAGCTGCCGCCGGCCAGAGCCAGGCCTCACCCGTCTGCCTCCTCCAGAGCCCAGAGCTCTGCCCACGAACCGTATGCCCACGTGTCCCACTTCAAATCCGGCAAGAAGAGGGCTCCTCAGCCCTGCAGAGTTGAGTGCCAGGGCTTTGCGAACGAGGCGGGAAAGCCGGAGCCCTGGGAGGGTGGCGTTGGCTGACCCCAGAGGCCCAGGGTTGAGTCACTGGGTTGAATCATGTATCCAGTTGACCCATATTTGTTGCTTCAGGAAAGCACCGTGACTAAGGGTACAGACTCTGGAGCCCAGCGGCTCAAGTTCACGTCCCAGCGCTGTCACCTCCTACTTCTGTGACAGTGGGCACATTATTTGAACTTCCTATGCCTCACAAGTGTCCTCATCTGGAAAATGGGGTGGGAAGAGTAGCTGCTGTCCTGGGTTGTAGTGAGGAGTAGCTGGATCATTTAGTGTCTCTCCTTAGAGCAGTGCTGGCCCTGGCAGGTGCTGCAGAAGGGTCAGCCGTCAGCATGTGAGAGGCACTGCGTCTGCTAGGGGCACAGACGGGCGCGGTCCCTGCCCGTGGGGAGTGCAGAGGTGAGTGAGGAAGAAGAACAAGCCAACCACACTGACAAATGCAGACTTACGCCATGATCTGGGCTCCAGGGCTGCACGTGGCAGGCCTGGGCTGCTCTGAGACTCTGCAATGTGAGGACTGATCTGGTCCGGACGGGGAGGGACACCTTCCAGAGGCTGGGAGGTTGCACTTCACTGAGGCCTGAAGTGCAGCGGGCGACTAGGCGAAGGGGCTGGAGGAGGCTGGGAAGGGCAGCAGGCCTGGTAGGTGGTGGCGAGATTTTTGGACTTTATCCAGAGGGCAGCAGGAAGACCTGAAAAGGATTTCAGCAGGAGTGACATGATGAGATGAGGCTTGTGAAGGCCATTTAGGCTGCTTGATAAGCGGGGCTTTGCAGGTGGCCGGTGGGGAGGCCTGGAGCTGTCCCCCCGGGGGTGGGGAAGGGCAGGTCCTGATACTGGGTCATAGCAGAGGCAGGTGTGACACGGGCCCGTGGTGCAGGTGAGGCTCTGGGCCAGAGGTGGAGGGCTCCAGCCAGGCAGGAAGCCAGCACTCCCTGCACCGGGCTGGGAGTCACCTGGTCCCTCTCGTGGGCAGCCGGCCGCCCTGCCCCTGGCCTGGCCCACTTGGTCCACAGTGAATTAGCCAAGATGACTATGGGCCCTTGGGCACCACAGGGGACAGGTGGTCAGGAGAGGGCAGGCTTGGTGACCCAGGCGGCTGCTGGCAGAGCTGGCAGCAGCTGGGGTGGAGACAGCCCTGTGGCGTTCTCAGGCCTCGGGCCCCGGCCTACCGTTCCTCTGATGGCTGAAGTAGGGCATGCTCATGAAGGAAAATGTGAAGTCCAGAAGGTATCAAGACGAAAGCAAGCCACCTGCGGTGGCCCTGCCCACCGATGAGCACCGAGAGCATCGTGAGCAGCCTGTGGGCCAGGCCCTGGCCACGAGCTTTATGTACTTTGCAGGGCAGATATTATTACCCCGTCTTACAGATGAGGAAACTGAGGCCCACGCAGCTGAGTAACTAGTCACAGTTCTAGTAAGTGGCACAGCCAGCACTCAAACCTTCAGCTGGCCTCAAAGCCAGTGCTTTTAGCCACAAAACAATCCAGGCTCCAGCTCCACGGCTGTCTGTCCTTCCCCGTGTGCCATGTCCGTGCGTGTGGATCGTCTTCCTCGCGGCTGGATGTCTGGCCCCCTCACTGAACTTGTATTGTTAATGTTCTCCTGTGTTGCCAGCTTGGCATCCACTGCGTATGTAATGGCTGTGTGGCGTTCTATCAGCATCAGTATCCCACGCTTTGTAGAACCTGTTCCATCTTTATAAAAAAGTTCCATTATTTTTCTAATATGTAAGTAATATATATATATTTTTTTGAGGCAGAGTCTTACTCTGTCACCCCAGGTAGAGAGCAGTGGCATCATCATAGCTCACAGCAACCTCAAACTTCTGGGCTGAAGAGATCCTCCTGCCTCAGTCTCCTGAGTAGCTGGGACTACAGGAATGCACCATGACGCCCAGCTAATTTTTTTCTATTTTTAATAGAAATGGGGTCTCGCTCTCGTTCAGGCTGGTCTTGAACTCCTGAGCTCAAGCAATCCTCCCACCCTGGCCTCCCAAAATGCTAAGATTATAGGCGTGAGCCACTGCGCCCAGCCTATGCAAGTAATATGTTAAAGAACATTATTGAATATAAATGTTGGAATATCTAATTATTTCATTAGGATAAATCCGTTAAAGTAGAGTTGCTAGCATGGACTCAGGAGTCAGTGTGCCTGAAGTTTGAATCTTGGCTGGGTGTATGACTTTGGGCAAGTTACTTAAACTCTCAGGGCCTCAGTTTCCACTTCTGTAAAGTGGGGATAATAATAGTTCATACCTCTTAAGATTGTTGTGAGGATTAAGCTATGTATGTGTGTATGTATTTATATATGTGTATATATCAAGATATATACCAATATATATATGTGTATACATATACATGCATACAGACATATGTGTAATTTATAATATGCTTTGCACATAAGAGCTATATGAGTGTTCAGCTATTATTTTATTAGCAATTGTCTTCTAGAAAGGTTGAACCAATTCATGCGGCTGCTAGCATCAGAGGAGGATATTTTTAAAAAGAAGATAATTCCTTATTGTTTTCACTTCACTTCACTGGTCATCAATGAGATGAATGTTTTTCTTACATCTATTTTCCATTTATTTGTACTTCACCACTTATGAATTGATTTATTTTAAGGGATTGGGATGTTGTCATTTATTATTGATTTGTAAAATTTATTTATATTTATATGTTAAGGTTATTAAGGCTTCACCTACTTTACAGATATTTTCTAGTTTGTTGTTGGACTCTCAATAGTATTTATGATGATTTTCACCAATGGAAGTATTATCCTTTTTTTTCTTTTAATAATCTGTCAGATAATTTAGATAGGGCTCTACTGATGTGTACAATTTATAATTCTTTCCTTTTGTACTTGAAATGTTTTTCCCATTTTAAGATCAGATAGCTATTCAGTTATATACCTTGTCATTTCATAATATCATTTGTACTCTTAAAATTTTTAAACCATCTGGAATTAATCTTAATGAGGGGAGTGGATATGAGGTTGGGCTTTAACATTATTTTCCCCACAATAGTTAACTATATTTATTACATAATATTTCTTCCACCAATTATGATATGATAGACAAGGGTTTCTATTACAGGCCGTTCTATTATGTTTTATTGTTTATTTTTATGCTAGTAAAATACTGTTTTATATGACATTTACTATCTTTATACTGTTTGCCTCCCCTCTTCTCTTCTTTTAAAATATTTCTGACTATTCTGTCAGATGAACTTTATACCTATCTTAACAATTTCCTTTTTTAAAAAAAAAACCCTCTTGGAATTTTTACTGGCATTGTATGAAATGTATGTATTTGAGAAGAATTAACATCTTTAAAACATTAAGTTTTCCTTTCTGCAAACATGGCATGCCTTCTCATTCGGTTGAATTTTTATGATGTCTCTTAGTAAACTTTTAGTTTTTATTGCATAAGCCCTGCACATTTCTTATTAAGTTTGTACTTAGAAATTTTATATTTTTGTTGTTGTTATGAATGGAATATTCTTCCCTATGATATTTTCTAGCTGGTTCTCAGCTATTAAAGAGAACTTTTGATTTTTGTATTTTTTTACTTTTTGTGTTTAATTTACAACCATCCCCCTTACTGAATTATCTTATTAGTTCTAATAGTATTTAGGTTAGTTCTCCTGGATTTTCCAGATAAGCTTTCGGATTGTGTGCAAAAAAAGAACATACTTTTGTCTTCTTTTTCTCAAATGTTAGTAGTTCTTATTTCTTTTTCTTATCTTATTGCGTTGCCCAGAACTTCTAGACCTATGAAATAGTAGTGGTGATAGTGGGAGGCCCAGCGAATCTTCAGAGGAAGATTTGGGGCTGAAGCCAGATCTGACCTAATCCTGGCCCTCCTGTCATCTCCTGAGATTCCATTCACTCATTTGCTCATTTGTGAAATAGTTTATGATGCCTTCTCTGGGCCAGCTCCTGTGCTGGGTACTTGAAGTCAGAGATGATTTATACAGGGGGCTTCGAGCCCAGAATTTCCCAATCCTTTGTGATCAATCCGGATCTCCTTTATCTCAGTCCCTCTCTGGGTTTCAGACACCCAAGCCTTCCACCCTCTCCACCTCCCAACCCTACCTACAAGAAAGGATGGTGACATAGTTCTCATTCCTGCTACGTTCTTCACTCTTACCGTTCCCATCTGTCCTCTGGTCCCACACGGCTATTAACTAGTCCAGGCCAAGTCCACTGTTTCCCACACAGAGAGGGGCAGTGGCTTGCTCGAGGTCACACAGGATCGTTGGCCAGAGAGCTGGGTCTGACAGCCAGATTCTTGTCTTCCTCAGGGTGCAAATGATTATTTAGACTTTGTATATTCCTATATTTCTCACTGGGGCACTTGTAGGAGTCTGGCTGGGAAGACACACAGGCTTCTGTATCCCAGAAGTTGTCCCTTCACCTGACCAGGTACCTGAGCATCCCTTGAGCTGCATCTTCTTCCGGCTCCTCCTGTCTTCCTCCAGCCTCAGCTCGGCTGTAGCTCCCTTCAGGGACTTACTGTCAGTCTCAGCGATGTTCTCCCGACTTCCTCCTGCCCTCTACTTTTCACAGGACTGTAGTGTTTCATCTCCAGCATATTAACATGTAAAGAGCTCGGGCTCTGGGACCATACTGCCGGAGTCCACATCCCACTTACTGATTGTGGACAAGTGACTTGTTCTTGCTGTGCCTTAGTTTGCTCTCCTATAAAATGGGGATAGTGATAGAGGTTTGGAGGATTAAACAAGTTGGTACGTGTCCAGGGCTTAGGAGAGCACTTAGTCAGTGCTAGTGCCTGTTATCCTGACCAGTCCCACTAGCTTCTCCCTCGGGAGTCCCTGGTGTCTTTTTCCCACTGTGGCATTCCCTGTGTTCTGCTCATCTCGAGACTTGGCTTGCAGTAGATGTGTGATAAATATCTGTACTTGTTAACATTGTACTGGGACAGAGATTACATCACCGTGCTGGCTGAGGATGCAGAGAGAAATCCATAAAGAACTAAAATGCCCTGGGTACGGACCTCAGGCAAGGGAGCGAGTCTGTCATCTCTTTGGGTCTCAGTTTCCCCATTTTATGAAATGACAGAATGGGATACACAAAGGCCCACCCTGAGGAAGCTTGTTAAGCCCAGCTCCTCTACCAGCTGCAGACCGAGGTGGGCAAGGGCGGGGTGAGGAGAAGCTGCTGTCCTTTTTTGGCCGTTGGCATCCCGGGTAGCCCTGCGCCTGGCCTTGCATCACGGACATAAAAGGCATTGAGCTGGGCCTCTGAACAGCCGAGGGTGGGAGAGGGCCCATGCGGAGAAGCGGCAGTGCCATGTGGGTCCCAGCGGTGGGGTTTTGCAGGAGAAGGGACCTGGAGGGGCCCAGGTACACAGAGTTGAATTTCTGGGGGCCTTTAGCCTGGGGCGACTACAGGAAGGGAGGAGATGTGTGGGAGAAGCATCCGGGCTCCTCATTTGCGAATGGGGCCTTGGAAGTCAGACCTAACCTGGGCCTTAGTCAGCCTCTGCCTCTTACCTGCTGGATCAGCCCGGGTGTGACTTACCGTCTCTGAACCTGTCTTTGTCCTTCCCTGGAACAAGCCGATGATGTGAGGTCTAAAGAAGTTGGTGCATAGATTGGGCCTCCCATAGTATCTGCGCATAGTAGGTGAGCAGCAAAAAGCTCTTCCTTCCCTCTTGGAGGCTCTTTCCAGTTCAGAATGCAGTGATTTCTGGTGGAGAGTGACCGAGTCAGGATTTGGAAGGTCTGAGTTCTGACGAAGAAAAGAACCACGTGGGAATTAATTAAAGTCGGCCAAACCACCCCTCCCATGTTTCACGGCCATTATCCCACTGGCTCCTTGCCTAGAAACCTGGGAAGCTGGGGGTGGTGTGTACACATGTGCTGCGTGGCCCTCGTCTTTAAGGTGAGGAATCTGAGGCTCAGAGAGGTGAAATGACTTGCCCCAAGTCCCACTGTGCGTCTGTGGCAGGTCCGGGACTTTGTGCCGGGACTTTTGACTCTGGGCCCAGCGGAGGCTGGGAGGGGAGGGACCTCAGGGTGTTAGGGGTAGGCCCAGGGATTAGGAGCTCTTAGAAGGTGACAGCAGGGTGGACCGACTTTCCAAAGGGCTGTTTCCTGAGTCATTTAACCAGCGTGGCCAAGTGGGAGGAGCCGGGGCCTGGGGCTCTCTTCTTGGCCCTGCAAGACACGTGGCTGGCGATCTCCATGGCACCTTTTCCTGAGCCCCACACTCTTAGGAGCCAGGATCCATGCGATGGGGACTGACCCATACGCAAGGCACAAAGAGAGCTTGCCTCTGACTGGGGACCCGCTGCTTGTCAATTTCTCCCCAGTTTACTACCTGTTCTAACTCATCAGGTCCCAGGACATCCCAGAACACAGGTCTGGGAGTTGCAAATTCAGGGTTCTTGTCTCAGCTCTGCCATCTTGGGGCCTCAGGCAGTCCCTTTCCTTCTCCTGGCCTCAGTTTCCCCAGTATTATGAGGGTAGTAATGCATCCCTTGCCTACTCCATCAGGCTATTGTGGGAATCTAATGAGGTGAGGGATATTGCAAACCGTGAAGGGCTGTACACAGAATTAAGTGCATTGAGCTGTTAGTACACAGACATTAGTGCATTGAGTCTTAGGTCATTAGTAACCAATGAGGTACACATCGGCATTCTGGAAAACTGGAAAGTATCAACGTGCCTCTTGGACATGTCTCTCAGAAAGTCCTGAGAGCCCCAGGGGAACAGCCAGGAGACGGTCTTAGTGACACACACAGGCAAGGACTGGCCACCTGTGCGGTGCGCCCAGAGTTCTGCAAGTCAGTTGGGGACAGCACATTCCAGCTTCGTCTTGAAGAATGTTTGTGGTTTGGCTAATGGTGATTGGAGAAGGGTTTTCTGGGCAGGGGTGACTGCCCGAGCAAGAGCCTGGCAGCAGGACAGGCTGAGTGAGGAGTGGGCTGTGGTCGGGGAATAGAGCAGAGGGGCTTTTTCTGTGGCTTTTCTGTGGCTTTGGCTGGGGAAGGAGAGCTTAGTCTGGATAGGATGGCTGGGGCTGGATTACAGAAGACTTGGGACATCTTTGTCATCATGCAGGCAGCGGGGAGCTATGGAAGGTGTTAGAGCAGTGGAGTAATGGAGTTGGAGAAGAGCCCTCTGGAGCTGTGTGAATTGGGGGATAAGTGGAAAAGCATTTAAGCAGGGGAACAGCATTTAAGCAGGGGAACATTTAAGCAGGGCTTTGAGCCGAGTTTGTGGGGAAATATCTTCTCTAGGTGACTTGGTGGCCAAAGTGGAATTGTTTTTGTTTCAGGGACAGAAAGGGGACCCGGGGCTCTCACCAGGAAAGGCCTACGATGGGGCAAAGGTAGGTTTCCAGGGACCCCAGTGCTCAGGGAAGAGGGGGGTGGACAGTAGTGAAACCAACACACCCTGCGGCAACCTCTCCTGGCAGATGCCGTGCGTGGCAGAGGCAGGGAGGTGGGAAAATCTGGGAAGGTCAGGATATGGTTTGGCTTTTTTCTCTGAAGTCCTTCAGCCTCTCCCAACACCAAGCCTAAGGTTATTCCCGGCCCCCTTCTTCCTGGTGTGCAACCAACAAATCTGGCAAAAGCTTTTGCCTGTGGACACATCCTTGGTGAATGTCAATTTGCCTATTGCCCTGCATGGCTTTCTGCCGGGCCTGCTAGGGGACCCTTGGCATCCAGAAGCTTCTAGGGTAGCACATGCCCAGGAAGCTTCCAACAGACATTCAAAGCACCCCCTGAGGTTGTTAATTCTAGCAAACAGGTCTGTGGGTTTCTAGGAGATGGGCTGGAGAGTCAGGGCTCCCTAACTCTGAGGGGCTGTGAGACCAGAAGGTTTGCGCAGGGAAGAGAAAACACTTGGCCAATGGCCTCCACCCATCGCTGAGGCATCCATCCCATAAACTGAGCAAGGGACCTGGAAAGAGTGTAGAATGGGCGGGAAGAGGGGAGCCCAGAACTCCAAGTGAAGTGGTCCAGTGTCTCAGACATACACACCCTGGAAGCTTGAGTCTGTCTGGCTTCCTCTGTACATGGCCCAAGAGCCATCCTGATAGAGCACTGCTGCTTAACCCAGCCCCCTGTGGCTGTTCCTTTTGATTGCCCCAAGACACGGGTGGCTCATTGCTTTACATCCTCCCTGCTAAGTGTTTTCATTCAACAAACATTTCCTAGGTGGCCCAGAGTCCCAGAACAGTGTCCACATATACTCTCATCTGATCCTCATCTTAACCTTATCAGCCCGGGCCGATGGGCCCAGCTTACAGAGGAGGAAACAGAGGCCCTAGGTGGGGGTGGCTTGCTGGAGGTCATGCAGCAGAATGGCGGAATGGAATTTGTACCCAGGTGCCTGGGCTTCTCGCCTGCTCCTGCGTGGCCTACTTGCAGGTCTTGGGGTAAAATCCTAGAAATCCACAGAAACGCCCCTACTGGGCGACCACCCTGCCCAGCAATGAGAGGGCATCTCAGGAACGCAGGGAGAGAGAGAGCTGATTGCTATGGGACAGACGAGGCCCACGTGTCCTCAGGAGCGTGGTTTTCAAACACGGTTTTAGCATTGGAACCCTTTCTCCACATGGTATCTTCTGCCGCAGCCCAAGCCGTGAACTAGGTGAAGTGGGGCACTGAGTGCAGTGGGAGGGGCTGAGAACGCTGCCCCCACTTCTGCTCTCACCCCGCCGGGCAGCCCCGAGTCTCCTCTGGGGCCCATCTGGAAACAGCCGGCCACTGGAGGTCACACTTCCAACTTAACGGGTGTCTCTGCTGCTGTTCCCCCACCTCACCCCCTTGTCTGTGTCTTGCAGGGTGACATGGGCTTGCCTGGGCTCTCCGGGAACGCAGGACCTCTGGGACGAAAGGTACATCTTGGTTTTGATGCTTTGGCCCAGTGAGCTTCCTAGCATGCGAGGAGAGCTGCAGCCACCCCACCCCCCGCCTCTCCTCAGCCCCAGCCCGCTCCCTCGGGTGCAGGGCATGCGGTGGGGGTGAGACAGGTTTTGGGAGCTGTGCTGGGGGCAGGCGGCACCTTGGCTTGGAGTAGGTTAATGAGGCATGACCAGAAGTGGCCCAGTGTTGGCCCCGGCTCCACCACCCGCTGGCTGTGTGGCCTCTGGCCTGCACGTCCCATCTCAGCCTCAGCCTCCTCCTCCATGAGATGGTGACAGTGACCCCCGCTCCGCCCCCAGCTCCAGCCTGTGTCTGTCTGACCCAGGAGCGAAGCCTACAGCAGCCATTGCGGGGAGGGGCTCGGGGTGAGGGGGACCCGGGTCCTACTCCTGCCTCTGCCATTTCCTGGTTAGGTGACCTTGGGCAAGTCAGTGCCCCCCTGAGTCTGATATTTGCCTGCACTGATGGGCTGCAGGTGACGGGGATGCTCTGTAAAGGCAGTGAGGACATTCTGGCTGTTATGTCACCCCCCCATCCCATGTCCTCTTCGTCCATGCCGGGGGGTTATTTCTCCAAACGCCTGTGGGGGGACAGGCTGCCATGTCCTAGGTAGTGGGTCTCTAGCTTACAGTGCCCCTGGGTTCCTCTCCGACTTCTCCAGCCCTTCAACACTCTACTGTGGTCGTGCCCCCTCCAGGAAGCCCTCCTGGAGCTCCCGGCTTCAGGCCATGAGCCTCCACTCTGCTCAAGGACGCTTAGCCCATCTCAGCTTAGCTATTTTCAGCCCCGAGCGTGCCTCGGTAACCAGGATGTGCAAATCCGGCTTGTTGCTCTCCTACTGAGCCTAGCGTGGGGCCTGCGCATAGCAGGTGTTCCGGAAACAGGGGAGGGCAATGCAGGCCAAGAGTCAGTTGCCTTTTGCAGGAAAATCCGCCACTGCTGATGGGTTGTCCAGTAGATACATCGGCCTAGCGCCATGGCTCAAGCTTCCTCCGCCCTGGCTCCCAGCTGTGGCCACAGCTGCCCTCTCTCTGGGCCATCTGGTTCTCATCTGGACAGCTGTGGTGTCTTCTGGCTCCATCCTGTCCTTGCCTCGAGAGCCCCATGACACAGGAGGACTTGGAGGACCACGTCCCCATCCCCTTCTCCATTCCCCATGGCCAGAGCAGGCCACGCCTCCAGCCTAAGAGGCCAGCCCCAGCCAGTGGCCGCCTGTGAGCTGGGAAACCTGGCCTTTTCTGGCTCTGTGAACACCGGGGGACTCCCTCTCCCCACGCACTTCCCCTCTGGGCTCGAGCACTTTCTGATGGATGAGGTGTGAGTGGAGCAGGCTCCTTCCATTCCTGGCTCATAAAGCAGCCGGTGGTGGTCTCGCTCTGCGTGGGGGTGGCAGTCTAGCAGAGGTGGCAGGAGATGGGGCAGCCCTGCCTGGGGTTCCAGGCTCCTCGCACTCAGCAGATGTTCAAGGAGACCAGGAGTCCCCAACTAAGAGGATCCAGCTACCTGAGCTGGGGGGTGCAGCTTTTCTAACTTAAGGAAGAGGCTCAGTGCTGTTGGAGAATGATTTGGCAAAGCCATTTGCTCTGAGTTCCCGACTGGCCCTGGCCCAGGCACACACGAAGGAGTTTGCTCTGTGGCACGCCAGTGTCACCCGCTCACAGAGGGTACTAGGCAGAGTATGGGGGACCTCAGGGCCCATGGCAGGGACCCCTGTGTGGTGGAGTAGGGGGTCAAAGAAGAGGACCAGTGGGGTGGGCACCGTGCCTGGAATCACCACTGTAAGCCGTCTCTCCTCCCACAGACATATTTGGTGACAAAAGTAGCCACTTTGCCCTGGCTTTTCTGCATGATCTCCTGTGGGCAGCCCTGGGAGAGAAGGGACGTGAGTGGCTGAGAGGTGAGGTCAGCTTCCTCTTTGCTCACCGGCAAGCTGAATGCTGCGTCACTCTGAGATGAAACCAATAATCCTCTTCATGCATTTATGCAACAAGAATTATTGAATGCCTAGTGTGCGCCAGGCACGGAGCTGAGCAAACAGACAAAAATCCCCGCCCCATAGAGCTTGCATCCTGGGGATGCAATAAAAAGAAAAAATCATAAAAATAGAAGGTGTGTTTTAAGATGGGAAGGGCTGTGGAGAAAAACAGGAGAAAGAGTTTGGGTTGGGCGGGCTCTGATATTAAATAGTGTGGCAGATCAGATGTGGCAGAAAGGGTTACTGTCCCTCCTCGCATTGTTTCCTTGCAGTAGCCTCCAGGAGTTAGGCAGTATTATGCCCATTTTACAGCTGAGAAAACTGAGGTCCAAATAGGTCTCATTCATTTACTCTCTCATTCATTCATTCTTCTAGCCATTCAGCAAACACGTACCTATGTACCAGGCCCTGTGCTGACACTGGTGTTAAATGACAGATGAGATCACCGAGGGCTTCGTGGAGGGTGCGGTCTGTAGCAGTGGCTCCCAGCCCCGCTGTGCACGAGAACCCGCTGGGGGCTTGCACCCCCTCGGGGGATCTGGTTCAACTGGCCTGAGAGTGGGACCCAGGCATCGGTGGCTCTAAGGCCCCCCAGTGATTCCCATGGTAGCCAAGACTGAGAGCTGCCAGTTTAATGGAAGTACCTTCCATGAGTCACTCAGCCACAGGGTGGGGATTTGCACCCAGCTCTTCTGACCCTCAAGCCCTCTCCCTCACCACAAGGCTGGTTAAAACAGCTTCTCAAACAAGATAGGGGGGTCCAACAAGTGGGAAAGAGGCTGCCTGCCCGAGAAGGTTTGTTTCTGTGATGCATCTGAAGCACTTGGCTGGGCCGACTCAGGGCTGCGGGGAAGGCACACAGAGCAGGACAGGTAGAGCCAGGTGGAATCCCAGCTCTGTCCCTCTGTCCCTCTGCCTGGGCACATCGCCTCGCCGCGCTGAACCTCTGCTGCCTCCCGGGGCGGTGGGAGGGCTGAGCGAGATGTTAGGTCCCGAGCACCCAGCACAAGGCTGGCACGTGGGACGCACACTTCACATGTGTCGGCTGAATGAATGAATGAATGGTCGTGATGCTTATGGAGGAGAAGCAGCTGAAGGTCCTGCCCTCTGGCAGAGTCAGTCCTCTTGCTAGTTACCAGTGAACCACCCCCCGCTGCTGAGAAGGCTGCCAGAACCCCACTGGCACCCACCGTGCTCTCTAGTCTAACCCTCCCGCCTTCTTTCCTGTAGACCAGCTGTTCTCAACCCAGGGTGGTTTTGGCCCCCAGGGAGCAGTTAGCAATGTCTGCAGACATTTTTGCATATTACAGCTGGGAGTTGGCTGCTACTAGCTTCTAATGAGGAGAAGCCAGAGATACTGCTAAACATCCTACAATGCACAGGGGAGCCCCCCACCCCCACCCACACATCACGAAGACGGATCCAGCCCACGATGCCGCGGTTGAGAAACCCGGCTGCGTAGAAACCCTCACTCCATCCAGTCCCGCGTGCCCCGGGCCCTCCTGCTCCCTGCGTCTGCTCCTGCTGGGCCCTCCCCTGGCATGCTCTCTCCTCCACACTCATCTTCACAGATCTGGCCCTTGGATCTGTTCTCAAATGCCATCTTCTCCAAGAGCATCTCTCCACCACCTCCAGGCAGAAGTCACACCTCCCAGCCAGGCGTGGTGGCATGTGCCTGTGGTTTCAGCTTCCTGGGAGGACTGCTTGAGCCCAGGAGTTCAAGGCCAGCCTGGGCAACAGAGCCAGACCCATCTCTCTCTCTCTCTCTAAAAAAAAAAAAAAAATATGGCGGGTGGGGGCGGGGAAAGTCACACCTCCCTTCTCTGACCATCCAGCCCACCTTCTCAGCTGCTTTGGGACTCTGCGCTTTCTGACTGGTGGGCAAACCCACTGCTGGTGGCCTCGGCAAGTTGTTCACTCAGACTGGAGCAAGTACACAGAGGACAGGACCCAACCTGTTCATCTTTGTTTCCCACCATCTGCTCCATTCCGTACCTCCTTTTCTCCCCACCTCTGGTGAGCATCACTCATTGATCTCTCTTGCCAAGCCCTGATACGGCCACTGAATCTTTCTTAACACACTGCCCCAGGTAGATGAGACTTGTGGAACGAAAGTGGTACTCAGGTTGAAACTGACTTGCTCTTTCCAGCCTGACTTCCCCTGGCTCCCTCCGGCTACCCTCGCCCTGCCCCCATGCCCTGCCTATGCCGCCTGAGTTGGCCGCTGTCTGTGGGAAGCTGTAATGAAATGGGAGGGCAGAGGGGGGTCAGCTGGGAGCATGTGATTGAGGCTGCATGAGACAATCTCCTACTTTTTGCAGAACTGCCAGTTCTGCCCGAGTATGGCACCCCCATTTCCATAGAGCCCCTCTTGAGAACCTTCTCCAGGCTCTCCTGCTGTGGAGCTGCGCTGGGCTTCCGCTGTCCCGCACCTACTGGCCTCTTCCCTGTCCCACCCTGTCTTCTCTCCAAGCCCGCTCCTCCCTCCAGCCTCAGTTTACAATGCTGCTGCCTCTGGAGGGTGCATCTGTACTCTCCTAGCACTCGCTGCCTCTCCTTCCTTGCACTTGATATGTGTTTAATGCCCACCACGTCCCCTTCTAGAAGGCAGGGGTGAGTTCGTTTGGTTCATCAGTGTATCCCTAGTGCCCAGGGTCTTGGTCATTGTTGGGGCTCAGCAAATACTTGTTGAATGAATGAATAACTGGATGAATGAATGAGCCATACACAAAGGATACCTGCCTGCCCTGGCCTGCCTCAGGTGTCCACTGAGCACTGAGCAAAGCAGAGTGTGGCGTCGCACACCTGGCTGTGTCACAATGGACTGCGTGAGTTTCGGAATCCTCCAGTTTCTCAGCCAACAGGACATTTCGCGAGGCCAGCTGGGGAAACTGAGGCCCAGAGAGGTGCCTTATCCAGTGTCATGTAATAAGTGCCTCTGTGTCTTATATGTGTTTCTTCCTCTTTGATTCTGGCTGCCCTGCTGACTGCCCAGTGTGGGGTGTGCATGGCCACATTGGTAGATAAGTTCAGTGGGAAGTATCATGGAGAATAAGCAAGTTCGGTCGGTTCCATGTTGCTGCAAGGGAAGCTGAGGCCTTGCCCAGGCTGCGCTAGAGCCTGGGTGAACAGCTGAGGTCTGAGCACACACTGGTCCCCAGGACCCCCAGGCCAGGCCAGGACCCCTCCCCTCCCTGCCCAAAGCCCAAATAGCATCCCAGCCAGACGGGGAGACGGTCTGTAGCAACAGTGAGGTGATGTCTGGTTTCTCCTTGTGCATTGTAAGCAATGATTAATCTGGCTCCCAAACCAAAATATAGACCGAGTGCTATTATAAACACAGGTCCTGTGGAGACCCGCCTGGGGGGCAGCCAGAGGCCCCTTGCAGACACCCTGGTCCCTGGAGCTCCCCGAAGCCTTCCCTCTCCCCGAGTACCAGTCAGGCACTGATCACAAACTGGGAAAGCACTGCCCGTGGGTCCACCTTGCGGTCAGTGCCCGCCCCATAATTGCTGGGGCCCTGGAGAAGATAATGGCCTGGATTCTTCCAGGTCCTGGGGCCCTGTCATTTGGAGCGATTTGCTGGCCCCAGTTTGGTAAACACCATTAAGGTGCTTCCAGGGAGCATGGATGCCTCCCCCTCCCCCTCCCCCCTTGGCCGTGCTCGGTCTCTGCTGCTCCTGGCCATCCAGGGGAAACTGGGGTGCTCAGGGCAATGTTCAAGGCCCTTCCGCATTCACTGATCGGGAGAGCCCCGGGAACTGTGCTCTTGCGGACGAAGCACAGCCCAGTGGGTCTAGAGTCCCAGAGAAGAGTCTGGGCTTGGCAATCACTTGCCAAGTAACTGTGGACACGTCCCTTCCCCTCTCTGAGCCTTAGTTTCTCGGTCTGTCCAGTGAGAAAGGAGGTTGTCAGACTGATGGCTTAGGTCCCTTCCATCTCAGACACTCCAGGGTTCCATGCCTGACCTCTTCCCCAATAGTGCCACAGTGTTCTGAGAGCTTCCATCCTGGGGAGGATGTCTGTAAGGAGATCTTTCCTTGGGGGGCCTTGTGGCTCTTCTAGGCAGGCCTCGGGCCTCAAGAGTATGTCTCATCCCATGATTTGGTGGTTAAGGACATAGGGATTGGAGTCACAGGCCTGGTGCAGCTGCTGAAAAGCTGTGTGGCCTTGGAAAAGTCTCTTTTACCTCTCTGAGCCTCAGTTTCCTCAACTGGCAAATGTGCACGGCAATTCCTGCCTCCTAGGGGTGATTGCAAGGAGTTGATGAGCTGATGTATGAAGGCTTTAGTGCGTTAGGCACAGGGCCACTGTACGTGCCCCTGACGATCATTCGCTTCCTTTTGGCTGTACTCGGAGCAAAGGGCTTACTTGAAATCTTCTGGGATTTCACTGGAGACATGTCTCTGCTTCCTTTGTGAGGAGGCTGAAGAGTTGGTTTTCAGCAGGGCTCTTGGTGGCTGCAGAGGAAGCCACAGGCGCTGGTGATGGCCAAGGGCCTCCTGGACCCCCTTTTGTGGTTCTCCTGGGGCCCCTGCCCTGTTATCCCATTGGCTCTTTCTAGTAATCCCATGGGGCTGGCAGAGGATGGCGGAGTGAGGTTCAGAGAGCATAATTACCCGTGCTGAGTCACACAGCCAAAGTGCAGGGCTCACTTCAGCTCTCCACTGGGAAAAGGCTTTGCTTGTTCCTCCTCATCTGCAAACTCCAAGTGGAAAAATGGTGATCATGGCTATTAGTCACATCATATCTCCTGCGGTGCTGTCTCCTGTTGCCTCTCTGACCACCGCCGCCTGCCCCCCACTTGTTCTATTCCCATCACATAGGCCTTCTGGTGCTTCCTCAAACCCACTCAAGAGCATTGCTACCTCAGGGCCTTTGCACCTGCTGCCGCCTGCCTGGAATGCCTTTCCTTCCCTGACCCCCACCCCCAGGACTACCACCTGCAACGCCGCTCTGTCCCCTCACTTTGCTCACTTTTCTTCGTAGCACTGGCCACTACCAGATTCTCTCTCTCGTTTTAATTTTATTTTTTCTTGTAGTAAAAAACCAATGACATAAAACTTACCATCTTAATCTTTTCTAAATGTACAGTTCATTAGCATTAAGTATGTTCACAGTGTTGTGCAACCAATCCCAAGAACTGTTTATCTTGTAAAACTGAAACTCTGTGTTCATTAAACAACTCCCCAGGCTCCTCTCTCCACACCCCAGACATTATTTTTGTTGATTTAGTTTTTATAGTTCCTTAATGAGAACGTAAACTCCGTTAAGGCAAAGGATGTGTCTGTCTCATTCTTCCTGTGCCTAGAACGGTGCTGGCACCTGCAAGCTCAGTAACTGTTTATGGGACGAATGAATGAAAAATGAAGATCATGGTGATGACAGCAGCTGGTCGTTATGGGGCCCTTGAATTCAGTGCCAAATACGGTGCTAGGTGCTTTGCACACGTTATATCACGCAATCCCTGCTCCACCTTTATACCCCCATTTTATAATTGAGGTAAAGGAGGCTCAGAGAGGTGAAGTCATTGGCTCTGGGTCACACAGCAGCGTTGGAAACCAGATCAGTCTGACAGAAGAGATCGTAATCACGCTGCGCGCTAGCTGCGGGCTATGGCCTGCGCCCACGGGGGAGAAGAGCACATGCCCCAGGTGGAAGAATCTCCCAGCCATGTTGCATCAGTCTCCATGGGCCCCTGGATCTGAGATGCTATCGTGTCGCGGAGGGGTCTTGAGGCGTGAGTAGGTGCAGAAGGAATGCTCGTAAACTCCCCGGACCTCCTGGATCAAAGTGACTCTGCTGTTTACAGTTAAGAGTCCCCGCTTCTTGGGTGTTTTCGGGGGGGGGGGGTGCTGAGTGTGTGTGTTTGTGTGTGTGTTTGTGTACGTGCACGCAGCTGTACATGCCTGGGGATGTTCGCAAGGCTCTCAGTGTGGCCTCAGGTGTCAGAAAGACCTGGTAGTGAGTGGGCACCTCCTGCTCCTTCACAATGGGACCTGGGGCAGGTGGCTTTAGGTCTCCAAGACTCAGTTTTCTCTTCTGTAAAATAGAGATGGTAATCACCCCCTCCACCTCACCTGGCTGCTGTTGTAACGGCTAGATGAAGTCATCTTCTACCTGTGCAGTCCCGGGTAAACACTGCATAGAGAGGGTCTATGGGCATGTGCATGCACACGTGTGTATGTGTGTGTGTGTATTCTAGAATCTTGTAGTGTATCTCGAATCTTGTGTGTATTTTAGACTCTAGGGGAGTCTTACTATTCCAGGGTTCTAAAATATCAAAGAGGAAGGGGACTCAGAGTTCTAACTCCCCCATCTGAGGTCCAGAGAAGGGCAGTAACCCACCCAAAGTTGCACAGCAAGTCAGGGACACGGGGTGTACTGGGGATGAGTGTGTGTCACCCTGTCTGAAATGGGAGCCCCTTGCTTGCTCTTATTTTCACAACAGCCCCAAGCTGATGGAAGCTTGAAGTCTGGGGTTTCCCTCAGAGACCTCCTAACCCATGGAATGGCTCAGGTGGTCGTCCCCGGGGCCTTCTGGAAGTGCACACTCAGCTTGATCCTCTTGACTTAGAGCCCTGGTCCAGATTTGCCTTAGACCATGGTAGAGGGGCCATGGGGACAGCGGGTCAAGGGTGGTACTGGGTGTTGCCAGAGTCCTTCTCGATCTGTACTTGGGTGGCCTCTTCCTCCCTGGAAGAGGAGCTGGGGCCGGTGGGAGGAAGGGAGGCAGCTGTTTGGGTGGCTAGATGTGGCCACGTGTGTTGGAGCAGGTCCAGACGGGCGGGAGTCCCAGCGTCTCATGGTGATTGAGTGCATCCCGACCTCGGTCCTACTTGGTCCCCGCCATGCACTAGCAAATCCTTCCATCCCTGAGAGACGGGCTCCCCCTCTCTCTGCATTCAGAAAAGGAACGGTTGGGGCACAGTGTCACTTGCTCACAGTTGCTGTGTCCCAGCTTATAAACTCTACCAAATGAGTGAAGGGCTCCCCTGATGTCTTCTGGCCTAAGAAGTCCTGAGAGCAGAAATGAAGTGGTAGGAAGCTGCTGAGCGTCACGTAGCGTCGCGTCCATCTGGGGAGTGTTCAGGGAGCACACACTCCAGCTCTGACGTGCAGCAGGCGGTGCGGAACAGGGCAGGCAGTGGGGCTGGGCCCCTGCGACCTGCAGGCCTCTTCCCTGCCTGATGTGTTTCCTCCCCCCACAGGGACACAAGGGCTACCCTGGACCGGCAGGGCACCCCGGAGAACAGGTGAGGCCGCAGCCCCAGCCCCGAGGTGCTCCCTCCTTCCAGCCCCCGCCTGTCTCTGCCTCCTCCCTGGACCCTGCGCTGTGAGCAAGCCCAGAGCCAGGCCGTCCTGCCTCCCATCCTGCGGGGGCCCCCGGCCCAGCCCAGGCCACCTCGCCTCTCCCCCAGCCACATTCGCCTGAGAGAGCCAGAGTCCACACCGGCCCGGGGCTGGCACGAGCCACTCAGCTCCGTTCAGAGCCATCAATAGCTGGCCTGTTCCGGGCGCTGTTAGGGGATATTATACATGCCGCCACGGGGTTTGCAGGAATTTTGGCCACCCTGGCCCAAGTCAAACAGCAGCCCTGCCAGCATGGGAGAGCCAGCCAGGCCTCCGCAGTGATTTCTTACTCCTGGGCTGCAAGCAGAGGGGCGTTTGTCCCTCCGAGCTGGTCTGACCGGTTTCACGGAGAGGTGGGCTTGGGGGCGTCCCCTTCCTCCTGTTTCATCTCACATTCCTGCCCCGTCTTTGTTCATTGTCAGCCGCAGTCCCCCACGGCCCCCAGACCCAGAGCTGGGCAGGGTCTCTCCTTTCCTTATGTTCCTCTCTGTTCTTTTGCAGGGGCAGCCGGGACCTGAGGGCAGCCCAGGGGCCAAAGGTTACCCTGGCAGGCAGGTGCAGTATATGGCTTCTGGAAGCTCTGTGGCCACGGTGGTGTGGAGATGGCCATGGGTGCCCCCAGGCAGAGGGAGGCGGTGGGCTGGGGGCCAAGGAGATGCACCTGCTGGGTGGGCCCTAAAGGATGCACTGGGCCAAGGAAGCCTCTCTTTGCAGGCAGCGGGACAGGGCTGCTCAGTAAGGGGGGTCCCGGTTCTGGGGGCTCCTCCAGAGGCTCCTCCCACTCAGTTTTCCCACAAGCCTCTTCCCTGGGACCCTGGTGCTGGGGTCTCAGGTTGGAGACTGCGGGTCCAGCCCCACCCCCATCTGACAAAGGGAGCCCCTGAGGCCCAAAGAGACAGGACCCGTCCTGGGCTTGGCAGCAGGTAGAGCGTTTCCACATGTCCTTGCTCTTCTGTCTTTTGTGTTTCAGGGGTTACCTGGACCTGTAGGGGACCCCGGCCCCAAAGGCAGCCGGGTAAGTGGTCCTTGGCCAGAGCCACAGAGGTGTGGCCTGGGTGGGCATCTCCTGTCCCTCCAGTGGGCTTAATGAGGTGTCAGGGCTGTCAGTCCTCCACCTGGGGCCTGTCGGGGGTGCTGGGGCCGAGGCCCTCCCACCTGAGCACTCCCTGGAGACCAGAGGGGCAGCAGGGGTGCCAGTGATAGGGGATCCTGAGCCAGGTGAGCGGCTTTGTCCCCGTGGTCAGGCAGTCTGGGCAGGAAGTCTCTGCTGGGGTTCCGCCACCACCCAGCTGCAGACAAGCAGGCACTTGCTTGCCGTGTCCCCGAGTCCTCCCCAGCCACCAGCGACCGACCAATTGCCTGTCGCAAGAATCTTCAGAGGCCTCTTCCTGCTCCCAGCTGAGGGCTGGAGAGGGCCACCCTTCTTGGAGGGCAGAGGTGCCTGGTGGGTGCATGTGGCCCAGGCCTGGAGGCTGGTGGAGCTTCCTGATCTCCGCTTTCCTCAGGGCCCCCATGGAGCAAACCCTGAGTGGCTATCAGCCTCAGTTTGCCTGTCTTTACAATGGGTGGCACCCACCCTGCCTCTACCCTGGTTATGGGGGCGCCAGGGATTTGACAGCAACTGCCGCTGAGGAGGGGGCCCCCAGGTAGGGACTCCCATGTGGGTCGTGGGGAGGTGGAGGAGGTTCTGGGTGAACTGAATGGGGTGAACGGAGTTGGAAAGACTAGGAGCTGATCTGCTGGCATCCTCTCTTCTACCTACAAAGAAACTGGGTTCATGGCGGGGACTGGACGGCCCCAGCCCACGCTGCAGGCCCGAGGTGGACCTGGCACGAGGACCCAGGTGTTCTGAGGCCTGGGCTCGCTGCCTGTCCAGGAACACTCAGCAAGTGGGTCACACAGCCCTCCGTCAGGGCAGGTCGTGTGACACACCCTCCAACGGAGCCAAAGCTATTTATACCCTGGCAGGAGGGAGAGGTCAGAATGGTGCAGTCTCCGCCCTCATCCCTGCAGGAGACTGGCGGCCCTTAGGAAGGAGAGGTGGGGAGGTGGGGCGGGGGGAGGTGCGTTCTCCAGGAGGCTATTGTGATAGGTGGGGCCTGAGGGGGGTCCTGTCCTGGGATGCGGGGCCTCCCTTCCTTGATGCAGCTGTTCCTGTGAGCTGTAGCCCCAGAAGGGCCTTCTAAGCCCAGCGAGAGAGAGAGGTCTTCTCAGCCCAGTCCCAGGTCAACCTGCCAGCACAGGGCATGCTAATGACATCTGGGGCTGCTTGATTTGCCATGCTGGTGGCATCTTGAAGCCACCCGGGGAGAGGACCGGTCTGGCCCCAGCGCTCCTGTCTCCTATGGGTCGCAGCAGCCTGGGTGAGCCAGGGGCTGCTCCAGCTGCCCTTCCAGCCCTGCCGCCGCCAGCCTTGTGTTTCTGAAGCCAGCAGGGCACAGGCTGTGGAGTCAGGGTGGCCGGCTCTGAGACCTGCTCTGCCATTAGCCAGCTGTGGGACCTTGGGCAGGCCTCTCTGAGCACATTTTCTCACCTGTGAATCTGGGATATAAGCCCTCCTTAGAAGGGTCAGTAAATGTCCCTCTTTAACAGCGTGAACAATGAGCACACTGGGTGCCAAGGAGGTGGCCCAGGGGCTTCTTGGCCTTCCAGCGGGAGAGGTGATTTTAAGTCCTGGGGTTGCTTGTCTGTGGGAGGCAGCATACAGCAGTTGGGTTAGGAGCCCGGCAGGAAGCTAGACGATTTGCATTCAAATGCAGGTTCTACCACATTCCAGCTGTGGGACACTGGGCAAGTCACTTCACCTCTCTGGGCCCAAATGTCCTCACCTGTACAAGGGGCTGACTAACAACACCTATTTCCTCTTGCGTGGTGAGGACGCAGTAAATGCTTTAGTGCATACAAAGCACTGAGAGCCGGACCTGGCACGTAGTTTGTGCTCAGTAACCATTAGCTTTAGTTGTAGTTATTGTTAAGTCATTCCGTGAACATCGAGAGTGCAGGTAGTGGTAGAAGCCCTGGGCCAGGACCCTGCCCTTGAGAAGTGGCCGGGCTAGTGAGGCCGTGAAGCACGGACGCAGATAATGAAGACATGAGGGAGAAAGAGGGGAAGGTGGTAGGAGCTACCGACTCAGGTGCACACATGGCTTGGGGCTGGAGCCGGGGGCTGCTCTGGCTGGGCGTCAGGGACGCTTGCCGAGGAGAGCATATCAGAGATGCGCTTTCAAGGATTTGGCCCTGCGGTCACAAGGGGTGGGAAGAGCGTGCCTGGTGGAGGGGACAGTGCATAGAGGCTGGGAGGCAGGAACTCAGAGGCACTTGAGGGAGAGCCCAGGCTTTGGAGAGCTGGACCGAGGTGACCCTCGAGCGGATTAGGAGTTCACTAAGGGAACCCCCAGCTCCGCCGCCGACTATTGTGTTGCTTTCACTCCAGAGCGTCAGTTTTGTTGTGTGTCCAGTGAGGGGCTGACAGCCAATCTGTGGGTCTTGGTGAGGGCCTGTTGCAGCAGCACACATGTGCCTGGCACAGTGTCAGCACGCTGGGCTGGCATCTGCTGTTGATGCCAGCACTCAGGTGGACGTGAGCCCCACATCCGGGACTTTCGAGGCCCGGAAGGCGCTGTTGCAGGGGCCACGGGCGCCCGGGAGCATCCCTGGGGGTGGGCAGGACTCGGTGCCCCTCTGGCATCTAACCCCGCCGAGAGCTTCCTTCCACAGGTCCGGGACCCCTGGCGCGGGGCGGGCCTCCCCCCGGCGAGAGCCCGCGCCCTTCCCTGGCGTGAGGGTATGTGCCTTTGGACTACATCGTGGAAGCCAGCACCATGCAGTCCATGGGCATATACACTTGCCTCAAGGCCTATGTCGTCGAGGAGCCACTGGAGCCGCCACTGCCACCAGCGAGGAAGAGGAGCCCGGGCGTGGGATGGCAGCAGTGGGCGGGCCGGGACCGGTTGGGCCGGCCACACCACCCACTCGACCTCTCTGACCCCCTTCTGCTCTTTCCCAGGGCTACATTGGACTCCCAGGGCTCTTCGGCCTGCCAGGGTCTGATGGCGAGCGAGTAAGTTGCTGCTTTGCTTCCTCACCCTCCACCCACCCCCGCCCGAGCACGTGGAACCTGCCAGGCGCTAGCCGGGGAAGTCACGGAATCCCTCCTGGAGGAGGTGCCCTTGAGTCGAGTAGGAGTCTGCTATAGGGGAAAAGTCGAGGCAAATGCATTCCGGGCATAGGGAACAGCATGTGCAAAGTCAGGAATGTGTGATGACTTGACAAGTTTAACAGTCATCGTCGTCAAAGTGCTGAACGAGAAGGCGAGAGTGTTGGGAGTTGGGGCTGGAGGGGGCCCCTGGGTGAAGTCATGCGGGCGCTCAGGGCAAGGTCAGGAAAGGGACTTTATTCTAAGAGCAAGGGGAGCCTCTTGAGGGCTTTCAGCAAACAAGAAACAAGCCCCTTTCATAGTCTAGGTCAGGGGTTTGCAAACTTTGGCCCATGGACCCAATCTAGCCAGTTGTCTGCTTTTGTAAATGAAGTTTTGTGGAACTCGGCCGTGCTCGTTCAATTACGTATTATCTGTGGTGTGGCTGCTTTCTCACTACAATGGCAGTGTCGAGTAGTTGTGACAGAGACCTTATGGCCCACAGAGCCAAAAATATTCACTATCTGCCTGTTTATGGAAACCATCTGCTGACCCGTGTTCTAGAAAGATCAGTCCATTTTCTTGGGTAAGATGTGGCTGGGTTGGAGACAGGAGGAGCAGGTGGCGCGGTGCCAGCAGCCCAAGGACAAGGTGGTGTGCTGTGCCTAGGTGCAGGGGGTAGAGCCAAGGGGTGTGTGTGGGGGGCAGGAGAAAGGGGAGCTGGGGCTGGGTGGCCTGTCTCTGGCTGGGCCCTGAGGTCCCTGAAGAGATGGGGACACTCAAGGGGAACAGCTCTCTGGGGAAGCTTGTGAGTCTGATTTGGGGGGCAGTGGGTGCTAAGGTTTCCTAAGACACCCTGTCCTTCCAGACCAAGCATCTACAGAAGGGCACCCCAGGGGAGGGGGCAGGAGCTTCTGACAGCACACTGGCCCAGCCTTGACGTCCATTAGACCTTGGGACCTTCTTCCCTGCCCCTCCCAGCCTGAGCCCATGTCTGGGAGCTCAGGCGTAACCTTATCAATAAGCTGAGTGTGGAGACTGAGCGCTTAGTAAGCATCTACTGAATACAGGAGCACGGGGTGCTGTCTGTAGGCATGTCCCAAGCCTGCCATGCATCTGATGGGTAGCTGGTGCCACTGTGCACGTAGCATAGATTCCAGGCCCCCTGCGACTTCCTGCTGTGGGCAGCTCTGGGCTGGTTTGGGGCAAGCCTGGCTGTCCCTGCTGTTCCTTCAGCCCTGACCTCTTTCCTCTCTCTCCCCTGCAGGGCCTGCCTGGCGTTCCTGGCAAGAGGGGCAAGATGGGTATGCCGGTAAAGATTTTCCGTGTCTATTACGCAGACTCTAGGGGGACACCCCCTCCCATGGCCATGCTGCCCTGGCCACCTGCCGCCTGGCATCTTCCGCTTCCACCTGCTTGGCCATGGCTCTGCTTTGAGTGTGGGTGCCGGCACACAGTGGCTGCGGCCGGGCTGGGGCTGGGGTTTCCTTGGGCTCCGAGCCCCTCTGGGATGGCTCTTCTCTCCCTGGGGCAACCGTGGCGCTCAGTGCCGTTCTGTGTCTGGGAGGCTTCTGTCTAGGGTATTTGTGTCTGTGGGCCTGCTTGGACTGGGGGACGTCAGCCCGGCCAGGTGACCCTACTCTCATCTCCCACGCAAACTCAGTCTCCATGTTGTCTGGGTGTCACCCGGCTCTGTCCAGTTTCACTCGTGCACACACAGGGCCAGAGGACAGCGGGGCGTGTGGACAGACCCACAGCAGGCATGACCCCAAAAGGGGCTCAGCGGTGACCCCCCAGCCAACCAGCTTTGTCTATGATTCTCCATCGTGGTAGGACGTTGTTTTTCCTGTTGTTTGTACATCTGTGGGACATGAAGAAAAAGCCAAGGCACAGAAAGATTAAGTCACTTTCCCAGGGGTTTCACGATGAGTAAACAAGGGAGCCAGGACTCTAACTCAGTGGGTTTGTCCCCAGGTCTCTGATTACATGGGGGCTTGGGGCAGCCTCTCTGGAGCCCTAGTTGGTGGTAGTATTGTAAAAATAGATTCCCTAGAAACTGCCTGGAATGAAGGTCATTCCTTCCAAATATCTCATTATTCAGAAGGGGAAACTGAGGCCCAGAGAGGCAGCGTGGTATGTCCAGCATCCCTCTGCCACACTGAGGCAGACCCAGTTAGGGGTCTTTCTTTCAGACCCAACCCCCATGGGCAGCTTAATGCTTTCTGCCGCTGTCCCACGGGTGGACCCCTAGACCTGGAACCATGGCCACCCCTGAGTCTGGGCCTCCCCTTGCTCGTGGCCAGTGGAGAAGGGTCTGTGGGCAGGTTGGAGCCTGCGAGGCTGCTGGCGTGGGAGCCAGGAGCACTCGGGCACTCAGAGGGGGTTGTCTGTGGTTCCATGGCTGAGGGACGTGTTACCTGTTGCAGCGTATTGAGTGGGGCCCTGTGGGGGCCGGGGAGGGGGTACAAGGAAACGCAAGGTCCAGATCCTGCCCTCAAGGAGCTGACAGAGGGGGTCCCTGTCTTCAGATGTAGGCTTCTCTGTGGCCTGACACGCTCTGTCCTCTGAGGTCTGACACCTGGCACCTGGCTATGGGCAGGAGTGGCACCTGATGCTCCTGGTTTCAGGGCAAAGACTTGGAGTCTGAGGGGGCTGGGCTGGCACCTGGGGCTCCCCCTCATGCCAGGCAACCTTAGGCAAGGAGGTTCATTCATTCAGTGAATGTCTGTTGAGTGTCCACCATGGGCCAAGCATTGTGCTTGGTGCAGAGCAATGAATTAAGACAAATTTCCCACCTTCTTGGGGCAGACAGGCAGGCAGGCAATCACTGAATGGGGAAATGGAAGAATGAATGATTTAATGAGTGTCAGGTAGTGCTGGGTGCTAATAGAGGGTATATGGTAGGGGACAGTGAGTGCTGGGAGGGTGGGCTCTTGGATAAGTTAGTTCAGAAAGTCCTCCTTACTTCAGGAGAATGAGGTGAGGATGGCAACTGTGTGGCTTTCCAGGGAAGAATATTCTAGGTCTAGGTTAACAGCAAGAGCAAAGGCCCTGGGGTAGGAGTGTGCTTGGGTCAAACTTTCTGAACTGCAGTTTTCTCATCTGAGAAAAGGGGACAGTAGTGCCTAGCTCATGGGAATGTTGTGCCTGCCACATAGTGCTCAATAAATAGTAGCATCGTCGTTCCTATCTGTAGTTTCCTGGATGGCTGAGGAGTTCTCTGTATTGTGCAACTTTGGGCCAGTGGTTTCACCTTCTCTGGGGCTGGTTTCCTGCAGTTTCAGTTGCAGGGTGGGAGCAGTTGACTTAGATTATCTCAGATGGGCCCTGCTCCATCTCGCAAGCCCACCTCCAGAGCCATGATTCAGACTCCATCCTGGGAGCCTGACCGAGGGCCAGGCATTGCCAGCTTGCAGTTGAGGAGGAGACTGAGGCTCGGAAGATGGATGACTGGGCCAAGGTCGTGCGGCTGCTGAGAATCAGAGCTGGGTTAGGATGCAGCGAGAGCTTCCGCCTGGCCCCAGTGTGCAGCTGATGAGAGCCTGGGTTCTGGAGTCTCCAGGGCGTGGAAGAGGCAAGATGTGTGAAACCCTGGGCATATCATGGCAACTTCTCCAACAGGGCATGTCAGCAGGGCTGTGCCTCAGTTTCCCCCTTCCATCACCTTCTCTTCATCCTCTCCCCTCCCCTCCCAGAAGCCCTTTTGTCCACCTTCTCCCCACCACGTACCTGTATTCTTGGAGCTGAAAGTCACGCTGTTTGTGGCCTGGCCAAGAAGGCGGCCGCCAGTCTGGCGTGCTGGGCACCATGACCCGGCCTGTGTGTGAGATAAGGCCATGCACTCCTTTGTCATTCAACCAAAGTTTACTGAGCACCTCCTGTATGCCAAGAGCTAGGGAGAATGCTGTAGCCAAAACAGACAGAAAACTTTGTTGGAACTCAGCCAGTATGTCTCCTGGCACGAAGGAATTCAGCTCATTCTCCCGACACTTCCTCTTCTTAATAAGTGCCTAGAAATCGCCTGGCCCAAAACTTGGACAAGAAAGAAAAACCATTCACAGAAGGAGCCCCCAGCCCCACCAGGCAGATCAAGGGGTTGGGGGCACAGGCAACAGAGAGGCAGCCCTGAAGACCACCCAGAGAATGTGTGAGCCGCTGGGCATGGCCGACTCGGAGGCCCAGCGAGGCCGAGACAAAGCCACAGGGACTCAGCCGATAGGAAGTCCTGTTACCTACGTATTAAGTCGTATCTGCCGCAGACCTGGCCGATTTGCTGGCCGTGGTGGCTGGACCGGAGTCGGGGGTATTGCATGGGTGGAGGGCTGTTTGGCTGAAGAGATATGCCATGAGCTTGAGGTTTAAGGGTGAGGACCATCAATAAACAGGATAAATGACCAGAAGAGAGCATGGCTGTGACCCTAAGTACCCTTTAAGTGAAAGGAAGCAATATTTATTGAGGCCCTTTGTGTATGTGGTATTGGAACCACATGTGATTCTCCTGATGAACTCTAGGGCAAAATTAATTATCCCTGTTTTCCAGATGAGAAAACTGAGGCTTAGATTGTCAAAGCCGTTTGTCCAGAGACCCACCAAGGCTCAAACCCCCATAGCTGACAACTCCTCTCTGCTCCCTTGCTCCTTGCCTTTGACTTCCCAAGATTCAGCCCTGACCTTGACGACGGGGGTATTCCCTGGCACTGGGGTGCCAGATGTGGGTGGGAGGGAACGCCCTCCTCAGCCAAACAGCCCTCTGCCCACGCAGTGCCCTTGGGAGCCGTGAAAATACCCTTGACTGTGGTCCAGCCACCACGGCCAGCAGATCAGCAAGGCAGGCCGGCATCAGATGGGATTTCATGAGCACGTAACAGGACTTCACACGGCCGAGTCCCTACGGCTTGTCTCTGCCTCGGCTGGGCCTTTAGGGCCATCCCTCGGTTGCCCATGTTCCCAACCCCTTGATCTGCCTGGTGGGGCTGGGGGCTCCTTCCGTGAATAGTTTTTCCTCCTCGTCCAAGTTTTGGGCCAGGCGATTTCTAGGCACTTATTAAGAAGAGGAAGTGTCAGGAGAATGAGCTGAATTCCTTCGTGCCAGATCGCAGCTGGCCTGGTTTCTGGCCGGGCTGGTGATGATTTTGCTGTAGTCAGTGTTTCCCCAGCAGGCAAAACCTCAGGCCCATGCATGTGGCCTCCTCAATATCCGATTTAGAAGGAGCACGTATGAGAGTCTTTTGCTGATGGGAGCCGAGGAAGAGACAGGGCTGCCGGGACCTTAGTGATGGGCTGGCCCAACCTCTTTAACAGACAGATAAGCAGACAGGGCCCAGAGAGGGCAAGTAACTTGCCCAAGGACACAAAGCAAGTCAGTGGCAGACTCAGGACTTGAATCCAGGACCCTTGCTTGCTGGTATTGGGTGCTTTCTGCATGGCTCTGCTTTCTCCCTGCTCACATCTTCGGCTTCCAAAGGAAAGCTTAGTCTACAGCTGTCATCCCTCCTCGCATCCCCTGCCAGGAAGACAATGTGCTGTGGGTTTCTGAGGAGGGGTCCGGATATAGGATGTTACCAACTTGGCTGGAGCTGAGCGGGTCTCTCTTGGCTTGTCCTGGCTTGCTCAGGGCACGGCTCAGTGTCGCTTAGAGCGGGAGCCATGCCTCCCGGCCAACAGTCTCTCACGGGGCTGGGAAGATGTTGAAGTGACTCCTCTTGCCTTGTACCCTCTGGATTCACGACCAAGCCCACTGCGATGCTGGCAAGGCAGGTCGCCATGCACGGCTCCTCGCATGCCCCTGGCCAGGCCTGCCAGGGCCCTTCTCAGTAGTGAGTCGGGGGAAGACCCTAAGCTTACAGCTGGAAGGGCCCAGCTGTGGCTCCAGCTCCCTTCGTGTGTGGCTCAGGGGCGACTGGGACTTGCCCAGGGCCACACAGCCCTCTGGGCTGGGACAGGGCCTCTAACACGGTGCATCTTGGCTTCAAGCCCAGGGCTCTTTCCAGTTCTGATATTCTGGGGAGCAGGGAGCCAAGAGCAGGGGAACACAGAACTCATATTTCCAGGGGGGGAAACTGAGGCCAAAACAGATTAAAGGTTTTAGCTGTGGTGACGCTGTGAGCTGGAGGTGTGGTCTCCAGTGTCCCAGATGTGAGCCAGGGCTGTCCCGGGGCTATTGGTGGCCCTGGAATCCTGGTGAGAACTCTTCCTACCTGTCTCCTTGTTCCCTGAGGTGGCTTTTCTTGGATAGGTTTCCTAGTGAATTTCAAAAGGGCGGGGTAAAAACATGTTCAGCATCATGAGAGAAGGGAGCTGGGGGACTTCAGGGAGGTCTCTCCATGTCAGCAAGCTTGGCGTACACACACCGAGAGAACAATGTGGGCTGCTTCAAGTGCAGTAGGAAGGATGCAGGTTAGACTTGTGCAGGAACTTCCAGACTTTGGAGAATTTACACCTTGTAAAGAGATCTCCAAGATCCTTCTGCAGGTTCCTCGTAGAGGTTATTACATATTTCCACCGTTGGTGCTAGCCCTAACTAGCATAGTGAAGGCACATTAGAGTTTACCAGGGGCTGGATTATAAACATCTCACCTCTTCTTCAGCCAGGCCCTGCCAGGTGAGTGGGGCAGGGTGACCGTTTTGCAGGCCAGGGAGCTGAGCCTTAGAGCATGAGCAGGACTTCCGATTCCAGAAGCCCTTTGCTTCCCTGCCTCTGTATCCCGCCCTCTGGGACAGACAGTCGATACCTGGAGGCTGGGGAGTAGGTGCGATGGCCTTCAGAGATCTCCCCAGCCCTTGGCTTCCTGCTGTGGATGTGGTGACAAGGGCTGTCCCTGTCCTTACCTCTATTCCTCTGAGTTGCTGTAGCCAGGAGAGAATGTGGAGTCTCGCCCCTGAGCCTTGTTCTTTCTGCTCCTGGGCCTTGTTCTGCCCAAAGTACGAGGCGTTCAGTTCCCCAGAGGGGCCCGACCTAGGGAAGCGGAGAACCACGTGTCTGGGGCCTCGGCAGGGAGCCGAGCTCTTTCCTTGGGCCTCCGGCCAGCCCGCTGCAGCCAGGGGCTCGGGCATGCGGAGGAAGGTCCCTGCTGCTGGCCGGGCCGGGTGTGCATGCCATGTGGTCGCCTTGCACAAGCAGGCGTGGCCAGACAGAGGGAAGCAGACGGGGTAGCAGTGGGGGCCACATGTCCAGCTCGGCTGCCGCCTCTCTGGGATCCAGAGGGTCCAGGCCTCAGGGGCCCTGGGGTGACTGCTGGAAGTGGCTCTGCCGTGGGCCGTGCAGGGATGAGGCAAGCCGGTGGGGTGATGGGGCCCTGGGCGTGTTCTGCTGGGTGTCAGGAACATCAAGGGTCCTTCCGTCTTAGATCGTCTATGACTGTTCCCATCAGAGATTCATTCTGGTGCTTTAAAGCTCTGTCTTCTTTCCAGCTGTTGTGCTGTTAATTACAAACCCTAGATTTCCTGGAGGTCATCCGCTTGACCCCGCCGTTGGAAGGGACACTGAGCTGGAGAAAGGGGGGTGGGTACCTGAGGCCACCAGCAGAACCAGTCCTCGTCCCTGGCACCAGTGGGCCCTTCCTTTTTGCGCATTAGCTCAGGGCTCTGCACCCTTCGAGGCCCACGGGCAAGCGCTGGTCCGTCCTGTTCACTCGGGGGCCAGTCATAGCTAAGAGAACAGGTTCTGCTGTCAGACTGCCTGGTTGAAATCCCAGCTCTGCCATTCCAGAGCTGTGCAACTTTGGACACATTTCCTAACCTCGCTGGATCTCAGTTTCTTCATCTCTAAAATGGGGCCAATAATAGGACCTGTCCCCTGGGGCTGTAGGGAGGTCATGCAGTTGGAGTTTGTTGTTGCCGTCATTGTCCTGTCCCACCACATCGCCCACTGGCTGTACTCAGGCTGCATTTTTTCTGCGGAAGTGACTGCCTTTGGGATTTTGATTCAAAATTCTGATGGCAATCTCTCCCTTGCTTATACCTAAGGGATGTGCTCTCGCATGGCTGCGGCCTACCGTGTGCCGGTGACATCTCA
This sequence comes from Varecia variegata, assembly GCA_028533085.1. NCBI lineage: Eukaryota > Metazoa > Chordata > Mammalia > Primates > Lemuridae > Varecia > Varecia variegata. The sequence continues at coordinate 112,713,950 of CM052443.1, forward strand.
GCTCATGCTCACTGTACTCCCCATTGAACAGCAGAGAAAGCTGA
>CM052443.1:112714493-112732253 GCA_028533085.1 Varecia variegata
TCTCCCAGAGAGCGCGGAGTGGTCTCCAGATTGGGGTCAGGGTGGGCGGCTCAGCCTCTCTCTGAGCTGCTGAGACTCACCTGTGGAGGCTGCGCTGACGGTCACTGGCGGTGTGACCTTGTGCGACCTTGCCACTCACCGTTTCACAGCCTCATTTCCTTTATCTGTAAAACGGGGATCATGATTCCATGGGGTGGCTCTTGAAGAACGTGTCATAATCAGAGAAGGTATAAGCTGGAAACTGCCACAGCGGCCATCCCCTGTTTGACCAGTGGGGAAACTGAGGCCCATAGGAGAAAAGGGTGCTCTTAACACTGGCCTAGACCCGGCTTCGTGATCCCCAGTTTGTGTCCTTCCCACTCCATCAGGACCCGGTCCCAGGCTGGGGGCGGGGGTGTGTGTTTCATGCTGGGAAACCAGGTACCATTTTCTTTTCAGAGGCTCTGAGTCGAAAAGAAGAGGGCTGCCTGCCCATGGCCTGTCCCTGGAAAGTTCTTTATGTGCGGGTGTCTGTTGATGGCAGGAGGTGACCCCACTGTCTGCCCAGAGCCAAGGCATAATACTGCTTGGACATTGTCCTTGTGTCCCTCTTGGGGGTCTGGATCAAAGCCCACCCTGAAGCTGTAAACACTAACCTACAGATGTTTGTTCTCTTTCATGCCCTCAAGGGGTTTCCTGGAGTCTTCGGGGAAAGAGGACCTCCAGGGCTGGATGGAAACCCCGTAAGTATTTCGAGTGTGTAGGAACAAGAGAGAGATTCAGAGCACACACACAACGTGTTTTAGGAGACCAAACTTTGGGGTCAGACAAACCTGGGTTGAATCCCAGCTCTGCGGCCTGCTAGCAGGGTGTCCTTACACAGATTACATGACCTCTCTGAACTCCAGGCTCCTGTCTACTGTGGATGCCCTGTGACCTCACCATGAGAGTCCTCAGCCCACTGAGGCCCTGGGCACAAAGCCCCAGGCTGTACCCCATCCCCAGGACTTACGAAGGTTCACAGGTCACTCCCCACTGGAACGGCCCTGGCTGCTGCCATCCTACACAGCATCAGAAATGTTTATGGGCTGGCAGAGGCCCGGGAAAGCAAATGGTTTGCACGCCCTGTTTGGACAGAAGAGCTGAGTTCCAAAGGAATCTCCACTGCAGGCATGTTTATAGCATTTGTAAATAATCCGAGGCCCAGGCTCTGTCCCATCAGGGAGCCAGGTCACCCTGCCCTGGGGAGCTGACTCTGCCTTTCCCTCTATCCCAGGCTCCAGGCTGGGCGGGAGGTGTTCATCTTGGCCTGGGGGGGCAGGCCATGTCCAGAGCTCTTTGGAACACCTGCCACAGTCCCCCACCTCCCCTTGGGGTTCCCTGCCTGAGTGGCCGTGCCTGGCATGCCTTCTGGATCCACGATCAGCACCCGATTTTGTGTTAATTCACTTCCAAAAATGTGCCCAAGCCTGACCTAGCCAGGCTCCCTTGGGGGTTAAAGCCTTGACTTCAGAGCCAGACAGAGCTTGGTTTGAATCCTGCTGCACCACTTGCCAAGTGTGAGCTTGGACAAATCCGTTCACCTCTCTGAATCTCCGTTTCCTCATCTAAGCATCGGCAGGATCAGAACGCCAGCTTGAGAGGGCTGTCCTGAGAACGAAGGCAGGGCACCAAGGCGCCCGGCCTGCAGCACGGGCTCGATAGGAGCTGTGTAAAATACTAGGCAGCAAGGGCACAGTCCCTGCCCTCGAGGAGTTCATGGGCCGCCGCCCCAGGCTGTTGCACCAGACACAGCGAGAATCAAAGAGGTCCTGGTGCCCTGGCGAAGGGCGCAGGGGAGGCACCTGGGGAATTGGGGTCTGTAATGTGAGAGTGAAACGTCAAACACCCCGCATATCTGTATTACCACGATCAGGATTCTGCCCTTTTTTTTCATACTTACAATTGGAAGATATTGGATTTGGAAGGCCCAGCTCCCCATTTTACAGACGAGGGAAGCTGATGGCAGAGGGGGAAAGGGTCTTGTCCAAAGTCAAGGCCAGGCACAGGAGGGTCACTGGAGCCTGTGGTCAGGAAGAAGGAACGGTCGGCTCTGAAAGACCCCACCAAGTGCTGTGTGGAGGATGGGGTGAAGGGAGGGGCCCTGGAGGGAGACAGGACAAGTAACCATCTTGGTCTCTCTCTTTGCAGGGAGAACTGGGCCTGCCAGGGCCCCCAGGAGTCCCCGGCCTCATTGTAAGTAAACTGATCCTGGGTGTGGGGGGAGGGTGAAGGCAGGGTAGAGCCAGGGCTTGGGGAGAAAGCAGCAGGCCTTGTAGACCCTTCCCTCACCAAACCCCAGGAAGGGGCTGGAGGAGCAGGACCAGCCTGGGCAGGGGGACGAGGGAGGGTAGCCCTGCTGTGTGGCTGCAGGGGGGTGACCTACCTCCTCTGAGCCTGTTTCCTCATTAGTTAAATGGGATGGGCACTCGGAGCATGAGACTGCCAACATACTTTCACGCCTGCCGCCTGGCCATGCCTCTGCAAGGGGCTCTGGGTGGGTGACGGCATGGCCATTCCACAGGCCAGGGGCTTCGGGTCCAGAGGGAGGAGGCGGCCCACAGAGGAGCTGAGCCTCTGGCCCACATCAGGCAGTCTTCTGGGTCACCTGGGTTCAAGTGACAGCTCTGCCGCATCCTCGGCCAGATCCCTTACCCTCTCTGAGCCTTAGCTTCCTCGTCTGTGAAGTAGAGGTGAAAGTAGAATCCGCCTGGAGTGGTTGTGAGGATTAAGTGAGCCACAGTTACAGTCCTTGGCACAGAATCTGGCCCTCAGAAAGTGCTAGTGTATTAATTATCGTCACTACCTCCTGAAATGCCCAGGACTGAGAGAGGTGGGAGGTGACCTGGCTCTGAGTCCATCCAGGTTGAGGAGGCCTAGAAGGGTGGTCCTATTAGCCCAAACCTGGTCTCAAGGGGGCGAGCCTTGACCCTAGGCCAGTCCCAAGGGCCAGTGAGAGGCCAGAGCGTCCCCAGGCTCTGGTGCCCTCTCTGCTCTGTCCTCTGGGTCATTCCTCAGGGGGCTTGAGTCTGGGGGCCATGCAGGGACACGAGTAGACTGTTCCCTAGCTTGACAGATGGGCTGCCAGCCTTACCTCTCCAGCAACTGTAATGAGAAATGCTGTTCCGAGGGAGGCTGGAGGAGGCCCCAAGGCTCACGGGAGGCCATCCTGGGCAGAGGGCGCAGAGGTCCCCACTGGCAATCTGCTCCTCAGGTGGCTGAGAGCAGAGCCTGGGTGGGGTGGGTAGAAGGTCAGAGCCATCTGTGTCTGAGTCCTGGCCTTGCCGCCTTCTGGCTCCGTGAGCTTCAGTTATGGCCTTGCTTCCCTGAGCCTCGGGGACCCCTCTTATTGGGACACAGATACACTCAGTCCGGCCCAGTCTAGTGGCTAAGAGGGAAGTTTCTGGAACCAGACCACCCAGGTTCAAATCCTAGCTCTACCACTCATTTACTCACAATCCTGAACAAATTTCTGAACCTCCCTATGCCTCGATTTCTTCATCCATAGAATGGGATTAATATTAGTACCTAAATCAGAGGATTGTTGGGAGGATTGAAATAAACTGATACATATGAAGTGCCTAGTACATAGTAAGCACTCAAGAAGTGTTAGTTATGATAATAGCTATTGTTATTATATTACACACACATATGATACTTTATGCCTGGTAGCAGCTATCTGGATTGCTGAATCGAGAGAGTTTTCAGTCACATTGGAACTTAGTGGGAGAGGGTGCTGCGATTGATGAGTGATGTCTGCCTTGGCTGGGGGCGAGGAAGTGTCAACACATGAGTCATAAATTTTTCATCCCTGATGTCCATTCAGCAGGACTTTGCTAAGCACCTTCTTTGGCACAAGGTGCTGACCTAAATGCTTTGGAAAAAGAAATGTCTGCCATGAGAGTTAGAGAAGTCTCTAGAAATCTCCCAGTCCAACCCTCTGTAAGCCCAGCAGGAATCCCTTTTGGAGCATCTCGGTCATATGGTCATTAAACTCCAACTTGAGAGCCTGGTGCGTTTTACAGAACTCCCATTGTTCAGCGTTTTCCTGTAGATCGAGCCCTGTCCCCTCGCTGTCCCCTGGGAGAGGTTGCTGGGGATGCAAAGGTGTCTTTGTCTGGGCTTCCCAGGGCTCCGTCTTCAGGCCAAACAATCCCAGTCCCCCCAGCCTTTCCAAAGGGATGTTTACATATCCTGGCTGTCATCCTTGGCACACGTCCCTACGTGTCATTGTCCTGGTGTCCACTAGGTTGGGTCCCAGGGGGCAAGAATACTGCTTGGCTAAATAAGTGCAGATTCTGGGGACTTGGACTATACCATCGCAGCCCCTGACCTTCCAGATGCTTCGCAAAGCTCGTTCTCACCTGTGCTCTCCTCCGCGCTCCACAGTTAGGATTGCCAGATAAAACATCAGATGCCCCAGTTAAATTTGAATGTCAGAGGCAATATTCAGAACACATTTATACTGAAATATCACTGCTTGTTTATCTGACATTCAAATTTGACAGGGCATCCTGTCTTTTTATTTGTCCAGTCTGACAACCCTATTCGCAGTGTCTCTTAGGATAATCCCCTTGGCAGGTGAGAAAACTGAGGCCCTTGGTCAAGGTCATGTGTAAGGCAGGAGAGGATGGAGGCTTGATCAAAGTTGACTCCCAACTCCTAGTCTAGGGCACTCCCTTCTTGCCCTCCTTTCCTGGGCTCTGAGCTGGGGGCTGAGCCCTGGGCCCTCCTGCGTTTTTCAGACCCCATGCGATGCCCCTTCCCCAAGAGCTGATCTGTTCCACCTTGCGCCTCCCTCCTGCCCTGTGTCTTTCTCTTGCCACTTCAGCCTTGCTTTTCCTGTTTTTAGATTCCTTTCACTGCCAAGGGGAAGTTCCCTCTCTCCTTGTGCTTGGAGGTCATAGGGCTGGACCCCAGCCCACCAAGTCACCTCTGTTCCCCGAGTGAATGCCCCCTCCTACCCCGGATTTTTGGGAACAGCAGCTTCTGTGCCTAGGGGAAAATTTGTGTCCCTGGAGAATTGGAAAGGAAAGGAATTTTCTAACCAGGAGTTAAAGAGGAAGAGGGATTGTGAGTCACCTATGGTTTTCCAGAGGATGTGGGTTTTTAGCTGAGCAAATGGGAATTCCACGTATTGATAATCACTTTAGTGGAAATTCAAATTTAGTCAATGCCTTCTGTCTAGTCAGTTGAAGCCATTTGCATGCAGACTGAAGCTGAACCTTCCCTCTGTCCCCCGGGTCCTCGCAGCCGGGCAGAGGATGTGAGAGGACAGACTAACATTTATTGAGCGTCTGTCTGCTCTGTGAGCCCTTGACACGCACAAGGCTCGGAGCCTACAGTGCCGAGGTCACCAGCCTGGGAGTGGATGTGTCGGACTTGTAGCTCAGGTCTGTGTGTCCTCAATCCCAATAAGCCACTGGTGCCCCTGCAGCCTCCGAGGTGAGAGTGTCTCCAAACTGTCCCCCTTTGAGTAATTGAAACCCTTTGGCAGGCCCTCAAGCAAACTGCCCGATTCCAGAATCTGCTCAACAAAGACGATTTCTGTCCTTTTTATTCAAAGTGACATGGGGAATTTTGGCTCCTCTATATTTTAATGAGACCCAAAGAACATATGATCTGGCCCAAAACCCAGCATTTGGGGTGCAGTGGATAGTCTGCCATATTCTGCTACTAGATGGTCATCGGCCTTGTTTCCTTGTCTATAAAGCAAAGACAGGAGCCCACCACCTGACATTGACCAAATCCCATGTGCCCAGCCCTGTGCTTTGTGTTTAATTGTCACAACAGCCTTCTGAGGGTAGGAAGTGGGATCACTAATTTACAGTTAGGGAAACTGAGGCTCAGAGAGGGTAAAACACCTGCCCAAGGTCACATAGCCGATAAGCTGGACCCAGATGTCTCCACGGCTCATGCTGTCCACCGCTGCGCCACGTCGCCAGCTCTGCAAGACTTCTGTGCTGACAAAGATGGCAGATGCGTGAGAGCACGGACTGGGCAGTGCCGGGGGCTGTTCCGGTGTGAGCGATGGTGCTTAGCAAGCCACACAGGAGCCAGGCTGGCTGCAGCCCCAGGTCCCTGTCCTTAACATACCTGGTCTGGGGGGTGGGGGTTGTAACTGAAAGTATTTGAGTTTCTTTTTCACCATTTATTAAGCCACTTTTACCAGACACCTCCTTGGGGCCATGCCCACTGCTAGGTGCTAGGGTCACAGAGGTGAGATCCCCAGACCAGGCACCTGTCCCCGGAGGCCTCAGAGCACACACGTCAAGGATGGTCAGTGTGGGGAGGGCTGTGTGCGAGCGGCCTGGGCTCTGGGGTCGGACAGCCGGGGCACAGCCTGGCCTTAGGGTCAGGCAGGTGACCTGAGTGCCGGGGGCCTTAACAACATGATGGAGGGCACAGCACCCCGGGCATAGGAAACAGCTTGAACCAGGGTCTGGGGGGTGGGTCAGTGACCGAGTATGTCACAGCGAAAGGGGACAGCAGGGCCAGGAGGTCAGACACAGAAGCACATCCGTCAGGAATGACCGGTGCTGGAAGTACCCCAGGTTTTCCTTCAGGGGTCCCCTGGCTGGCATTCGGGGGGCAGAACTCACACCTATTTCTGAATGTCCAGCCCGTCCTCATGCCCTGTCACTTATGAGCCATGGCAATGAGGAAAGGCAACCCTGGGTTCTTTACTGGTCAGCAGCCTACCCAGGGCTTATGAGCATAGGCTGGGGGGTCAGACAGACAGACAGACAGACCTGGGTTCTGGTCCTGCCTCTGCCACACTCGGTGCCTAATCTTGGGCGGGTTACTTGGTCTCTTCTTAGGCCTCGGTTTTCTCATCTGTAAAATGGAGTGGGGGTGACAGTGGTGCTGATCTCACGGGGTTACCGCGAACAGCGGCTGAGTGTCCGAGCCGCCAGCATCGTCCCTGGCACGGTGAAAGGGCTCAAAGTACCACTGAGCTGTTAGTGAGGGTTCGAAGTGGGTAGTGTGGTGCCTGGCGCACAGTAGGGACTCGGTAAGTGGTTCCAGACGCGGTTGACTGTGCTCTTGGTGGGAGTCGGTGAGATCAAGGGCGAAGTGTGCAGCGCAGCGTCTGGGAGCTCAGAGTGTGGAAACTGGGTCCAAATTAAGAGCCTTACTCATTGTTCTTTCTTGTGGGGACGAGACATTCCGGCCAAGCTGCCCTCGAGGGCATCCAGTGCACGGTAGACAGATGCTCTTGGAGTTGCACTCAGGGGAAGGTGGCCTGGGGTTTCCCCTCTTCCTCCCCCACATGCTTGTATAGCCCAGTCTGGGGGTCCTGCCGACACAGGGAGACCTGCCCTGTGCAAGCTGCCACCTTGTCCCAGTGGGCCCTGCAGCCAAGGCCCCTTTGCCACAGATTCCTTCCCCCCTTGGGTGGATGCCCCTGCCAGGTCCCCACCCCTCACATAACCCTCCGGAGAGGACTGCAGAGGTGGCAAGTGGGCCCAGCCCCTAAGGCCCCACGCAGGTGATCCCCAGCCTGCGTGGAATTCGGCCCCCACAGAACAAGCCGGCTCAGGCCTGGAGCAAGGAAGAATGAGCCTGTGTTCCCCGCGCTGCTGGCTGGTCCCCTGCCCGCGGCCCTGCCCGGCCCCAGCTGGAGCGGCAGAGCCTGCTCTGTTTATTTACACACAATGGGGAGCTCTGGGGGCCCCCCCTCGCTCCCTCCATCCAGGGAAGGAGGGGAGAGATGCAGCGGCCGGCCGGGGCAGAGGGGCCTGTGGGAATGCAGCTCTCTGGAGGGCTGGCCTCGCCCCGGCCACTGATCCGGCTTCTCCCCTCCCTTCTCCCTCCTCTCCAAAGGCCACTTCAGAATTGCCTGGAAGCCCTGGAGACGGGCCATCTCGTGTGAATCCCAGCACTGCCCTAGCTCTGTGACTTGCCCGAGCCCTAACCTCTCAGAGCCTCAGTTTCCTCATCTATAAAACAGGGGTAGTGGCAGAACCGATCTTTCAGGGCCACAGAGAGGAGTAACTGAGTTGAGGCGTGGAAAGTGCTCGCTCAGCGCAGGGCCTGGCAACTAGTGCTGTGAGCGGCACCGTCACCCATTAAAGTGAGCCCTCCCGCTCTCAGTGAGAAGATTCCTGATGGGTCCTGAAAGCAGAATTGCTTAGCAAATGCTCAGCTAGGAGGTTTTCTTTAACCCAGGCAAGTGGGAATCCTGAAGCCCAGAGAGGGGGAGTTTTTGCCCCAGATCACACAGCCATGGCGTGGCCGAGGCCAGACTCCAGTCGTTCCCGGGGTGCAGGGGGGTAGGAACCGCCATTGCCTCAGCCAGGCCAAGCACTGTCCCTCCGTCTCTCTCCTCGGGGGCATTCCATTGCACGGCCCCCCTGGCCCTTCCCGCAGGAGCCGGGCAGGAATGTGATTTTTCATTCCCTGCCCAGCCTCCCTCCGAGACGTCTCCAGGCAGCTCCGACACAGGAACTTGAGTCCCCATTCTCGAGCCTGGCTACCTGGGGTGGCCTTTGTTCCTCCAGGGCTCCAGAGCTGTGCCCCAACCTCAGAGTGCTTGCCAGGGGCCCCCCTAGACCCTGACTTGGGAAGTGGGAAACTGAGGCACAATGAGGTCACCCAGCAGCCAGACACTTAGATCAGTCACAGAGGATGGACCAAGGAGGGGAGAGTATTTTCAGGGGCTCCCTCTCCCTGGGTGTGGGTGTAAGGTTATGGCCATGGCTGAGGGGTATTGACAGGCTGGGTGGAAGTGTGGAGATACGAAGGAAAGAGAGTGGGCTTGTTAGGAGGAATTTCAGTCACTTCTTCGCTCTCAGCCAGGGTTTCTGGGCCCCGGCACTACTGACATTTCGGGCTGGAGAACTGTTTGTCGTGGGGGCTGTCCTGTCCACTGCGGGACCTTTAGCAGCATCCCTGGCCTCTGCCCACTAGACGCCAGTAGCACCCATTTAGTCGTGACAACCAAAAATGCCTCCAGACATTGCCAAGCATTTACACGTATTGAATCAGTTACTCCTCGAAACGTGGCTAGGAGGTACATGGTATCGTTAACTCCCATTTGTGACACAAAGAAGCCGAGGCACCGAGACATTAAGCTCCCCCAAATCACGCAGTGAGTGAGTCGCAGAGGAGTGAGACGTCTCCTCTGTCTCTGCCGTACAGCGGTGTCCCCCCAGCCTTTCCAGAGCCCTCCTTGAAGAGCCCCCTGCAGAGGGAGCTTGGCCTTCCAGGGTTAGCGACTCCCCTGGTCCCACTTTGGGCGGTCTGAAGCTGGCTCTGCCCGCTGTGGGCCGGGATCTGCCAGCTGACCGTAGCGTCCCACTGGGTGCATCTCCAACCCTGGGGTTTCTGGGATGGACAGCCCCACTCCCCACCGCTGCCCTCATAAGGAGACGGCTAAGCTTCAGGGAAGCAGACAGCGCCTCCCCCGCACATAGCTGGAGGAATCAAAGCTCCCGCTTGTGTTATCTGCAGCTCTAGGGCAGAGGGATCCATTTTACAGGGAGGGAGACTGAGGTCTGAAGCAGTCATGTGAAAGGCCCTGAGTACCTGGGCTGGTATGGGGGGTAAAGGATGTGATATGGGAGAGAAATATCTTGCATCTAATAGGGAAAGAAAGGAGGGTAGGGGAGGGCGGCAATCGAGAAGGGAACTTGGGGAAACGTCTGCGTGAAGTTTATTACCGCACGTCAGTGCAGCTGAACAGGACGAAGAGCATCCCTAGTTCCACGATCAGCCCCATGGAGTTGTGTCCCCGAAAGCCCAGCCCCAGGCACGGTGGGGGTCACCCCTCCCAGGCCAGCCTCCTGAGGGCCCCTCTCATGGCACCCTTTTCTCTTTCTCTCCCCAGGGCGACTTGGGAGCGTTGGGTCCAATTGGCTACCCAGGACCCAAGGGCATGAAGGTAAACAGTGGCTGCCCCCCGATTCGGGCCCCCTCCCAGCTGGGCACCCCCTGGCCCATTTCAGCCTGGAAGGAGGGCTGACCTCAGCTGATGTGGGGGAAGGGAGGACGGGGGGATGCCTGACAGCCAGTCGTCATCTGTATGTCATTTAGGCCAGACATCATTATTGGACACCAGTCCTCAAGCTGAGCATGTGTCTGACATGGTTCCGGGCCGCAGGGCACTGGAAGTCAGTCCAGTGGGGGACATCGCCAGGGCCATAGAAGCTATAATGCAAACCAGTGACCTCAGTCCGTCCCTGAGTGAGCTGGGCGTGCAGGAGAATGGCAGGCCCAAACTGCTAGGACCACGTTCTGGGGACGACCGGATTTGGCCACACGCATGTGACGCTGCTCATTAAACCCTTCCCTCCCCGCCAGCACCTCCTTCCTCTGAGTTAGTCCCTGGTGCTGTGGTTCACTCGCCCGTCAGCTGCCTCTTAGCTCCTTCAGTCCACGCCCCTTGCCCTGGGAGGTGGGAGTCATTGCCCCATTTCACTGATGGGAACACTCGGCCCTGGGGCTCGGGGATCTAGCACAGGGTCTGCAGCCAGTTGGTGGGTGTGAGCCAGGGCTCCTGACCCCTGTGGCTTGGAGTCTCCATCACAGCTGGCCTCGGCCTTTGTCTTGCAGGGACTGATGGGCAGCATGGGGGAGCCCGGACTGAAAGGTGATAAGGTGATCTGAATACTCCCTTATTGCACTGTGGTTTCTCTGCATGCCACCCCCCTCTCCGCTGGAGGCTGCCGCTGATTTCTCGCCAGGTCCACTCCCCTGCGCTCTTCCTGCCTCCCCTCTGGCCCCCCTAAATCTGTGCTCCCCAGCTTCTTCCGGGTCACTCTGGGCGGGGCTCAGGCAGATGCTTCTGGGGGCCTGAAGACCTTGGCAGAGAGTGCATGAGCGGCTCTTGCAGCATGGGGAGGGGGTAAGTCAAGGCAGGGCTCTGAATCCGGACAGTGGACCTGAGGCCAGCGTCAGGCTTTAAGGACAAAGCCACGGAGCAGGGAGGGTGGCGGTGGTAGCACAGGAGGAAACAAACCCACATCGATCGTCCCGGCTTGAACTTGGGAACCCAACCCCAGAGAGCATGCCAGCTGACAACACAGCTTCTCCTCCAGCTGCCACGGGGGGGCCACCCTTGCCACATGCCCTCGGTACAGCCCTGCCGCTGAGCGCTCACTGTCTCGGCCCAGGCCAAACCAGAGTGGGAGGTGGGTAGGGGGGCCCCCGGGGGGCCCAGAGCCAGGCAGCATCTGAATGACAGACACGGGGGCCCAGCACTCCTTGTGCTCTTCCTGCCTGGCCCCCCTCAGATTCTCAGCAAAGCAGGAACCCCTAAGAGGGTGCGGGAGTGCTTTGGGGCAGTGTTCCACGTATCCACAAGAGATGTGAAGGGATGATGCCACTCAACCACTCCTGTGGTCAGGCTCCTTCCGCACCTGTCTCCAGGTGACTCTGCTTCCTCCTATACCTGAGTCACAGGAACAGGTACCACGTGCAGGGCACCATCTGAGTGCTCTCCGTGGATTAACCCACTAATCCTCCAAGCCCTGTGAAATGAACAGCCTGCCCGAGGCCACACAGCTGGGAAGTAGAGGGTCAGGAGCTGAACTCAGGCACCTGTCTCTAGAGATCTCAACCACGAAGCAGAACTGAGGTCGGGAGGTCAGAGCTGGCAAGGCCCTGGGAGGTCACATTTCACAGCTGGGGAAACTGAGACCCAAAGAGGGGAAGAGATTCATCAAAGGAAACTCGGGGATTTACTGGGAGAGCCAACCTGGGCCCCTGGGCTCTTAGAACATGAGAATTGCTGGGTGACAGTGGGCACAGCCGGGTTGCTTTATGCAAGCCCACCTCCAGGTAGCCAGCCAGGTGCGACGCCAACCCAGGCCTTCTCTACCTGTTTCTCCCTCTTCTGTCTCCTCCTATCATGCCCACGCCTCCAGCTGCAGCCCGCCTCCGCCCCACCCGCGTCCCGCTGCCTGCTGAGCCCCTCTGAAGGGGCTTTCTGTTGGAGCAGGGGGTCCCCTACGACTACCTGTTTATCCCGAGGCTTGAGCCACCAGCGCTCTGGAAATGTTGAAGTCATGGACGAGGAAGAAAGGAAGTTGGGGAAAATGAGAGTGTAGGCAGCGAGCTTTTTATAGGCCCTTTTGTGGAGTTGGCCTCAGCTCAGTGTTGCTTCAGGAACATGGAAATAAATGTGTTACATAGAGCTCGGCTGGCTTGCTGGTGGGAGTTGCCTGGGACACTTAGAGATGCGAAAGCCCTGGAAAATAAAAAAGGAGGAAATTAGTTTCATGCCCATAGTTTTCAGGAAAATCAGGTCTTTGGGATTAAAAGAAAAAGAGAGAGAGAGAGAGAAGTCTCTTTTCCATCCCTTTGGCTGGGAGAGGAGGAGCTCTCAGTGCTGTGTTCTGATCGGCCGTACACATGCGTGCCCCTTGGCCCTCCCCTGGGATGACAGCGCCATCCTTTCATGTTCTGAGCTTGCTGCTGCCTAGAATCCCAGATTTTCCATGACCCGGCCTGGACTCCGTCCCACTTACAACCGCCTGGCTTCCTCTCCCAGCGTGGAGGCGCTTTCTGCAACCAAGCCTCTTGCTCCGGGCCCGGCCCTCTCCAAAGCCATTGTTCTGATTTCCTGGGTGCCTTTTAAATGTTCCTTTTTTGCCTATTTTTTTGTTTGTTTGTTTACCCCCTCACTCCTCTTTTGGACATTTTTTAAAAATGTTCTTTGGATCCCCAAACCCCAGGATATTGTACAGCATTTTCCAAATTGGAAAAACCAAAGTAAGTTAAGAAAAAAAAATTTTTTTTTATTAATTCTGGTTTTGTTGAACTAAGGAAGTTCTTTTGCTGGGTCATGGGCCTTAGCTGCTGAGTGTGGATTTGCTAAGATGATCCATTCTTCCTGGGTTTTTCTCCCCGTTTTTCCCCCTGATCCCAGGGCTGTGGATGTTTTCTGAGTCCCGGAGCCAGCGCACTGCCATGTTCAACGTGGAGAGCTGGAAGTGATGAGGGCCATGCGAGGTGGTTCTGGCCCTAAGGGGAGAGAGACATCTCCCAATCTGGTCTGCAACCAGAACATGGCTAAAAACAGGGAGGGAACAGAAGAGCCCTCCCATGGCCAGAATCAGTGTCACCAAGGCTATGGGATACATTGTTTTAGAAGAGAAACACCCAGACCTAAGTCAAGGCCAGTTTACTCGCTGTTTACACATAGTCTTAACAAGCCAGGCAATCTGGTTCCCTCATGCTGTAGCTGATTAAAGGCAGCTAATTCAGAAGTAGACCAAAGCTGATTGCTGGCACAAAAACCCCTGCAAAAGAAGGAAGTGACAGCTCACAGCCTGGCGGTGAACAGTATCAGAGAGCAGACACAAGAACTCAGAAACCTCGGTGCAGTGGGCCCCTTGGACAAGTTGCCCTCACCCCTGTGTGATCACGTCTGTTGATGATGAAGAGGTTGAAGGATCACGAAACAGTTCGTTTGCTCTGCAAGTGTCAGTTCACCAGGGAAGGCCAGGTGACACTGGGCAGCTTAGCTTCCGTGAGTGGCGCTTTTGGCCACCTGGGCCAGCCCAGGCAGGTCTGCACACAGGCCAGCTCATGCGCCAGGACCTGCTTTCCCCTCCCAGGGGCCGCCCGTTACTCTAACAAGGCTGCAGCTGCTCGGATCCGACTTCGGGAGCAGCCGCAGCAAAGCCGTACTGGCCAGTGGGTGTGGATGCCGGGGAAGCTTCCGGAGCCCACGCGGTCCCCATCGTAACCTTCTTTGCTGCTGTGCACTTAGGGTGAACAAGGGGTTCCAGGTGTGTCAGGAGATCCCGGATTCCAAGGAGACAAGGTAATTGTCCCAGATTCTCCCCTGCCCCTGCCCTGCTCTTTTGGTCCTGGCTTCCGTCCCAGCCCCTGTCGTGGGCCCAGACTCACCTGCGAGATGGCTGCCTCTCAAACAGTCCTGTGTTTGCCATTCTCCGTCCACCTATGTGACATCTCTTCCCTGGACTTTACGACAGCCTCCTGACTTTTTTCCAGGCTCCCAGCCTCTTCCTTCCCTCTCTCTTCCTCACTGCCACCAAGTTGTTCCTCGGAGGGCACAGCTCTGCCCTGTGCTCACACACCATCCATGGCTCCCTATTGTTCCCGGAGTGAAGTCCTGGCTCCCCACCCAAGCACTCAGGACCCCAGTGAGTGGGTGTGTCTGATGCTCTCCTGCCCCTCCCCTTACAGCTCTGTGCCTCGAGCCCACTGACGTGCCCACCGCACCCCAGGCCCTGGCACCACCGCTGCCCCGCCTGGAACACCCTCCGTTCTGCCCCTCCACACCACCTGCCCAGAGACCACTTTTTCCAACTGCTCAGAGAGCGGCCTTGTCCCTGGGTACCCTGAGCAGCGTGTCCGTCCCTCATTTGTGGTGCCACCTTTCTCCCTGGCTTTGGGGACTTACTTGCACTCAGCCTCCTGCCAGATAGTGAGTTTCCTGAGGACAGGGCCCCAGGCTGCCCAGAGGGAGCTGGGCTCAGGGTCCTGCACTTCGCAGGGAATATTTAGGATGGGTTTGGTGACGGAGGGAGGCAGGGACTAGCCTCACTGACTGATTGACTAACGAGATGAACTGAGGTGGCCTTGACTTCCAGAGCCCAGCTGTGGGGATGCTGAGACCAGCTCCTCTTTGCCTGTGTCTGGCACCATGTGGCCACATCTGGACCTCTCCCAGCCAGTCAACGAGGCCCAGATGTTGGCCAGCACTCCCCCTTCCCTCCCTCCTCTCTGGCCTGTCTTGACCCGGCTTCGGTGTCTCCGGGTTGTGAGCCACGACAGGCCTGGCTGTTTCTGCTGGGCTCAGTCTCCAGAGTCCCCGGGAGTACAAGGCGCCACAGAGCCTGCTGGCAGCCCCGGGGGCCTCGGTTCCTGGTGTCTCTGGGGCCCGGCCTGCAGCGGTGCCAGGCTGCAGCCTGCAGTGGAATTCATGGTCCTCAAAGGTGGGCGTTCCCGGGCCTGGGCCGGCAGCAGGACCAGGCAGCTGTCCACCTGGCCGCTTCTCTTCCTCACTAACCCCAGTCTGCTCTGGGTCTTTTCCAGGGGAGCCAGGGGTTGCCAGGGTTCCCCGGTGCACGGGGGAAGCCAGGGCCTCTGGTAAGTACCTCCTCCAGCACCCCAAAACTGTACCCTCTCCAACTGCTCGTGGAATGTGGGTAGGGATGCCCGATACCCAGGACTTGATTTCCTCCTGCAACAGCCCTGGGGGGCCGAGCAGAGCTGGGCAAGAATGGCATCTGCCCATTTCACAGATGAGGACACTAAGGCCCAGAGGGGGAGCAAGTCACCCAGCACCACAGACAGTCCCCATTCACTGAGAAAGCCCCTGTGGGAGCCTGGGGCTCCTGACACCTTGTAAACAGTAGCAATGCCATCAGTCACAGCAGGGTGTCATTTACGGAGTGTTACTGTGCATCAGACCCTTTGTGTACTGTGTTTCTTTGAAGGCTGCCAACAACCCCAGGAGTTAGAGAATTATTATTGCTCCTGGTTTTTTGTTTTTTTTTTTAACAGATGGGGAAGCTAAGATTCTGAAAGGTGAAGTGACTTGCCGGGGTCCCATGGCTAGTAAGTGTAGGAGGCAGAGTTTGAACAATAGCTCCTTCTCATTGTCTAGGTTATTCATATGTTCCTGAACTTTCCAGCCACCCACAGCCGGGGGGATAATGCAAGGGGTTGGTGGAAGGTCGGGCCCCGGCTTACCCGCCTCCCCGCAACTCTCTCCTCTTCCGCAGGGCAAAGTTGGAGACAAAGGACCTCTTGGGTTTCCTGGGCCCCCTGGACCCGAGGTATGTGATGCCCCATTTCTCTGTCTGGCTACAGCTGGGACTGGGTGTTGCCCTTGGGAAACTGAGGCCCAGAGACGGGGAGGGACTTGCTTGAGGTCACGCAGCAAGTGAGAAATGAGGCTAAGCATAGAAATTCCTAGATCAGCCATCTGCTCTTCCCGTATTGCCCAGGGGCTCTCAAAGGCAGAGGGGACAGAAAGCTGGCCCGAGTTCTTGCCCAGCTCTGTCACAACCCTGGCTTTTTGGTTCCAGTAAAATCCTCAGGAGAGCCCTGTGTGCTCCACAGCCACTCACGGGGCTCCCCGCCTTCTCCACTGTCAGCATCCGCAGCCGAGCTCTAGAACCTTCCTAACCCACAGCTGCTCTGGAAAAGCTCAGAGCTCGGAGCTCCCGGGTATGGGGAGCAGGAAGTAAATGCAAAATTCTGGTTTTTGAATGAAGAATAACAAATAAGGAAGGATGGATTCAGCGATTAATAATTCTAGCTGAGTAAGGAGAAACCCAGAGAGTTTCGGACACGTGTGGTAACTAGCACAGGTAGGCTACACCTGAATCGTCACTCGGAATGCACGTATAATGGCTGAAATAAGCTGGCTGAGTTCTCCCCGGCCCCCTCTATCGTCCCCGTGTCCGGAGAACTGGACCGAGCAGGAGCCAGGGCTGTGGTCAGTCTCAAGGTCACCGGCACCCAGGCCAGCCCCAGCCGGAGCCACCCACCCACAATCCCCTGGCCTCCGGGTGGTCTTCATTCACGAGCTCTCCGCGTCCAAGACAAAAGTGTGGCTTTGCGGGTTCTCCAGACCCGTCCAAACAGCACTCCTGGTATCGCCTGGCTGGATGAGGGATGTTTCCTAAAAGCTACAAGTTCTGACTTTGCGCTGTGTTGACTTTGGCCGTGGCGCAGTCCTATCTTTAGACAAAAGCACTTGGCCTCTCCTCCGTGGCCCCGATTCCCTCCTCTGGTCACTGTGGAAAAAGCCTCTCCGGAGAGCCCGGCTTTCCCAGCAGTCTGGCCAGCGCGGTGGAAAGCACGCTCCCTCACACTCGTCGGGCCCCTCCTGGTGCCAGGACGCCGTGTCGTGGCTTCGAGACGAGAACTTGCTGAATCGCTACCGCAGCCGCGCATGAGAGAGATCTCTACCACCGTTTTACAGATGGAGAAACTGAGTCGCAGAGCAGGAAAGCGGCTTCCTCAGCGTCACTCCGCCACATGGTAGCCATGAGGCCTCCTCTGGCCCTGTCCTGGGTCCCGGACACATCCGGAGTCCGCCTCTCCCATCTTGTGTCCTGTTTTGATTGGCCGAGTCTCAAACTGGGAGGGGGCTCTGCTCCGCTGCGGGCGGAAGCTGATAAGTGTGTCAGCGCCTTCCCTGGCTCTGTGCCCCTCACCCAGACGCCATGGGCGGGGGCCCCGGCTGTGCAGCACCCCGGTGAATTATCTCTCCCGCTCATCAGCGGGGCCATCACATGCATGTGAGCACAAGAACCAGCTCAGCATCCTGAGCACCAAGTTCTCACTGGAGATGGACCCCCCAGGCAGACTTGGTTTCCCAGGACATGGGACCCAGAATCATTTTGGATGCAGGTTTTTATTGAGCACTTACTAGGTGCCAGGCTCCAAAATAAGTGCTTTGCTTGCATTGTTCCATTTAACCCGCAGAACAGCCCTGAACAGTGGGTGTTACAGGCACCATTTTACAGATGAAGAAGCTGAGGCCCAGAGAGGCTAAGAAACTTGCCGGGGGTCCCACAGTGAGGGGGTGGCAGGACGGGATTTTGAGCCTCTTATTTTAAGGAAAAACACGTGGGCTTTGGCTTCATGTGTTAGCTCCAAGTTCGGGACTGCTCTTGCCTTTGGCAGTGAGAAGGGTGAGAAGATGTTTGAGCCGGAATTTAATAGGAGTTACTAAAAGGTTAAAAGAGGAAGAAAGAAGAAATGCCAACTTAGGAAGACAAGGTGGGAGGGTGCATTTTGGTCACAAAG
>CM052443.1:112732753-112751376 GCA_028533085.1 Varecia variegata
AGCTATTGAGGGGACAGAGAAGGGCAAGCCTCTGGGAACGGGGCAACTGGCCTCCAAATTGTGCAAAGACCTCTGTGGGGAGAGGGAGCCCTGTGCTTTGTGGGGCGCTGGGGGGCAGAACGAGGGTGAGCGGGAAGGGGAGCGATTCTGCTCCTTACCAGGAAGAACCTTCCTGCACGTACAGCCCATGGGACGGGCCTCCATGGGAGGCACAGGGCAGAGTCCAGCTCTCCGGCCAGGATATAACGGGCACTTCAGCTTCCTATAGGAGGAGCCGAGGTTAATTAAATCAGCACCTTCCAGTGCTTTCACAGTCAGAGCAAACTCAGAAAACACCATCTGCGGGATCACTGCAGTCCAAGGACGGGACTTCCCAGGGCAGGGTGTGGCTGGTTCTGGGGAGCCATGTGCCGGCACGCCCACAACTCAGGCCTTGGAGAATTCTGGGTCAGACGACTTTGCATATGAACTTGCCTGTGATGGACTTAATGCCTTCCTGCACCATCTTGTTTATTCTCTCAGAGCCTCTCCGAGGTGTCGGGGCTGGAGCCACTATCGATCCCTGTTTTAGAACTGAGGATCCAGGTGGCTCCCTGACCTGCCCCGGGTCACATCCCGGCAGGATGGGATGGAAACACAGGTCAGGTCCCCTCCAAGGCCCAGGATCGTAGCACAGCCCCGTGAGTGACCCTGCTCTCTGCTTCCTCTCAGGGATTCCCAGGAGACATCGGCCCCCCTGGGGACAACGGCCCAGAAGGCACGAAGGTGAGTCCCTGCCCAGGGCTGCTCCAGCTGGAGAGGCAGACAGCTCTGCAGAAACCACAAGCCTGCAGGGTTGGCTCCCTGGCTTGGAAGTAGGGGGTGTCTGGCCAGCTCATGGTGGAGTTGGAGGTGCCACCTCTGAGACCCCCTTTTGTTCCCTTCTCCCCAGGGTAAGCCTGGAGCTCGAGGCCTGCCGGGACCCCGTGGGCAGCTGGGGCCCGAGGTGAGACAGTCTGGCCCTGCCCCCACAACCCATGTACCCACTGTCCCTCCCAGCCTGACCACAGCCCCCAGCCTGCCCTGTCCTGGGGACCGATGGCCTTAGCCTGGGGCCAGAGCCCCTCAGCCAGGACACAGCCCAGGGCCACCTCAGACTCGCCCTCCAGCTCACCCTCCGTGGCCCTGCCCTGTGGCCCTTCCAGGGGCCGTCTCTGCCCTGGGGTTTTCTCTCTCAGGGCTGCTGCCGCTGCTGGCAGTAGCAGAGTTTATGGGGCATTGATGGCAGGGTGGGAATTGTCAGCTGCCTTTTACAGGTACGCCCACTGAGCCCAGAGAGGTAAAGAGACCCTCTCGGATCCCATGGTTAGTAGCCGGCAGGGCCACGATGCAGAGCCAGGTCTGCTTGGGCCCAGAGCTATGACATAGGTCCTGTGCGGCTCACTTCCCTGGGTGTCCCCAGAGAGTTGCCCGACTTGCACAGCCAGCAAGCGGCACAGTGAAGATTCCTTATTTCCTTGCACTTGATGAAGGGGACTGGGAGGGGTCCCTGTGGGCCTGTTGGAGCACCAGGTGGGCACTGTACAGGTGGGCCCCCGATTTTTTCTGTGCATGGGGCCCTCCTTAGCCCCCCTGCCCTGCCCCCCTTAGCTCAGGCCCCAGGGCCCCGTGACACGCAGCCCCGGGTGAGGGTGTGGGAGGCCCGGACTCACCGCGACCACAGGCGGGCATCCAGCTGACATGGATTCCTCCTCAGGGCTGGCTCTGGGTCTGGCGGGGTCCCAGCGCTGGCTCTGGGAGCTGCCACGTAGGTCTGTTTTCCTGGAAGCTGGGGGAGAGGAGTTGGGGGGGCACCTCTGGAGGGAGCCCCTTGGTCAGGCCTGGCATGCCAGAGGAGCCCAGGGGTGCGGTGGGGGGGAGTGTGGAGAGCCCCATGGCCAGAAGTGGGAAGGGAGGGGAGAGGAGGGAAGGACAGGCCCAGCCACGTGCTTCTGTCTACACTCCCGTTACCACCCATGGAAGCCCTTCATGTGCCTGCCACTTCTCACGTCCTCATTGATTCGTCACTCATGGACCACTCGTTCATTCACCAAACATCCACAATACAGTGAACCATCCTAAGTGATGTTTGGGGTGGAGGGGAGGGGGTGCCTGCCAGAGAGAATGAGGCGTCATCGCTGTTCTCCAGGAACTCAACTGAGACCTGCCATCGTACTGCAGGGTCTTCTCCACTCTAACGAGTCAGTCCATGGCGGGACTCGGAACAGAGCCCGTGTCTTTGAGCTGCAGTCTATAGCTCTGTTCCTCCCTGCACATGGTGGGGTGTAACCCTCCTGCCCAGGACTGCCTTGATCCCAGGGGTCCCCATCCACTGGAAGTCACTCTGTGGCCTGGCCTCTAGGCCGTGACCGGTAGAACCCCTGCCCCGGGGGGGGGGGGAGGGGGGAACAGACAGGTGGGCCAGGTTCGCCATTTCTCCTTGTCCAAAAGGGCTGTCCTCTCTCCACCCCTTTCCTTCCTTGCAGGACAAGTTCTCCAAGAGTCTCACTGGATTAACTTTCTCCTTTTCTCCTCTCTTGTGTTTCCCAACTCTAGGGAGATGAAGGACCCATGGGGCCACCAGGGGCCCCTGGCTTGGAGGTGAGTGTCACTGGCCTGGGGGAGGTGGGATTTGTTGGAGCTGAGCCAGCTGTGCACAGACAGGGCAACATCTGGCCAGTGCTGTGGAAAGAGGTCATCAGTGAGGGCCTTGGGCAGCCGGAGAGAGGACTAGGATAGACCCCAGAGGGGAGAAGAGCCAGTATGACTGATGTCACTGCCCACCTGCTACGTGCTGGGTGCTTCAGCCCGAGTTCTCCTGCTGCTCCAAGCAGCCTTCCAGAATTCGCTTGTTCCACCCCCACCTTCATCGCAGTTGATGAGATTTTGGTATCAGGACTGCGTTACACCCCTAAACATGACTGAGGACCCAGAGAGTTTTGTTTGGGTGGGTTACATCTGCTGATATTAGTAATTAAAACCGACAAACTTTAACTGTATTTATTAATTCATTGAAAATTAATAACAAACCCATTTCATGTTAATAAAAATATTTTTATGAAATATCACTATATTTTCCAAAGTCAGATAATTGAGGGGAAAGAGTGGCGTTGTTTTACCATTTTTGCAAATCCCTTTAATGCCTGGCTTAATAGAAGGCAGCTGGATTCTTGGGTCTGCTTCTGTGCTCAGTCTGTTGACAATACCGCGTGTCGTGCAGCCCTGGAAATGCCACTTATGCTCATGAGAATGAGGGTGACAAAAGACGTCTTAATGTTATTAGGAAAATACCGTGGTCCTCGTGAACCTCCTGAAATGTCCACACTTTGAGGACCATGAGCATAAACTCCATTGCCCTGTGCCCTGACATTCTTTTGAGTCCCTTCCTCTTCCTCACTCCCTGAAGGCAGGTGTCATTATCCTCATTTACACAGGACACCAGCCCAGGGAGAGGGGAGGCTTCCCTGAGGTCACGCAGCTGGAGACCCTCCCTGTTCCAGGACAGCTGCCTGGTGGCATCAGGTCTCTACGTCCTCCCCCTCCTGGGTTACTGTGGCTCTCGGCAGCCATGGAGACCCCGTGCCAGGTCCTCAGAGCCCTGGGACCCCAGCAATGCTGTCCCTGGCCGGCTTGCCCCACTCACCTCTCTCTCTGTTGCAGGGTCAGCCCGGCAGGAAGGGGTTTCCTGGGAGGCCTGGCCCGGATGGCGTGAAGGTGAGGGGACCTAGAGATGCCTGGGGACAAGAGGAGAGAGGGCGTCCACCATATGTGGGCTCCAGGACAAGTCCTGAATCCCACGGCCGGTTGTGAAAAGGGAGAAAAATTGGTCTCATTTATCACAAAGCATTGATAATAGACCAAAAAAAAAAAAAAAGGCCATGACGTAAATGTTCAACAGCGGGGGACTGTTCAAGTAATGGGATGTAGAACAGCCCCCAGCACGGCGTCGCGGGTGTTTTACAGGATGGGAAGGTGCCCATGTGGGGGGCGATGACGGGGTGGGAGGCAGGTGGCAAGGCGATGTTAAGCTGAGTCTGCCGCAGGGCTGGGTTGCTCCTGCTCCCGTACACACAGGGCAGGGGCTGCAGGGTTGTCGGGGGTTACGTTATCTCTGGATGGGGGGATAACAGGGGATTTTCATTTTCTTCTCTGGGCCTCTATATTGTCCCCATTGTGCACAACAAATAGATATTCCATTTGTTAACAGGTTCTTTTGTTTTTGAAGTTATCAAAAAGGAACTGGCCCAGGGCAGGAGAGTCATGATCCTGAACTCATGGGTCGCCTCAGTTGATGGTTTTCCAGGGACATCCCTGGAGGGCTGGGTTTTTCCAGCCATTCTGGGGAGCGATGATGGGTCAGGTTCACAGAGGGCAGACCCCCGGAGGTCAGGGCAGGGCCGGGGAGCCCAGGTCGTTCCCATCTCCCTCCCTTCAGGGCAATGGCCCACGGTGTGTCCTGGCCACTCTGATTTCCGAGAGCACGAAGTCTGCCGAGGAGCTGAGGGAGGACGAGACTCAGCCAGGGCAGCAGTGAGCCACATCCGTTTTCGAGCCAGACTCCTGGCTCGTTGGAGCCCAGGTCCTGCCCTCTGAGGTCTCGGCCTCTCTCCCTCAGATACCAGCAGGGTTTCTGTGGCGGGAGCGGTGACCCAGGCTGGGTGGATTTATCCCACGGGCCTGCTGTGGGGCGACCAGGGCAGCTGTGGCCACCTAGGGAGCAGGAGCCACCCTGGCAGGGGACAGAACTGGCCATGATAGGCCACCAAATACGCAAGCAGGCAACAGCCTGGAAGACAAACGAGTCTGATTTCCCTTACGTATAGCGGGGAAGGCTGAGCCCAGAGCGGAGATGAGACTCACTGAGTCACCCATGAGCTGGTGACAGAGCTCTGGTGGGTTGAGGTCTAGGGCCCGGGTGCCCTGACTCCCCTGTTCACTGCTCTTCCTGCAGTGGGACAGCTTGGTACATTGGGGTGGGCATTTCAGTCAGGCAGACCAAGGTTCCAGTTGTAGCTTTGCCTCTTGCTTGCTGTGTGACCTTGGGCAGGTCACTTCACCTCTCTGGGCCTCAGTTTCCATCTACAAAATCCCTTGTGTTGTTGAAGGACCCAAATGAGATACACACATCAGGGTGCTGAGTAATGTGCCAAGAGCCACTCAGAGGGAATGGGTGACTGGAGTCACGTCTGAGGCCAGAGTTTCTGTCCGAATGCCCCTTTGTCCCTGCCATTTGTTTGGGGTCACCAAGGCCAGACTCTGGTTCATCCCCACTGATGGCAACTAAGGCCAGTAACCCGGGAGCAGTCCCTGAGAGGCCTGGGCCCCCATCTCCATCCCAATCCGTCCTCTTTGGTTTCTTTGCAGGGGGAGCCAGGCGATCCCGGACGGCCGGGGCCTGTGGGTGAGCAGGTAAGTTAGTGACGGTCTGTGGACACGGGGGCTCCATGTACCGAGCCCTTCCCATGTGCCACCCTCTGCTGAGCATCCCGCGTGCACCACCTCGTGTCATTGTCAGAACAACTCCAGAAGTAGTTTGGCTCCCCTGTCACTGATGTGGACGGTGACAGACAGCAGAAGGCCCTGACTGAGGAAGCCATGAATCACAGTCACGATGGCCGTTCCCCACGGCCAGGCTCTGCACAGATGTTTTTGGTGCATTTGCCCAAAGAGGTTATGTGACTTCGCCCCAGGATGTTAAAACTGGAGGAGCCCTTCACAACTGCGTTTATGGGGCAGGAAGTCAAAGGCCAGAGAAGTGTAACCACTTGCCAGGGGTTCTTGGTCCGGGCATCCCTAAACTATAAAGAAAATAGAATTCAAACCAGTGGCTCTGGCTGGGAAGCGAGGCCAAGAAGAGAGGAGGTTACAACTAGTCATTAAAAAGGTTTGATGACCTGCAATTATCAAAGTCCAGAGAACAGCTCTGAGTGATGCGCAGACAGCGGTGTAACTTCCGTCCTCCTCTCCAGCCCTGGCACCTCCTGAAAGCTTAACCTGTGAGCCCGGAGGTGGCAATCTCCCCCACTCCTTTAAATACACACCTCACCCCGAGAACCCTGGAAGGGGCTTCCTCAAGTGGGAAGGAGGAGCGATGCGGGGGACCCAGAGCAATTTAGCTGCACCAAGAAGCACCGTCAGTGGCGTGAGAGCCGCACACCATGGGCTTCCTCACCAGGCCCGCAACATCTGTTGAGGGGAAGAAAGAAATTAAAGCAGGAGGAGGCCTGGATTTTTGAAATCTTTCCAGTGTCATTCGAGCACATTCTGTGGGAAGCCCGGGAGTTTGGAAAAGCTGCCGCGGCCTGGATATATTTCCTGATTGGGTGGGGGGGGGGTGGAAAAAGGCAATACGATCAGCAAATTCAATTTCATAGTTATGCTAATGACAGGGCCCTCGGGAAATAGATACTCAGAATCCTAGACTGTCAGGACACAAAGGGTCCTTGGAAACACCGTATCCAGGAGTCTTACCCATTTTTTGTGCCTTGGATTCTTTTGCCAGCAGCCTGGCATGGACCCCCTTCTTACAACAGAGTTTTTATTGTGTCATTCTCTTTTTTTCTGAAGACAGGGTCTCTTGTTCTGTCACCCGGGCTAGAGTGCAATGGCATCATCATAGCTCACTGCAACCTCCAACTCCTGGGCTCCAGTGATCCTCCTCCTGCCTCAGCCTCCGAGTAGCTGGGACTACAGGCATGTGCCACCACGCCCAGCTAATATTTCTATTTTTTGTAGAGACAGGGTCTCGCTCTTTCTTGTTTAGGCTGGTCTTGAACTCCTGACCTCAAGCAATCCTCCCACCTTGGCCTCCCAAAGTGCTAGGATTACAGGTGTGAGCCACTGCACCTGGCCTCAGAATAGAGTTTTTAAATGCATAAAATAAAAAACACAGGATTAGAAAGGAAACCAGTTATATTGAAATACCATTATGAAAATATGTTAAAATGTGATATACTCATATACATGCTTCTTTATTAATGAATTAAACAATGAGATCTAGGAGCAGGTCTAACAACCACATCAGTTCTGAAGTGGTGACAAGCCTCCATAGCGTATTTTGAGGTCTCTGCAGCAATGCTGTGATGTGACATGTCACTTTCTGGTATAGTCCCAGGCACTGACAATACTACTGTGATTTGTTGCCTGCACACTCATATTTGAAGGAAATGCTAAATTTCAATTAGAGGTTCATGAAAATAAAAGTTGTGGTTTTTTCCATTCAAGTTCGTGGACCTGAATTCCACCCCTAGTGCCTGACAGAGACCCGAGGTTAAGAAGCTCTGGATTCTAGTCTACCTCGGCAATCTGGCATTCATGGAGGAGAAGCAGCTTGACCAGTATGACCAAGTGGGCTGGTGACAGAGCTGGGGCCAGGAGAGGTGGGAACACTGCCTGGGGTAGCCTGGTGCTGCCCAGGCAGTTTGGACCACAGCAGGAAAGAGAGGCAGAGCTGGACCCCTGGGGCTGCTATAAGGCACACTCAGGTACCATGCTGGCCGTTGCCGTAGCAGGCATTTCCTGTCCACTGCAGAATTAGAGGATCCCCAGGGAAGAGTTCTGAAGCTCAGGCCACAGGACCTCCTTATAATCATAGTAACAGCTACATTTGTCAGTTACCTGTTAGATCCCAGGCCCTGGGCCAAACACTATATACACCATTGCCTGCAGTTCCCCCCAGGTGCCCTATGGCAATAGGTATTATAATCCCCATTTTGCAAACGGGGAAACTGAGGCTCTGAGAAGTCAAGTCACTTGCCCAAGATCTCACAGGCAGTATTATCACTGTCAGAGCCAAACTTGACACCGAGGGCTGCTGCAGACCCAGGACCTGCCCTAGGGCTGAGAAACTCTTTGGCCTCCTGAGCCCTGGTATTTATCTAACAGTTAAAATGCAGACTGCTCGCCAGGCCCTGTCCTAGGTGCTGGGGACGAGGCATGGGCTGGCCTTCAAGAAGCTCTGTGCAGGGCAAGCCAAGCATGTCAACACCTAACCCTGAGTTGTCTGGTCCGGCTGAGGACCCACAGCTGTCCTGTTCTCAGTTACACCCAGCGATTAGCAGAATGTTACATGAGGCAAGGCAGGGAGAGAGGGAGAACTCCCACAGCAGACAATGATCTTTTATCTGGAGGCAATGTGAGGACCGGGCCAGCCCCCTCCCCAAAACTGGGGGCTCAGATCCTGCCTGCGCAGTGCCCGCTGTAGGCGACAATGCTGCCCCCTCCCTGTGCCCTCTTGCCAGCCTGAGCGGACCCAGCCATGCCCACAGCTGTCAGAGCTGCTTCTCCACCCGACTTGCCCGGTGGAAGCCCTGGACCTCTGGGGCTGGCTGCCCTGGACCTGCCTCAGCCCTGTCCAGGCCTGCCAGGATGTTCCGGGACAGTGCCTGGCGTGGGGGTGCAGTTCCAGGGCGCGGGGGTGGGGACTGGGGCACTCACTGTATGGCCTTTATTCATTAGGACCCCGTTTGGCTTCTTGTTTGAGGTTTATGACCAGCCTGTCTTCCAGGACCCAACAACTCATAAATTTAAAGTAGCTATGAAATTTCTGTTTCTCTGGGCCAGCCGGGCAGGGGCTTCGAACAGAGCAGTTTTTATTCCCTTCATTCGGCATCCTCTGCACGTCTGACTGCTCCCTTGTGGGGAGCTCGGGCCTCTGTCTTACCTCGTGCCCTTTCACTGTGAATGAGGATGGGCGGGGAGAGATCTAGCTTTATGGAGCGGCTGGACGTGCCACACATCGTCTGGAACGCTCAGAACAACCCCAGGAGGCAGGGAAGGAACTTCATTGTCTCCCATTCTGCAGAGGAGGCTTGGAGACACCACCCACCTCAAGACTGGATGACAGTGACATAGATAAAGTGCCAGGAACAGGGTTTTGCGCATAGGAAGTGCTCAATACATGGAAGCTGTTGTTATTGATATTGCTATGACCTTGAAAATGCTCTAATTAAGGTTTTAAAATTAAGTTGTTGCAGAAGTCAAGTAATTGGTTATTTTCTGTGACATGTTAGCCATGACCTATACCTTGTACCTCGCTCGACCCTCTCAGCTCATACTTCACTCTGGAAGGGTCTCTGGGCCCAGGAAAGCAAGGGCAGGCCTGGGACCCCCCCCCCAACCATGTGCGGCGATGGTGCTAGGATGGTGGGAGGTCTGTTCACAGCCTCGGGGTGCGTGGACTTTGGAGGCCCACAGACCAGTGACATCTCAGGCTGCAGAAGCAAGACACATGCGGCCCTGGCTGAAGCTGCCACACCGTCTTCGGATAAGGCAGTGTGGGTCTCAGAGTTAACCCTTGGGAACTGGGCAGCACGCTCTCACCCTGGTTGACTGACAGCTGGGCTGGCTTTACTGCCCGAGTGCACGGCCTCGGTCTGCTGCTGGCCCAAGGTCTCGTGTCAGTCTGGCCAGAGTTTGGGGGAGAGGAAGCAGAGTTTATGGAACAGATCCACTCATCCCTCAGTCTTTCCTAATTCTCCCAGAATCTCCTCGCTGCAAGTCTGGGTTCTTCCAAAGCCACTTTTTACACTCCTGAGCCACACAAGGCCGCCCCGAACCCCCCAGCTTGCATTTTCCTTAGCAGGGAAGCGGGGAGGGCCTGAACAAGAAATCAGTCTACCTTCCTGGGAGACCTTTCTAGGCTGCTCACTTGCGCTATGCGTGTGTGTGTGCCTGCTCAGCCACCTAGAAGAAGCCCCTGGAACACAGAGGCAAGTTATCACCCAGTGGAGTTAAAAAGAGCAACAGGAGCCATTGCGTGTGCGTGTGTGTGCGTGTGTGTGTGTGTGTGTGCACACTCTTTCAGGAAGAAGTGAGGAAGGCTTTCAGAAGACAGTAAAGAGGCCCCCACTTCCCAGATTGCTATCAGATCTCTTGGCAGAGGCTGTTACGGTATTTCTGTCGTAGCCAGTGGATTTGTTTCTCTCTTTGAAACACCCCCAGAGCCCCGAAAGATGGGGACAGATGGCCTCTTCCCAGCACAGCTTAAGGGCCACCCCCCCACACCCCCCCCCAGCTCTCCAAACGTGGCAGCCTCCCAGCCTGCTTCTGGCACGGGAAGAATGTGTGGCACTCCCAGGGATGTTGGCAGCGGCCCCACTGCTTGGCTCCGAAATCAGAACCATCTGGCGGAGTGAGGGAAGTCAGGATGGTGCCCAGAGAGGGGCAGTGCTCTCCTTGGTGGCAGCTGGCCGGATTACCAGGCACCGGGCAGGAGACACCTGGGAGCATGAGCGCCAGAGGAAGGGAAGGCAGTGAGTTGCTCCGAAGACTCAGCGCGTCCGCGCTCACGCTGTTTCCTCCTGCTTTTGCAACTGTCTCTCACAGGGACTTGCGGGATTCATTGGTCTGGTCGGGGAGCCAGGAATCGTGGGAGAAAAGGTAAGTTGTATTGGGGGGAAGATGACACACAAATAGAGCTTGTGTCTCGAAATTTTCAAAAGGTGAAGAAGGGGCCTGGTGACCTGGGGATTTCAAGACCACCCTCCCCCGGCCTTTCTCCTGACTCAGCACCCCGACCCTCCAAGGACCATCGCCGCCTTTCCCAGCATCCCCCAGGGCTCCCGATGCCCTCCTGTTGTCACCCCCAAGCACAGAGTTCTGTGTGACAACCACTGGTGCATGTGACCTGGGCCCTCACGCTGCCCACAGGCTCTGCACAGGGGCAGACACAGAAGGGAGGGACGATGGTCTTTTAAAAAGATGAAGGATGAGCGTTTCCTTAGGTTGCCTTGTTAACCACCGAGCAGCTGTTTTACAAGTAACGGAGGCTCAAATAGGGAAAGGGAATTGCTCAAGGTCACCCAGACAGTAAGGGGGCAGAGCTGGGATTTGAACACGGTTCATTACCAAAGGCCACGCGTTGCCCACTGAGACACTCTGTCTCATGTTGGCTCCCGGCTCAGAAACAGCCTGTGGCTTCCCGTGTCCCACCATGGGCCCTGGCCAGCACCTGCCTTCCCTTGGGCTTCTCTGGTCCCCAGAGCAGGCGGACTGGGAGAGCCAGTGTCATTCCACTGGCTGGGTGGACAGACCAAGGTCCAGAGGGAGGAAGAACCCACCCCTGTCTGGCCCCACCGACCCTTCCAGGTACATCTTGTACCTTTGCATCAATCTCTGCGTCCCAGACCCTCCGGCCTCTGCCTTTCTCCCCCTCCCCTCCCCATTCTTCTTCCTCCTTCCTCTCCTCTTCCTCCTCCTTTTAAAGTTTTTATTTTGAAATAATTACAGATTCACAAGAAGTTGCAAAAAATAGCACCAAAAGGTCCCACATACCCTTCACCCCGTTTCCTCCAGTGGTAACATCTTACATAACTGCAGTACAGTGTCAAAGCCAACTCTGGCCTTCTTTTGTTGCTCAAATGTCCCATGTCCCTCCTTACCTACAAACCATCGCCTGTACCATTCCCAAGCCAGACACACTCTTCCTACTCCCACCTGCCTCCAGCCCTCGTGCCTAGACACCTCTTAATTATCCTTCAGCCCTTGGTTCAAGCAGACTTCCTGAGGGAGGTGTTCCCTGACCACCCCTGCCCCCAAGTGGGTCACATCCCCTATTGCCACACCTTATCGCTGTGACCCCCACCCTCACCGCAGCTGCTCCAGCTTCCATCTCCCCCCAAAACTCTGAGCATCTTGCTTCGTGGGAGTGGGTCTATTTCTGCTCACCATGTAGATTCAGGGTCTGGCATGTAGTGCCCAGCACATAGTAGGTGCTCAGTAAATATTTGCTGGGTAGGTGGATATAAGAAACAGGGCCTCACAGAAACAGGAGGATTTGAACCCAGAGCCCCTGCCTTCCGGCCAAGCCCTGTCTGCTACACCCACCATCTCTGCCCAGTCTGGGTTGGTCGAGAGGGAATGAATTTCATCTCTGATTCTCCAGCGTCTCTGTACGTTTGGACAGGGAACGAGGAGAGTGAAAGAAACACCTTCTTTTGTGGCTTCTGCCTTCGCAAGCCCGGCCCAGGGGATGCCAGGCCTAATGAGGACCACATAGTGTGGGCCAGGATCAAAGGGACAATGTAACTAGTGCCGACCTCAGAGGGGAGGTCCCTGCGTGTCAGGCTGCACGGGGTGCAGAGGCCTTCCGGGCCTCGCTGGGGGTCTCGGTTTCTGCTCAGTGAAACCCCAGATCCCCACCTGCGTGATGTGGCCATGAACCGGACAGGGGCTCTAGAGGCCTTGGGCAGCCCCTGCCCCTCCTCGGGCATCTGGATGTTCCTTTGCATCTCCCCCTGCCAGAGTCCCCCACAGCCATAGCTGTGACCTCCCCGCATTGCTTTCTTCGTCACAGGGTGATCGCGGCATGATGGGACCCCCAGGCGCACCCGGACCCAAGGGGGCGATGGTAAGGAGTAAGTCTGCATCCTCTCGCCCTCTCCTGTTGCTTCTCGGGTGACAGCTCTGTTCTCCTCTGCCACCGTGCACCCCAGATGTTTGGGATGACTGCTGCCCCTTTCTCTCTCTTGGCAGGGTCACCCTGGGATGCCTGGTGATGTGGGGACCCCCGGAGATCCTGGACCCCCGGTAAGCAAAGCCCTCCTGTTCCCTGAGCTCAAACGCACTGTCACTTAAGAATCACACAGAGCCAGGTTTGAGTCCCAGCTCCACCACTTCCTGCCTGTGTACCTGGGGCAGGTCATCGAACTCCACTGAGCCTGAATTTTGCTTGTCTGAAAAATAGAGAAAATAATCATGGTCATAATAGTGCGATCGTGTGGGTTAAGTGAAATGTGGGCCTAATGCTCATTACATAGTGATGTTCATTCCTGGGGAGCATCTCAGTGGGGAGAGCTCTGTAGACGGCGCCTGCTGAGGAGGAAGCAGGCACCGAGATGGGAAATGCTGCAGGCGAAGAGGACTGAGGGTCTGAGCCCAGGGACCCAGGGGGCCTGGGCTGCCTGTGACGACCGAGGAAGCAGGGATGTTCCTGTGACCTCAAGGCAGACAGTGGTGGGGGAGGCAGGACAGGTGTGACTGGAGCACCCAGGTTCAGGGGTCCCTTCCCCTCCCCAGGGTGATGTGGGGGGACGGGTTGCTCTCATTTGGAGCAGGTGGAGCTTGCTTCAGGCCCTGCTCCTGCCGACGGAGGGTGGGAACTGGGGAAGGGCGCTGGGTTCAGCCAAGGCCAGGGCCCCGAGCTGGGAGCCCACTCCCTGGTATGGGCGGAGAGGCCCAGCCTGGGCTCAGATCCTGAGGCTCTGCACAGCCCATGTCCTTGCAAAGGCCACACTGAGGAGTTCCCTGGGGTCTGATGAGGACCCCGGGTGAGGGAAGCTCACCCAGGCAGGTTCTCTGCACCAGTGAGGGAAGCAAGGCCAACTCAGTTCCCAGTCTTTTCCATGCACCTACTATGTGCGTGTGCTCAGCCCTGCAGGTGCAAAAATGGTAAGACAGAGATCCTGCTCTTAAGACTCTCACTCTCTAGTGGGGTCTTGAGTGTAAACGTTCTCCCAGTCATTAACAGACTTGTTGAGTACCTACTATGTGCCAGGCCATGCTAGGTGCTGAGGAGGAACATGGAGGGGCTAGTCCAAGGATGAGAAGCCTGGGTGTAAGTAACTGTCATCCAAGGAAGATGATGCCAAGCGCCAGGTGGCTCTGTCCATACAATCCTTTTGAGAGCCAGCACTCTGGGCTCCCAGAGACATGTTTTTTGCCTTGTGCATGAGGAAGAGTAAAAGCCACGTCTGGCCCGGGGCTGGAGGGGCTGGCGACGTGCAGGTGGAACTGTTGGGGGTAGAAGCAGGTGGTCAGAGGACCAGTGTCCTGACGGGTAGGGTTCACGTAGCAGCTGAGGTGCCCAGCTTGGAATCCGAGGGTCCAGCACCCCCAGCCTCCCTCCCAGCGGCAGAGACAGAGTGATTGGAGCCCATCAGCGTGGGAGGTGCCTGGGTACGGCCGAAGGCCAAGAACAAGGACACTTAGGTCCACCATCGAATTCTACCTGCTGCACCCCAGGACCTCGGCCTCCCTGGGCCTCAGTCTTCCCATCTGTCCAGTGGGAGGAGAAAAGCCTGGGATTGAGTTACTGAGACAACATGGAAGGCCAGTGGGAGATGGGAAAACAGTGGGGACATTCAAGCTGGTGCAGAGAAGCGAGGTGCAGGCCTCCTCTGAATCCCGCCTCCCTGGCCCCACTCACCTCCCCACCCCACCCCGCTTCCTCAGTCCTTCTACCTGTTCAGGGGATTGGTTCAGAATTAGTGAAGTCAGATGGTCACTTGCTGCTTTGGGCGAGTGTCCCTCCCCTGCTATGGCAGGGGGCTGGTCCCCTGGCCAAGCAGCTGCCCCACTGCCACGGGGAAGCAGGCCAGCACAGGGACCCAGAAAACCAGCTTCAGGATCAGACACGTGGGAGTGAAACCCTGTGTGATTTTTGGGCAGCATTCATGCTCCTCTGAGCCTCAGTTTCCTCCTCTGTAAGGCAGCAAACGCTGCCTTCTCACGAGCTTGCTGTGAGAGATGGTATCGTGCACAGTGTCGTGCTTAATGAATGGTGATAACTATCTGTTAGATACGATAGTTACCACCATTATTAGTAAGTCTGTTACCATTCAAGTGACATTTCTGGTGATACTGTTTACATCTGCCTGGCATTTTCCGACTATGCCAGTCACTTTAACATGTTTGCCTATAGTCCATTGAGGTCAGTCAATATTATTATCCCTGCTACTGGGGGAGCCCAGGGTCACCCAGTGCCCAGAGCTGGGTCTGGCATCCGGTTCTGACATCCTCCCACCTTTTACTGAAGACTTTCCTTGTCATTTCGTCTTCTCAACAACTCTAGGAGGTAAGGACTCGTCTTATCCCCATTTTATAGATGACGAAACTGAGGCCCAATGAGTTTAAGTAACTTGCCTAAGGTGGCACAATCAGTGAGTGGCAGAGCCAGGATTTTAACCCAGGTTTTCTGGTGCTACAGCCTGCTTTTCTGAGCACTCTACTGCGTGAGACAGAGACTTGGCTCCGGAAATTTCCCAGCGGTGCGTTGCATGCCCTCTGAGCGCTGAGATGACGCTATGGAATGGTCCATTCTCACCCAGTCTTTGTCTTCTCCACTATCCGGAAGTCAGAGCTGCCTTTTATTGGGCCAAGCTGGGGCCACAGCCTGCTTGCTCTCCTAACAGCTGGGTTTGCACCCGCCAGGCTGTGGGGAGAGAACTGGGGGCAGCGAGAGTTGGTATTTGGAGGGGGGACGAGGCTGTCTCTGCCTTGTGACGAGAGCACACAGTCTCAGGGTCACTGCAGAGCTGGGAGGGTCCTGACACTGACAGAGGGCCGTGGCTGGCTGGTGGGTGAAGTCGCAGCGTGGGGCTGTCAGGCCGGGCCTGGAGTCAGAGGGAGAGAAATGAGGCATCAGGTGGCCTGCTTGCTTCCTCCCCTCCGCCCTCCTCATCGTTCATGTGTCCGTCATTCATGCAGCAGGTTCCTGAGTACCTGTCGTGCGCCTGTGCCAGGCCAGGCACTGAGAATCCAAAGAACAGAGCCGCCCCACTTCCTGCCCCTGTCCCTGTCTCTCCCTGTCTGTCCCTGCTCCTTCTCACGCGGGGTGGCGGGGCCAGGCCCGAGCCCTTCTCGGTGCTCTCACCTGCGTCCCCCGGCCTCCTTCCCCCTGTCCCTCTCCCACCGGCCCTCTGCTTCCTGAGCGCACCTTAGGGCTGAGTTCTGGCTTATTCCTCCTCCCGTGCTCTGCGGGAGTATATCTGGGGCTCTGCTGGTCCTCAGGGTGGGGGCTGTGGGGCAGAACTCGGGTCCCCACGCTCTCCTCGCTGATGGAGGAGAAAGAGGGAGATGCGAATTTGAAGAGAGTTTTGGTCAGAGATGCCGTCGTAGCTTCTCGTCGATTTGAGGGAAAGAAGGAGGAAGTAGCTCATCCGGGGAATTTCCTCCCAACTACCTGGATTCCCAGGAAAGGGTGAAGCTGAGCCCCGCGTAACCCCGGGCAGGGGCTGTGCCCAGGGCCGCGGCCCGGAGGCTGCTTTCCCAGTGGGCCGGGCGCCCGGTGGCCGGGCTTTTCCTGAGCAGCCTTCAGGCTCTGCCCCCACGCTGCCTGAATAGGGGCCTTCTCCAAACTCTTCCTCCTCCCCCAGGGTCCTCCAGGATCTCGAGGCCCACCAGGCATGAGGGGAGCAAAGGGACGTCGGGTAAGTTGGGCCCAGCTCCTGGGGGCTGACGCTGGTGGGAGGGGGACATGCTTGGAACAGGGCCACCTGCTGGAGACCTCCTCCCAGTCCCTGTCCCACTGATGTGTGACTTTCGCAGCACCAGGCAGGGTTCCCGGCTGGCCCTGGTCCTGGCTTGGTGCGGGACCCACCCACACCCGTCTTTCCAGCCCATTTCTGAGCCTTGTCATCCCAGGGCACAGATGGGCTCTCTGGTACCAGTGCTTTGTTCGTTCATTCATTCAACCACCATTTATTTAACACCTACTATATATGCCAGCCACTGTTGGCAGCTCTGCAGATACCATGGAGAACAGGACAGACATGGCCTGTCTGGCAGACACAGACGGTACAGGGTCATCCACATGTGGATGGGGGAAGTACAGGCAGCCTGGATTTTAGGAAAGAGTAGTGCTTGAGCTGATGCCAGGTTCCAGGCAGAGGGACTGGCAGGGAAAGCCCTAAGGTGTCAAGGTGTGGCACATTTAGGGATCCCTAGGGTCACCAGAGGGACAGGGAGGAGGGATGGGGCCAAGACTTAGCAGGCACCAAGTGAGTCAGGGCCTCAGAAACTATAGCAATGCTCCAAAGGTAATGGGGAGCCACAAAGGGTTTTAGACAAGGGCTGGCCTGAGCACAGTGGCCAGGGATCGTCACCAGGTTGACTCTGTGTCAGGCACTGTCTATCACATGCATGAACCCATTTAATCCTCAACACTTCCCTGTCAGGAGGTGCTATTCTTATTCCCATTTTATAGATGAGGAGAGGGAGGCACAGAGAGGTTGAGTCACTTGCCTTAAGCTGCACAGCTAGAAAGTAACAGAGCTGGAAGTTGAACCCAGGGAATGTAGCTCTTTTGCATGCTGAATTCAGCCTTATTTCAATCATGCAAGGAGGGTTGATGGGGTGGCTTTCTGCTGCCAACTGGTGTACAGGTGCCAGGCCACGCAGCCTCAGTGTCCAGAGGAAAGATGGGACAGGTGGAGCGGGCAGCCCAGGCCTGATATCCAAGCTCCATACAGGGCATCTCTGATAATTATTCTCCTCTTGGCTGGATTTCAAATGGTTTTAAAAATTCCCCCAGACCAGATGGCCTGAGCAGCCGGCCTGGGAGAGGGGAGATTAAGAGGCATTCCTCTGGCCAGGCAGGGCCCCTCCAGGGCCCGTGTCCTCTGGGTCTCTTCGAGTGGCCCGTGGCCCCAGGGCAGCCAGGTTCCATCCTGATGCCGTGTACATGACCTCCCGTGCCAGGAAGCCACATTCGCTGGCGGGTGAGCTGCCCCGGCTCCCCACTAGTCGCTGCGCTCCCCCCAGCCATCCCCACCACCCTTCCCAGCAGTGGCTCGAAGAATGTATCTCCTGCTTGAGGAAACCCAGGCTTCCAACCACATCAAAGTCTCCAGGGCTGGGAGGGGAGCATTGGGAAAACGAGCCCCTCACCCCGCTGGGTTTGGCAGAGATGCAAACCTGTGGGATCAGCCCCCTTGGTCCCCTGCCTAATAGGCCGCCCTTGGCCACCTCTCAGATGGGGTCACTGAAGTGGGGACCTAGAGAGGCACCCACTGAGCCTGCAAAAGAGCTCGCTTCTGGGCAAGTGCTAATTCAGCTCCTGGCTTGCCCTGTGCCTTTAGAAAGGCCTCAGTTTCCCCAGATGTGCCAAGGGGAATGGACTTGGAGGTCTGCAGGGCCCTGCCTGCCTTCCTGCCATGTGCCCCAGGAAGAACCAGCACTGAGGGTTTGTGGCCGGGGGCAGGGAGGCCCGACGCTCTGCTCTTGGCGAGGCTGTTGGCGAGGGCCTGGGCCTGTTGGCGCCAGTCAGAATAGTGGGGGCCAGGCAGGTCTAGAGGCAAGTCTCAGCCGTCCCACTTACCGGCTGTGGCACCTCAGGCCGATTTCTTAACCTCTCTGAGCCTTCTTCCCAGGCGCTCAGGTGGGTGACTAATTCCTCCTTCCGAGGAGGCAGTAAGGATTCTGAGACTGAAGTGCTTCTGGCCAAGACTATTCTGTGAGTTGGGGATAGAGCTTAGCAGCCCTGGCCTCAAATGCCGGCTCTTCTTGGACCTCAGTCAACTGATTTCCCCTCCCTGGCCCTCTGGTTCTTCCTCTGTGAAATGGGTGAGCAACAGAGCCAGCCTGGTGGGGTGGTTCAATGACTTAATGAGCACCTCGAACCTGGTGCGCGTCAGCCAGGGCAGCAGCAAGAAGCAGTAATAGCATGTGTTCACCCCTCTCCCTCTTCTGTCCCTTTTCACAAGAACTGTAGTGGCCAGATTTCCTATGCTGGGCACAGGCTCCTCCCTGCCAAGCCTGACCCTGGGCCTGGCTGGAGGGCAGCCCCAGCCGTGACTGCAAACATCTTCCTCGGGGAGCAGATACAAGAGAGGAGACGTGTGGCTGTGATAGAAGCCCAGGCTGGCCGCCAGCGGGGCGGGGCGGGG
>CM052443.1:112751876-112767175 GCA_028533085.1 Varecia variegata
GACCCAGGGCCCCTGCACCTCTCTCTGCCAAGGTCAGGCCGGTGCTGTTAATGCCCCTCCCCTGCCACCCCCCTCCACCTGCATCCTCCTGAGGAGCAGATGGAGCAGTGGGCTGGGGCTCTGACCAGGAGATGGTCAAGGCCAGGGCCTCTATTGTAGGAGCCAGTGAGGGGACCCCAGGGCCCGGAGCAGCCTCCGTGACAGCACTGGCAGGTCCCCAGGCCGACCCTGGCCCTGGGCCGCCAAGCCAGCATGCTTGGGCCCTTGTGTGGGACCAGGTGCTCACACAGAGCCGGCGTCCTCTCAGTGCCTCCTTCCAGAGCCCCCAGGGCCCTGCACCTCCTCTCGGCAGCTTCCATCATGTGGCCCTTGATTTTTCAGGGACCGAAGGGAAAGCAAGGCAAGGCCGGGGCACCAGGCCGGAGGGGCGTCCAGGTGAGTAACCGCACCTGCTGCTTTCCCGCCAGCCGCCCTGCCCTCCCTGGACACCCTCACCAGCTTCCTGTGTACCCCCAGGGCCTGCCGGGGCTGCCGGGCCCCCGGGGCGTGGTGGGGAGACAGGGCCCCGAGGGCGTCGCTGGACCAGATGGGCTTCCCGGCAGGGACGGGCGAGCAGGACAGCAGGTGAGCAGGGCTTGGCGTTAACAGATGGCGTCTCCAGTTGGGATGAGGCGTGGGGGCACTTCCACGGGCCATGGGCCAGAGCTGCTTCAGAAACCTGGGAGGGGCAGAACAGCATGTCCAGAGGTTTCCTGGGAGGCACTGGGGTGGGCAGTCGCGGCATCCCTCAGGCCCTGGGGGTGCGGGCCTCTGTCACCCCTGGGTGCCGGCCCCTCCCCACTCACAGCTACTCCTGTCCCCTGGCCCTGCCGCCTCACACAGGCAGCCTGGCCTCCGTCCTGGGCTGTGACTGCCTCCCTCCTGCTGCACCCAGAGCTCACCCGGGCTTTGGGCCATCCATCCCCCTGGCTGGCCATCCATCCCCCTGGATGGCCATCCATCCCCCTGGATGGGCCATCCATCCCCCTGGCTGGGCCATCCATCCCCCTGGCTGGCTGTGCCCTGAAACACAGGAGACCCTCCTTGGCTTACTTTCCTTCCAGGGGGAGCAGGGAGACGACGGGGACCCTGGCCCCATGGGCCCT
Source organism: Varecia variegata (assembly GCA_028533085.1). Taxonomy (NCBI): domain Eukaryota; kingdom Metazoa; phylum Chordata; class Mammalia; order Primates; family Lemuridae; genus Varecia; species Varecia variegata. The sequence continues at coordinate 112,753,022 of CM052443.1, forward strand.
GCTGGGAAGAGAGGAAATCCAGGTGTGGCCGGCTTGCCTGGAGCACAGGGACCCCCAGGATTCAAGGTCAGACACTTTTCCCTGCACTCACCTGCCCTCCACCCTTCTTGCTGCCTTGGTGACCATGGTGGTGATACTGACTACGATGGTACTGACGCTTCAGCACCTGTGTCCCAGGGCCTGTGGGAAAATATAATCCACACTGTTGACCTTTCTCGGGGGTCCCTGCCCCAAGCTTGAACCAGACTTCGGGGATAGTTTATCCAGGAAGCTGTAATTCTGCCCCCGGCCAGGCCTGCCAAACCGTCCCCTGGTTGTTGTGCTGTCCACGGGCGCCCTCTTGTGTCCCTTTGTGGAACAACATGTGGCTGGGGCCCTCTGAGGCGTCTTCAGGCTTCCTTGAGTGACGTCAGTGGGGGAGGCCGCGGTCTGAGCCAGGGCTGGACACTGAAGGGAAGATGCAGATGGATGACCCAGACATGGTTCTGGCCCTCCCTGAGCCCGAGGTGTAGCTGGGGCAAGGTGGGAACCCTCGGGAGGAGGCAGGCAGAGGGGAGATGGCCGTGACCCAGGGAGAAGCGTGCTAGGCAGGAGGAGCAGTGTGAGCAGAGTTTGGAGGTGGGAACCGCTTGCTGTGGGCAGAAGCAGGAAAGAGGAGAGGCCGTGTGGGAAGGGGAGGGGAAGGTAGGACCCTCAGTGCCAGAGTAGGGAAAGAGCCCCTCCTCTTCAGGAGCCTGAAGTTGTGCCCACCCCTCCACCCCACCACCAGGCCTCCGTCTGTTGCCCCAGCTGAGATCCTGAGATCTCCGGGACCCTGTGGAATCACTGTTCTGCCTCTCCTAGGCCCCCTGCCCCCAACCATGCCCCCCTTTAACTGATCATTTCGGTGTGTTTCTTTAAGGGTGAAAGTGGGTTACCAGGACAGCTGGGTCCCCCTGGCGAGCGAGGGACAGAGGGCGGAACAGGACTTCCTGGGAGCCAGGGGGAGCCTGGATCCAAGGGCCAGCCGGTGAGTGAGTCCCAACGAATGTACCTGCCCATACACTGACACGTGCACACATGCATGTACACAAACCCACACACATTCATGTACACACATATACACACACATTCACACATTCATGTGTACACACACACTCACACATTCATGTGTACACACACACATGCACTCGCATGTGCACACACAAACACACAGACCCAGAAGCCACCTCTCTGCTCTGTGACAAGGGCTGAACGACACACTCTCTGGATACCAGATACCATTCCTCCCTCCCCTGAGTTAGGTGGTCAGGGAAGTCTAAAAACGATCTGAGTGATCCTTTCAAAATAAGGAGAGGTGGAACACAGCCAGAGCCTGGGCTAGGCTGGCTCCTTGTCTAGAGCTCTTTCTGTACTGCACTGCCTTCAGCCCCCTCTGTCCCAGGGCTAAACTCAATTTGCCTCTGCCTGGAAGAAGAAAGAAGAATGAACAAAGAACAGATAGGACAAATAGAGAACAAATAGCAAATGGTCTCAGTACTCTAATTAAAAACAGAGAGGATGATTGTCAGATTGGATGAACAAGCAAGATCCAACTATATTCTGCTACAAGAAACCCACTAAGACACAAATAGATTAAAGTAGAGGTGTGGGAAAAGATATACTGTGCTAACTTCATACAAAGAAAGCTGGAGTAGCTACTTTAATATCAAACAAAATGGATTTCAGAGTAAAAACTGTTAGTAATAAAAAGGTTATTTCATAATGATAAAGAGGATAATTTATCAAGATGGTATAGAAATCCAAATGTTTATGTACCTAATAATCTCCAAAATAATTAAGCAAAAACTGATAAAACTATAAGGAGAAACAGATAAATCCATAATTATGGTTTGGACTCTATAGATTCAACACAATTCCAATTAATGTCTCATTAAGCTTATCGTGTAGAAATTGACAAGCCGACTCTAGAGTTGATATGGAAATATAAAGGACCTAGAACAACTGAAATAACTTTGAAAAAGAAGAGCAGAGTTGGAGGACTAATACTATGTGATTTCTTTGTTGTTTTTTTTTTTACTTTCAAAATATTAAGGGGGTACAAATGCTTTAGGTTACATGGTTTGCTTTTTTAATGCTTGAGTCCCAGCTATAGGTGTGGCCATCCTCCAAATAGCATTCATTGTACCCATTAGGTAGGTTTTTGCCCCTTCCCTCTCTCCTCCCTTCTGGTTGATTTCCACTGAGTTTTACTTCTTTCTGTGCACATGTGTGCTCATTGGTTAGTTCCAATTTAATAGTGAGTACATGTGCTGTTTGTTTTTCCATTCTTGAGATACTTTACTTAGGAGAATGGTCTCCAGTTCCATCCAGGTTGATGCAAAAGGTATTAATTCATCTTTTTTGAGTATTACTACCTTGAGTAGTACTTCATGGTATGCATATACCACATTTTATTAATCCACTCATAAATGGATTAATGGCACTTGGGTTGATTCCACATCTTTGCAATTGTGAGTTGTGCTGCAATGAACATTCGAGTGTAGGTGTCTTTTTGATGAAAAGTCTTCTTTTTCTTTGGGTAGATACACAATAGTGGGATTGCTGGATTGAATGGTAAGTCTACTTTTAGTTCTTTGAGGAATCTCCACACAGTTTTCCATAAGGGTTATACTAATTTGCAGTCCCATCAACAGTGTATAAGTATTTCTTTCTCTCTATATCCACACCAGCATCTATTGTTTTTGGACTTTTTAATAAAAGCCATTCTAACTGGGCTAAGGCAATAGCTCATTGTGGTTTTAATTTGCATGTCCCTGATGATTAGTGACATTGAGCATTTTTCCATATTTTTATTGGCCATTTGTCTTTCATCTTTTGAGAAACTTCTGTTCATGTCTTTTGCCCACTTTTTAATAGGGTTGTTTGTTTTTTTCTTGATGATTTGATTGAATTCTTTGTAAAGTCTGGATATTAGATCTTTATCAGATGTGTAGCTTGCAAATATTTTCTCCCATTCTGTAGGTTGTCTATTTGCTCTGTTGATTATTTTCTTAGCTTTGCAGAAGCTTTTTAATCTAGTCAAATCCCATTTATTAATTTTTATTGTTGCTGTGATTGCCATTGGGATCTTAGTCATAATTCTTTGCCTAGACTGATACTTAGAAGAGTTTTTCCTACATTTTACTCTAGAATTCTTATGGTTTCATGCCTTAGATTTATGTCTTTTACCCATCTTGAATTAATTTTTTTGAGTGGTAAGAGATAGGGGTCCTGTTTCATTCTTCTACATATGGCTATCCAATTTCCCCAACACCATTTATTGAATAGAGCTTCTTTTCCCCAGACTATATTGTTGTCTGCTTTGTCAAAGATCAGTTGGTTCTAGATAGATGGTTTTACATCTGAGTTCTCTGTACTGTTCCATTGGTCTATGTCTCTATTTTTGTACCAATACCACGCTGTTTTGGTTACTATAGCCTTGTAGTAAAGCTTGAAGTCTGGTAATGTGATGTGATTTCAAGACTTATAAACCTACAGTGATCAATAAAGTGTGGCATTGCCATAAATATACTAATAGATCAAAAGAACAGAATAGAGGGTCTAGAAATATACCTATACATACATAGACAACTGATTTTTAAGAAAAATACAAAGACAATTCGGTGAATACTAAATAGTGTTTTCAAACATGTGCCAGACAGTTGATGCCTCATAAAGGTAAAAAAATTAACTCAACCTGGATCATATACCTAAATGTAAAATCTAAAATTATAACACTTCTACAACAAAGCATAGAAGAAAATCTTTGAGACCTTGGATTAAACAAAGATTTCTTAGATATAACACCAAAAGCATGATCCATAAAAGAAAATTTGATAAATTGGACTTCATCAACATTTAAAACCTTTGCTCTTCAAAAGACACTATTAAGAGAATGAAAAGACAAGCTATATACTTGGAGAAAATATTTCCAAATCATATATCGGATAAAGGATCTATATCCAGAATATGTAAATAAAGAACTCTCAAAGCTCAATAAGAAAATAAGCAGCCCAATTTGAAAAATGGGCAAAAGATTTAAATAGACACTTCAGGCCGGGTGCGGTGGCTCACACCTGTAATCCTAGCACTCTAGGAGGCCGAGGCGGGAGGATCGCTCGAGGTCAGGAGTTCGAGACCAGCCTGAGCAAGAGCAAGACCCTGTCTCTACTAAAAATGGAAAGAAATGATCTCGACAGCTAAAAATATATATTGAAAAAAATTAGCTGGGCATGGTGGCACATGCCTGTAGTCCCAGGTACTCGGGAGGCTGAGGCAGGAGGATTGCTTAAGCCCGGGAGTTTGAGGTTGCTGTGAGCTAGGCTGACGCCACAACACTCTAGCCTGGGGAACAGAGCAAGACTCTGTCTAAAAAAAAAAAATAATAATAATAAAATAAAATAGACACTTCAAAGAAGATACACAGATGGCAAACAAGTGCATGAAAATAAGACTAATACCATTAGTCATTAGGCAAATGCTCATTGAAACCACCATACAATGCTACTGCACACCTATTAAAATGGTGAAACACTTAAAAAGACTGACCATGCCAAGTGTTGGCAAGGATGTGGAACAACTGGAACTTTCACACTGTGATAACGGAAATGTAAAATGGGATGTCCCTGTTACCACTTGGGAAACAGTTGGGCAGTTTCTTTAAAAGTTAAGCATATCTTTACCATATAATCTAACCATTCCACTCCTAGATATTTACCCATAAATAAGGACATTTGTCCACACGAAGACTATACTTGAAGGCTTATAGCAGCTTTATTTATAACAGCCCAAAACTGGAAAAAACTTGAGTGTACATCAGCAGGTGGACAGATAAAGAAATTGGGGTGTATATCCACTCAGTGAGCTGCTATTCAGCAACAGAAGAATAAAACTATTGGTACATGCAACAACATGGATGATTCTAAAAATAATTAGGCTGAGTGAAAGAAATCAGATAACAAACGGCATATACTGTGTGATTCCGTTTTTACAAAATTATAGGAACTGCAAACTCTTCTACGGTGTGAGAAAGATCAGTAGTTCCTGGAGACGGGAGGGTAGATGGAAGGAAAGATTACAAAGGGGCATGAGGAAACTTTTTGGGGTGATGGATCTGTTATTATTTTAATTGTGGTGATTACACAGAAATATTTTATATATATGTATGTATGTGTGTGTGTCAAAACTTACCAGATTGTACAATTTAAATGTGGACAGTTATTGTTTATCTTCAGTTTTTGAAAAAATTACTCCTCTTTGCACCTGATGGGCGTATAGGAGACAGCAATCATAGTGCAAAAATGAACAGGTAGAACATGTCACAACTAGTTCTGTGAAGCCAGTATTATCTTGACACCCAAACCAGACAAAGATATCACAAGGAAAGAAACCTACAGACTAATATCCCATATGAATATAGGCATAAAAATCCTTACTAAAATACTAGCAAACCAAATCTAGCAACATATATAAAGGATTATACACCATGACAAAGTGAGACTTCTAGAAATGCAAGACTCGTTCGACATTTGAAAATCAGTGAATATAATGCACCACATACGGTCATCTCAATAGATGCAGAAAAACCATTTAACAAAATCAACATCCTTTCATGATAAAAACACAACAGATTAGGAATAGAAGGGACTATCCTCCACCTGGTAAGGAACATCTATGAAAATCCCACAGCTATCGTCATATTTAACGGGGAAAGCCTGAGAGTTTGCCCCCTGAAGTTAGGAACAAGCCAAGGATGTCCATTTTTATTGCTTCTGTTTAACACTGTACTGAGACCGGAAAGGAAGAAGTAACACTCTCCCTATTTGCAGATGAACTGATCTTGTATATAGGAAATCATGAGGGATCCACACAAAATTATTAGAACTAATAAACCAAGGTTGTAAGACCCACATACAAAAATATTATTTGTACATACAATATACAAAAATCAATTGTATTTCTGTATACTAACAATGAACAAACCAAAAATGAAATTAAGAAAACAATTCCATTTATGATAGTATCAAAAAGAATAAAATAGGAAGAAATTTGACAAAAAAAGTACAAGATATGTACACTGAAAACTTTAAAACATGGTTGAAAGAAAGTAAGGAAAACCTAAATAAATGGAAAGACATCCCATGTTCATGGTTGAGAAGACTTAATATTGTTGAGATGGTAATACTCCCCCCAAACTGATCTACAGATTCAGTGCAATCTCTTTCAAAATCCTGGCTGGCTTTTTATATCACAAACTGACAAGTTGATCCTAAAATTTGTATGGAAATGCAAGTGACCCAGAATAGCCAAAACTGTTTTGAAAAAGATCAAAGTTGGAGGACTCACACTTCCAACTTCAAAACTTATTACAAAACTATAGTAATCAAGACAGAGTGGCATTTGCATAGCATGGACATATCAATCAACGGAATAGAATTCAGAATTTAGAAATAAATCTTTATATTTATTTCAATTGATTTAACAAGGATTCTAGGACAATTGAATGGGGAAAAATGTTTTTTTTTTCAGTAAGTGATGCCAAGACAATTGCATATTCACATGCCAAAGTATGAAGTTAGACTCTTACATCATACCACAGGCAAAAATTAACTAAAAATGAATCATAGACCTAAATGTAAGGGCTAAAACTGTAAAATTCTTAGAAGAAAAACGTAAGAATAAATTTTTATAACCTCTCTTTAAACAATAGTTTCCTAAAAATGACACCAGAAGCCCAAGCAACAAAAGAAAAAGTAGATAAATTGGACTTCATCAAAATCAAAAAGTTTTATACTTCAAAGGTCTCCACCAAAAAAGCAAAAAAAAAAAAAAAAAAAATCACAGAATGTGAGGAAATATTTGCAAATCAAATATCTGATAAGAAACTTGTATCTGGGCTATATAAAGAACACTTACACCTCAAGAATAAAGACCACCCAATTTTAAAATGGGCAAAATATTTGAATAGACATTTCTCCAAAGAAGATATGCAAATGGTCGATAAACACATAGAAGACAAATCAAAACCGCAGCGAGGTGCTACTTCACACCCTCTAGGATGGCTAATTTAAAAAGGCAGACAATGACAAGGGTTGAAAGATGTGGAGGAAATGGAACCTGCGTGCACTACAGGTGGGAATGTGAAATGGTGCAACCTCTCTGGAGAACCGTTTGGCAGTTCCTCAGTTAAACATGGTGACCCTATGACACGGCAGTTCCACTCCTAGATGTGCACCAAGAGAACTGTAAACACGTCCCACACAGAAACCTAGGTTCACAGGTGTATAGCAGCATTATTCATAATAGATAAAAATTGGAAACCATTCAAATGTTCACCAAGTGATAAATGTGTAAATAACGTGCATGTCCATGCAATGGAACATTATTTGGCAGTAAAACAGAGTGAAGTACGACACTTGCTGCAACACGGATGAGCCTTGACAACCTCATGCTAAATGGAATAAGCCGGACACAAAAGGCCGCACATGGCATGATTCCATTGACATGAAATGTTCAGAATAGGCAAATCCGTACAGACAGAAAATAAATTAGTGGTTGCCAGGGGCTGGGGGAAAAGGGGAAGGAGGGTGACTGTTAATGGGTACAGGGTTTCTTTTTGGACTGATGAAAATGTCCTGAAATTAGTGGTGATCTATGCACAACTTTGTGACGATATTAAAGGCTGCTAAATTATACACTTTAAAAAGATGAATTTTATAGCATATGAATTATAGCTCAATAAAGCTATTGTTTTTTTAAAAAAAAACGAATAGGTGGGATTTAGATGGCATGGGACCCTCCCATAGCCTGACCCCTCAGCTTCACCAGGGCCAGGTCCTGACCTGCATGGTCTTATTGCATCCTTCCAGCCCCTCCAGGAGGGAGACGGCTTATTATCCTGTTTTACAGGTGGGGAAACTGAGGCTCAGTAAAGGGCAGTGACTTGCCCCAGGTCTCACAATATAAGACTAGGAGATTCTGGCTCATGAGCTTGAAGGCCAAGCTCCAAGAATATGCCAATAACAACAGACTCCTAGGTCCCATGGGCTCCCAGCCCTCCCTCCTCGGCCCAGGCCCTCACCTGCTTCCCCTGCTAATTGCTTGCTTGCCCCTTTGGAGATGAGGAGCAGGAGTCAGGAGAGGAAGCCGAAGTATCTGGAATTGTTCACACCTGGACTGAATCTAGCACACTCCACGACAGGGTGTCTGTGTGCCTTTGAGCAAGTTCCTGCCCTCTCTGAGCCTCAGTTTCCTCATCTGTGAACAGGGGAGAGGGTGTCTCCCTGGGCTGCTGTGGGAGCATGCGTGCACCTGGCCCACGGCGGGCCTCAGTGACTGGGGTTACTCTCAGGGGATCATTCCTTAATAGCGGCTTTCGGACAGGTGGGAAGAGTCTGCAGGTCCTTTCGTTCTCTCCCCTGAAGACCGGGGACAGGAACTCCTGAGTGTCGTAGAGCCTTTGCTGTGGCACCCCTGGGCTGGGCTCCCCTTCCTCACGGGACAGAGGACACAGGCTCCTGCCCCCCGGAGCCCAGGCTGACCAGTGTCTGGTCCGTCTAGACTGGTCGCCTCTCAGTGGAGTCACTGATGTCCCTGGAGAGGGCGGGAGGCAGGTCCGGGGTCCTGGGCGACTGGCTGGCACCCTGCTCCTGACCCCACGTGCCCCCTCTTTTCCTGTTCTCCCCGCAGGGCGACTCTGGTGAGATGGGCTTCCCAGGAATGGCTGGTCTCTTCGGACCCAAGGTACAGACTCGCAGTCCTACCCTTCCTGTGGGCCCCATCCATCACCCACTCATTCATTTATTCATTCGACAAACATTTACTGAGTACTTACCATGTGGGCTGGAGCATGAATGTCCTTGCCGCCCCCAGTATTTCCGCAGACCTGGCTTCCAAGCCCTGCTCCACCACGCACCTGTTCTGTGCCTCGGGCAAGTCGCTTAGTCTCTCTTAGCCTTGGTTTCCTCATCTGTAAAGTGACAGCAATAACTGGAGGATTGTTGCAAATATTAAGGCCAGAGGCACACAGCACTGCTGGCACCTGCTAAAATAACCGTGGCTTAGTACTCCTGGGGCCTCTCGGGTAAGGCCTCTCCTGACAGGGAGGGCGAGGGTGGCCAGACCCCGGGGGTGAGGGAGCTGCCAGGACCCTCCCCCAGCAGCTGCCCACACAGCCCTTCCTCTGCCTCCCGCAGGGCCCCCCTGGAGACGTCGGCTTCAAAGGCATCCAGGGCCCTCGGGGGCCTCCCGGCTTGATAGTGAGTCCCCTCCCTGCAGGGGTATCAGCTGGCTGGACACGTGTCCTTGTCCTCCTCTTGTTCCTCCACTCTTGAGCGCCCTCTGCCCTCCATCCTCATTCCCTACTGCACACCTTTGCTCACTGGTCCCTGCCCACTTCTGTTCACTTCACCCCACTCTTGAAGGAGGGCTCAGGAGAGGCATGACCTGGCCCCTGCACGAGGCGGTCTCCCCTCCACCCCCGTGCGACACTCAGGCTGCCATCCGCCCTGCTGTTCCTGTGACTCTGGAGCAAGGACACATGAGCCTTTCTGTCTCCTTTAGGGAAAAGAAGGCATCATCGGGCCCCTCGGAATCCTGGGACCTTCTGGACTCCCGGTACGTGCAAGGGGCTGGGCAGGAAGACTGCTGGGTCCCCTTGCCTTCCCCACTCCAGATTGTCTCTGTGACCCAAGGCCAGTCTGAGCCTCAGTTTCCCCATTTGGGAAATGGCGCTTCCCCTCTGAGGCATGTCTCACTGGGCTGTGGTTTGTTGCAGGGTCCGAAGGGTGACAAAGGCAGCCGCGGGGACTGGGTGAGTGCATGGGCCAGGGGCAGCGCAGGGGTGCGGAAGGGGTGGGCTGTTGGGGTGGGCATGGCTCAGCCCGGTCCCCTAATCCTCTCTCCCCACTTCTGTCTCCCTCCAGGGATTGCAAGGTCCGAGGGTGAGTGGGCTGGGCTGGGGGGTGGGGGGCGGGCACTCCTGGCTGTCCTCCCCATGACTGCTGACGTCCCCGGGTGTGTCCTTTCCCGCTGGACCTCCATCCTCCCATCTGTCCCCGTCTGTGCCAGGGGAACCATTGTCCCTGGGTCCCCAGTCTGCTTGGGGAGTGCTGGGGTCTGGGTGATGGAAGGCCTTGTGGACCAGGGCCTCACTCTTCTTCTCTTCCTCCAGGGCCCTCCCGGCCCGAGAGGACGGCCCGGCCCCCCGGTAGGTAACTGAGTGCTGGGTGCACCTTGGGCTCCTGGGGCAGGCGGTGGGGGGGGTTCTTCTGGATGAGCCCCAAGGCCTTGCAGGCCAGGTAGGCCTTAACCCTGACTCTCACAGGACTCACACACTTCTTGTAGCCCACAGGCTTCTAGGAGCATGTAGGCCAGTCCCTGGAGGCCCGGGCCTCTGGAGTGGGGGTGTGTAGACCAGCCCCGGGGGTGTCATCCAGGCCTTCAGGAGAGCAGGGACCAGCTTGGCAGGCCCTGCCATCCTTTGACAGCCTCTCCCACCGCCTGGCAGGCTCTGGGACTCCAGCACACGGTCCCTGTCAAACACTGACCCCCGTCTTCTTTTGCAGGGTCCTCCAGGGGGTCCTATCCACTTTGTAAGTTGGAGAACATTCTCTTTTGCCTACTCGGGGTAAGGCCTAGGGGGCGGGAGGTGGGGAGAGGCAGTTGACCCTCTCTGGCCCCGGTGGCTAGAACCCTAAGCCAGAGAGGGCACCTGGGGATGCCCATGTCCTTTTGTCACTTAGTACTGGAGCCCTGGACCCTGAAGCAACAGAAAGAGCCCTGGGCCAGGAGGTGGGAAATCCAGGACATGCCCCTGACCATGAACCCAGGAAGATGCTCTGGCCACTGGGTTCCGGGTCCTGTCTGTGTCCCCTACACAGATGGGTTGGGCAAGGGAGCAGATTGGGGCCCCTGCCTTCCTCCCTGGCGGGGACCACAGCCCCATCTGAGAGCGGGGCCCCTCCCAAGCCCCGTGACAAGTCTGTCCCCATTTTACCACTGCACTGGGTGCTGATTGACTGTGGGAATCAGGCCCCAACTGTGTCCCAGGGCATGGCCATGGCGAGAGACTGAGCAGAGCAGGAGCCCCTGGGCCACACGTCACTCAGAATCTTCACTCTTCTCATTCCACTGTCACTGTCCCTCTCTCTGCACTGTCCTCAAAGACGGAAGGACAGTCCTGGCCTCTTCCTCTGCAGCCTTCCCTTGTCCTTCTCATCAATAAGAAAGATGGCTGCGGGAAAGTGCAGAAATCCAGGAAAAAGGGAAAATTAGAGGATTTTGAATTTTTTGAATAATAGCTACTATCGATTGAGTGCTTGTTATATGCCAGACCCCACGAGAAGTGCTTTTCCTGTGTTAACTCATGTGTTCCCTTCAACAGTTCTGTGAGAGAGTTATTACCAGACCCATTTTCAAGATGAGGGAACCGAGGCAAAGGGAGGTTAAGCATCGTGCCCCAGACTGTGCAGTTAACAGCAGGGCTGGGCTCCCCCAGAGGGGCTCCCCCAGAGTCTGGACCCTGAGCCTGGGCTTTGGTTGCGTTCACGGCAAGACTGCAGCTACACTTCTGCCAAGCCCGGTGTTCTGATTGGGCGTGCAAGTGTGTACTGGGCCAGTACAGTGCAGGGCAAAGGAGAAACACACGGTCTGGGGACAGACAGACGGGGCCTCCCCAGCCTGCAGACAGAGAGACAGGGGCCTCCCCCAGCCTGGGGGCAGGGACCTCGGGAGCGGCTTCCCACTGCAGCTGACATCTGTAGGGTGGGTAGCAGCCAGGCTTCTCAACCTGTTTGCATAATTGTTTGCTGCAAGTGACTGTCCTGTGCGTGTTGGGATGTTTAGTAACATCCCTGGCCTCTAACCATGAGACACAAGTAGTGCCCCTCCCCCAGTTGGATCAACCAAAAATGTCTCCAGATACTCCCAGATGTCCCCTAGGGGGCATCGTTGCCCCAAGTTGGAAACTGCTGGTACAGGAGGTGGCCAGATGGCCATCTGCATGGGAAGGAGGGAAGAGTTTCCAGGCAACGGGAGCAGCAGGTGCAGAGGCCCCGTGCTAGCTGGAGCATGGCATTCAGGAACCTAGAAGTACTGTGGTGTGCCGGGTGCTACAGCACATATGGGGAGAGGAAAGACAAGGCTCAAGAGTGCAGCACTCGCATTGGGTCTTGAAACCATGTTGAGGAGTTTGAACTTAACCCTGAGGGCAATGGGGAGCTATGGACGTGTCTGGAGGAAGGGAGTAGCATGGTCAGCTTTGACTCTGTCTGCAAGAGAAGGAAGGACAGAGAGTTCTGCAGAGGACATGTGACTTGGCTGAGATCCTTGCAGGGAAGGTGGGGTGGGATAGGGAGTGATCGGGCCCTGGGGCTCCCACTTGGTGGGTCTGAGGGACCTTGGGGCGGGGCAGGATATACACCCTGTCTTTTTCCTGCACAGCAACAAGATGACCTTGGGGCAGCTTTCCAGATGTGGATGGACACCAATGGAGCACTCAGACCAGAGGTACCTCCAGCAGCTTGGCCTACATGGGGTAGCTTTCTGGGAGAAACACAAATCGTGGTTCACATGTGGTCACTGCCCTCCATGTGGCCTGCGCCAAGTGTGCCAGAACCCTGGTCTGGACGGCGTCTCACAGCCACAGATGGGGCTTTTTACTAAAGCTTAGCATGGGCGGCAGCAAGTCCAAGGTCCCACAGCCAGCGCACGCAGAGCAAGGCCAGAGCAAGGCCAGCCACAGGCCCTGAGTCCTTGAGCTTTCTCCAAAGGCCTCCCAGGTCTCGGAGCTCTTGCTGGCCAGAGTCAGAGAGAGATGTTCGCCCGGCCCCAGAGCCCGCAGCAGCTTCCCGGCATTTGCCCGCTGTTCCTCCAGGAGCAAGAAGCCCACATCAGCCCACGGGACCCTGCTAAGACCCTGGCCTGGAGTCGACTCAGCTCCAAGACTCCAGGCTGAGAAGGCTCTCATGTGTCCTCTAGTCCAGCTCCTGCTGCCAGCCCCCTTTGCAGCCTTGCCTCCTTCCCGTGGTGGGGAACTCACTGCCCCCAGCTCAGACCTCCTACAAATGTTTCTGTCTGTTCCCTGTGCTGGACGCTGGGGCAGGCAGATGCCGGGCGCCAGGCTGGACTTTCTGAAGGCTCACAGTGTAGGGGGAAAGACAGCAGGGAGAAGCCCCTCAACCTCCATAGGGAGGCCAGTGGAAAGACAGGGACACCCAAGCCGCAGTGCAGGTGAGAAGGGGAGTGTTTCCTTCCACATCTAGAGGTCAGTTGTGCCACATCCAAAGCGGGCGATGACCTGCCACGATCCTTAACGCTGTTAGTGAAAGGAGATCTGTTTACACACCTTCTAGCCCCCCTGCGCCAGCTGTAGAGTCAAATCGAAGTTTACTTCTTGTGCACCTAGAAACTAATTGGCTTGTTCAGGAGAGAGCTCGGCTGCCTGGCAGGGGCTCTGCCCTCTTCCTCTCCCACACGTGGCCCCAAGGTCACCCCATGCCAGGGGAAGAGAGCGTGGAGGATCATGCCCGAGGGTCTGTGGGCCAGGCCATTATGGGGCTTGCGTTGCTCTGCTCCCATTGCGTTGGCTGGGGCTGGGAGTGTCGTCCATGCATCCGGGCAGGAGAAGAAACAGATTGGGTGAGCAGCTGCAGTCTCTGACATACACACGCACATACCTCCTCTACAACCCTCCGCCAGAGGAAGGTTTATTTAGCTCTGATTTGCAGCTCTGGAGGCTGAGGCTCAAAGTCATGCAGGAGGAATCTCCTTGGTCGGGGAGACCGTGAAGCCCTGACTCTTTGGCACTCTGAGAATCCCCCCTCCCACTAGCAGAGACCTGCTCCTTCTCCGAGCTGAAATCGTCACTCTAGGGCTTGTGCCTGCCAGCCCCAGTTCCATCTCCTGATGCCGCACTGGAGCCCCCAGTGGGACTGGGTGTCCCCCAAGTCCTCTCTGCACCAGGACTCTTTCTGGACAGGGATTTGGGGCCACTCCCCAGTCTCCTGTGCACCCTCGTCTGCCTTGCGGGGACCCTGCCTGCCCTGTCCCGGAGAACGTGGGCTGACCCTGTGTTCTTCTCAAGCCTCTGGGCCATCGTGGCAGCCCCCACCCCCGCATCTCGTCCCTGGCCCC
>CM052443.1:112767675-112798794 GCA_028533085.1 Varecia variegata
GGGCCTGGCACATAGCTGGCCACTAGCAATGCCGCTGAGATCCTGGGGGCGGGGGGAGCCGGGCCTTGGGTTGAGGTACTGAGACGCCCCTCTCTAGCTTGTCCCTGTCCCAGCCGGCCTGTGGGAAAGGCCTCTGCTGCCGTGGAGAAGCCAGGTGCATGCCACCCTGGGGCCCTGACACCCTAAAATGCCCCACTGATCACCAGTCACTAGGAGAAAGTTCTCCAGCCATGGCCTCCCCAGAGATGCTTGCCCCAGAGTGGCTGGTCACAGGCGGGGGACAGTTCGTTCCAGAAACTCTGGACTGTTCCTTTCTTACTCGCCCTCCTACAGAGGATCCAAGATCAGGAAAACTCCTCAGTTTTTAAAAAAAATCTGTCCATCTGTAGATAAAACATCTATTAGTAGCTGAGGGGGACAAGCGCAGGACTAAAAGAGACTGCCTCAGGGGCCACCTGGGCCGAGGGTGGCTTTGGTCCCAGCACCTTCACGAGGGGGCTGGTGGCTCTGGGAAGTCACTTCTCTGGGTGACCGGGCGACACCCCCTCCACCTGAAAGACAATGGGACTGGCAGGCCAGGCCTGTGCTCCAGGGAGACCCTCCTGGTGAGGAACGACTCGGCCTTCTGGGCCCCAGTGGCTGCGGCCGAGTCCTGGCTGGCGGGTGGCAGCGGGCCACCTGCCCACCTGCACAGCCATCTGTGTCTGGGCCTCCAGCGACTCAGAAGAGGCAGGAGCCCCGCAGGCTGCGAGCCTGGCGCAGGTCGGCGGACAGCGAGCGGCTCATCTGCTTGGTGGCGGAGTGGACGCTCTGGGCAGCCCGGACGGCCTGGCTCAGGGCCTTGTTGAGCTCCTCCAGGTCGTCCAGGTCGAGCTGGATGGAGTGCCGGTGTCCCCGGGCTGGCCGGGGGGCGGCCGCGGGGGGCCACTCGGCGGCTGGTGGGGCTGCGGGGGCTGAGGTAGGTCCTGCGGCTGCATAGTACCTGAGGAGGGAAGCAAGTGTCAGTCCCATCTACCTGCCAGCCAGCGTGCTGGGCTCTGGGTGTAACGGAAGGAGCAAACATGGACCCCCGCGGCCTAATCAGAAGCCAGAGATCGGGGAGACCAGGATCGCCCCAGGCCTGGCAGCAAACCCCCCTCATGGAGGGGTGATATGGGAGTCACACTTGCCAAGTGTGGGGTGCTGGAGAAAGGTGGTAATAATTAGGATTCTGCAGGAGCGGGAGTCTGGTCCCATTTATCCAGGAAACTGGGTGGAAGGGCCAGTTCCCAGCCCGGTCCTGCAGGAATGTGGGGTGCTGTTTTAAAGTGCTGGGGGAATGAGCTGACAAGCCATGAGATGAAGCACAAATCTCCCCAAGAAGTGACTATTGCATTCATCAGGGCCACTAAATTTGGGGTTGAAAGAAACCAGCAGTGGGTGCAAAGGGGGTGTGGCCCGTGTGTTGCTGAATAAAGTGTGTGTGGTGGGGGAAGGGGATGAGAAGCATTTGCCTAAATAAAGCAGGAATGAGTTTAGGAGGATTCGCAGAGTCAGTCACTGGCACCTTGCTTGGCACACTGTAAGCTCTGGTTTCATTCCTCAGCCCCCACTTTCTACCCTGCATTATTTATTGTACCGTGTGTAAAAACAGGTGGCGAAGATCTGAAAAGACGTTTCTCCAAAGAAGATATGCAAATAGCCAACAAACACATGAAAAGATGCACAACACCGTTAGCCACCAGGAAAATGCAAATCAAAACCGCACATGAGATGCCACCTCCCATACCTCACACCCACTAAATGGCTAAAATCGAAAAAGACAGACAGCGACAAGTGTTGGCAAGGATGCAGAGAAACCGGAACGTTCATGCACTGCTGGTGGGAATGTAAACGGTGTGGCCACTTTGGAAAACAACTCCTGAGTCCAGGCTTTTTTTCCCTACACAATCCTGTCATGTTAAACCCACTTTTACTCATTTTTCTTCTCTCTAATGACAATACTGAGTGATAACAATATTCTCCATGATGGTGAAGCTTCTGTTTGCTCAGCTCGCCCTACGCTACAATCTCTACAGATCTTGTTTGGTTCTTGCCATGTGCCTCACTTAATCCTCACACAGCAGTACACAGTTGAGACCATTCCCCCATTTAACAGATGGGAAAGTGGAGGCTCAGAGAGAGCTAAGCTGTGCAAGGTCACAGCACCAACAAGGGGCAGATGGGATTCCAACGCAGCTCTGTCCGACTCTAAACCCGAGTCACTTCTCCCTTGACTGCCAAGTCTCTCCTGTCTGGGCTGAGGCTACTTCCAAAGTCTGTGCAAAACGTCCTACAAGATACCTGACCACGCCTCTTCAACACTGTCATCAAAACGGAGGAAAGTCTGAGAGAAACTTTCACAGCCAGGAGGAGCCTAAGGAGGCATGACCACTGAATGTGGTGTGGGATTCCGGAACAGAGAAAGGACTTCTGATAAAAACTGAGGGGACCTGAGTAAAATGCGGACGTTAGTTAAAAATACTGCATTCCTATCGGTTCACTAACGGTGGCAAATGTGGCAGACTGATGTAAGATGTTAATAAGAGGGAAACTGTGTGTGCAGGGGTGGGACCATGCGGGATTTCTCTCTACATCGGCTCAATGTCGCTACAAATCTAAAACTATTCTAAAAATTAAAGCCTATTTTGAAACAGTGAGCATTCATCACTTGTATGCTGAGAAGACCCACGTGGAACTGGAAGATAGTTATGGTTCTCAGTCCCCACGAAGCTGTAAGCTCCCAGGGGGCAGGACGCTCTTGCCAGTCCCAGTCACTGCCGGGTCCCCAGGGCCGAGCACTCTCCTTGGTACCTGGGTTTGTTGAGTGACTATGTGAGTGCTGGGCTTGTAGGGCACATTGTCCACACGGGGATAAAACACAGGAGTCTGTGGTTTCTGGATTCTCAGCTGCCCGACACAGGTCTGAACGCTAATGTATTCAGAGATCCAGAAAAAGGCTAGGAAGGTCAGAACAAAAGGTTCTTACACAGTGGCTGGCGGATAAGGCATGATGGGAACCGAGGAGATGTAGGCAAAGGCCGCAGGGGCTGGTGCTGGGGGCGCGGCTGCCAGGTACCATAGTCCAGGGGGCGGCCGGGATGGCGACCCTGCATGCTTGCTCCTCTGCTTGGGGCTGGAAGTGGCAGGTGCGTTTCTCCTTGTGGCTGCCTTCTCTGCACCTGTCAGAGAGAGAGAGTGACCACTGGGGAAGATCCAGCCTAAAGCACCCCCTCCCCTGGGAGAGCTGGACACTGGGCTGCCCACGCTGGGGAGGTCACCCTTTGTGAAACCGATCCTCTGTCCCAACCGTCCCACTCCCAGACTGGGGACAGCAGCCACCCCAGCTAAACTCGCCAGGTCCCCGAGCCCTGGTCAAGGAGAGCCGAGGGTCTGGCTGAGAAGGAACGGAGCATCTGTCCCTACCGGAGGTGGCTGGGCCTAGGCCATCTCCCTCTGGGGGGGCTCCAGCTCGACCACACAGGGGACAGTGAAGGTTACCAGCGGGAGCTGGTCCCAGCGGGTCTCTGGTGGCAGCACCACCTAGAAGGGAGGAAAAGATGTCAGGAGAGGATTGCATCTCACTCATGAGCCCTGGCGCCCCCCGTGCAGGCTCCTGCAGCACTGAGCTTTCTGCAGGATCTGCTGCAGAGGACACAAGCTGACGACCATATCGAGAATGACCATGGCAGTGAGAGCAAGCATTCACCGAGCCGGGCCTCTGCTAAGGGCCTTTCTGCAGTGTTTCATCCAACAAGCCACTGAGCTAGCTACTACCTCACTCCCCCATTTTACAGCTGGGAGACCAAGGGGCCAAGAGGGTGGGTCACTTGCCAAGGTCTCAGAGCTGGGGAGCGGCAGTGCTTGGATCTCAAGCCTGGGCTGTCCTGACTGCAGCCCTGTTCAGCCTCAGTGAGACAGAACCATTCTCCACGTGGGAGCAGCCCAGAACAGCCCTCTGGGGAGCCAGGGGGTCAGCAGAGGCCTAAGGGAGCAGGAGGAGAGTGGACACCATTGCTCTCTTCCCACGGAAGTCCCCAATGCCAAGCCCGGGTGAGTTCCCGGGCGGGTCTGCTTCTCTTTCAGGCCTCAGCTCAGCCCTCCCACCCGCCCAGGCTGAGTCATGCACCCCCAGCCCCACCCATGCTCCCCTATCCCAGCTCTGACCACTCTGCTTTGACAAGTGTTCCTTGGGGACAGGGCCTAGGGCCCAGTATGGGTAGGTGCTGAGTGCGTGCATGCATGAATGAATGGAGAGGCCTGTCGGGACTCCAACTCTAGCAAAGGCAGGGCAACATAGTGGTAAAGAGCTGGGGCTCTGGAGTCACAAAGACCCGGGTTCAAATCCTGTCTCTGCCACTTGTAAGCTATGTGCCCTTGGGCAGGTGTCCTGCCTCAGCGTCCTCACCTGTAAAATGGACATAACAGTATATAGTACTTACTTCACACAATTGTGAGGATTAATGCATGTAAAACCCTTAGCATGATGCCGTCTATACAGTAGGGGCTTACTAAATGACAGCTCATTATCACAAGTCATTATTATTGCCTGAAAAGCCCTCAGAGGCCATCTCCACCAACACCTTCATTAAGGACGTGGAACCTGAGGCTCAGAGAAGTCAAGGAATTGGCCTAAGGTCACACAGCAAGTCAGTGACAGAACTGGGACTAGAATGCGGTGCCCAGATTCTCAGGCCACTGTTGTCCACACCACACCTCCCTGCAGGGTTTGTGGGGAAGGAGGAGGAGTGAACGGAGGGTGGAGGGGAGATGAGATGCGATCACTGCAGGCAGCTCCCCTGCTGCCAGGAGCCCACCTGTCACGACCCTTCAGGAACTTCTGAAATGAAGAAGGGTGGCTTCAGACAGCTGTGCCCGTAGCAACAGGTGTGATGGCAGGCCACCCAGAACAACTCCGTCCCCTTGCGTGTACCTATAGCCCACCCCTGAGCTCAGGTCAGGCCCACGTCTGGCCCAGCCACACACTTCCCTGACAGCAAGAAGGTGCAGCCTAGAATGCCCAGGCCAGTTATCCAGGCACCGCCCCTTACCTGCATCCTCGGTCCTGATGGGCTGGCAGTGGGGACAGGTGACTGTGCCATTGCCTTTGGGGACAGTCTTAGGGGACAGAACATGGTACTCCTGGCCTGGGGAAAGAAACCAGAACAGTCAGCATCGGCCCCCTGCATGGACATAGAATTGGGGAGCATCCTGGTAGGCTGATTGCTCTCCTCTTCCCCCAAATGGTTTTAATGGTCTCTGTCTCAAGGGTGCACATGTGAGTGCACACACACACGTCATGCATGTGCACACATGTACATGTATAAATGTGACATCCACATATACATCAGCACACATTGTAAAATCCTCTATTATAAGCTCTCGCCAGACTCCTGCTGTTTCGTCTCAGATCCTCGTTCCTAACCTGCAGGACAGTGGCATCCAGCAGACCCCAGCTGAGTCAGGCGTTGCAAGCGGGCCGGGAAGAGATGGTGAGCAAAGCCACAGTAAGAAAGGCTGAGCGATGCTACTCCCCAGCCCTCACTTTCTGGTTTGGATCTGAGGGGCCTGGGCGTGGGGTCAGTGGAGTTTCCTCCCCAGGCTCGGAGTGGCTGGAAAATGGCGATGAGCATGGCGCCAGTTTCATTGGCTCGTTGGGGGGAGCCAACGGGGCCGCCTCGGTGAGGCTCTCAGCCCTCTGCCCGGCAGGTGTAAGCACTCGGTGTCACCAGGAAGCTGGACGGCCTCTTCGGTCCTCCTCACCCAGCCCCCATCTCCAGCCTTATCCACCCCCGAGTCTCAGATAAAACCACCAGGATGTCGCCTGAAGCCACCGTGGATGGGCTCATCCTCTTCCCCTCCTGTGCTGTTCCGTCTGTGTCATGGGGGGGGTCACACGTCATACTGTGTAGGTGGCACTGGGGGCCCTGGACTTCCTGATGCTCTCGTTTCTAACTCCTCAGTGTGCTTCTGGTGTCCTGCCTCGTCCCAGGTACCTGAGGTTGGCGGCCCTCCTTCCCAGCAGGTTTCAGTGACAGACACGTCACCCTGACTATAATTACTCATTTGGTGCTGTCTTCTCTGCTATGGAGCCAGAATCATGAAGGGGGGCACCTATCCATATATAGCGTTTTCATGTTAAGCACTTGAAATACTACATGTCATCTCTTCCTAAAATTTTTTTTTTAATTATTTTATTTTTTTAGAGACAGGGTCTCGCTCTGTCACCCAGGCTAGAGTGCAGTGGTGATATCACAGCTCACTGCAGCCTCGAACTCCTGGGCTCAAGCCATCCTCCTGCCTCACCCTCCTGAGTAGCTGGGACTACAGGTGCACACACCATGCCTAGCTAAGTTTTCTAATTTTTTTTGTAGAGACGGGGTCTCACTGTTTCCCAGGCTGGTCTTGAACTCTTGGCCTCAAACGATTCTCCTGCCTCAGCCTCCCAAAGTGCTGGGACGACAGGTGTGAGCCATCACGCCCGGCCCCTATGTGTCATCTCAAGCTCTACTCTGTGCCAGGTGCCTAGTTCTTGAGACACAGAGCCCCCTGGGGCATCAGAACCTGCAGGTAAGGCAGGTGTAAACGACACACCATTCAGTGTCCACCCTGTACGCCCCGGGGTGGCAGAGAGAAGGTGACCATAAACCCCTTTATGATTGACCAGCTGAATGGGCGTCCCAGGGCCAAGCACACACCCTGGGAAAGGGGAGGCACCAGGAACTGTTTGCTGCATGAATGAATGAACAAAAACACCGAGACTCGTGGAGGCAATGCTCCCTGCTGGTTTTCTTATCACGGAATGCACAGAAAATGATAATATTGGAACGGCTCCCTGGTAAACAGAAAGTCTCATAACAGGGGAGACCACCCTGGGGATGGCTCTCACCCAGGCCCTCCCTCCCTGGACACCTACCTGTGTACTGGCCCCGGAAGGTGACTCTGTCTGGCCGTCTGGCGCTGCCCACCCCTCTCTTTCCATCCTGAGCTGCCCTTGGACCGTCCTCACTGGTCCTGCTCTTCTCAGAGAACAGCCAGGGGGAGGGCGGCTCAGATTCCAAACCTGGGGTGCAAAGAGAGGGGCATCAGAGGGAGCAGTGATGGGGTCACATAGCTCAAAGAGTGGGCATATCACGAGTGCAGGCTCTGGGGCAGGTGCCTGGAGTTTAATCCCCAATCTGCCCCTTAGTCATAAGAGTTGATGTTTCCAGAACCCTGACCCCACGCTAAGTGCTAGCCTGGACACTGTGCGTGTGCTGTGTCATGCACCTTTGCAGCAATCCCACGAGGCGGACACTATTATCACTGCCCGGTTAGTTATGCTTTAACTCCTCAAGTAGGTAAACAACCTGGCCAAGGACAAGTGGAGGAGAGCTGGGGTTGAATCCCAGCCACTGACTCCAGAGCCGTGTCCCTGCAGGCACGTCCCTTGCGCTCCCTGAGCTTCAGTGTCCTTATCCGCAGAGTGTGAATAATATGATCCCCTTGCGGTGGAGGTTAAGCCGGACGACATTTTATTAATACAAAGCCCCCACGGACACCCCACCCTGAGCAGGTGTGCGGTACCTTAGAAGTGCACTGTGCTTCAGAGAACCAAAATAGCCTAAAACAGACGCACAGAAAACCTCCACGTTTCCTTGAACTGTGTTGCCGTGGTCTCTGACCACTGAGCCAACGTGCTCAGACCGTGGCCTCTAGACATGGGTCCTGGAAGGTGGTCACTTACTCAGGGACAGTTGGGGCACCTCCCGAGGCACTGAGGAGGACCTGGCTCGCCTTCCTGCAGAGACAGTCTGTTGTTCACCTCCAGGCTCACCAGACAATCTCTCTGTGGATTTACTAGCGAAAGGAAAGAGAGATAATGTCACCGTGGGAGGTTTTATGCAGCCTTTAAAGATGATCTTTGAGAAGGTCAACCTGGAGAAATGTTTATACCACAATGGGAGGAAGAGATTACAGAAGTCAAAACCAAAGATGTTGGAATCAGTCTCACAGAAAATGGCTCTGAGCCTCTCTGACCCTCAGTTTCCTCATCTGTCAAATGGGCATCACAAGAGTGATTGCCTCAGAGGGTTACTAGAAGGATAAATGAGAGAATGTCCATAAAACCTTAGTCTAATAGTACCCTCCCCATAGAAACACTCAACAGAAGGTAGCTGATTTTGTAAGTCATCTTCATAAACAAATGACCACTGAGTGGATGGGCGTCCTGGAAATGTTCTTACTCTTCGGTTGGGGGTGGGTTCAGGGATATTCACTGTATTGTGCTTTATTATTATCACACAGGTTCCGATATTCTTTTATGCAGCAAACACTACAGAGTGAACAAATGTAAGAGAGAATGAGAGAGTGGACGAGCGGGAGAGGGGTGTGGCAGTGCCCAGTCCACACGGCCAGGAGAGCCAGAGGCCAGCCAAGCCTGTCTTCTGTGGCTGCCGCCAGGGCAGAGAGCTGGGAGTTTGGGGTCACCCACCTGCCATAGTGGGAGCCCCAGGAGGCTGAGGAATCTGCTGGCCGGTCCCGGGTCCGGGCCGGGTGGTCGAAGGCAGATGCTGGGTGCGTCGGGCCGCCCTGGGGTGGCTGGTGCAGACTGTCCTCCAGCCGCAGACGGAGCCGGGACACCTCCTCCTGCAGCTCGCGGATGGCCTGGCTGGGGTTGGGGTGGACACAGAAACCAGAACAGAAGCACGATGAACAGAGCTACGGCCCCCCGCCAGAGTGTGCCTGGATGCAGCGACCTTTGTCCCTTCCCAGTAGGTACGGGGTCCAACTCTGCCGTCAGATGATTCTAGAACTTCCCTGTGCATCACATCTTGACACCTTTCTGAGTTCATGTTCCTGTACATTTCGCAAACAAAACAACCTTTCTTTGAAGCTTGCCCTTCCTAACATGCAGGGGCTGAGCAGCTGTTCGGAAACACCAGCGACAAATTCTCCAGACAGAGGAGAGGATGCAGGATAAAGAGGGGACCGGCTGAAGCCAAATGGTTCAGACTTTCGGCCCTGGCTGTCTGGCCAGACCTGGCTCTCCAGCCCGTGCTCAGCAGCTCCCTCCTGGGGTCCAGGGAGAAGTTTCCCGCCGCTGTTCAAGCTGATCTCTGCACACCTGGCAGGAGCTCACCCATCCGTCTCCCGCCCGGACAGGGAGCCCCAGGCAGGCAGGCAGCTTCCCCCTTTCAGAACCCGAGAGGCCCTACACCTCGAGGGCGCTCAGCAAACACCGCAGAACCGGCTCCAGGCTTCGAGAGCAAAGTGCCACATGTGGGAGTGGACAAGGAGACAGCTCGCTGCTGCCCAGCACCGACTGAACAGGGACCGCTGACGGTGAGGGGGCTGGAGCTGCAGGGCGCCGTCTGCAGGGCTGCGGGAACCCCAGTGAAACCCCCGAACACAGCCCAGCCTCTAGCCATGAGCATCTGGGGAGTAAATCCTGTCTGCATTTCTCTGAAATCAGTCCCTTCCCTGCATCTCCGAGGGCTCGTTCCGTGGGCACGGCTGGTATCGCGGCAGATGATCCCACCCAGACCCCCCTACACAAGACCCCTACACACGGAGCGGCGTTAGAGTCTGCGCTGGGCATGGCTGTCCTCGGGGCATAGGTGGGCTCTACGTCCCCTCCTGGGCTGGTTTCCGGGGTGCGGGCTCTCCTCAGGGTCAGTGCTTGCCTGGTGGCCCCCAGCCTTGTGGGTGAGTGTCCCCTGGTGCCACCTCCAGCAAACACCAGCTCTCGGAGAGTGTGGCAGGGAGTGGAGACCTCTTTCTGGCTTTGGCCCAGCCCCGCTTGCGTCCAAGGCGGTGGGTTTCCCTGGCAATCCCCAGGGAGACGCCCGCCGGGGTTTCCAAGACAAACCGCGAGGGCGGTGGCTGCCGGAGAGCGAGAGCTCCCTGTCCCTGGTTAACCCCTGACTCTGGCGCCCCGTCAGAAGGCGCTGAAGGAAGGAGTATCAGGCCTGGGACGGGGCGTCAGCCACTGGAAGTCACTTCCCCTCCAGGTTGCTTCTATCAAGTTCTCTGTCTTCCCGACTTAACTCCGTAGTTGCCGAGTGCCGGCTGCCACTTAAAGTTCATCTTTCTCTGCAAACTTCCTTCCCCGTCTCCACACAAGGCACCAGTATGCAACTGACTGGCCAGCCAGAAGTATGTGTCATTCTAGACTCTTCTCCTTCCCTAAACGCCCCCTGAAGTCAATCAGCTACCAAGTCCTGTGGGCCCCACGGCCTAAATGTCTCTTCTCAAGTCATCCCTCCTTCTCCTCCCGAGAGCCCAGGCCCCACCATCTCTCTCCTGGGTGAGGCAGCCTTCTTGGCGGTCTTTTGGCCTCTGTTCTCACCTTCCTAGTGGCCAGAGAACTCTTTCTAAAACATACAGCTGACCCCTCCACTCCCCTGCTCAAAACACCCCTCACTGCCTTCATGATGAGCCTTTATGCACTCAAAGAAGAGTCAGTGAATGTCTCCTTGGAGGTGAGCCGCCATCTAAACCCCTAACCATGGCCTTCAAGGCCCTGTGAGATCTCCCGCAGGTCTCCCTACCTACCCCTCTGCCTTTAATGCTCAACACCACACCGCCATACTGAACATCTGGCTCCTCAAAGGTGACAGCTGTTCTCTCCCCTCTAAGCCTTTGCACATGCCATTCCCTCTGCTGGAGATACCCTTCCATCTCTCTTCCTTCTGATCTCAGCTGAGATACCACTTCCTCCAGGAAGCCCTCCCTGAAGCCTCTAATTACGCTAAATGCCCATTCCCTGTTCCCTGTGCTCCCACAGTCCCTGGGACCTCTGCCATCACTGTACTTATGCTGGGGTGCAACTGCCTGTTCCTTTTGTCCATCAGCCTCACGAGGCCAAGGACAGTGTCTTGTCCACTATGTATTCCCAGGACCTGGCATACCATAAACAAATAAGCCTCTAATTCCTACACTGATGTCAGGGGAGGCTGCAGAGGTAGACTAATTAAACTCAGACCAGGAAGCCAAACACCAGCACATGGACACGACTTTGCAACAGGCAACACGACAGCCTCACGACTGCACAGGACGAGGGAGCCTCGGGCTGGTTACTGAGCAGCAGTCTCCCCAGCGCATCCTGGGACAGACACCCCATCCAGCAAAGGCGTGTGAGTGATTATTGGCAAAAGCAACTATAAAGGGAGAGGTGGGAGGACTGACTAATCTATTTTCCCATCTCTGTTCAAACAAGTAAGGGTTCGACTTTCTTAGTAGAAAAACCACATGTGGATTAAAACAAAACAAAACAAAACCAAAAACCACAGTAGCTTCTTAGTTCATATAAGAATGGGCAAACTGCAGAAAACATATCCCGGGAAAGGGCAGACTTCTCTAGGAAGGCAGATGTGAGGTGGGCGAGAGGTTTCAGCACCAGAAAGGTGAACCTTTAGGTCATTTCCCACTTTCAGGAGAATTGTCCTCAAAGTCTAGGTCAATGAGGTCCCACAGAAACAGCCCAGAGCTGGGAGGCTGGGCACCCAGGTCCGTCTGGGCCCAGGACATGCACCAGCGGCCCGTGTGAGCCGGCAGGTCTCCACCTGCACCCACCGTGGGCGTCACGCTCTCACCCGCATGAAGGGCTTGATTCCCCAAATGCGACTTACTCTCGCCCCACTCTGGTGAGGAGGAGGCTGGAGGTGGTCTCTGTCGGTCCCCGGGGCAGAGGGGCAGCTGCCGGGGCCGGGGTCGGGGGCGGGCTGATTGTCCTGCTGGGGGGCACTTGTTCAGAAATCCGATTTCGCCCGTTGAACTCCGAGCCAGGGACAGCTAGGGAGGCAGAGAGGGACCAAAGTGAGTTTAGGCGAAGAGGACCCCAAAGCTCAAACTTGGGCAGGGGGAATGATGGGGGAATGAAGAGATGGTGCCCAGGTCAAGGTCACAGATGAAGCTCCTGGGAGGCCAGGGACCTACCGACCTCAAAACCAGAAGAAGATCTGGTTTTTGCTGAAAGTCTGAGGGTCTGAGCTGGGCCTGAGGAGCTGCTTCTAACTAGACCCCAGCCACCATGACACCACATTACACCAACCCGTCCACGTCTGCAGGAACTATCCTGCAAGGAGTTAATTGCTCCTTCACTTGCCTCCACCACCCCCAGACTCTGTCACCATCTCACCATGCTGCTCTGGGACTGGCCTCCACGTCCCTCTGAACTTACAGTCACACCTTCACATGGGTGCATGTTTCTGGGGCAGCATTAGTAACCTTTAACTGACCTCTCAAAGGGATGGGTGAGCAAAGGTTAAAGACCATGAATCTGCCCATGCATTAAAAATAATGAACTCTTTGGAATGCCACTTAGCACTATACCAAGGAACTAACTATTGGTATGTGGAACGATCTGGATAAATTTCCAGAGACCCATGCTGAGTGAAAAACCTAATCCTGAAAGGTTACGTATGATATGATTCCATTTACATAACATTCTTGAAATGACAAAACTATAGGAATGGAGAACAGAGGAGTGGTTGCCGGGCTCAGGAGGGGCGGGGCAGGAGGGAAGTGGGTGTGCCACGGGCAACACGAGGGCCCACAAGGGCCCGTGGGGACGGACGTGTTCCCCACCCTGACTGCAGCAGTGTCAACATCTGGCTGTGACACTGGACTATACTTTTACAAGATATTATTACTGGGGGAAACTGAGTCCAGGCACATGGGCTATCTGGGTATTATTCCTTACAATTGTATGTGAAAATCTACAATTATCCCAAAATAAAAAGTTTAATTAAAAAGAATCTTAAATGATGAACCTTAAAAAGAAGCAAAGCTAATCTGAGATGCTAGAGGTCAGCACAGCATATGGCTGGGGAGGGGGCGGTGACTGGGAGGCGCTTGAGTGGGGTTCTGGGGTTCAGATCATGTTGAGAGTCCCGTGTTCACTTTGTGAAAATTCATCCATTTAAGTTCTTTTCCGTATGTTTGTTTTCTTTCAAGCAAACATTCACGTGCATTTTTTAAAGGGAAAAAACTGAATCACATATAGATTGCATAGATACAGGAAAGCGTTCATGATACAATGTTTAGTGAATAAAGGAGGTTACCAAATATCCACATATAACATGATCGTATTCCTGTTTCAAATGCAGTCATGCATCGCTTAACATCAGGAACACATTGAGAGGTGCGTCCGTAGGCAATCCTGCCGTTGTGTGAACGTCACAGCATGTGCCCACACAAACCCAGATGGTGTAGCCTACTACACACCTAGACTAGATGGTGTAGCCTGTCGCTCCGGGGCTGCATGTTACCATACTGAACACTGTAGGCAACTGCAATAGGATAGTAAATATTCATGTATCCAAACGTATCTAAGTATAGAAAGGGGACACTAAAAATATGGTATAAAAGATAAAAAATGGACACCTGTATGGGGTCCTTATCAAGAGTGGAGCTTGCAGGACTGGAAGTTGCTCTGGGTGAGTCAGTGCGTGAGTGGCGGGTGAATGTGAAGGCCTGGGACGTCACTGTCCACTGCTGTAGACTTTATAAACACTGTACACATAGGCTAGGCTACATTTATTTAAAAATTTTTCTTTCTTCAATAATCAATTAAGCTTGACTTATAGTAACATTTTTACTTCAAAAACATTTTAATTTTTTAACTTTTAAATCTTTTGTAATAACAGCTTAAAACACAAACCCATTATATAGCTACACCAAAATACTTTTTCTTTCTATCTTTATTTTAGAAGCTTTGTTCTAGTTTTAAACTTTTTGTTAAAAACTAAGACATAAACACACACATGAGCCTAGATCTACACAAGGTCAGGATCATCAATATCACTGTCTTCCACCTCCACACCTTGTCCTACACACCTTGTCCTGGTTTTTAGGGGCAGTAACACACACAGAGCTGTCGTCTGCTATGGTAACAGTGCCTCCTTCTGGAACACTTCCTGACGGACCTGCCTGAGGCTGTTTGACAGTTAACCTTTTAATGTATAAGTAGAAGGAGTACGCTCTAACATAGCAATAAAAAAGTATAGTATAGTAAATACATAAACCAGTAACATGGTCAATTATCATAATTATCAAGTATTGTGTATTACGCATAATCGTATGTGCTATACTGTACTTTTACACCCTGGCAGTGCAGTAGGTTTGTTTACACCAGCATCACCACAAACATGTGAGTAACACATTGCACTATGATGGCTACAACATCACTACCAACAGGGATTTTTCAGCTCTGTTAAAATCTTATGGGACCACTGTGATAAGTGTGGTCTGCCGTTGACCAAAATGTTATGCGGTGCACGACTGCATATGAAAATAAACACACATCTGTATCAGCATAGAAAACAGCCCACAGAGTCTACACCAACATGTTAGGCACTGAGTTTTCAGCATATTATTTTTCTTTTTTTCCCTTCTGTCTACCTTATCTGTAAATTCAAATTTTCCTGCAATGAGGCCGTATAATATTTCATATCTTAAAGGGTCATGCAAGTTTTCCTGTGTGTTTGATTTTTCAATCCATGCGGTCCGGCCACCCCCAGGCTCTGGCCAACCCGGACTCGTCCACTCACCCATGTTGGCTGCCAAGACCCGCTCCAGGCAGAAGCGGGGCGCCCCCTGCTGGAAAGGCCTGCTCGAGCTGGACAGGTGCCTCTGGGCTCGGCTCCTGGGTGCGCTGGGCTCAGCGGCTCTTCTGGGGACTGGAGAACCCCTGGTCTTGGGGTGGGAAGCTCCATCCGGGGGCATAGTTGCAGTGAAGGGCTGGGCTAACGTTCCTGGGGCGCTGGGGGACATGGAGGGAGGGACACACAGAGAGAGGCCCTGAGGCTGACCGTCAGAGCCCTCCACGTGCTAACCTGACCCCATGAGCTCCCAGTCTTTGGGATTTTGTGCACCTGGGAGGACACTATTTCCCAGGATGCACGCATGTTACACATCCACTTTTTTTATAAACTGCATAGCAACATACTTGCCAAATTATTACTATGCAAAATAATAAAGCTCAATTTATTCTTTAGAATATACAAAGAGAAATAGAATTTCTAATCCTTTCTTTGCACACACCCTTGGGTTGTCACATGGGCCTCCCAGGGGGCCTGCACCCGGCTCTGGAGGCCACCATCGACACGGAGGCTCCATCGCGCCACTCTGCACCCACACCTCCTCCGCCCGCTCCCTTCCCTTTGGGTTCCACGCAGTCACCCTGAGTGCCCGCTGTCCTTGTCTCCTGTTCACCTTACACCACCCTCCCTGTAGTTTTTATTCACTCATTCGTTTGCTCAACAAATAGTAATTTCCCTGTCTCTTGCTAATTGACTTGTGAGACTGGGCAGGGCACTTCACCTCTCTGAACCTGTCTCCTCTATCAATAAGATGGTAACAAGGAACCGTTGTTGGGGCGTCACAGGCACTTTGATCCCATGCCATCCCAGGTCTATGGCACTGACGGGACAATGGTGGGGTCCTGGGATACCTGATGTGGGAGAGCCGGTGCTCTGGGGTCTGGGTAACGGGTGACACTCTGCTGGTTTCTGAGCCCACAAAACCACTGTCTGTCTCCGGAGATGCCATCCAGGGCTCCTGAAAGAGGCAATGTCCCTGTAAGTCTGGGGAAATGTGCCCAAGGCAC
This sequence comes from Varecia variegata, assembly GCA_028533085.1. Classification (NCBI taxonomy): domain Eukaryota; kingdom Metazoa; phylum Chordata; class Mammalia; order Primates; family Lemuridae; genus Varecia; species Varecia variegata. The sequence continues at coordinate 112,783,286 of CM052443.1, forward strand.
ACTGGGAAGCCCTTCCCAAATCCTGGCCTGGGCCGGAGAGGCCAACCCAGCTCCCAGCAGCCAGGCCCAAGGGGTGAGGGTCCTCAGGCCCCAGCATGAGAATCTGGCTAAGAGCAGGGACTTCATACCCTGAGAGGACCCTGAGCAAGTCCTGCCTCCTTGAGGAGCGGCAGCCACGGCCCTTGGGAGACCCGGTAGCAGACAAGGACTAGCAAAAGGAGGAGAAAGCCTTATTTCCAGCGTGTCTGGCTTGGGCCTGGGATGCCATGGTCTTATTTGACTGCAGAAATGCTCAGGCCCAGTGCGTTGGGAAAACAAACCCATCACATACGGACAGCTCCTACCCACTGGGTTTAACGCACGCACAAAGAACACAACAGAACGACACAGATACCTGCCCTCCGTGAGTTCATGGTCTAGTGCAGAGATTCCTGATCACAGGCTCACCAGGACTCAGAGGTCTGTGTGTACGTGTGTACGTGTGTGTGTGCATGTGCATATGTATGCATTATTGCATGAGAGGGTCCATAGCACAGGTCACATGTCCACAGTGCTGTGACCCTGCAACAGTTCAAGAGTCGCCACTCTAATGGCATAGAGTGAAGAACAGCACCCCAGCTGTGACGAGCCGGCTCTGAGAAACACAGGCAACGGGCTACAAGCTCTCAGAGGAGGCACAAGAGCTCTGGCAGGGGGACGGAGCTGGGGTGGCACTGGGCATAGGCCTGCATGTCGGGCAGGAGAGTGGCTGGCAGGGACAGGGGCAGCAGGCATTCCAAGAAGGAACGGCACAAGCAAAGGCCTGGAGGCAGAAAGCTCAGGAGACCCGGGAATGGCCCATGCCCCCAGGTGGACACTTACCTCCAGGTGGGGCCCACCGGCTTGGCGCAGAGACTTCTGTGGAAGGCGCTCAGAGATGCCGCTTCCCTCCAGGCTGGTCATGCTGCTCTGGTGGGATGCTGCGGACTTGCTGCCCAGACGGTGGGCTGGCGGGTCAGGGCCTGGAGGGGCTGCCTCAGCCTTGCCTGGGCCCAGCCTGGGCCTGTCTCTGGCCAGGGATGTCTGGAAGCCTGGTGGCTTCACAGACACCAACTGCTCCACGGCCTCCCTGGCAGGGGAAGAGAGGAACATCCCTGAGCCCTGCCATGAGCCAGCCAGTCCCGACCTGGGGCTTGGTGGGCCCCAGGAGCCAAGGAGCCCGGGGCACAAGCTCTGGAGTCAGACACCCCTGGGTGCCCATCCCGGTTCTGCCACCTTCTAGCTGTGTGACCTTGGGCAAGACACTTCCCCTGTCTGAACCTCACTTTTCTCAACTATAAAATGGGAATGCCAACAAAACCTGCCCGATGCACCACAAAGGAAATTTTGGGAAAACGAGTGAGCTAAAGCAGCGTTTCCCAGACTCCAGCAGCTTGGGCACCATCTCCCTACTTCAGCTGTTTCCACAGACTTCCATCTACTTACAAGACTTTAGGCCACTATTACAAGCAGAAGACCAGTATTTCAGGTTACAAATAGAAACTAACTTGAAAGTAAGTATGGGAAGCCTGAAAATAGTATTATTATATTCTAATGGATCCTGTTGGGGCCTGCTCCCACACTCAGTCGTGCTGTTTCTCTCTCTCTCTCTCCCCCGTTTCCCAGAGGAAGATCAAGAGAGGCGTTAAAGACATAATAGCACTAACTGAGACTTTCTCCCTGGTGTCATCAGAAGGTCAGAAACTGAACAGGAGAATAATGTCATTTAATGCTGCATCTGTCCTCCTGAAGATGGTTTCCTGGGCTATCACACTGTGGGAAGACGGGATGGCCAAGCCATGCCTAGCTGCAAAGTGCTGTCTAGGCCACTCTGACAATGAGCATCCTGCGGTCTCAGGGTGGTCCGGGACTCTCTGTAGGGAAGGCTCAGTGACTTACTCGAGTGGGGCGCTGTGACTTTTCTCAGCCTGTGCCAGGTGCTGCCTTGGTGGGACCCTGGTGGCCTCTGCTTTCCCTGGAGCTGGAGCTGGTCCATCAACTTCCAGGGTATGGCTCTCCTCCTCCTCCTCTTCCTCCTCCTCCTTCATCCTCATGGCATCTGGGAGAGACTTCACGCTGAGGTACCTGCAAAAGAACACACAGAGCGGCATGAGCCCTGCCCAGCAGGGGCAGCCAGGATCCAGCTGCCAGTCAGGTCTGGTGGCACTCACCGCTCCAGGAGGCCATGGAAATCCTGCTCCATCTGCAGCTCCTTGTGCCTGAGTGGGGCTGGGAGGTCTCGAGGCCTGTCCTCCACCTCGCTGCTGCCAGACGTCTCCTCCACGTTCACGTGCAACGGGCAGGGGCCAGCAGCGGCAGTGGCAGGCTGGGGCCAGAGAGGTGGAGGGACAGAGATTCAGCAGATACTTAAATACCACTTTTAAGTACCAACCTCATGCCAGGCTTGTGCTGGGTGCTGAAGAGTAAGAAATATGTTATGCTCACTCACCCCATCACCTCTCTTTTCCTTTTTTTTCAAGATAGGGTCTTGCTCTGTCACCCAGCCTGGATAGAGTGCAGTGGCACAATCATAGCTCACTGCAGTCTCCAACTCCTGGGCTCAAGTGATCCTCCTGTCTCAGCCTCCCAAGTTGCTGGGACTACAGGCACATACCATCACACTTGACTAATTAAAAAAATTTTTTTTAGAGATGGGGTCTTGCCTATGGGATGTTGCCTAGGCTGGTCTCAAACTCCTGGCCTCAAAGGATCCTCCTAACTCGGCCTCCTAAAGTGCTGGGATTACAGGTATGAGCCACCGCACCCAGCCCCACCACCTTTTTATGCACATGCAAAATGTCGAGACTGGACCACGTGATCTTCACTACCGCCTGCCGTGAATACAGCACCTCCTACGTGCCAGGCACCACACGGACAGCACTTCCCAACAATCCCACCAGTAGGTATGGTTATTACAACCCATTTTACAGACAGGTAACTGAGGCTCAAATGATTTGCCCAAAGTCACACAGTGAGGGGCAGCGCTGAGATTTGAACCCAGATTTCCTGCCAGCAGCACCTCTCCTGACCCCCTCCATCCCAGTATGGCCACCCCAGCCCCCCAAACACCTTCACTGCAAGAGCCCGGGGGCCCCTCAAGATGATGTGCTCAGGTTTTCCCCTGTTCTCGCATGCAACGCGCCTGGTAGAGTTTTCCTACCCTCTGGGGCAGAGCGCAGTGTGAGAGGATTTCCCCCAACCACAGGGGGGCAAGACCTCGGCTGTCATGAGCATCCCAGCGCCCCGCCCTCCGCCAGCTCCCACGCCACCTAACGTGTCCCGCCCTCTAGACTCCTGTCCCATCCTCCACAGACAAGTCTTTGCAGCACAGGTGACAAGGAGTTTGGAGACATAGACACGCCACTGTTGTCATCCGTGGGACCACAGTACACTCAGTTTGCAGAGGTAGCGACTGTCTCCCTAGGGGTTGTGGTGTGGGCTGGGGAGGCTTCCACAGAGCCCCCTCCACATGTGGCCCCTGCCTAGGCCTCACCCCATCATCCCTCAGTACCACACATCAGAGCCTGCGGGTCACCCCTGCCTCCCTTCCCTCTCATGCCACTGCCAGGCCAGTCAAACACACCTTCTGACCCTCTCTCAAGTCCTCACATGCCTCTCCATCTGCCCCGCACCTCAGCCTCAGACTGGTCTGCCCACAAATCCTCTTACGGCACCCCCTGCTGAAAAACCCGGCAGAGTTTAAGGCCACACTCACACTGGGACCGCAAGCCCCTCTGTCACGGGGCCCTGCTGCCTCTCCAGCCACATCTCAGGCTATTATTCCTCCTCACTTTCCATACCCTGACCACAGGGCCTTGGCACAGGCTGTTTTCCCTGCTGGATGTGTTTTCTCCTTCTGGAAATTCCTACTTACCCTCAGATCTCATTTAAACATTACTACTTCAGGGAAAGTTTCATCGACGTCCCCCTCAAATGCAATCATGTTACCCAGGTATCTATTCTCACAGAACCCCGTAATTCTCTTTCAGAGCACTGATCAAAATTATAATTAAATAAGTGTGTAAGTAGTTCAACTATGCAGAAAACCCCACGAGGGTAGAGGCTGTCTTCCCTGCCTCCCCTAACCCCACTGAACCCCCACCGTGTGTCACGGTCCTGGCATATGGTACATACTTCATAAATAAGTAGTGAAGAAATGAGTTAATGAAGAAATGAATGTATGGAGGAACAGCCCGATATGGTTGAGCAAAGAGGTACCTCGTGGTAGAGGGTCCTGATGGCTGGCGTGGGGGCTTGTTCTGAAGGAGCAGGCGGATGTGTTGGCTGGTGGGCGAAGGGTGCAGCTGGGGTGCCGTCCGGGGCTGGGTCTGACCAGGACGGCTCAGGCTCCCGCTGGGTCTGGTCCATGTGGTCCTTCAGCTCTTCCAGGCAGATTCCCAGATGGTATATGTCTGCCTCTAGCTCCCTGGAACGGAGAAACATCAGCGCCAGGAGCCCAGGACGGCAGTCACAGCAGGGAGGCCCAGGAGGCCACATATCAGAGCAAAGGCCCCTGGGAATGCCCATTTATGGTCCACTTACTGTCATCATTTAGATGACAAGAACTCAGAATAAACAAGGTGATAGAAGGCTCCGCTGGGAATTAGGAGGCCTCAGCCTGAGTCCCCTCTGCCATCCACAGGCTGTGGGACCTGCAGTAAATCCCACGCCCCTCTGGCCTCAGTTTCCCCATTGTCCAACAAGGGTTTCAGCTCTTATCTCCAAGGTGCCTTCTCGTTGCAGTGCGCCCAAAGGGACATAAATCCCAGCTTTCAAGTATTCCACCATTTGGATATATTGCTAATTGGGACAGGATTTCTCTCTGTTCCCCTTGTGTACAAATTATGAAGACAAAGTGCCTCCCTCCTGGAGACAGAGGGAACGCAGGGGTCTGTCCCATCTGTCGCACGTACCTGCTGGGATCAAATGTCCCAGGTGTCCCCTTGGAGCTGGTGGGCTGCTGGGCGGGGTGCTGCTCCCGGCAGGCCTTCAGGTACTGCTCCTCTAGGGCCGCGTGGGCAGCCTTTAGCCGCTGGAAACCCTGAAACCAGACCGGGCCAGGAAGACCTGAGTGCTCAGTGCCTGTGGGTCCTGTCTCTGCAGACACAGCGGATGAGACAGCTTGCAGGAGGCCACGGGACTCACAGGAGACAGAGGCTGGGGCTGGAAACCTCTGGAGGCTGCCTGCCCTGGCCGAGCTCCCTGCCATCAGACTGGCACAGGAAGGGCACAACTCAGAGCCTTGGCACCAGAGAGCACCAGCCCTTTCTGGGTAGACTTACAAGGACCCCAATGTACCACAACAGTCACAGCATCAAAATACTATCACTATGTCCCCATAAGGACCTAGCACTTGAGACACTTTGGATCCTCATTCTTGATGTGCAAAACTGTGGGCTTCAGAAAATCAGACACTCTTTCCCCAGATCCTACAGAGGATGCTACCATCACATCACGCAATCGAGAACCATGACTAGCGTTTGCAGAGCACTGAGGCTCTGTGCTAAAGCGCTTTGCACTTATTCACTTAATCTTCAACATAACCGTAATGAGAGGGGTAAGTTATTGTCTTCATTTAAAAAGGATGAAACTGAGGCACAGAGAGGTTATTTAAGTTGGTGAAGGTCACAGAGTGAGCGAGTTGTAGAGCCAAGATGTGAACCCAGGTCCGCTGGCCCCAGAGCTCCTGGTCCTTATACTTCCACAAGGCACCCATGGCAAACGCGATCACAGTTAAGACATGGCCCCAACTGCAGGAGGTGGCACCATCATCCCTGTATTACTGTCATCGCCAACCCACTCAGCTCTGATGGAGGCCAAGGACAACCGAGAATCCAGCCCCCGGTCACGCCTGAGCTTCCGCCTGCTCTCCGCCTCCCTGAATATGGGAGGATTAGGACAGTGGGGAAGAAACAGAAGGGTTTTCATTTCCACGGTCCTTGAGCATCCACTTGAGGATATCCTATAGTGCATATCACACATTTTGTAATTGGACAATGGACGTGGCATCTCTATAATCACACAGGACAATACTTGTGCCATGACATGTTTGTACAAACTAGGCCGCTGCCTTTGCCCCTGCAGACCGGTCCTCAGCTCCTCCCTGCTCTGTGCTCCAGGCTTGGCGGGCTCCCTGCCTGCTGGCTGCCCAGTGGGAGGAGCCGGAGAGCTGGCAGTGGGAACCAGGGATGGGGCCTCAGTGAACCTCCGCTGCTGCCACACCTGTGCTGACCGTCCCTTCCTTTGACCCGACACTCCAACCTTGACAGTTCACCTGCTCCTTACTGGGCCCCTGGCTGATGCAGCAGGAATCTAAATCATATATACAACTTGATTTGAGTTGCCTAAAACTCCGAAGTCCAAAAGGAAATAAGCCAATAAGAGTTCTATTAAGAGTCTCTTCACCCTTTTTCACCCTAGTATCCAAACTTTTGGCAACTACTTTTATAACTAAAAAAAAAAAAAAAAAAAAAATCAAAGGAGATTTAAAAAAAAAAAAAGGAAAGGCCCTTTTCTGGCTGCTGAGAGGCAGGACAATGGGTGGGAAGCAGTGCAGGACAGTGACGATGACCCTGGATGGGGAGACAGACAGACCTGGCTCCAGGCTCAGCTGCCTACTAGCTGGGTGGCCTTCGAGTCCCCTCTCTGGGCTTTGGTTCCGTCCTGGTTAAGTAGGGGTGATGACTGCAACTGCCTCACCAGGTTTTGATGATGATAAAATAAAATAACGTACCCTAAGGTCTAATACAGTGCCCAGCACACCACCATCATTGCTTAATAAGTGGTAACTATGGTGACATAATGGCTATTATCATGGGAGGCTAAGCCAGAGCTGTTTGCTCTAAAAGGAGACACTGTGTCTGGGATTCTCTGGTCCGTCTGGCAGCAAAAGAGGCTTCAGAGATTCATCCATGGGAGCCAGTGGCTGTCTCGCAGCTCCTGGGCATCTCCTGAATTGGACGGTACCTTGAGTTGGTCCCGGGCCGTGAGCCGTCCTGCCTTCAACAGTCTTTCAAAGGACTCCACCTGGACACGGGGGTGGGAAGGAAATGTGCTCTATTAATTGAGTCCTCCAGACGCCCACACTCAGCCACATTCACGCTGTATAAGAGGAGCTGGGTCTGGCTGCAAAATGTGGGGTTTCTGCCAAGCAGGTAGAGGTGGGTGCTGGAAACAGAAACTTCACCACCGGCCTCACCCATGGCAGCCTTGGGAAAAATCGAGGTGGAACCTGCAGGAATTTATCCACAACAAAACTCACTCACTCATGTGCGTGAAGACCTATGAGCCAGGACATTTACTGCAGCGTGGACGGAGGGCAGGGCAACTGGAAATGGCCTAAATGCCTGCCTAGCCATGGAATAGTATGCAGCCAGCAACAAGACAAAGGCACATGTATGTTCTGAGGTATAAATGCCTCTCAGACCTATTTTTCAGCATCAAATCAAAGTACAGAGCAATGTTTATTATGCTACCATCTGCATAAAATATATGGGGAATAAAAAAGGGAAATATATGTTTATGTATTATTATATATCTAGAGATATACTATCTCTAGAAGGGTTCAAGAAACTAAAATATTAATTATGTCAGGGGAGGAGAACTGAGTGGCTGGTGGAGAGGAATGGGAGGGAGATTTCTTACTATATGTTCCTTGGATCCTTTAAACAATGTGAATTCATTGCCTACTCAAAAATACATATCCAAATGTAGGATAGTAAAAAAGTCAAGGTACAGTATAGTTTACGTACTTAAGCAACCGTTTCTATAAATGCATGTGTGTGCATTGAACATTTTGCTTGGGTGGGAGAAAAAGACTTATTTTTCGCGGAATATGCCCTTTGCACTATAAGACAGTCTTTACCATGTGCATCTATTACCTTTCCAAAAAAATTTTTAATTAGGAAAAAAAAAGATAGGGATGATTTGGGGTTCATTTTTTAGAAAAGCTCTAGATCAGTGTTGAAATATAATATAGAAATTTATATAATTATAATATATTAAATAGAAATGTAGTATGAACTACACATTCAATTGATAATTTTCTGGTAGCCACATTAAAAATGTAAAAAGAAACAAGTGAAATCAATTTTAACAATATATTTTATTTAATACCAAATATGATTTCAACATGTAATAATATAAAAAATTATTAGGGAGAGATATTACACTCTTTTCACATGGAGTCTTTGAAATCTGGTATGTGTTTTACACTCATAGGACGTTTCAGTTTGGAATGGCCCCTGCCAAGTACTCAATGGCCACATAGGGCCAGTGGCTCCCCTATCGATGGCACAGCTCTGCATCATTAGGGCTCAGCTGGTACCCCAGCTCCTGCTGCATGCGATGACTTGCTTTTGCTTTATTTTATGCACAAAGAAGAAAATGTCTCTCTAGTTACAGGAACAAGAGGGGTGGAGATGAAAAGGAATAAAGTACTTGGGCATGCTACTCCAACATGGGTGTGCCTTGAAAACACCATGGTAAGTGAAAGGAGTCAGACAGAAAAGGGCAAATATTGTATGAATCTATTTATACGAAATGCCCAGAAAAGGCAAGCCCATAGAGACAGAAAGCAGCTGAACAGCTGCCTGAGGCTGGGGGAGGAGGGAATGGGCGGTGATTGCTTAACAGAGATGGGGTTTCTTATTGGGCGATGAAAACATTCTAAAGCCTGATTGTGGTGATGGTTGCATGAAATGTGAACATACTAAAAACCACTCAAGCGTATGTATACTTTAAATGAATGGATTGTAAGATATATGAATTACGTTTCAATAAAGCTGTTAACAAAAATAAAAGAAAACAATGGTGGTGTTTCTCTGAAGGAAATTGTTTTATGGACGTGGTGGTACATGCAACTAATGCATTTCCCTTTTTGCATCAGCAACTAGGAAGCTCATAGCTAAATGTGTGACTCGATAAAGTGCTCAGGGTCCAACAGCACATTTTGTTTACTTACTTCACCCCAAGTTAATTTATTTTTTCTATCCTTACTTCGCTTCTGCTTCAGTTTCCTCACTTCCGTTTTCAGAATGTGGTTAAAATGTATGTATTTTCATAAGCCGCTTTAAAGCACTTTTGGAATAAAGCCAAATGTATAGTTATAAATAGACCTGCAAACAATTCATGGTTACTTGGACTGTTTGATGAAAATATAAAGGCCCTTTGAGAGGTAACTGAGAACTGATTTCTCTAATAAAATGAACTAAGAAAGTGGAGGTAGAGTGGAGGGTCTGTTACCCTTCCAGAATCCTGAAAGAGCTGAGAGTCTCCTGTAAGCCCAGCAGGAGACCATTTCAAGCACCACTGGAGGGATTTTGATGTGATGCCAAAGGGGGGGTTAAACCTAGCACTGGATGACAAGGAGGAGGCTGGAGCCTGTGGCCTCTAAAATCAGGGGAGAGGCTCCTGTTTTTGAGACAGCTGAGCTGACTCGGTGCACAGGCAGGGGAATGACAAGTGAGTCTCCCAGGGAGCCGCCCGCCCGAGCGGGCAGAGGCTCTGTTCTCTCTAGGTGGGTTAAGTCTCTCCGGAGCAAAGCTAGGATTCCGCTCACCTTGGCCAGGAACCGGCTGGCCTGAGAGGCCAGCAGCTGGGCCTGTTCCGCTGAGGGCTGGTCCTTGGCATTGCCTTGGTTCTCCGAGAGCCACCCTGGGGTGGGCATGCAGGTGGGCGAGGAGGGGCTCAGGTCTCCTCGAACCGCTGGCCACCCTGGAATACACAACCGCTGAAACCTGGGCCCAGAACAGCCCTTCCAGGGGCGGAAGGACAGGCTGAACCTCAACATCACCACCTCCATCATCGAGGTACAGTTCGGTCACCTCGAGTGCTGTCCTCACACTGGCAGAGGAAGTGGGCTGGGCAGAGTGCCGCCCGCCATTTACAGGGGAGAACGCGGTCTAGTTCTGCCCCGGATCACACAGCTGGAAGGAGTAGAACCACGCCAGGCCTCGGGGTCCCCAGCCACTGGCGTGTGCTCTAACTCAGGAAGATGCGGGTTCAAGGCCCGGCCCTTCCCCCTTGCCCTTCGTAGCTGTGTGACCTTGGGCATGTCCTCACCTCTCCGAGCCTTAACTGTCTCCTTAACCATCATTGGGTAACAACGGTGCGAACCTCACCAGGTGGAGGTGGGGATGAACTGAGATCACCTGTGCCAAGGCTTCGTGCAGGGCCTGGCCCCGATGTGGCCTCCCCAGGGACAATGTTCTCTGTCATGCAACTCACCGATATCACCGACATGCCAAGTGACAGAGCCAGGGCTTCCCGCATTGGACACTTTCCACATCTGTTTGACCTTTTCCAGTCAAAGGGCCCACAGTGGGGCCTTGCCTCCCTCCCTCCCCTGGCCTGAAGCCAGTGCCATCCCCAGACAAACCAAGTCCCCCCCAAAAGCGGGATCACAGGCAGAAGCAGCCCCCCAGGCACGCTCCTCCCCCAACTCACCTGAGGCCTCAGAGGCCTGGGGGTCCTCGGCGGGGCCCGGCCACCGCTCCGCTGAGCGGGGCTGTGGGATGGTGAAGGACGAGACCTTGGTCCCCTGGGGCACCGTTCCTGTGCGGACGATGCGGCTGGGCCGCGGCGCGTCCGAGTACAGGTTCACCTGTGGAAGAGGAAGGCACCGGCGGAGCTTCAGGTGGAGCCAAGCTGCCCGAAGGCCTCGTCTCCGTTCGCTGCTTCATTTAGGGGCTCAGCACACCTGCCCCGTAGTAATAAACACGACCTGCCCGGGCAGCCCTGCAGGGGCCAAACACTGGCCGAAGGGCTCACATACTCTGTCAGTTTCCCTGACGGGACCCTGGCAGGCCCAGGCCCATCATCCCCATCAGAGACTCAGAGAGGTTAAGTGATTTACTCAAAATCTCCAGCTGATAAGTCCTTGGACCAGGATTATGACACTCCTCTACGTAACTCCAAAGCCAATGGTTTTCCACTACTGACAATAATTTTTATTAATAATGCTTGCTATAATATAATTATAATATTATAATCAATACATTGTATAATATAGAACATAATTATTTTTTAATAAAAAATATAAATATTTCCAATAACAACTATGATTATATTGACAATGATGGCAACTAATGGCTGTCTGAATGAATGAGTGAACCATCATGTGAACAAACGGATCTGTATTGGTAGCAGATCTCCATCATTTGAGGGTGGATTTAACAAGGCAAACAGCCCAGTGTGTGAGACAGAAGTCTGGAGTCAGGCTGATGACCAAGGAAGACCTTTTGAAGCTCAAAAACAGAGGGAAGGCCGGGTGCGGTGGCTCACGCCTGTAATCCTAGCACTCTGGGAGGCTGAGGCGGGTGGATCGCTGGAGGTCAGGAGTTCGAGACCAGCCTGAGCAAGAGTGAGACCCCCGTCTCTACTAAAAATAGAAAGAAATTATCTGGCCAACTAAAAATATATATAGAAAAAATTAGCCGGGCATGGTGGCACATGCCTGTAGTCCCAGCTACTTGGGAGGCTGAGGCAGTAGGATTGCTTGAGCCCAGGAGTTTGAGGTTGCTGTGAGCTAGGCTGACGCCACGGCACTCACTCTAGCCCGGGCAACAGAGCGAGACTCTGTCTCAAAAAAAAAAAAAAAAAAAAGAGGGAAGCCATGTACCATATGGTGATTTAGAGCAGAGTTTGGAGAACTATGGTCTGTTTTCGTAAATAGGGTTTTACTGAACATGGCCATGCCTGTTTGTTTATGTATTTTCTATAGCTGCTTCCACACTCCAGCAGCAGAGTTGAGTAGTTGCAAGAGACTGTCTGGTCCACAGAGCTGAAAATATTCACAATCTGGCCCTTTACAGAAAAAGTTTGCCAACTCTGGCTTAGCGTGTGGGCTCTGCGGTCAGAGCCCAGGTTCATGTTCATATTCAGGCTCTATCACTGCACACCTCTGAGTCCTAGTTGACTTAATTAACCTCTCTGTGCACAAAGTGCTCAGTAAACAGCAGCCACCACCCTTACATTCATCACCATCTTCACCATCACCATCCTCACCATCACCATTATCACCATCCTCACCATCACCATCCTTACCATGAGCATCACCACCATCACCATCCTCACCATCAGCATCCCCACCATCATCATCCTCACCATCACCATCCTCACCACCACCATCTTCAACATCCTCATCATCACCATCACCATCCTCACCATCACCATCCTTACCATCAGCATCACCACCATCACTATCTTCACCATCACCATCCTCACCATCACCATCACCACCATCACCATCCTCACCAACACGATCTTCACCATCACCACCATCACCATCCTCACCATCACCATCACCACCATCACCATCCTCACCAACACGATCTTCACCATCACCACCATCACCATCCTCACCATCACCATCTTCACCATCACCACCCTCACCATCACCATCACCATCCTCACCACCACCATCATCACACAGCCACCATGGAGGCAGGTGCATGGAAAAGCTGCACTCCACCTCCGTGGCTCTTGCTCATCGTGATGTCAGGTGGGTTATCCTTAACTGCCCGCTGCTGCCCCAGGGTCGGGAGTGGGCCGTGTGGGGTGGGCCTGGTGGAGGGGGCTCCCTGCTTAAGCTGCTCTCCAGGTCCTGGCTGCGGCCGAGAAATCTACTCCAAGTGTGGCTTGGCCCTGCTGCCTCCCCCTCTCTCAGGCCCAGCCTCCCTAGATGAAAACAAAGCTGGATTTTCATAATCCCCTCTGCCATCTGCTCAGAGCCGCCTGTGGGGGCCTGCCATCAGCACCTCTCCTCCTGAGGTGACCCTAATCCCAGGGGAGGCCCAGCCCTCTGACGCGTCTCCTGCCTGAGGATCCAGGAGGCCCCTGTGTTTGGGGAGCAAGGAGGAGCTGGAAGCAGAGAAGCCACAGGCCTGTGCAGACGCCCACAAAGCCACGAGAAACGGGGAGTGGGGGTGGGTGTGTGGCACCTGCTGGCTGCTCAGGCCCATCCCTCTCAGGACCTGTCTCCCTCCACACAGCCGGACCCACCCCAGAAAGCTATGGTGCCCCTTTTAAGCCAGGGTGCCCTTCAGTGCTCCCCGAGACTAGATCAGCCCCTCACCGGCACTCTGTGAAGCCTCAGTCAGGATTCTGTAAGGGTGGCCCGGCAGTTTGGGAAAGATGGGGTTAAACAAACGAATATTCTCTGCGCAGATGGATTTCTCAATAGCCTTTAAAATGCTAATGGGCCTTGTGAATGGGGCAGGAGGGGAGGGTGGAGAGAGCAGGAGTGTGCCCACCTCCTCTGGGCACAGGGACCACCCTCACCCCGACCCCACCAGGGGCTTCTGGACCCACCAGTGGCCATCAGAACAAACCGAAAAAGGTGGCTTTATGTTATCCCCCAATTCTTTCTGGGGTAATTTCTGGTCACCTCAGCTCTTCCACATGTCCCTGCAGCTGGCATGTGGGGGAGGGGACGGGGGAGGTGCCAACATGGCAGCAAATGCTGTGAGATCACCATAAACTCTGGCCAGAGGCCAGTGCGCAGGACAGAGCCCACCAGTGACTCCTGGCCAGTACTGGCTCCCTGTTCCACCCCAGGTCCCAGATCCACTGGTGGTCCCAGGTCAGGCCCTGGGACTCCCAGGTCAGCCGCCCTCACTGCAGATTCTACAGCTATTTAGCCTATTCCTGCTAGAGAGTGTGGTGTAAACAGTGGGCTTCAGAGCCAGATTGCTGGGTTCAAACCCCTGCTCTGGCACCTACGTGCTGAGTGATCTTGGGCAAGTTACTTACCCTCTCTGTGCCTCAGCTTCCCCAGTGGCAAATTATTAATACTTAGGACAGCTTATTACCATCTTATGACTAAAACCACCACCAATCTGCCTCGTCCCTATACCTGTCCCACACCCCCTGGGCCAGGGCCTGAGCCACGAGAAACGGGGAGTGGGGGTGGGTGTGTGGCACGTGGGGGAGTCAGGCATATGACCCAGGCAGGGGGAAAGAACACCTGCTCTGGAATCAGGCAGACGTGGGTTTAAGTCCCAACTCTGCCTCTTGCACCAGCTGCGGGATGTGAAGCAACAATGTTAGAAACTGGCTGAGCCTCGGTCTCTGCGTCAGGAGAGGCTCAAATGAGATGACCCTTAGCCTGGGGACTGGCCCCTTTTGCTGCCCAGCGGATGTCAGTCTCCGTCCGTGGATCCCCAGCCACTGCTGCCCACTCACCTGCGGGGCCTGGCCCAGGTGTCCAGGACAACGTCACCAGCCTGGCCCCCTCCTGGGTAGGTCCAGCCCTCCCCTGTGGGCTCTGAGCAGAGCGAAGGGGCTCAGAAGTCCTGGAGGTCCCGTCCACTGCTCAGCTGCAGAGCAGGGACACCTCTGTGAACTGGGCTCGCTGACGCACGCTCTGAGCAGGGTGCTGTCCTGGGGTCTCCTAAGCCTTGGGGTTAGGGAGCACAGAGCCCTGGACAGAGTAAGGAAGCCCAGCCGCTGCAACCCCAACTCCCCTCAGGCCCCGTGGGACCCGGGCCAGTCCCCTCCTGGCTGTGGGGCTTGTGTCCTCTGCACTGTGGGACGGCAAGACTGCCCTATACTGCTCCCCAGGGCAGCCATGAGATTGGGGGGCGAGGGCAGAGTCTAGCCCAACTGTGCTCACCCTTCCCGTAAGGAGAGCCCTCAGGCCAAGCAGTCCTTTTTCCAGAAAGTGGGAGTGAACTGTCCTGAACCACCCACCTTCCCTCCTGGGACGCACACACACATGTGCACACACGTGCACACACACACACACACACACACACATGCCCCAGGGGTCTGGGCTGCCGGCCAGGCCAGGGTGCCCGCACAAGGGTGAAGGGCCTGAGTCCTACTGGGTCGGGGAGCACCGTGAGAGGAGGTGCCATGGCTGCCCGCCCACGTGTCCTCCCTGCCCGTGGCTGTCACTGTGCCTGGCATATGACAGACAGTAAACACCTTGTAATAATGACATTCCCTAACTCTCATGAAGTGCCAGGTAAGTGCTTCCCCTACACTGACTCGCACCTGTAAATGTGGGCAGGAGGAGGGCAGGGGAGGAGGGAGGGCCAGGATGATGCTCCCGGCCTCCACCCCTGCCCACCCCGTGACCTTTGGCAGCCTCTACCCCAACTGGGGCCGGGTTCCCAGACTAAAATGGGGAAGCTGAAGGGTTGGGGCCTGATGGCCAGTTTCTTTCTCCTCGGACCTTCTAGGAGTCTGTGGCCATGACAATGTGGCTTCCCCAGAGAGGGTGACCCACCAGGCCCCTCTGTCCCTCCCCGACTCCCTGTCCCTTGCATCCTCGGACCTGGCTCAGCGGTTGGGAGAGTTGGAAAGAGCCTCGCTGGCATCCGGGACGGAGGGCTGATCAGCCCCCTTTTACAGATGTGGCCAGTGAGGCCGGGGGAGTGGGCTCTCCCTGTGCTGGGGAACAGGTGTGGGGACACAGTACTCCTGGTTCTAGAACAGGCCCCCTTCCGTTTGTCACCATGGCTGCCTCCACCCAGGCACCCCGGAAG
>CM052443.1:112799294-112884295 GCA_028533085.1 Varecia variegata
CCATCCCTTCCCTCTCTCTCTCGCTCCACAATCATTTCTGAGCCCCACCTAAGTGCCAACATATTACCCAGACTGGAAGGTAGCTTTTTAATTTTTTTTCCTTTAGGTCTACAGGTGCAGCCCAGGACTGGGATGGGCCACACTTGCTGACATGACAAGCCCCAGACAGTCAATCCCTCATACCACATCCTGAGGCCCAGGGGTACAGTGGAGCCACCAGGCTTCTCAGCCACGCAGGTGGAAACCAAGGGCTGGCAACTTCAGGAGCCCTGGGGGCTGAAGGCTGTGTTATTCTTCCTTCCGCCCCTCTGTGGGCTCCCTGCCTCTCCCTTCCCTGGAAAAGACATGAAAAGCCACCCTAATGTCACCTCTCCTTCCTGCCCAGGCTGCTGAGTCTACCCCTGTAGTTCAAATCCACAGGGAGCCCGAGGCAGAGAGCAGGCAGGTCAGGATTTCGGGAGTGGACCAAGGGGAATGGATGGAAGCCTGGCTTGGGAAGTGGAGACCCAGGTTCCAGCCTGAGTGACCTGGGACAAGTGCCTTCCTACCTCTGAGATTTGGAACCTGGGGCCTTAATGAGATTATCTCTGAGGTTATCAGAGATTATCTTCTAACACTAAACCTCCTGGATCCTTTATCCATTTGCCCACACAGGCAGAAATGCCACGCTGATGAGAGGCTGCAGGGTGCAGGGGTTAAAGGCACATGGGCCTTCTCGGCAAGCAGAGAACTTCAGGGAGAACCCTTGGAAGCTGTGTGGCCTTGGGCAAGTCACTTAACCTCTCTGAACCCCAGATTCTGCACCTGTAAAATGGGGGGAGTAACTGCACAAATAAATGGCTTTGCCTTATCAGTGGAACGCCTACACGGCCTGCTCCCTGCAGGGCTGAGTTTAATTTTCCTAACCCTGGAGCTTCCCCAATATCAACCACAGCCCTAGCTTTGAGCGCTAGAGATTCCCAAGTGGAAGGGAACGCTGTGGCCCTCTTCCCTGCAGCCCCCAAACCAGTTCCAGGCCTCACTGACCCTGTTAGAAACTGTGTCCCCGCTCTGAGCAGTTAAGGAGGGGAGGAAACAGGCCTTCCTCGGCCAACTGAGATATGAAGAGGGTGTGGCCCTACTTAGGAAAACACACACTCTCAAATGCATGCTCTTTTCAAAGAGTCAAACAAAAAAAAAATGTGCACATGCCAGGAATGATGTATTGCTAATGGCAAAGCTTTATTGAGCATCTATTAGGTGTCAAATGTAAAAGACTCTTCATGGATTAAGATCTCATTAGTTAATCCTCATACCAATCTAAGGAGGGAGAAATTATTATGCCCATTTTATAGGTGAAGAAGCTGGGTTTGCACCAAGCTGTCTAAATCCAGAGCGTACAATTTTAATCACTTTGTAAATGAAACCCACAGTAGGTGAAAAGGTTGGAAACCCCCTCAGTGTTCAGTAATAGGGGAACATTGAAATAAATTATATTTCCATTCAAAGCAACATTATGCAGCTATTTACAGTCATGCTATAGACGAATATGAAATGATAAAAAATTGTGATGTTACGTGAATAAGCCAGTTATAAAATAATATTTTTCTAGTTTGAGTCCATTCAGGAATAAAACAGTAAAATACAGAGAAAGAAAAAGAGAGAGAAGGATGTGCTCCAAAATGTTTACAATAATTATCACTGGGTAGCAAGACTGTAGGCAAGTGTACCATTTTTCCTGTTGAAAATAACAGCAGCTTTAAAAATAAGAATAAAATGAACATTTGCTACTCTTAAAATGAAACCAACAAATGCCACCTCACATCTGTGCAGTGCTTCCTGCTGACGAGGGACCCTGGGCACCTCCCGCCTCAGTTTCCCACCTGTGACAGTTGAGAATCGAGGTTGAGCTCTTTGCAGCTCTGACATTCTGTAATCCCCACACCTTCTCCTTCTCTTTCTCTCTTTTTTTATTTTTAACTCTGTTACCATGTGCTGTTTTCTGCACATACAGCTGTGATGGAACATGTGGGGACACGTGAAAATGACAAAAAGGAAAGGAAGCAATCAGCCCCCAGCCTCAGCCACTCTTAGCACTATGGGGCATGGCATGTGCTGCCTGATGGGCTCCTCAGAAATAATTAGGCATTTAACAGGTGAAGAAAGGCTCAGAGAGGTTACAAGACTTGCCCAACGTCACACAGCACAGTAGGGCAGAGTCGGGTCTGCATCCACAAATACGGCATTATCCTCTAGATGAACCCCTTACTTGGAGGGGCTGAGTGCAGCCTCCTGGACCCTTCCTTCCACAGTCCTTGGTCCTTGGCTGTGGTCCCAGGGCCCCAAGGAGACTGACAGCTGGGCATCCCACTCTGGCCTTGATCCCCGCCCAGCCCCTCCCCCAGCATAGGCTCAGCAGGGAGAATGCTGGCAAGGACCTAGGGACCGGTGTGGGATCAGCCCTGGGAGCAGGGGGTCTCGCCTGGCAATCGAGCCGGAGTTCAGCTGGCGCTTGGCAAGGAAGCCCAGAGCCAAGATGGGACTGTAGGCTGGGATGCAAGAGGGACAAAGGAGTGCAAAATGCGAGGCTTTGGGGGCAGGAAGGCCTGGGTCCAACTCTGACAGATCCTCATCTACAGACAGGATAACCCTTCCCTCCGGGGTGTGTACAATAACGGACAATGTGTTTGCACACAGGATATGCTCAGTAAACAGTGGGCTGCTGTCAGCCTCCCGCCAGCTCCCCGGCCAACGGCAGCGCCTCCTCTCAGCCACCCACCGCCACACACCCTCCAACCCCGCAGCACGATGGAGAAATCTCGGAGCCCCATTCTGATTAGGCGTCTCCCCTGCCGACTGACCATCCACGGCTCCCGTCACCTTCAGGGGTAAAGGCCAGTCATTCTGGCCTGGAATTCAGGCTCACACTGACCTTTCCTAGGTCAGAGGGCTGCCGTACAGCGCAACCCACATCATCGACTAGCAGCCTCGTCTTGTAAAGGTTTGCTTCCCAAACCCCACGCTCGGGAGCTGTGCAGGGGAGCAGGGCTTCTGGCTTGGCTCCCTTGGATTCCCTGGGCCACCAGGATGCCCCCAGCTCCCGGCTGCCAGGCAGAAGCAAGGATGTTATTCCATCCCCCGACACCCTTCACATGCAGCTCTCTTAAAAAAAAGAAAAAGAAGAAGACAAGAAAAAGGCCTGAATTGTGGTGGATACTGATTTCCGTGGTGTAAACACCCTTACTACGGCCAATTTCAAGCTCCCAGCATGTCATCCCTGGATGCAGCACTGGGAAGAGACAGGTACAAGCAGCTCTCATGAGCTGACACCAGCCCACCCCTGCACATACCAAAGTAAGGACCAGCTATCCCCAGGGAAGAGCAGTGTGACTTTAGTCAAGTGACTTAACCTCTCTGAACCACAGGCTTCTCATCCATATAATGGGGACCACAATAATGCCCACCTCAACAACATCGTGTACCCAAGTGATGTACTCTAGATGATCGACAACAATGTATTGAGTACCTACTATGGGCAGGCCTATGTACTGGACGCTGGGGAGCGACAGTGGTGACAAAATGGATAGGAGCTCCTGCTCTCCCAGACCTCGCTCCTTGCAGTAAAAATCTTGGCACGGTGGCTAGAATATAGCATTCAATAAGCATTAGCTATTATTATCAACGGTATTATTGTTGTCATTCCTTCCTTTTTTGCAGCCTCAGTTTCCCCACTTCCAAACTTACAATGTGGACTGAGCAAAAGCTTTCTATGATGCCACCTCGCTTGAGACTTAAAATGGAACTAAAGTGGGCATCACCATCCTCATTTTATAGAGGGGGAAACTGAGGCTCTCAGAACTGAAGCTGGGCTGGGGATTTGAACCCAGGTCTTCTCACTCCTGGTCTCCAAATCGTTCCCATCTTCCAAGACCGTGGAAACATAACAAAGGACCTGGCATTCAACTGGTGATGTGAATGTTTAAAAATACTCTTCCTTTCTGCCCCTCATGGGGGTAAACTGCAGTGTTGTGCATCAGTTTCCAAAATCCCCTCTCAGCATGACGGCCCTGCAGTGCTGGGCCTGTTCCCAGTCTCTCTGGAAACCCCAACCCCGGCGCCTCTGGCAGAGTCTGCAGGACGGTGGGAGCTGATGAAATCCCCTTGCAAGAAACAGCCCCAGTCACATGTTTCAAATGCAAACCGGCTGGACTTTGGGAGGCAGAGGCCTCATGTGGGCACCTTCTTCCTCCTGCAGAAGAACTGAGACCGTTTCTGGGAATAAACCCAAATAGAGAGTCCCCAAAACACTATAGGTTCCACCTCCCTGTTGGTAAGTAAACCAGACTTAGGCCCCTTCAAACAGATGGGCAGCCATTCTGTTTTCTTAACAAAACAGCCAAAACCCCCAAAACCCACCAACTCCAGAGAAGATGCCTGGAAAAGGCTTTTGGGAAGTCTCTGTATGTATCTAACTTCAGTCCGTCATGCTTCAGTTTCAGCCCATTTTTTATTCTTCTGTTCTAGAGGACAGGAACAATGTCTCTTTTCACTGCAGCCTGTCTCAGCTTCTCTCCTCAGCTCCAAAACAGCCTGGGTTTGTTATCAGCAACTTTCCTTTCCGACTTTCTCACTCAGAAGCAGGTTTTTAAAAATAGGTAATGATCGCTCCAACCTGTCATTTCTTTCAACAAAAGCCCAGGAAAGGACGAAGAGTGTCGCCCAAGGTCACACAGCAAGCAGGCTCTGGCTCCGCCTGTGCCGCCAGCCCCAACGCACAGGGGAGAGACCAGCCCTGCGCCTCCCTGCTGTGCGGCCCGGGGCGAGCCGCGCCCCCTCTCTGGGCCTCTGTCGCCTCAAGTGCACCAAGAGGAGACTGGCCTTATTTCTGCAGCCCGCTACAGTTGCTAGCCCTGTCGAGGCTGCCCACCCCACACTGGCCCCCGCTCTACCTCCCTCCCCTGCCAAAAAGAGGAAAAGAAACTTGCGTTAGGCGTCCGGGCAGGGCGCGCGGCTCCGAGCCGCCGGGCTGCGTGGGTTGTTGCTGGGAGAGCGAACCTCACGCAAATCCCAGCACAGAGAAGCCCCACCTCTCCAGTAACCACAGCAACCCCGGCCACGCCTCCGGCCCAAACACAGCCCCGCCAAGGACCACTCCCGGCTCCCTCGGGACCCTCCCCTCCCTGACACCAGCCGCAGCCGGAGGGAGAGAAAAGCCAACGCCCCCACTGTGCGGAGGTGGAGACTGAGGCCGGAGGGTGCGGACCCTGGAACCCCGCAGCCGGCGGGGTGTGGACTCGGGTCCCGATCGCCCGTCCGGGGCTCCCTCCCAACCCCGCGCGGCGACCCGTCTCCTTCCCGAGCCCGCGGGGTCTCCACGTGGGAGAGACGGAAAGCAGCGCCGTCCCTGCGGAGCGGAGCCCGCCGCTCTCCCTCCCCATTCTCCCGACGGAGAAACTGAGACCCGGCGCGGACCCCCGGAGCCACTCCCCGCGCCTCACCTGACGGCGGCCGCCGCGCGCCCGCGGTTTCCTGGATTGAGCGGCAAACAAAGGCCTCCAATCCGGGCGCGGGGCGGCGCGGCGGCCGCTTTGCTTCCCCGCCGGGGCCCGCCCGCGGCGGCGGGGGGCGGCCCCTGGGGGGCGGGGCCTCGGGAGCCCCACCAATCGCGGAGAGGCGGCCGCCCGCGGCCCGCCCCCAGGGACTCCGGCACCGGGGACCGGCTCCGGGCTGCAGGACGGAAAATCCCAAATCTGGGAGGCTGCACGTCGCTGCTGGAATCAGCCCGACCGCAGACGGGGAGATCGAGGCACGGAGGGTAAGACATTTGTGCGAGGGCTCACAGAGCCACAGTGAGGAAGAAATCAAGCTTTTAAGGCTGAAACGGACTCTTTAATAACAGTAATAATAATGAACTTGTCTTGAGCACTGATCAGGTGTCACCGCTGTAAGTTCTCACGATGCTGTCCTCTCCTACGAGGTAGGTAGGTATTACCATTACACACCCCCGCAAGTATATTCCAGTCCAAACCGCTGTTAAACAAGCATGGAACCCCGGGCCCCAACACCGACAAGAACTTGCAGTGAGTCCCATTGTGAGTACAGGACAGGTATAACCATTGTCCACCAACAGCACACCTTGAAGGATGGCGGTGTACGGTGTCACACTGACCTAGGGTCTTGCCCCGGTTCTGCCACTTGCTGCTGGACCTCAGGCAAACAGGATTCGTACCCCCACTTCATGGGGTTGCTGAGGGGAGTAATTAAACAAACGGCACCAGGCCCATAAAGCCCATGAAAGGCACGAATTTAAAGTGCACCTCACTGACCCTAGTACACAAGGGGGTCAGTAGGCCCCAGGGCAAGAAGTGACTTGCCCAAGGTCCCTCATCCAGCTGCATCTCCTTCCTCCTGGTAGAAAGCTCTTCCCAGCGACTCCCTAGACAGAGGTCTAGTAGTAATCATAGCAGCAGCTTCTACTCACTAATGGCCTAGGGCAGGGACAAACTTTTTAGCCAATCCTTATGTGCTCTGGCCCTGAAGTATCAGGGTGGGAAGCCCCCAAGGCGCATTTTCACACTGCCGTAGAAGTGAACTGTGTCCCTGGGGTTGGCAGTCTTGTCCGAGAGCCTCCTGAGCAGAAGGGCAAGTGATTGGGAATTTAGTGCCTCTCCAAGCCCAGCCCCCAGCCTTGAGTGGAGACAATTCTAGGCCTAGCTACACCCCAGGGCCTCCTGTGGGACCAGGCTGAAGCTGCCCTCTGTGGACTCTGCCTGAAATCCCACCCTCCCTTGGCTTCCTCCCCTTCCCTGTCCTGTGCCCCACTCCCTCACCGGTCTCCCCTGGGAGCACTTCCTTAATGAATCACTTGCAAACAGACCCTTATCTGGGCCTCAGCTTCTGCAAACTAACCTTAGGCCACAGCTGGGTTTTAAAACATTCACGCACATTGTACCTTCTGCCCGGTAACATACCTGTATTTTAATCTGAAAATACTATCTGTACATACTTAAGTTTTGCCCTCAAACCTTCAAGGAAAGTGCACCAAGATGTCAGTGTGGCTCAAGCACCCCTGTACACCCCACTGTGTATCCAAAATTGAGCCGTGGGGTGGGGGTGGGGCGCAGTGGTGGTGTGAATGCTCTGGGTGCCCCCGTCTGTCCTGCCCACCCATCTGCCACACCAAAACCCCAGCCACACAGGCAGACCACACAACACGCTGGTCCCTAACCTTGTTCAGATTTCTTTATTGAAAAATTAAAGTCATAAGCTCTGTATATAAATACAATGACGTTGCTGGTCACCTGCAAGGCCTCTAGGATAGGCTGGGGGTAGGTGGGAAGCTGGGGCCTTGGGGTCCCCAGGGGTTTGGGGAGGGAAATAAATAATAAATACCATGGGGGTGAGGAGGCAGAAGGAGTGGGGTGATAACGGGGAGGTGCTCGATGCTTATTTGTGGCACTAAAGGTCCCGCAAGATGCCCCCTGGTAGGGGGCCGTGTCCACGAATTCTCATGTAACCTCATTCTGGACACAGGCTGGGTCCCACCTGGCTGGGGGGCAGCAGCGCCCTGCCATCCAACCCAGAGAGACAGGAGCTTGCCCTTCCTTTTCCTTCCTTCCCTTCCTGCAGCCCACCTGTATTGGGCGCCTGCTGTGGACCTGGCACAGCGCCAGATCCTGACCTGACCTTCTGTTTGCCTCGCCGGCTCTTTTCCTCTCCCGGTTCTGGTCCACGGGGCCGGGATGGAGGGGGGATGTCTTCCTGCTACCCTGGCCATGTGGCCCCGACCCCTCAAGGAGCTTCAGCAAGCCAGGAGGGGGGAGGGCCCGGGCACAGGGGCCGGACAGTGGTGGGAGGCCCTCGGCCTCGGCCCCTAGAGCATCACATTGAACTCAGTGACCAGGAAGTCGATGTAGTCACGGTCCTTGGTCTTGAAGGCCTCGGCGATGATGCGGGCAGCCTCCCGATGCTCCTTGCCCCGCAGGGTCAGCCCGTTCACTTCCAGGATCACGTGGCCCACCTTGAGCTGCCCACAGTTGTGGGCTGAGCCGCCTCGCTGCAGGGGGAGACACGGTGCAAGGCTTACCTGGATGCCTGAAGGTGACGTGGGCCTGGCTTCGACCACTCACTGGGTCAGGCCCGACTGCCACCCAGGCAGCCACAGTCCGGGTGTCCACTGCTCTGATTAGGACAAGTGAGGCTCAGCAGAGCAAAGGTGACATGAGCCTGGGTCTGCCCTCGGATGCTCTGTTGTCTCTGGGAGTGGCAAAGCCCTGGAGATGCTGAGAAAGGGTCCTTGGGGGGTAGGGCCCTGGGGAACGTACCTGAATAGTGACAATCCTAGGCAGAGGCTGGCGGGTGTTGGCGCCACCCTCAATGGCAATGCCCAGGGTGGCTGCACTTTTCTTCACACGGATCAGAGTGGACGTGGGCTCCAGGAGTCCAGGCTGTGGGTGTGAGGAAGGACACCACTGAGGCCTTCGGATTGGACGGGCCTGGCTGGGGGCTGGGCTGGGCCCTGACACACCCTGGGCGACAGGGCTCAGACTGCAGCCCCGTGCTGGGGGCTCGAGTGTGCCAGACACTAAGCCAAGTACTTGGTGTCCCAGTTCTTTAATCCCTACCAAAACGCCCTGAGGCTCGGGAGGTTACAGGGCTTGCCCAAGGCTGCCTGGAGGTGGCATCAGGACTTGAATCCAGGCCTGACTCCAAGGACTGTCTCAGCCACCAGTCCATGTCAGACCTGAGGGCGCTTCAAGAGTCTCAAGGCCAGTCTTCGGCCTCAGCCACCCAATGTCAGTGTGGGGGCAGGACTTAAACGGGACCTCCAGATTTCTAATACAGTGTTCCTTCTGCACACCCAAATCCCTGAGTGACAGGAAGCTCACTACCTTGCCTGGTGCTCACTTTCCAAGCTGAACCCTTGTCCCTGGGACCTCCCATTCTCCACCTGGGGTCTGCCTTCCTCTCAGCCCTCTGCACTGCCCACCCCCTTGCTCACCGGCTTGTTGGCCCCCTCTGTGGGCCTCTCGTTCCGAGGCAGCTCCCTGCTACTCCTGCTCTTGGTGGATGCCGTCTGTCTGCCTCGGCCTGGGGCGCTGGCCTCTGCCTCGCCGGCATCCACACCGCTGTCCTCGCTTAGAGTCTGCCCGCTGTCCGAGAGCTGAGAGAGGGTGGAGGCTGCTGGGAAGGGGAACAGGAGGAGAGAGGCAGTTTATACACCTGGGGTCAGGGAGGGCTTCCTGGAGGCGGTGATAAAACTGGAGGCTGGAAGACTGGGGGAGTTCCCCAGGCAAAGATCGGGGGAGAAATGAAGGAATCTTGGGGCTGAAAGGCAGGGAGACTCCCTGTCACCCTGTCCACCTACTGAAGACCTACCTTTCCAACTGGACCTGGCCCAAAGGCTGTGACTTCCAGGACACCTGCCTTGACTTCCCAGTACTCAGCCGCTAGCATAATGATTTAGACAGAGGTCAGGAGACAAACCCAGCCCGTAGATATGGGGTTTTTGTTTTGTTTTTTAAAAAACTCACACAATGCTGTCTATTTCTAATGATGGACCAACAAATTCAGATGAGAAGATTTCATATAAAAATTAAATTTATAGCTTCCCAAGAAAAAAACAGAAATTCTGCCACACCTGGCCTGTACCCCTGCACAACCCCAACTGGCCTGAGCTGACAGTGGGCACGTGCCCCCCAGCTCACCAGTCAACCCAAGCTGCTTCGCTGTGTGAGTAACAACCCAGCCCCTGAATTTGAGACCCTAGATTAAGAACACGCACTCTGGAGTCCAGCACATCAGGTCTGAATCTGTGCTGACCAGCTGTGCAAGCCAGGCAAGTAACACAGCCTCTCTGAGCCTCCTATGTTCTCGTTCTAACACGGGGACCATGGTGCCTACCCAATGGGGCTACATAAAGACTCAGAGACACAATGTACGGAGTGAAGCAGTGACGAGAACAGGCTCACGCTAGACTGCCTGGCTCAACAGCTACTTTCTGTGCCTTAGTTTCTTCATCTGTAAAATGGGGTAATAATAGTACCAGCTTCATAGGGCTGAGTTAATAATACAGGCAAGGCCCCTAGAACAGTGTCTGGCATGTAGAAAGTGATTATTAGCAAGGCTGTTAGCTCTTAGTGTCACGTGTGTGTCCAGCTCAGTGCATGTCTAGTGGCAGCAGTGAGCCATCTGTGGTAGCCCTGGCTTCCCCCACCTCGTGCTGCCTGCCCTCCCCTCACCAAGCTGCTGGCCACTGCAGCCCTGCACTCTGCATCCTTGTCTGTGCTCTGCCTGGCACATGGCAGGCTCTCAGGTAACGTCCCCTGACCTGGCCTGCCCTCTTCTCTGGCCACAGCCAGCCCCACATGTCACTGTAGCCACAAGATGGCAGCAGAACCCAGCTAAACGTACCCAAACTCACTAATAGGAGGGCAGTGATCCAGAGCTTTCTGGGAAGGGAAAGCAGGCTCTATCCTTCCCGCTACCTCCTTAGCCAATGTCCCCTGGAAAACCAGGGGCTGCAGCCTCCGCTGGCCTCCCAGGTGTCCGGAAGATTCTTCCTGCACTCTGACCCTGCAGCCCCATGTCAGGAGACCTGCCGGGGGTCCAGAGACTGCAACTTCAATACCCGGCTTTCCTCCAACACCTACTCTGTGCCAGGTCCTGGAGGACAAGGGCAACAACAGAAGCCACCACTGCCCGCAGTGAGCCCTGTCTTCCTGGAGAGACTATTACATGTGTGGGGGGTGGCCAGGGCCGGGGGAGCTGGAGGAGGCCTGGCAGGGCTGTCACCGTTATCTCCCTTTTATGATGGGAAAGCAAGGCGTAGACAGCCGGCAGCTTGTCCACAGTCCCATGGCTAGTCAACAGCAGAGCTGGGATTCAAACTGGAGTCTGCAATTCCAAAGCCACCTCAACACTGGACTCAGGGTCCTGTCCCACTGGCCACCCTAACCCTGAGCCAGGGAACGTCTGGGCCACCAGGCCCCCTGGCAAGCACCAGTCCCACCCTTCACTGTGTGGACAGGTAGATTGGCCCAGAGAGGACAGGGACCCCCGAGGATCACCCTGAGCCCAAGCCCCCAGCCCAGCGTCGCAGCACTCACTGCGTGTCTGGGGCAGCGCCCGCACTTCGTTCACGTCCGGCTCGCTGTCGGGGCGGTGCACCTCCACCATGACGAAGTGCTGGTTGGTGCCTGTCTGGTCTGGGTGTCCGGAGGGCGAGGGGGGTGGAAGGCAGCCCCCAGCCACGGTGGCCTCTGCAGAGGGGCTTTTCAGGTGCGGGGGTGACTGCACCCGGGGGAAGGGGCCGATGGGGTGCTGGTTGACCAGGGCCAGATGGGTGTCCAGTGGCCTCCTGGTGCCAGCGTTGGCAGGGGAGACGGAGGCATAGATGGGGGAGGGGGGCGAGTCCTGTGCAGAGCAGGTCCCCGGGGTGGGTGCGGTGCCCGCCGGCGGGCTGCGGTTCTGCGGAGCCGAGAAGACGATGCCTGAGTGGGAGGACGCGGAGGAAGGCGGCTGGAGGTCCTCTCTCCCTGGCTTCCTCGGCTGGCCCAGTGGGTGGTCGTGGCCTGGGGCCAGAGGTGGTGCGGGAGGTGGTGGCTTGAAGCTTGACGGCCCCTCAGAGGTGGATTTGACATCATCCTGCCAAAAGACCCAGAAGGAGTAGAAGGAGTCAGAGCCCATCGCCCTGGAAGAGCAGAGGCTGGAGCCACCGAGTGGTGCCAGCCCCGCTGGAATTCTGTCCCCGCTCTGTCGGCCCTCAGCCACACTGCTCTGAATAATGTAGCACCTGAGTGGAAAACTTCTCCCCAGCATCTCGGCAGCTGATAAGCGTCGGGATCTTAGAGGGTGTCTCTGGGGACGGCATCATTACCTTTGGGAACTGAAGTTCTTGGCATCAGCCAGGGCATGTCACAGGGAGCAAGACTTAATTACAGACGGGATGAAGAAGATGGAAACACAAAAAAAGCCATTTCTTATTAGGGGATTATCTTGGCTCCTAGAGGCAGGAGGTGTGACAGGGCTGGAAGCAGAGAGAAGAGACAGGAGGAAGATGGGCACATGGGCTGGGGTGCTGTGTGGCCCTGAGCAAGGTACAGCACCTCTCTGAGCGTGACTCTGGGCAATGGGGAAAGGCACACCTACCCAGCAGAGTTGGTGCGTGGCCGCAAGGAGCTGTACATACCGCAGCAGGTGCGTGGTGAACGGCGGCCATGGAGCCTGTGGCTGCTAGTCCCCTCTGCCTAGGCCAACGTCTGACACCTGCGTAGCTCTGGCAGCCTTATGGCACGGTCCTGCATGCTTCAATTCACTAATTAACATACTCCTTGCCAGAAACTTATGGGGGAGTACATTATTATCATCTCCATTCCTACATATGGGAAAACTGAGGCACAGAGAGGCTGAGAAACTTGCCCAAAGTCACACAGTGGCCAGTTAGCCAGACGGCTCCACCTAAAATCACCAGGAGCGAGCCATCCGGGCCCTTGCTAGGGATGGCAAAGCAGTGCGCATGTACGCTGGTCTGCAGCAGGGTCTGGGAGCTCACAGCGCCAGCCTCTGTCCCCTTCCCCACGCTGTGGCTGCCACAAAGAGGAGCGAGCCCCTAGGGCCTGAGCAGACCAGGAAGGGCAGGACACAACCATAGGGCAGCCAGGGCCTTACCACGGACACGTCTGGGAGGGTGTTGACATTGCCCTGCACGGCCTCGCCAGTTTCCTCCAGGTCCAGAGTGTTCTAGAAATGGACAAGAAAGCAAGATGAGCAAAGAAAGAGAAGCTGACAGGGGAAAAGCGGTCTGTTTTATAGGCCATCAAGATCTAGGAGGTCTTATGACATCCTCACATGGTTCTTGTGACGCCTGACATATCCAACTTGGTCAAGATTGACTTGATCCATTAAAATTAAGGACAATTTGCCTGCCGGCCACTTTGAAGTTAATTTATCTTTGGGACTTCCCAGTCACTTTCAGGCCTCCCCTGAACTCCTGGTGATGCTGGGGCATCTCTGGCCTCGACTGGAAATTCCTGGGCTCGGCCGTGAGCGCTGTGGTCAGCACACCCAACGGTGCCAAACCCAGGCAGCTGTCTCCACGGCTGGCTGATGAGTCCCAGGAAGGTGTGAAAATGGCAGAGCTGCACGTGAGAAGTGGCTGGGGAGAGAGAGCGTCTTTCTTTTTTGGTTTTAATCCCGAGGTGATGCTTTAAGGTTTAAATGGGCCTTATTTTGCAAAAATGTCCATTGCTTTCTGCCTTCTTCCCCAAGTCACAGGAAGAAGGCTGGTGCTGCCTCAAGTGGCACTGAGCTGCCCAAGGGCCATTCCCGGGCTGTCTCTGCGTGGCCAGGAAGAGGTCCTCTCTGAGCCTGGCTTTCTGGAGGGCGCAGGGAGCCATTTCTTTCCACCCCACAGAGCCAGGACGGCAATGAGCCTCTGCCACTGTGACGGTTAATTTTATGTGTCAACTTGACGGGGCTCAGAGATGCCCAGACAGCTGGTAAAACACTATTTCTAGCTATGTCTGCAAGGGTGTTTCTGGAAGAGATTAACATTTGAATTGGTAAACTGAGTAAAGAAGATCGTCCTCCCCAGTGTGGGTGGGCACAATCCAACCCGTTACAGGCCCGAACACAGCAAGCAGGCAGAGGAAGGGTGACCTCGCTCTCTCCTCTGGAGCTGGGACGCCCACCTTCTCCTGCCCTCAGACATTGGAGCTGCTGGTTCTCAGGCCTTCGGACTTGGACTGGAACTAAACGACCTGCTTTCCTGGGCCTCCAGCTTGCAGACAACAGCTCGTGGGACTTCTCAACCTCCATGATGGCACGAGCCAGTCCTTCACAATAAATCCTTCTATACACCTATGCAGTATATGCTATTGGCCCTCGTTCTCTGGAGAACCCGAACACAGCCACCAACACCTGGCTCTAGTCTCAAGTACATCAACACCGAGCATCTCTGAAGCTCCAGACTGACCAGGGGCTGGGGACACAGAGGAGGTGAGACATCATACCTCTGCCTTTGGGAGCTCACAGACAGTGGGGTCTGCAAACACAGACATATAATGCAGCTAGGGGAG
This sequence comes from Varecia variegata, assembly GCA_028533085.1. Taxonomy (NCBI): domain Eukaryota; kingdom Metazoa; phylum Chordata; class Mammalia; order Primates; family Lemuridae; genus Varecia; species Varecia variegata. The sequence continues at coordinate 112,813,352 of CM052443.1, forward strand.
AGGTTATCAAGGAAGGCTTCCTGGAGGAGGGAGTAAAGCTCAAAGCTGAGTCTTACAAGTGAGCAGGGCAAAGACGGGAACCACGAGTGTTTCAGACAGAGGAAAGGGTGTACATAAAGCAGGAAGAAGATGGAGGATTTTTAAGAATCTTTGAGTGTGGAGCTGCATGGACTTGAGCCCAAGGGCAATGGGTTGCCATGGAGATGTGGTCAAGTTTGCCTTCTAGGAAGAGGCCCTTTGTTCATGTCCCCTCCAGCCACACTGGAACACCATAGGCATGTCAGGGCCTTCACACGGGCTGTTGCCTCTGCCTGGACCAATTCTCAGCTGCCCACAGGCATACTGTTCGCTCACCTCCTTCAAGACCCTCCTTGATGAGGTTGGCCCTGGACACCCCACCTAAAACCACAACCCCCAGTCCCCTGCCCTGCTTCATTCCTTCCCTTCTCACCGATCACATTCCCCGCCCAGCAGCCAGGGCATCATCCTTGAGCTATAAGTCAGGTCTTGTCTCTCCCTAGCTCATGTGCCCCTGGGGCCTTTTCATCTCAGTTGGAGGAAGTTCCAAACCCTGCACTCATCGTGCCTATGTGGTGACTGGGCCCTCCTTTCTTGCTACTCCTGCAACATGAGGGGATCGTTCCTGCCCCAGGGCCTTTGCACTTGCTGCTCTCTGCCTGCAACATACTTATGGCTCATTTCCTCCCTCTGTTTAGTTCTGACCTCAGTGTGGCCCTCCAGATCAGCTGGGTCTAACACATCACCGCCTACCGCCATCTCTGTCTACCCCTGATCCTGCTTTGGTTTTCTGCATAACACTTATCACCACCTGACTTTATACTGTCCATTTGCTTATTGTCCGTCTCTCCCACTAGGATACAAAGCTTGAGATGGCAGGACTTGTCAGTGCTCAGAACAGGAGCTTAGAGACTTCTGCTTGACAAATATTTACTAACAAAATTGATGACTCCATGAATGAATCAATGGATGAATGAATCAGTCACTCTAGCTGTCATGGGGGGAGGCCCTGGCAGGCAGGGGAGTTGAGCGAGGTGGTACCGCAGGTCACATTGGGGAGCAGTAATGAAGGCTTGAATGAGGGTGAGGGCAGCAGGTGGGGACAGAAGGCATCCCAACTCCACACCCCTGAGGCAGGGTGCACCAGTCACACCGAACAGATCCCCACCCTGAATGCTCTGCCTGAAGCCGCGAGCATTCCGGGGAGGGCAAAGGGCACATGGGCACAAAGACCAGCGACTGGAACCCATAGGATGCTCGGCCCTCCTGGCTCTGAGCCTGGGGAACCCAGAGCTCCTCGTTTGGTCCCATGATGCCTCTTAGGCAAAGTCAGGCTGGGGACTGTCCCCACTTTTCCAACAAAGTTAATGCTTACATGCAAACCTCGGCCTCCTGATCTGCTAACTGCACACCACCTCACAGGAAGACGCTGCTGACAGCCTTTGTGGCACAAGGACAGTGTGTGTGTGCGGAGGGGGGGAAGGTTCTTTGAGAAGGGGCAGTTGAGATGGGGCTGTTCTCTCACCCATTGATTAGTGACACTGGTTCCGCCTTTGCCACCTCTGGGGCTTCTTTGCGATCACACCCGTTCTGCCACTTACAGCTGAGTGATGCTGGGCAACTTACTGAACCTTTCTGTGCCTCAGTTTCCTCATCTGCAAAATGGGGTAACAGCAGTCTTGCCTTATGCAGTTGACATGTTAATACCTACAGAGCACTCAGGGCAAGGCCTGCCCCAATGTACAAGGGAAGGTGACTGTCACATGCACCAGAAACCTTTGCAAATCAAATGAACTGCAAGGTGTACCCCAGAGTGTGTGAGCACCTCAGATGGAACTGAAATGGCAGCTCTCCTGTACAACCCCCTCCTCCAAAGCCAGAATGAGTCCGGTGCTCCCTGGAAACAGCCCCGCTGGGCGATGCAGACCACCCAGAGTTCAGGCGAACAGGGGTGCAGGGCTGGTTACACGCAATTACTTCTCAGAACTCGACAGTCATGGCCCTGACTTCAGCAGCACAGAGAAGGGGCAGAGCCTTGGAGGTGTCTACAGCAAAGACAAGGGAGCCTCTGCCACCTGCCACAGGAATCCAACCTGCAGGTGACCCTGGGGGAAGCCACGGTGAGGCTCAGATGACAGTGTATGGTGAGACCAAAGACATGGGATTGTGTCCTGTTCTGGTGCGTCGGGAGCTTTGCACATGGTTCCGCCGCTCAGCAAGCACTTACCAGGCAGCCGTGCCTTATGAGGGAAGCGCAGGAGGGTGTGACTTTTCCTGGAAAGGGTATCAGAGAACTACAAACTTTGGAGGACCTACTGTGCGTCAGGCCCTGTGCTGGGTGTTTCACCTGCATTAGCTCAACTGATTCTCCCAGCGACCCGTAAGGCAGGCATGAAGATTCTCTCCTAGCACATTTGTTACAACTAAAGCTCAGAGAGGGAAGTGACTTGTCCAAGGTCACATGGCCAACCTATAGCAGATTGGGTTCCTAACCCGGGTCTGGGTCAAAGTCCATGCTGCCCTATCCCAACCCCCAGAAATGGACATGGCCCTGATATCGTGGGAACCAGAGGGCCCCACAAGCAACCCTCTCTGAAATGAGGGGACATGGCCACTGTTGGCCCATCCTAGAGCCAAGGCGGAAGGTGGAGATGGAGGGGGGAGGGGGAGGGGTGGCCGAGGGACAAATACCCAGCCGTGGGAGGAAGGCTTGAAGTGGAGCAAACGGCAGACGGGTTGGAGCCCGGCCCTGCCAGACTCCATCTGCCGAATCCAGACGCTCAGGAGTCCCGAGTCCCCGAGCCATGTTCCTCGTGCATCTGAAATAGCTGCAGACAGCAGGCTAAGAACCCCGGGGATGCGTCAGCAGAAATGCCTGCAGAACAGGCTTCCAGAGGAGGCTCAAGGTCAGAGCTCACACAGGAGCTGGGCTGCGCGTCCTGGCCACTCCCCCCCCACAGGTGCAGCTACCTGGGGCCCCTCCCCTGCACCCACGGAGGCCGGGGCCCACCTGAGTGCTTACACCTGGCCTCTCAATTAATCCTGCCAGGTGCCCTTTGCCCAGTTTACAGCTGAGGGAACTGAAGATCAGAGAGGGAAGGTCACCTGCCCAAGGTCACACAGCAAGGACAGGGCAGGAAGCCAAACTCTATTCAAGGCCTGACACCACTTCCCAGACAAGAAAACTGCTTCCCACAGAGCCAGGAAGCCTTCAAGGTCTGCTGTCATTGTTCCTGTCCCTCCCCAAACCTGTGGCAGTTCAGAAATTCCCTCCCTTTCAGAGGAAGGAACTCATTGTCTGCAAGGGCCCAGAGGTGGCAGCAGTCTGGTCTGGGGAACTGGTGAGGGGACGAATGAAGAGAAATGACAAGGGGCGATCGCCCGTGCTGACCTCTGCCGGGTGGACGCAGGAGCCTGCAAAGGAGGCAGGTGAGGCCTCGCCTGGGTGACGTCAAAGCCCAAATGCCGCCTGAGCGCCCACGGCCACCTCAGCAGAACGGGCTCCTCCCCCGGGCCCAACCCCGGTTTCTAGGCCAGAAGGTGCTATTTTCAGCTCTTTGTTCTTCCTGCTTCTTTCCTCTGATGTCAGCCCAACAGGCTCCCCCAGCCCCACCCCAGAATGCACCAGGGGCCTGAGGCTGGGGGGCCCTTCCCCCATTCTGTGTATGGGGAAACTGAGGCACTAGGTCACAAAGTCTTCTGGGAAAGTTACCAGCGGGGACCTAGATTTCTGCCTGAAGGGGCTGCTGACAGGGAGAGAAGGGCAGAGGGAAGAGGTCAGAGAGGGAAGAGTGGGAGTAAGAGAGGAGAGAAGGGAGGGGTCCATCAGAAAAGGCGGAGGGTGGGAGAGCAATGGAGAGAAACAGAGGCAGCAAGGGAAAGAGGAAAGCGAGGTGGTGTGTGGCCAGGGCTGGGGCTGGGAGGGGAGCTTGTCACCCCAGGAAAGATGGGGCTGGGGCTGGGGACAGCGATGTGAGCTGGGGGGAGCCAGGAAGTCCTGGGCGGCTGCAGGGCTGCCCAGGGTGAAGAGGTGGGGGCCAGGGGGCCAGACTATTGGTGTGACCAGACCCTGGGTGACAGCTACACTGTGGACACGGGGATCCTTGGACACCCCCATTTATCCAAGCATGGGGGGTGGAAGTCCGGAGGCTGAAGGGGAAGGTCAGAGCAGTGGACTGGCTGAAAGCAATTAACCGGGACCCAGACAGGCCGGCGTGGCTGACACAGAGAGGACGGCCCCCCCACCGGGCCGGCGCTAACCACACGGGGCGGGAGTCACTGCCTCCTGGCAGTGAGGCCTGTGTCTCCGAACAGACCACGCTTCCTCCTGCTAAGCTGAAACCTGGCCCTGCCTCTCCCGCCCTGTGGGCTTAGGAAAAGGATGTCAGTGGAAAGAGACTGTGACCCAGAATCTCCAGCAGGTTAGGGCTGGAAGGGCCCGAGGCCTCCTGGGACAGCACGCAGGGCACTGGGGACCTGGCGGGGGAAACACTACCTCTCCACTCGCATCAACCTCTACCTGAAACGCCGCATTTCCCTCCTTTACAAGCGGGGGCAACAAAGCCTCAGTACAATCAGCCACTGTCACCCACAGGAGTCACCGATCTTCCTACCACGTCCCAGCTGTTGCAGATGTCGCAAAATCTCATTTACGCTCATCACAGCGTCTCAATTACAGCGGTCGCCGACCCGCGGCTCGAGCTAGTTATTGCTAATAAAGTAGCTCGTGTTTTACAACGTGTTTCCATATTTGGAAAATGGTATGTCATGATATAATTTCTTTTGGCATCCTGTGCATTTTATTTTTAAACAGTTAAAACTGTTATTCTGAGAAGGGAGTCCCAGGGTGTCACCAGCCTGCAGAGGGGTCCACGGCACAGACACGGTGAAGAACCGTCTTAAGTCAACGCGTGGCCCGACTCCTCCACGTGGGAGCTGGGGAAGTCTGTGCCCTGAGGGAAGCAGGGCCAGCCCACGTTCACACAGGCTCTGACCTCCATGCACTTGACTCTGTTTGGTGGAAACAGCTCCCAGCACCCCTAAGTCTTACAAGGGGAGGCAAGTGTTCCGTAAAACCACTGTAGATCCAGCAAAGTGCTGGCTGGGAGGCGTGGTCCTACTCAGACCCAGCAAGGTAAAGTCGTAGCCGCTGGGAGGCATGCATGCCTCGGGCAGATTAGGGTTCTGGAGTGCAGGGGGCAGGTGCCGAGAAGGAGTGGGCTGTTCCACTCAAGGAGGAAGACACATTCCAGCCTCACTGTGCCCCGTTCTGGTCACTCAGCAGCTTCCCGGGGTGGAGGATGTGGTGACAACACACGTGCACACCTGGACAGGAGCAACAGCCCCTCCGGGTCACCCCATCCACCCTGCATCTTTGGGCTCTCTCCACACACAGGGGAGGGGAGGCATCTTAAAAGATGAAAACAGGATCACACCACTTCCTTCCTAAAGACCAGGGCACGTCCCAGTTGCCACCTTCTGACCTCAATGGCATCTGCTCCATGGGTACAAGGCTGGCCTTGACCTGTGCAGAGCTCTTTTCCAGCCTTTAGGGTGCAATAGAATCGGTTCCTCCACACTCCACGCCTGCATATGCACTCGACCTCACTGAATCTTTGGAACAATCTGCAGACAGTCGGTGTCCTATCAGCCCACTGTACAGATGCAGAAACTGAGGCTCAGAAGGCTTAAGTGCCCCGCCCAAGGTGACATGGCTGCCTGTCTGAGGAGCTGAACCCGGCTGGGAGGATTCCAAAGCCCGTGCAATTAAGGCCCTCTGCAGCCAGCCTGCTGGCACGGGATGAAGAATTCAAGAGATGTCGGGCAGGCCTTTCATCTTTCACCTGCTCTCCTGGCCGACATCTTTATGGGGGAAAATGATATTGTTTGAAGGCAGCAAAAAATGCTCAAGGCTGACTCTCTGTCAGACAAATGGAAAATAAATGTCATTTGTGGGTGGGGGAAAGCCGCATCTGATTGCCGCTGATTGACTGCCGCTGGTTTGAGGGGAAACGGCTGCAGAATGAGCCACGTTTAACCTGGGATCGATACCAGCACGGCAGGATGCAGGCAAGTCAGGCTAAATGGAAACTGGCTCCATCTGGGGCAAACGTCTGGGGCACCCGGGTCACGAAGAGCCAGCCGCCTGATGCCACCTTGCCTGTCTGAACGCCAGAGCAAAGGACATCTTCCTACCACAAGGGAGGCGAACGTTTAGAAGGTCGAATGTTGGCAGAGAATCCTGCAGGTGGCTGGGGAGCATGGTGTCATTTCTGTCTCTGCTCCACAGTTCCTGGGCCTCCACTCCGTGCCAGGCCCTGAGCTGGCACTGGGGACACAGACAGGAGAGAGATGTGGTCCCTGCCTGCACCCCACCAGCTCTGCCTGTCTACCAGGGAAGGGAAACCCATGAAGAAGTTAAAGCAATGTGACAGGTGATTTAGTGGAGATAGGAAAAGTGTGTGAGCTGAACACGGGAAGGCATTTTGGCCAGGAGAAAGAAAGGTTTTTGCTTCTTGTCCATTGAGATTTGGGGGTGGCTACTCAGCATTATTGCAACAAAAGCTTGCTAATATGTGGCATTGTTGTAGGCCAGTACCTGGCACTTAGTAAAGTAGTATACTTTATTAAAATACTGAATGAGTAGTATTATATCAAGCTCTGTCTCTCTCTGGAAGAAGCGAGGCCCTTGTTTGAAGACACAGAGAAGTGGGGGGAGCACAGCGCTGCTGTTCCATGCTGTGCCTCCAGCTAGCATTTCCCTGCACCTCCCGACACGGAGAAGCCTCTCAGAATTGGAGGAGCCTTAGGGGTCTGCCTGGGTTGTACAGAGAGGGAGACTGAGGCCAAGAGTGGGTGAGGGGCTTTCTTGAGGGCACATGCGTGGGAGGGCAAGGGTGGACTAAGGATGTGGAGCTCCAGATTCCTAGGACGGGGCCCAGTGCCCTGCGCAGCCCATGGGAGGGCTTCCAGGTGGAGGAGGTTCTGTCCTGTGGCCCCACGTGCAGGCAGCAGGGGTGCACATGTCTCCAGGCCTGTTGTGAGTGTGTGTGGGGGTGGTGTGGGCGGTGTTCCCAGGGGACATCAAGGCAGGGGCTGGCCCAGGAGCAGGAGGAGCTGGGACCTGCAGAGACCATCGTCATACCTCTTAGCAACTCAGGCTGTATAACATCCCTAAGCCCTTCTTGGCCCACAAACCTCTCTGGGCTTGGCTGGTTGCTGGGAATGAACCAGTTCATCTTGGTACAAACCCGTCCTTGTCTATTCTCAATAATCGGGGTGGGGAGGCCTGTTAAAACTAAGTCAGGCCAAGTCAGTCCCCTGCTCTTACCCGCCAAGGGCTCCCATCTCACTCAGAGTCAAAGCCAACGTCCTCAGCACACCACCTGCCCTGCCCCGCCCTGCACTCCCTCTGCTCTTGCCTAATTGGCCTCCTGGACTTCGCTCAGACACTCCAGGCACACCCTCACCTCAGGGCCTTTGCACATCCTGTTCCCTCCGTTTGAAATGCTCTTCTCCCAGATGTGGGCACAGCTCCTTTCCTCACCTCCTACCGGTCTTAACTGAAGAGGCACTACCCTCCCTCCCCACATCCCTTCCTGCTTTTTCTCCTTAGCACTTGTCATCACCCAACACACTGTGTATTTCATCTGTCCATCTTGTTGGTTGTCTGTCATCCCTGCTCTCCTCTAAATTCCATCATGGAAAGGATTTCTCTGTTGTTCACCACTGTATCCCCTGCACCTGGAACTGCAAACAGCACTTAGCAAGTGCTCAATCAGTATCTGAACAGAAGGGAAGGAAGAGGAGGAGGAAGGGAGGAGATGGATAGATGACTAGACGATGCTGAACAAGGTGTGATCCTTTGGGGGAGAATCCCACCAGACTGCAGGGTGGACGGCACCAGCTCAGAGGCGAGCAGCCCTGGGTTTGACCACCAATTCCATCATTCACTAGCTGTGTGACCTTGAGCAAGTTGCTTCCCCTCTCTGAGCTTCAGTTTTCTTCTCTGTAAAAGGGGGATCGTAGCAGTACTTGCCACTCCTTTACTGGGAGGGTCAAAGAAGATACGATGGGAAAGCATCGTCACAGTGCCATAGAGCACTCTCAGCACAAGTCAGTTACTATTATTATTATTGTTAAAGGCCCAAGCTATTAATACGGGCCAGGCTCTGTCCTGAGCACAAGGCATTCAACAGTGACACTAGACACAGTAACTGCCCTCATGCAGCTGGTGGTCACGGGGGTTAACTGGGGAGACTTGTACAGTCTTATCAGAATCTGATGAGACAAGAGCTGTGACCAAAGGAAGCCAGGGGCTGGGAGGAGCCAGGGGTGAAAGTCACCTCCCTTGAGAAGATCAGGGAAATCTTCTCGGAAGAGGTGGCATCTAAGCTAAGGGCTAAAGCACACATAGGAGACCGGCCATATGAACTTGGAAGGAGAACAGTCTAGACAGACAGCATATGGCATATGCAAAGGCCAAGAGGTCTCTCAATCTCATGGCACAGAAATTATCAACCTCATTTTACAGATCCTAAAACTGAGCTCAGAGAGGTGAAGCTACTTCCTGACGTCACACAGGAAGGAAGTGGCAGAGCTGGGATTTGAGTGGCGGGCATTCTCCCTCCAAAGCCTGAGGAAGCCTGACCCACAGGTGACCAGGAGACACAGTGAGCACCAGGAAGAATCCCCGGTCCCCACCAGGGCTGGGTGCAGACGTAAGGGGGTGGCAGGAAGGGCCACGACCCCCAACCTCTGCCCTGGCTAAGGGACGCCTACAGTCCCCACCCGGCAGGAAGGACGGTACCTCCATCAGGTCTATAAGCCACAGCAGCCGCTCCTGGGGAGGAAGGGTGGGCAAAAGGCAAAAAGAAAAATACATGAAATAAATATTGGGGAATGGGTGGGCACAGCAACAACCCCTTCCCCAAACGTACACACACGCAAAATAAACATGATTCTCTAAATCCCTGCTCTATTATCTTGAAGGCTTTGGGCAGGAATAAAGGAGGGAGAGGGGAAGAGAGCACCCCACTGCCGTAGCCAGCACCCCTTCATGCTGCCTGCTTCCCTGCAGGAAATGGGGCAGTCCCCACTGCTCTGAGCAATGACACTTGTCCCTGACGAAGGGCCTTCAGGAGGTGGTCATTCACCTTGGGGCAGGGCTGGGACCATTAATCCTATTTGGCAGATGGAAATATGGGCTCAGAGCAGGGAAGTGAATTGTCCAAGGTCACAGCTGCTAATGAAAGGCAGAGCTTCCAGGAGCATCCTGTTTGGAAGCCTCAATCAGAGAAGGCCTGGATTTCAGGGGGCCCACGCCCTGCGAGGCAGGGAAGCCGACTCTGTGGAATGGAGCCCTGGGCTGTGCAGGTGGAGGGCACCTAGGGATGAAGGTCAGAGGAGCAGTGGCCGTCCCTCGGCCTAGCGTGTCCCAGAGCCTTCAAGTGGTCACAAGTGGCCCTGGACGCAAATCTCCAGGTGGTCTCCCCAGCCAGGCTGAGGCACGTCAGAAAGAACTGAGGCCTCCCCTGCCCTGGGGTGTGGGCAGCTTTCCTGGGGTGCTGGTGCTAGCAGGTTACTCCTCCTGGGCCCACGGGCATCCTCCCACCAAGCTGGGGGACGTGGTATCACTACCCCACTGCACATGAGGAACCGAGGCACCCCGAGGTGAAGTAGCCTTTCCACGCTAACTCTCCTGCCCGCACAACGTTTTCTTAGAACCCGCCTCCGGGAGCTGGTCCTGGTCCAGTCCCAACCCTGACATGCATGTGCTACCTGGTGGGTCACGGACTCTCATAGCAACCAATTCTCAGACTGACTCCCACCTCAGCAACTTGGGGAGGGGCTTCAGGACCACCCTTTTCATCTGTCCCAAAAGACACAAAAACCATTCTACAGCCTTTCTGAGGTCTGTCTTCCCCAGGGTACCCCAATCTGCAGCGAGAACCCCTCTGACAGGGCAGGGTCAACTGCCCAGCTGGCCCAGACTGGCCTGGGGCAGTGCTTCTCAGGTAGGAGACAGCCCCCTGGGTTGAGACAAGATCCCTGCAGGACAGTGCTGAGCCGGGGGACTCCTGGGACCCCTGCCTGGAGCCCTTCTCAGGAGTGATGGTCACCTGACACCTCCTAGCCCCCTCTGGCCTGATCAGCCCTCAAGGGGCCTGCAGGAACCAAGGGGAAAGTGAAGCCCAGAGAGGCTGACTTTGAACCTAGATCTCCAGCCGCCCAGACGAGAACACACCCCTCCCACCCGCTGTATCTTTCATCCCTGATTCTAAAGGAACCGACACAGAACAGCAGCCTGCAACTCCCCAGGTGTTACAGCCGTGGCTCTCGGCTCCCAAAGCCCCACCACGTGGGCATTAGCGAGAACCATTTAGGGAGAAACGACCATCAGGCCAAGGCCCTGCACCCTGAAACCAGCTCATCACCTGGGTGCCACATCCAAGCGTGTGCTCAGAGCCAAACATGCTGCCTGGGGTGGAGGACGGCCTCCTCCCCGCCCCCAGAAGTCCTGAAACGTGAAACTGCCTCCGTTGCAGCCATGCCCTGAGAATGCACGGCAACTTCCGGGGTCATCCCTTGGGGATGAGGGTGACTCGGGAGGGTAGGGATGGGCATAGGGGAACAGAAGATACCCCCAGAACCCCAGAGCCCCAGAGCCAAAGAAGAGCCACCCTGGGAGTTGGGGTCTGCAAAAGAGCGAGGTGCACACTCCCGGGCTGTTTCCTGGCAGCTGTGAGCTCACCCCACCCGTTGACCACGTGTGTCTGCAACCTTGACATCCCTGCAGCCCCTTGAGCAACTGCTGCCCCTGTCCAAGGGGACAACTAATGCTGTGTCTGTCTCGAGTCTGAGAACCACCAGTAAGAGCTCCCAGTTCAGCATCTGGGAGCAATGGCGCTTCAGAAACCCCACTTCCTCCCGCCCTGTCCATAGAGGAGAGGGATGGATGACCCAAGGGCAAGAAATGGGAGCGTGGGGGGCAGTGTGCAGCCAGGCTGGCTCTCCCGGCCCCCAGCCCTGACTGTCCCACCACATGGACGTTCGTTCCCCCAGGTGGATAAGGTGGCATGTCCTCCTGCCCCTTCCTCGCAAAGGCCCCCTGGGATTTGCCTCCCAGCATCCTGGGGGCAAAACCACATGCTGAGATGGACCAGACGCTTTTCTGGGGGGCTAATCAATCTGCATGAAAGTCGAGCTCACCGTGGCCACTGCCACTTACGGAGAGCTCAGCAGGGGCCGGGCACCCTGCCATGTGCCTCGCTGTGCTTCCTCATTTGATCCTCCCACGGACTGTAATTATTTTTCCTATCTATCTAATGATCTGTTTTTTCCCTTTTCTCCCCCAGCCCCTGGCCCCCCAGACTGTGAGCCCCATGAGGCAGGGCCACGCCTCCCTCGTCCACCAGGGGTCCCGCACAGCCCACGCCTGCAGCGTGCACTCAGCAGCTACCAGCTTGTCGCAGGTGGAGAGGCTGAGGCTCACGGAGGCACAGAGCTGGTAGGTGGTGTTGGGATCCGAACTCAGATTGGTCTCACTCCAAATCCAGTATCTTAACTCTGTCCCGGCTGCCCAGCCAGGGACGGGGCAGGGGCAGCTCACCCTGGCCGAGCTGACAGTGGTGGAGGTGCCGTGGCTGCCCGTGGACGATCCTGTGTCACTGTAGGAGACCATGGAGTATGTGTCCCCGGCCCCAGGGCCCGGGGGCTGCCGTGCCTTCATGGACTCGATCTCGCGCCTCAGCACCAGGTGGTCGAAGCGGTCTAGGTCTTGTGGGGAAATGGTGCCTCTCACCTCGGACAGGAGTGAGAACTGGAGTGGGGACAAGAGGGGCAATCAGCAGGTCCCCCTGCTGCCCTCCCTTCTTAACCATCTATGGCTCTCCAGTGCCCTCAGGACAAAGTCCAACACCTTCACCTGGACACCAGGCCCAGCATGATCTGACTGCTGCTTCCTGGTCACCTGCTCAGCATGCATGCACACATGACTGTGACTCCCCGAACACACCTCATTGCACGCCACAAGGCCTGTGGCTGTCCCTTCCCTCTACTTGTCTCTAAATCAGATCTTCCAAAATGTAACCCCTCCCAGTGGATTAAATTGTTTCTTCCTTCATGCAGCTTCTGAATCTCACGCAGACTTCCGCTAGAGCAGCGTTCTCAAAGCTGGCATCACAGCACAGTCACCTGGGGGCTTGGGACAACTGCCATCCCCAGACGTGAAGCCTTAACCAGCCGGGGATGGGGCCTGGCACTACTTTTGAAGCACAATCCAGGTGATTCTAAATGTGCACCCAGTGTTGGACACCAATCACGGGGCACTTTGTTTCCCCCCGGAGTCTGGGAGCTTTCCAGAGGCAGGGGCTGCCTTGGTCCCAGTCTCTGCTCAGGGTTCAGTTCAGGCCTGACTCCTGGTAGGATGGAGGGGACAGAGGGCGATGGGGAAGGATGCAGAGGCCCCCAGAAAGCCGAGGCCAGGCCAGAGGAGGGTGCGGTCACCTTGGCATGGGTGTTCAGCAGCTCGAACAGCGCCATGACCAGGGCCTCCACGGAGACGCTGCCGCCGCGGTACTGGTCCAGGTAGTAGGCCATGGTGGCACGCTCCTGCTCGTTCAGCAGGTGCCGCGCCTGCTCCTCCAGCAGCACCCGTGTCTGGTTCCCCAGGCTGCTCAGGGTCACCTGCGAGCCGGCTGGGCCCTTATAAAACCCCGGCTGAAAGACAGAAAGACAGAGGCCGGGAATGCCGGGCTGCTCTGGGGCCCAGTGGCCGAGCCAAGCCAGCAGCAGCACTGCAGAGGGACCACGCGGTTTCCAGAGGCCCCCACTTGGTGGTCTCGGCATGCACGGGAACCCCCAGGAGGCATCGTGACAGGTGGCCTCATCCGGTCACAGAGGGCTCACACGGCACTTTGTTATCTCATCCGATCCACGCAACCATCTGAGTAGAGCAATACTATCGGGGTTCAATAGCTCCCTTGGTAAACTAGGGACAATAATAGTAACTATGTTTACAAACCATAGCTCAGATCTGCACACGTGCTCCCGCCACAGCCCCCCCATCACCAGCTGTCTGCCCTCTGGTCCCCTCTGCCCTGTCACCTACACAGAGCTGCTGCAGTGATCTCATGAAGATACACCTCTCTGGTGTTGCTCCCTGCTTAACAGCCTTCAATGGCATCCCGATATTTTAGGTTAGAAGCAAGTCTCTCACCGTGGCCCACAAAGCCCCGTGTGACCTGGCCATCCTGCCCACTGCTGTCTTGTTCCCAAGATCCCCACGCTCCCCTTTCTTCTGCTCTTCCAACAAGCCAAGGCCCTCGCTGCCTCAGGGCTCTGGCATGTGCTCTTCCCTCAGACTGGCTCATCCCCTTCCCCCACCCCATCCGACTCTGATCCCGCCAACTTGTATTTAATGTTTAGTTCACCGCTCAAGGGTTGTGTTGCCACCTCAGGGTGGGTGGCCTATGCCCTCTCCCTCTGCCCTCCCACTCCACCGGAGTTAGGCATCTTGTCTCTTATTCTCTCTCCTAAGCCTCAGCACCCGCCTGGATGGTAATGAGCATTTTTTCGAATTAGATATGTGAAGGTCTGTTTGGTTTTTCCACCTCCTCCACAGGGTGTAACCTCCGTGACAGCAGGGACCTGGTCCGTTCTGTTCACTGCCGTGGACCCTGGTGCCAGGGGTGGTGCCCGGAACCTGGCAGGCACACAGGAGCTTGGAGGGTGGGGTGGGCGGACAGTCAGGGGCTGTGCAAGCTGCCAGCACCCTCTGCCTGGCCAGAGCTCGCCACGGGGGCTACGACGGAGCAGAGACACCCTACGGGACACCCTACCTTGTTTGTCCCTTCTGTTGTGAGATCTGTAGGAAACCTGTGGGGAGAGAGAACATCTTCAGGGTCTGAGGAGTTCAAATGGGCACAAGCAAGGGAAAGGCTGATTTGGAGCAGGAAGAGCAAAGCTTTGAGAGAACCATGCATTGTGGCCACCATTTGCCACCAGCTCGGTTCGGGGGCCACTCAGGGGCATGTGAACCCCTGGAGAGACGAGCAGTTCCAGCCTAGCCTCCCAGTCCGCGATGTGGACAGCGCCTCCAAAACCACCCACGGTGGGCTCCTGCGTTGTTGCCAACCCCGCAGGACCAGGCAGGTAACGCCCAGAGTGGAGGAAGAAACGGTGACTGACAGGTGACCTCCAGGCCAGGCCAAGCCTGGGGATGGTGGCGATGGGCAAACCGGAGACCCCAAGCTGCAGCCTGCAGGTGCGGCTCAGCCCCAGCCCACGTGGGCTCAGGCTGCCAGACTTCCAAGCTTCTAAGAATCACCCAGAAACCTAGTTTTTTATATGAAATCTGATGTCTTTTTAAATGTTGGCAACTAATTGAAAAAAATGTACACTACTGTGCAGGTGGAAGGGAGGGAGGGAGGGAGAGGAAAAGAGAAAGATGCTCTGGGGTGTATCTGGCCCAGGGGCTGCCAGGCTGAGACTTCTGATATAGACCAGAAGGGAACAGGTCACATTAATGGCAACTATGCAGCCACCTGGCAACCGTATCCCATGTTGTGACTTCCAGGACCCCTTCATGCAAATTAACCATAGGATCCTCAAGAAGAGGTCTGGGGTCGGGTAGGGTTATGACCCCGCGTTCAGGTGGAGCAAGGCTGGACTGAAGACCGAGCTAAGTGATGTGCCTGGGGGCAAATGAATGAGAGAGCTAGATGGTGTCGTTCAGCTTTCCAGAGGGAAACTGAGGCCAGGAGAGGAGAGAGAGGGGCCCCAGGTCATGTCCTGTAACTGAAAGGGGCCCTGGCATTGGGACCCCAGGCTCTGAGAGCGGGTGTGGTGGGGGGATGGGAGGGGGCTGTCTCCAGCTTTCAGACGTGGCCTGGGGGTGCGCAGAGTGGCCAGACCCTGCTGAGTTGGTGGCGGTCTCCCCAATCCGGGAGCTGGCGATCCACTTGGTCTCGTCCACGGTGGTGCGGGCGTGGGGCAGCCTCCCGACGTCCTTCACCGTCAGGATGAGGTGCCGGGACGACTTGAGCAGCTGCACTGCCTCGTCGTGCAGGATGTTGAGAAAGCTGCGCCCGTTCACCTCCAGAATCTGGTCCCCAACCTGGCGAGACCACCACACAACACAGTTAGGCCAGGGGCTTCACAGCCCCGATCCCGATTCTCTGGGCCAGCCTGCCAAGAAGGTCATCCAGACACAGAGAGGTTACGTGGGTGCCTGAGGGTCACACAGCAAGTCAACAGCAGGGCTGGCCCCTTCCAATCCTGACCCTGAGCCCATGCCCTTGTCACTAGAAGGGGGCACCTTCCTGTGACCCAGCAACGGCTTTGAGGGGTGGGTCCACAAGGACATTCCCAAGGGTCCCCTGATCAAGAAATAAGTCATCTCATTGGGGGTTTTGGGGGTGGATCTAGGGGTAGAATGAGGTGAGAACTGTGAAGTCAGACTTCCAATATTTTCTTTCTGCACTTCTACACCAGAGATTTTTACCTCGAGCATGCATTCTGCTATTGCCTTAAAATGCAAACAACACTTTCATTTACTAAAGAAAAAAGCAATAAATGAAGAAACTAGCCTCCCATTAAAGTGATACATACTGCTTGGATTCTTACAAAAAGCAGGCAGTTTTATTTCATATTAATAGCTAAGATTTAAAAAAATAGAGCCCCCCCCCCCAAAACCCCAAGCCTTCCAATAAAAATAAATGTGAGAAAAATAGAAGAGATTGGAAGGGAAGATGCCACAGTGCATGACGCGGCTCCTTTGAAAGACCTGTGGCGCCTTTAAACTTGCAGGGCTCTCTCTTACAGATGGGGCAACTGAGGCACGAGGGTGGGAAGGGGCTGCCCAGGGTTAGACTGTGGCCTTGAAGGGCAGCCCCGCAATGCCGGTTATTCTCGGCTGGTTTTTCCTCTCCCCAGCTTCCCAGCCTTCTGACTGCATAGGATCAACTCCCGTGGCTTTACCCAGCAATTTTCAAAGCAAGATTTGAGCCAAAGGGGAGGTTGGGAAGAGAAGATGTGAAGACAAGGCTGAGAACCAAAAGCCTGGTGCCGTTTCCTGCCTTGCCTTGAGCACATCACCTGCAGCCGGGAGTTCCCAGCACAGGAAGTGGTTACAAATGCAGACTTTCCCTCTCCTCCTGTACCTGCTGTGATGTGCTTGGGGGGCGGGGGCGTGTGGCTGCCTCTGCCAACACGACCCCAGGCAGAGTGGGCTGTCTGCGCTGCATTTCAAGCATTCATCACCACGTACCGCGTGCCTACTGTGTGCTGGGCTCTGTGCCGGGAAGGACAACCTGCTCCTGCTCCATGTGGCTCACAGTTGAGAGTGGGCTCACTTTTGTGCTATCATTGGGTTTCCCCATCAGCCTCTTCACACTATATCCCCAGGGCCCGGCACACAGTTGGAACGCAATAAAAAATCACCCAGTGAATAAAAAGACATGCATTCCCATCCATGCCAACTCCAGGACCTTCTCTGTCATGGCCTAGCAGGGACAAGCACATCACACCAGCCTTATTTGTCCCTTGACATGTTTCTCCTTACCTAGTATCCCCACCATCCTAAGCCTCAGGAAACTGAGGCCCAGAAAGTTTAAACACATAGATTGTGGCCACAGAGCTAGCGAAGAGGAGCGTTAGGGTCAGGCTGGCCCCCAGGTCCATCTGCTTTCTACTATTTGGCTCCTGCCAGAAGCTTTGTTTGAGGACCATGTGGTATCACCTCAAACCCAGTGCACCCAAGCTACCATCCCACCATCCTTCCCTGGCTCTGCCTGCAGAAGCCAGATCTAAAAACCTGACGCCATCACTGACTCTGCCTGCACTCCCCTGAGTAGAGCCTCCAGCAAGTCCCTTCCTCCACCCCCAGCAGCCCCATTTCCTGGGTCCCCACCTGCTCCCTCTCCAGTTCCTGAGCCAGCATCCTCCTCACTGTGCATTTCCATCTGAGCTGGCCACAGACACGGTGCCAGATTAAGTATCAACTTTTGGCTTTCATGACATCCTCCCTGCTTAAAAGCCTCCGTGGGGCTCCCACAATCCAGGAGGCAGCAAAGTGCTATGGCTAAGGGTTTCAAAGATCATCAGACATGGGTTCAAATCCTGGCTCTGCTACTTCCATGCCGTGTGAGCCCACGAATCCTGCAATAGCTTTTGTGCCTCACTTTCCTGGGGTGTAAAAAGGGGATCCTAGTCTGTATTCCCAGTGACTCGGGAGGCTGAGGCAGGAGGATCCCTCGAGCCCAGGAGTTCAAGGCTGCAGTGAGCTATGATGATGCCACTGCACTCCAGCCTGGGTGACAGAGCAAGACCCCATCTCTAAAAAAAAAAAGACCAGTGTCCTAGCCCAGGATTGTCCTTCTCCAAATTTCTATAGTCATGTCCTTGGAGTCTCCCAGAGCCACCCCCACAACACACACCCCGCCTTTCTGCCTGCCTCCTGCCTGGGCCCACGCCGACCACACCCTGTGAAGCACAGACTGCCATCCCCATTTTACAGATGCGGAGTCTGAGGCCGGGCAGTAAAGTCCTAAGAGCTGGCATTTGGCCTTTGTTCTGCCAGCCAGCAAAACCCCTGCTCTAGCCAATAGGAACCTGTCCTTTAAGAAAAGCCAGCCCACCCTCCCCCCACGTCTGACCCCTCTCGGCCCTGGGCTCTGTGCCATGCACAAAGTGGGCGCTAATTCATGCCTGCTGAAGGGAATTAGCGAGAAGAACCTGTGGCAGGATGGCAGCAGGAGCTCCCTCTCCAGAGGTTGTAGGAGAGAAACCCGCCAACAACCCCCGTGCTGGGCCTGGAGCTGGGAATCCACCTACGGGGCCAGGCCGCGTGCAGCAGCGCCCGCCACGCTGGGAAAGGACTCTGGGCACCACCCTCCCAAGGCTGCACTGAAATGGCTTTTGCAGCTTCAAGCCAGGACCCCACTGATTGCGGCATTACCACAGTGAAAATTCAAATTCTATTACAAGTTTTACTGCAATTATGAATCTTTAATAGTTTTCCATGTCAGGTGTAAAACTTTAATGGACTGGTTTTTTTTTTTTTTTCATTCATTACGAGTGAACAATGCAGTTTTGATGAGACAGCATTAGTTTTTTGCAACAGAAGTCAGTAAACCTTGTTCGTATTTTAATAAATTAACAAGATGGTCTCTGGAGCAAGCTCGGGTAAGGGCTGGGGCTGGGTGGGCACTTCACACAGCCCTCCGTGGTTCAGAGCTCTCACAAGGCAAAATTAACCAGAAATGTCGCAGGTGGGACCGGCAAAGCCGCTGACCCCCCACACGGCCCCTGCTTCCTTCTGGTTCCTTCTGGCACAGGCAGGTCTGTTGCGGTACCTGTGTGCTCTTTTCACGACATGGGCAGCCCCCCCTGAAGGCCTGCTCTAACCCCCAGAAGTCATCAATGCAAAAACCAAAGCCAACGGGAAGTCATACCCTGAGTCAAGGTCAGACCTAGGGCTGAGAGGCCATACCTGCATTCCTCCCCCAGGAAAACCTGGCTTCCAAAGTAAATGACACGGGCCAAACACAGAAAGAAGGACAACGATCGACCCCTGAGTGCCTTGCTGAGGCCAGCTACCTTGTACAATTTAGCTCTGAACTTAATAAGCACCACACGAGGCATGGAAGGTTCCCTATTTTACAGATGATAGCAGTGAGGCTCAGAGAGGTGAAGTCACTTGCCCAAGGACACCCAGCAAGCAAGCAGCAGAGCAGCATTTGGAGCTAGCCCGACTGCTATCAGCTACAATGACTCAGAGGCACTCGAAACCAGCACTGCCCAGAATTTTCTGCGATAATGGAAATGTCCCAGAGAGTAGCCACTGCTATTTAAATTTAAATTAAATTAAATGAAAAATTCACTTCCTTAGTCACACGAGCTCCATTTCGATAGCCACTTGTGACTAGTGGCTTCCGACCCGAACAACACAGTTCTAGACACAGCCCAAGATGGAACCCCTGACCTGTTCCCATTCCTTCCTCCAAGCCTGAGCCCCCTCCAGAGCTCCCCATTTCAGAGCTCAAGCCTAAACCTCCAAATCCACTGGCTCTGTCATAAACCCACTGGATTCTACCTTGCCTTCCAAAGGGACCTTCCACCTCTACTACCTCCATGCTGGTCCCGGCCATCATGGTCTCCCACCTGGACCACTGCCGCAGCCTCCTTAGCGGCCTCCCTGCCTCCACTTTCACCACCCCCTCTAATACCTTCCCTACATAGCCGAGAGACTGACACATCTGATCTTTAAACCGCACATCTGATCTTGTCACCAACCCACCTCCCGTCTTGCTCCAAAATTCAACCACACTCATCATCTCTCAGTTCACTGAACAGATAGAGCCCTTCCCCACCTCTGCAGATGCTGTTCCTCTGCCCCAAACACTCTCCCCTCCATGCCTCACCTGGATAACACCTACTCAACCTTTAGGTCTTGGCTCCAATGACACCTCTTCCAAGAAGCCCTTTGACTGCTCCCTCCAAGGTGGGTATCATCAATCTTCACTGGGGCACTCTGCAGCACTCCCCCCAGTTGGAGACCATGCTGGACTATAGGCATTGGGTTCAAAGCCAGTGTGCTGCAGCCCCTTGAATGACACATGGGAGGCACCCAAAAAATGCCTGATAGAATTCGTGAATGACTGAATAAGTGATTAAATGAGTGAACAAGCAGGCCAGTCCCCTGCTGGTTCCGGTTTCTGCAGACAAGCAGGAGACATTTTTCCATTTATGTAAAGGTTAAGTGTGACAAGGCCAGGGAGTGTAGGGAGGCTGGGTACATTGCCACCCAGCTCAACAGACTGCGGCAGGGAAAGAGCATCCAATGTTTTCAATTAAAAGGAAGGCAAAGAGGTAAAAACACAAACCACATCGTGTTTTGATTTTTGTTTTTTGGCATTTTTTTGGCTGGAATCACATTCTGGGAAATGGTGCACATTTAATCTAGCCCCTCATTCTGGAAGAATGAATACTAGGGTAAGGGGTAGGGGAGGAGTGTCACAAGTTCAAGCCCTCCCAGTCAGTTGCAAAGCTGGCCCAGAACCCAGCCCGCTCATCCACCTGCAAGAATCAGCAAGTTCTCAAGTTCAAGTCCACAGCCTTCCTAGACACAAGTGGTGACCAGTCAGAAGATAGGATGGAAGGGAAACCCCATTTGTAATAGCAACTGAAGAGGAATAAACTTGGGAATAAACTTAACAACAACTGTGCAACACCTATGTGGAGCAAACTTCATACACTCCTCAAACACTCAAAGTGGATCCCACAATAGAAAGTCCCCTGTTCTTGGCAAGGGTTGAACATCATCCAGATATCAGTCTCTCTCAGCTCACTTATAAATTTAACATTATCCCAATAAAAACTCCAACAAGATTTTGTTACATAAATCAATATAAAAATTCATGCAAAAAAATTGAAATATACATGTAAGAACCTTAAATGCCTATTACTAAGGGGAAGAAGCCAGTCCGACAAGGCTGCACACTGTAGGGGTCCAGCTATGTAACCAGCAAACTGATGGGGACAACAGAAAGATCAGTGGTTGCCCGAGGCCCAGGGAAGGGGGATAAGTAGGGCACAGGGATTTGTAGGGAGGTGACACTCTTTCGTATGACATTGTAATGTTGGCTAATCTAGACTATGGATTTTAGTTAATAATAATGTCATCA
Organism: Varecia variegata; assembly: GCA_028533085.1. Classification (NCBI taxonomy): domain Eukaryota; kingdom Metazoa; phylum Chordata; class Mammalia; order Primates; family Lemuridae; genus Varecia; species Varecia variegata. The sequence continues at coordinate 112,834,057 of CM052443.1, forward strand.
ATATTGGCTGGTCAATTGTAACAAATGTACCTCTTATGCACGAATGCAGGATGCTAAAAACAGGGAAACTGCATGGGAAGGAGGTATATTAGAACTCTGTACTTTCTGCTCAATTTTCCTGTATCTCTGAAACTGCTCTTAAAAAAATCTATTAATTTTTAAGACTAAAACAGTAATTTTATTTAAATGTAAGAAAAAATTTTAAATATAAATATAAAAATTGTGTTCTTATTTAAAAAGAAAAACAATTTTTTAAATTAAAAAAAAAATAAAAATGCAAGAAGAGCTATGAAAACCCTGATACTGAAGAGCTACCGCAGGTGCTGCCAGATGCTCAGGCCTGCACTGAACCCTCAGTAATTACACCGTGCGGCCCTGACTCACGAGCAGATAGACAGACGGTGGACCAGACTAGAAATAGGCCCAAGGACACGTGGAATTTTAGTGGATGACAAAGGTAGCACTGCAAGTCACTCTGGCAAAGACAGACTGTTTAATATGTAGTACTAGGATAAATGGGCAGCCATTCAGAAAAAGATAAAATATCTCACACCTTCCACAAGGATACCTGCCAAGCAGATCAGATCTAAAGGGAAAAAAATGCATTTATAAGTATTAAGAGAAAAATGGATAAATTCCTTTATACCTTGGGCATCAGGAAACATTTTTAAAACTAGAATTCGGATTCAACAAAAGAAAGGATTGATAATGAAACTAGATAAAAAATTTAAAAACTTTTGCGCTGAAAAAGACTCTCTAAGCAAAGTCAAAGAAAATTCAGTTATGGGCTGAATGTTTGTGTCCCCCCTAAAATTTATACCATAACCCTCAATCTGACTGTATTAGGAGATAAGGCCTGTGAGGAGGGAATAAAAGTTAATAGGGTCGTAGGGATGAGATCCTAATCCAACAGGGCTGGTGCCCTTAGAAGAAGATGAAGAGACCCCAGAGTTCTCCCTTAGCCTGGAGAGGACACTGTCAGAGGCGAGGCGTGAGGACAGTTGTCGTCAGGAACTGAATTGGCCGGCACACGGATCTTGGACTTCCCAGCCTACAGAAATGTGAGAAAATAAATTTCTATTGTTTAAGCCACTCTGTCTCTGGTATTTTAGTGAGCCTGAGCTGACTAAGACGCAGGGAGAGAACATTTGTAATATATATCACTGGTAAAAGGCTAATTAGCTCTAATGGATAAAGAATTCTTAAGTTTTAGGGGAAAAAAGATCCAAAATCCTGATAGCAAAAGGATATATACAATAAGAGACATGAATGAGTTACAAAAAGGACATAAGAAATGTCCCCTAAATATATGAAAAGATGCTCAACTTCACCCATAATGAGAAAGTTTCAAAAATAAAGCTATATCAAGATACCATTTCTCAGCTGGCCGTAGTGGCTCACGTCTGTAATCCTAGCACTCTGGGAGGCCAAGGCGGGAGGATCACTTGAGCTCAGGAGTTCGAGACCAGCCTGAGCAAGAGTGAGACCCCATCTCTACTAAAAAGAGAAAAATTAGCTGGGCGACGTGCACAAACACTTACAGACCATACATGGCACCATTCACGCTTCAGAGAAATGTGAACAAATGTAAAGATGTGTATCAAATCATAACTGCATAAAATTAACTGTAGTACACCCTGTACTACTATAACAATTTCGTAGCCACCTCCTGTTGCTATTGTGGTGAGCTCAAGTGTCACGAGTATATGCTTCAAACACTGTGCGACACTCGTCATCTCTGGATGAGCAGTTCATCTCTCCAGTAAATTGCACGTTGCAGAAGAAAGCGATCTTTCACAGTTCTCACATATTTTCGTCGTGTTTAGTGCAACATCGTAACTCTTGAATAACACCATGGTACCCAAACGAAGTGTCACTATTGATGCTGCAAGTGCTCCCAAGAAGCATAGAAAAGTCCTGACAGTGCAAGAAAAAGCTGAATTGCTTGATAGGTACCGTAGCTTAAGGTCTGTAGCTGCGGTTGCCCAATTCGGGCGAACAATTCATCTTGTAAACAGATGATGTAAACTTACGGTATGGATAAATACAGTACCGTGCTGTAAATGTATTTCCTCTTCCTTAGGAGTTTCTATTTGCTTTCTCTAGCTTAATTTTTGGTAAGAATACAGTATATAACACATATAACATACAAAATATGTGTTAAATGGCTGTTTTATGTTATCAGTAAGGCTTCCAGGCAACAATATGCTATTAGTAGTTAAGTCAACTGTAGGGGTGGGTGGTGCCCTAACCCGTGCATTGTTCAAGGGTCAACTATACATACAAATGTAGGCATGTACATTTCCCAGCTATGTGCACCGAAAGGCCTATAAGTAATGACACCCCAGTAGCAACAAGCCCATCTAACCCCCGGAATTTGATGTCTAAATGCCATTCCCCACTGAAGAGTCAGGGCCCAGCTGTTTCCAAGGCTGAGGCAAGAAAAGTACAAGACGAGCCTGACCCATCTTCTTGGGCCAGAACGTAAGGAAGTGCTCAAAGAATGCCAGCTGCATGTCAAAAGGACATAGGAGCCAGCTGGAAGAGACTGCCATGCCCAAATCTGGGACACTTTGAGTATCAAAATAAAGAATGCCAATAATGAATTATAACCTAACACACTAAATCAATAAATAAGAGGACAAAGTTCTTTTCCATAGTGAAATGCCAATTGAATTTTAAAAATTTTTGCAAAACACCAGAATCAGGCCAAAATAGTAGGTAATCATCACCTAAGTGCACATTTGGGAATAACAACAATTGGGTATCAGACAGAGGTGGGGGGTGGGGGGAGGGGATGGGTGTATACCTACATGATGAGTGCTATGCGCACTGTCTGGGGAGTCGACACGCTTGAAGCTCAGACTCGGGGGGATGGGGGGGCATGGGCAATATATATAACCAGAACTTTTGTACCCCCATAATAAGCTGAAAAAAAAAAAGACTGGAAAAATAAAAGCCAAAAAAAAAAAAAAAAAAAACTTTGATAAGAACCAGGATATTTACAGAATCTCAAAATATCACCCACAAATTATTCATTAATTATAAAAGGAAAAACAGTAATTTCAGAGTACAGAAACATGGCAGACATTACTGATCCAAGTGAGGAAGGTTACCCTCACTAATGACAGGACAAACTGAAATCATAGGACCCACCGAGGACCCAGCACCAATGCTGGGGTGTTCCTGCCACAATGCATAACCTGACCCAATCATAGGAAACATCAGACAACACAAATAGAGGAACACCCTACAAAATAATGAGCCAGAGTTCTTCAAAAATACCAATGTCATGGAAAGATAAAGAAAGGCTGAGGAACTGTTCCAAATCAAATGAAATGAAACAGTCATGAAAACAAAATGCAAGGCGTGATCCTGGACTGGCTCCTGGACTGGAAGAAAAAAGAATAGCTATAAAAGGACATTATTAGGACAACTGGCAAAATTTGAGGCTATGTAGATTAGATAAGAGTATTGTACTGATGCTAAATTTCCTGATTTTGATCATTGTTCTGTGGTTATATTAAGTGAATGTCCTTGTTCTTAGGGGAAAAAAATATCAGAGTATTTAGCAATAAAGGGACATGAAATATACAACTCCAATATTTCAGAGGGGAGAAGAAAAAAATAGAATGATAAAGCAAATGTAGCAAAGCACGAAAAATGGGTGAATCCAGGTGAAGGGTATATAGGAAGGAGTTCTTTGCAGTATTCTTGCAACTTTCTTGTAAGTTTGAAATTATTTCAAATCAAAACGCTTAAAAAAACAACCCCCCAAACTTCCAAGTCCAGTCCATTGTAGGGCGCATCAGACATCAGAGACTAAAGTGTGTTTCCATTTCTGTGCTTCAAGGTCATAAGGAAGGAAATGGACCTCCTCTTCCAAATACATTCGAACCCTCCAAGTGTCGCCAAGAAGAAAGCAACACATTTGAGGCCAGCACAGGTGAAGGAAGATGATTCTACAAGAGCCAGGGGCCAGAGCTATAACAGGTGTTGGCGATATAGTATGCATAGCATGAGTTTCCCATAGCTGCTGGGACAAAGTACCAGAAACTTAAAAGAACACAATTTTATTATCCTACAGTTCTGGAGGTCACAAGTCTGATTCACTGGGTTAAAATCAAGATATCAGCAGTGCTGAACTTTCTGGAGAGTCTAGAAGACAATCCACTTCCTTGCCCTCTCCAAGCTTCTAGAGCAGGGCTGGGGAAACTGTGGCCTTCTGGGTCCTTAAATGTGGCCTTTTGACTGAATCCAAATTTTACAGAACAAATCCTTTTATTTTTATTATTAATACATTTTTGTTCACCTTTTATATTTTTATTTTATTTTAAAAATGAACATATTTAAAATACCAAAAATAAAATGTTTCAACGAAATAATCCTCCCAGATTGAGCAGCACAATTAGAACATTAGTGAGCCATAAGTGCTACGTGGACAGCTGCCATGCTCATGATTTAGTTTTAACTTCCCCTGGCTGACTGGCGCCACTACCGCATGAGGCTGGCTGGCCAGAGTTTATGGGGGTCAAGTACGCCAGTCTGTTATCAGCTTTTGACAATGGTGCACTGTGTTTCTGTTTGAAGTGGAATTTGTGAGTAGTTGCACAGCTCAACAGTATTTTTTAATTCTGTCTGCTTAATAGCCCATTGCATCAAAGAAGACCAAGAGACTGCTGAAGGAAGAAAACAGATTTTTTTAATGAGGATTGGGAATTGCAATATTATCTTGTTTCTGCTAAAGATAAGATGATTTGCTTGCTTTGGGATACTGCAATATCAACATTAAAGAAATTCAGTGTTCATCAGCATTATAACACTCATAAGAACCACAAATATTTTAAATTAGAGGAAGAAGCGAGAAAGGCTGTATTGCAGAAATTAAAAGATGAAAAGCAAAAGCAAAGACAATTCTTTCAAGCAGCAATAAGACCTGGAAATAATGCCACTGAAGCAACTTATAACGTAGCTTATAAGAGAAGCCATTCAGTGACATAGAAATTGTGAAAAAATTTGGTATGAATGACTACAGGGTAAAAAAAGAAAAAAAAAAAAACAAACAAACAAAAAAAGAAATTGTGAAAAAATGCATTGTCAAAGTTGTAGGATGCTTAGACCCTGATAACATTTCCAACAGCTGCCTCTTTCAAGGAGAACCATAACTGATTGGCATGAATTGGCTTCAACTTAACAGAACAACTTCATGCACTACTTCAAAAGGAAAATATATATTACTCAATCACTTTGGATGAATCAACTGATACTATTGACTTGGTGCAGGTTTTATATGTCATTCAGGCCATAACAAGATTTTCTTTGCTGTGAAGAGTTACTTGCTTTGGGCATTCCTGCAAATGGAACATGGGGAATAGATATCTTCAACAACTTTCAAGATAAATGCTGTGAAGTTGGACTGAATTTGGTAAATTTAGTCAGTGTATTTACAGACGGTGCACCTTCCATGACAGGAAAACATGAGGGTTTATTGCACAGATTAAAAAAGTATTAACAGATCCAGATGCTCTCATTTCTTTTCATTGTATCTTGCATCAGCAAAATCTCTGTGCTAAAGCTACTATTTTAAGTGACACTTTGCAACAAGTTATAAGTATTGTTAATTCTATTAGTGCAAATGCAACACTGTATCATCAGTTTTGTAACATGCTAAAGTTGAAGATGAGGTATTCAGTGTGGATTTGCTGTATCATTCTAAAGTGTGTTGGCTATCTCAGAGACAGGGGTTAACCAAAATTTCATCTCTGTGAGAACAGGTAGTTAAATTTCATGAAGAACAGAATCAGCAATGTGAATTATTAAAAACAGATTTCTACAGGAAGGAAGCATTTCTGTGTGATATGTCAAAATGACTTGAATATTTCTTTGCGAAGTAAAACTGAGTCTATATATGATACGTGGCAAAAAATCCAAGCATTTTGAAAAAAGCTATCTTTTTTCAAAACACTTCTTCTTCAAAAGGAAATTTCAGATGAACATTTTCCCCAGTTAGCAAAGGTCATCCATGAGCAGGATGATATATGCGAATCATTTGAAGAATATGCAGCTGTTACAGACAGAGAATACAGTGAAAGGCTCACTGACTTTGAGAATTATAACATCACACTCAAATTAGCATTTCAGCCTCACCTAGTTGATATCACGAAGGCTCCTAAAGAACTGCAGATGGAATTGATTGAGCTCTTAGTAGATGACATTTTAAAATCATTGTGTGATGCTAGCAAAGGTCCAACTGAAATACAGAAAAATGCCGTAGAATACCCACACCTTTGGCAACATGCTGGAAAAATGCTTTCTTCCTTTTCAACCACTTACTGCCATGAATCTACATTCTCCTACCTAACCCAAATCAGGATACCCTTATGGTACCCATCTAGAGGATCCACTGAAACTGCGGACTTCCATGCTGCAACCAAATATTCAAATGTTTTCCAACAAAAAGCAGACACAACAAAGTCATTAAAAGGTTAGTTAACTTCAAAATTAACAAATAGTTTTCATTTTTTGAAATTTTTAAATACATAGCAGTTAGAGTTTTACAACATAATATACATTATTAAGGATTTCTAATTGAAGTTTCTTGAATGTGGTGGCCTTATTTGATTACAGCTAAATTAATGTGGCCTTCCAACATGAAGGTTCCCCACCCCTGTTCTAGAGACTGCCCATGTTCTTAGGCTGGTGGCCCCTTCTTCCGTCTTCAAAGCCAGCATCCTTGGGCCAAGTCCTTCTCTCAAAGCCATCTCTCTTGTTCTCTCTTTCTGACTCCCACTCCCCCTATTAAGAACCCTTGTGATTATACTGGGCCCACCAGGATAATCCAAGGTCATCTCCCCCTCTCAAGGTCAGCTGAGTAGCAACCTTAACCCTACCTGCAACCTTAATTCTCTTTGCCTCATAACCTGACATAGTCACAGGTTCTCGGGATTAGGATGTATATGTTTTGGGTTGTCCTTTATTCTGCCCACCATATTTGTTGTAACAGGAACATGGTGGGCACTCATGACACCAAACAGAACTTAACACCAAAAGGCCCCACCGCCCAGTCTGGGTGAGAAAGGGTTAACAGGGCATCTGGCCCTTTCCCAGCTGGAGCACAACTTGGCTGAAATGTGCTAAGGAACATTCCACAAAACAGTACAAAAACCTTTGCAACTTGACTTCTAGGAATTACCCCAAGCAAATAACCATGATTATACAAAATTTAAATTTACAAAAAGAATCTGGACTCCCCTCCTGAATGTCTAAGAACCAGTGATTAGCCAAACACCATATGGTATATACATACAGTGATTATTATAAAGCCATTAAAAATAATGTAGAATATGTAACCATCTGTAATGATTTTTCCCAAATAAACATGTTTTAACTTACAAAATCAACATAAGCACACAGTACAAATAAAATAGTAAAAAGGGGATAGATACAAACTGTAAAAATCTCTCCCCAGAATATCTTTTGTCTTAAAAACATCTCTCAGGTCCTGAAATCTGAAGTCTCAGGCCCCTGGAGGGGCTAAGAAGTAACGACCACTGGGAGTTTCTTGAGCAATCTTTCAGGAACACTCTCTCTCCCCTTGTTTTTTTTTTTTTTAAACTCTAATCCCACAACAGATTAAGGAACTCTCTTCACATATATAAGTATGTACAAATCAATATATTTCTCTTTTTAAAAAAACAAAAATGGGATAACATAACACTCTGGGCCTTGTGTTTTTCACTTAATATTTTGTAAAATATTCCTTTCTGACATGGAAAGAGCTACATGCTACACTGTTTTGGAGGGTGGGAAAGAAAATAGTCTGATCCCAAGTTTGCTAAAATGTTTTTATCCATATTGTATTCCATGTAGGCATAACACGCTGGAAAGATACACACCAAAATTATTGCACTAGTTGCCCTTAAGTGTAGGATTTTCTACATCTTCTCCAGTGAACATGCTTTGCTTTTGAATTCAGGTTTTTTAATGTTATCTTAACATTGCCTATCTAATGTGGTCTTCCACTGTGTTCAAAGGACTGGGGAGAAATATGCCAAACTGTTCATAAGAGTTGTCTCTGGGCTGGGCGTGGTGGCTCATGCCTGTAATCCTAGCACTCTGGAGACCAAGGAGGGAGGATTGCTTGAGGTCAGGAGTTCAAGACCAGCCTGAGCAAGAATGAGACCCTGTCTTTACTAAAAATAGAAAGAAATTAGCTGGACAACTAAAAGTGGTGGTACACACCTGTGGTCCCAGCTACTCGGGAGGCTGAGGCAGTAGGATTGCTTGAGCCCAGGAGTTTGAGGTTGCTGTGAGCTAGGCTGACGCCACAGGACTCTAGCCTGAGCAATAGAGTGAGACTCTGTCTCAAAAAAAGAAAAAAAAAAAAAAAAGAGTTGCCTCTGGGCCAGGCTCAGTGCTCATGCTTGTAATCCTAGCACCCTGGGAGGCCGAGGAGGGAGGATTGCTTGAGGTCAGGAGTTCGAGACCAGCCTGAGCAAGAGTGAGACCCCGGATCTACTAAAAATAGAAAAATTAGCTGGTAGTGGTGGTATGTGTCTGTGGTCCCAGCTATTTGGGAGGCTGAGGCAGGAGGATCACTTGAGCCTAAGAGTTTGAGGTTGTAGTGAGCTATGATGACACCACTGCACTGAGGCCTGGGCTACAGAGCGAGACTCTGTCTCAAAGAAAAAAAAAAAAAAACAACTAAAACAAACTAAAAAACAGTTGCCTCTGAGTGGTAAATTCCAGGCAATTTTAATTTCAAGCTCTTTATTCATTTTCTGCACTCTCCAAATTGTATACAAAGACCATATTGTCAAGGGTAAAAGAAAGAAAAATGCTAAAAAGAAATGTAAAAATTTAGGGGTGGGGAGGCATGACACAGCACTGGCCGTCATCATCTTCCCAGCCTTCTCTAACATTTCCCTTGACATTAGGGGTCTGGGGACACTGGGGCTGGGCCTTGGCAGATGAGCCGTGCTATGCTGGAGAAGCAGCCTCTCTATTCCACCCGGTCCCCTCCTCGCCTCTTAGTAATGTGGGATGAATCATTCCTGCCCCCCACTGGGCTCCGCAGCCTGCCAGCACAGATAGCTTGGAGGCTGTTTAAACTCCTCTGGAAAGGTCCTCTGAGGTTTCTCTCATTTGTTGCTCCTTTGAAAACTTTATTTCAATTAGAAACGGCTAAATGTCTGACTTCAAGGGAATGGTTAGGCAAATTATAATTCAGCCGCAAGATGGAATATTTTTATGCAACCATTACAAGTTGCGCTCATGAGAAGTTTTTAATTACCTGGGCAAATGCAAGTGAAAAATGTGAAATGCAAAACAGTATATACCAGATCATATAAATCATGTAAAAATATACAGAAAAAAGAAGGAAAGAAATTCCATAATGAGGCTAGCAGATGGAAACAACCCAAATGTCCATCAACTAGTGAATGTGGTATCACCATACAATAGAATATTATTCAGTCATAAAAAGGACTTTACTGATATATGCTATGATATTATGCTAAGTGAAAGAAGCCAGACACAGAGGACACATATTCTATGACTCACTGCTACGAAATGCCCAAAATAGGCAAATGTAGAGAGACGGAAAGTAGACGGTAGTTTTCAGGAAGTAGGGGAAGGGGAGAAAGGGGCGTGCCTGACGGGTACAAGGATGTTTTAGAGGGGTGATGAAAATGTTCTGAAGTTATATAGTGGTAATGGTTGCACAACCTTGTGATTATACAAAAAATCACGGATTTGTACATTTTAAAAAGGTAAATTTCATGTCATGTGAATTATATCTCAAAAAAAAAGAGAGATGCTAATAAAAGCTGCCTTCAGGAGGCACAAACACTTTCCGCATGTGTTTGTGCAGATATTATATACTGGACTTAGTATTTTAGTAGCTGGGGCGAAAAAAACTAAAAAGAAACAGGCTCCTCAAAGGGTTTGGGTCAACAGCCCTGGTGCACAGCCCCACTCCATTACTGGACACCTCAACCTCGGAAAGTTCTGTCCTCCTTCCATGTGCCTGACAACAGCTGGAATTAACACACGCTCTCCTGGTGCCATGTGCAGCTCTAGACTCGTTGGCCAGCTGGGAAGTCTCAGCAAAGCTGTTGGAGCCAGGGTCTCCTTCCCTATCCCATGCTCCTCTCTCCCCACCTCTCCTCTCTGTCGGCTTCTTGGCCCTCTCGGCACCCCGGGCCCCCCCACCCCAGGCCACGGTGCCTTTGATCCTGCAAGTTCCTCCTTGAAGAGTTCTCCCTTCCCTTCTCTGCCTGGCATAATCTTCCTTCCACGTGCAACGCCCCAACCAAACTACGTAAACTTCTGCTGTTTTAAGCTACCACGTTAGTGGTCATGTGTTACAGCCGCCCTAGGACACTCGGACAGGAATGAGAGTCTACTCCTCCCTCTCCTTGAACCTGTATGGACTATGGCAGCTCCGAACAGCAGAGCCAGCTGAGGGACACTGCATGCCTTCTGAGGCTGGGTCATAAAAGGAATACAGCTCTACCCACCTCTCTGCCAGCACCCATGCCCTGGAAGTCCCCTCTAAGCCACCATGCTTAAAAGCAGCCCAGACTGGCCCTGTGGAAACATGCCGTGGAGAGGCCCTTGCAGAGAAGAACGGGGGCCCCTGGCCCACAGCCAACATCAGCCTCCAGACACAGAGGAAACGGGCCTTCCGATCACTCCAGTGCCCAGATGCCAAGTCTTCTGTCTGCGGCTGCAGACATCATGGAGCAGAGATGAGCCACCCTGCCATGCCCTGTCCGCTTCCTGACCCACAGTATCCATGAGCAGAATCCGTGGTTTTTGCACATCCCTATGTTCTGGGTGGTTATGCGGCCACAATAACCACAGCATCTGCTGCATCATAATTTGCACTTGACATGGTTCCTCAGCGATCCGTCAAGTGCCTGAAGCACTGCCCAGTATAGCTCTATACCTCTCCCAAAGCCCTTCACGCGTGCCCTACGCCACAGCAGATAATTATTTCCTTAAGAAAGGGGGGGCAGGCTGACCTCAAATCCAGCAAACTAGATGCCCCCTGACAGGCAGGCATTGAACTTGCCATTGCCACCTGTGAAGCCAGAAGAGCAGCCGATGACCTTCCTGGAACCGCCAGCTTTCCAGGCTGCCACCCACCCCGGACCCTTCGCTCAGCCACTTGGGAAATGACAGATTAGGATGAAAGCCAGCCCCACGGAAAACTTCCCTCTGGTGGACAAAACGGTTCACAGGGACCCTGAGCACACACGTGAACGCTCTCACCTCTTCCCGTGGCCAAGCCACAGCCGGGTTCTGCTCTCAAGGGCCTCCCTGCAGAAACTTAAGTTTTGTTGGCAGTGGCCTGCCTGGGAGCAATTACCACCCTAACAGGGACCTCTGAAAAGACCAGGCAAGAGGAATAAGCCCTTCGAACGTCTGCAATTTATTGAACACCGTTCGGAGAAGCCATTCCAAAAACCCAGCTAGGAAAGTGTCATAAAGAAGGACTGAGAATGTGGCACAGCCGAGGAGGGGGGAGGTTACAACAGTCACCCAGCATGTGGCGGGTTTCTCTGGAAAGAAATCACCTTCCGGCTCCCTGGGAAAGACGTTCATCATCAGAATCAATTCATCAGCTACCTGAGCGTTTCAGACACCTCACCGCGGCCACAGGCACTCATGTGGATAAGTCAAGTCACTTAGACCATCACGGCTACCGTTTTTTGGTTGCGATCGTGTGCCAGACACTGGGCTAGGGGTTTTCTATGCATGAGTTCATTTCATCCTGACAATACAGTGCCGAGGATCTGGGCGGTATTATTATTATCATCATCAGAAATTGGAATCTCCAGGAGCCTGAGAAGCACCCCTCCTCCACAATTCCTGGCAAGGGAAGCAAGATGCCAGCTCTGAGATCCAGGACTTGTGGACTCCTGACCACAAGTGAGAGGTGGCCCCTGCACCTCGGGGAGAGGCAGTCCCAGGGAAATGGCTAATCAGAGAAAGCCCTGCTGCGACAAGAGGCTCTGGAAGGGAGGCAAAGCCCAGTTATCCACGTTGGACCTCAGCAGTGACACGGCAGTTGCTATGCCACCTCTGGCTGCAAGAGCCTGGGGATTCTCAAGGCACCAAAGCAATCGGGCTGGTGAGGACGCTGCTCTGCTGTGATCCTTGCAAGCAGGGGCTGTGGGGCCTGCACACAGGGCTGGCTGGCCAGCGCGGGACTGGCAGGAACAGACTCGGTTTATTCCGCCCCAGACAGCCAACGCGGGACTGTCCCTCTGCCCGGACGGCAGGCCCCAGAGTGGAAGCTGCCCTGACTTGATGTTAGAGGACAGAGCCGGGCCTGCATCTTTGGGCACCCTTGGCCAGCCGCTTCCTGGCATGTGACCTTGGGCAAATCACTTCCACTTTCTAAGCCTCACACAAGACAAATGCTAGTGACCTTACAGAGTTATACTGAAAATCAGAAATAGTTTTTTAAAGGCAATGCTGTTTTGAATACTTTATCTGCATTAAGTGCTCACTGGAGAGTCTCAGGCTGCATCTTCACGAGGTTCCTAGAGATATTACTTCCCCAGTTTTAGAAATGAGGAAACCCTCAGGGAGATAAAGTAACGGAGCTGTAAAGTCTGACTCCAAAGCATCTGCAATTAACTACCTTGTGCCGCTGGAGCTGCCTGGGAACACCATCCCTGTGCCCAGCACAGCAGGTATAACTGGCTGCTATTGTATTATCGGTTTCTCCCAAATTAACATTTTCTTGCTGAGATACAGCTTTAGTCATAAATTCTTATTTAAATAATCTTAAAAGTTGAGCTAGGCCCATGCTCTCATTCGGAGATGGCAGACCTTCCATCCTCTGGGCTGCAGGTCCCCACTTTCTGCCCCACGGCAGACACCAAGCGACTCTTAGCATCGGCTAAGTATTCTTGCTGGCAGAGCCCAGCTGCAAGCACACAAGGGCAGACACTTGTGCAGCCACACTAATTAAATGGCATTGGCACGCAAGATATAGATGACTTGCTATCCTTGGGAGTGGAAAGAGCACTGGATTTGGGGTTAGAGAAACATGGACAAAGCCCTTCCCGAGGTAAATAAAACGTGCTTTGCCGATCTGAGAGGCTGTGACTTCTGCACTAGGCCACCCCGTCAGTGGCAGCATACAGAGGTGGCCTCGGAGTGCCCTGTGTTTGAATCTCCGCTTCTCTGCCAACTAAAAATATGCTTTGGGGCAAGTCACTTAATCTCATTCTCAGGTTCTTTAACAGTAAAATAGGGATGATGACCCGGAGGTCTCCTCGTGGGGCTGCCACGAGGACAGAACAAGAGGATTGAGATACAGCCCCTGGACAGGGCTTGGCCCGCGGTGAGTGCTCAATATATAGTTTGTTTTGTGCCGTTGTGATTCTGCAGACATCAGGAATATCACTGTGGGCGTGTGTGGGCATGAACGCACACACCACAAACACAGAAAAACAGAAGTAAAAAACCCCGATTATTCACTCCTCCCTCACTGTCAGGGAGCAGTAAACTCAAGCTGCCTACAGGGGAAGGCCCTGTCCTGTGTTTCCCCCAGTTTCCCCGAGAACCACGTCGTAAAAGGTTGACCCCTCTAAGTTCTATAAGAGCCACGGGTTGGCCAGAGACGGTGTGAGGAGAGGGAAGAGATGGGAATGGGACTTCTGTGACTACCTGGGTTTTAATCCCAGCTCCCCCACTACTAGCTGTGTGACCTTGGACAAGTTACTTAACCTCTCTGGGCTTCAGCTGCCCATCTCTAAAATGGGGATAATGCTAGAGTCTCCTCACAGGGCTGCTGGGAGGATTAAATGATTCAATGCATGCACAGCACTCACTAAGCACCAGGGGTGGCACAGAGAGTGCACTCCCCAAATGCTGGCGATTACTGTTATTATTACTGCAAAGTAGAAATAACTGGAAGACTGCTCTGCCCTAATTTACTTCTATTATTACCGTTCCCTATCATTGCCACTACCCTCACACTGCCCTATCTTCTGCCATTTTCACCTTGCTTTTACTTAAACACATTTTGAAAGGCCAGAAGAAGCCTCCAGATTCCAAATGTAAAGGCAGAGTGTGCAGAAACGTCAGGCAGGTGTCGCTAATGTGCTGACAGCAGAGAACCGGGCAGTAGCAGGGAGGGCCGACTGCTCAGCCACCAAGGGCCGTCAGTCTGAGTTTCCATCACGCAAATTTTCAGGGTTACAGAGCTAACAGGGCAGGTTCTGGAGCCAGACCCCCATCTGGGCTCCACCACTTGCTTGCTGTGTGACCTTGAGCAAGTGATGACCTCTCTGAGCCTCAGTCTGTTCATCATTCAATGAAGGATGTTAGGGCATCTACCTTGGAGACTGCTCAGGGATTTAGGTGGAGCACACAAAGCACTTAGCGGGTGCCCAGCCTAGAACAGTCACCCAGTGGATGCTGGCTGCCATCACTTCTCTTGCCAGTGCTCTGTCAGCACATCACCTGGGGCACCCGGAGTCTCCACTGCCTTCTGTCTCCCACTCCCACTGTCCCCATTCAACATAATTTCTATGCAGAGCACACAGCAGACACAAATCTCGGAGCTGGGTCACACACACCTATCCCTGTAGATCCCCAGCACCCCCCCAAACACCTGCAGTGCTCCAACAATGAGAAAGACTCACTGGGCCCCGGGGTGCCCAGTGAGGGACACGGCCACCCCTCTGCCACCAGCAAACAGCTCTCCAAACCCCACTCGAGAAAGACGAAAAACTGGGCGTGCCCAGGAGACACTCTGTGGTTCTTCCTTCCCCTGCTTTCTTCTCTTTGTAGCAAAAGAGAGAACATTATAGATTTTAAATAACAATAGGAAAAATACAATACCAAGACCATGACAATACACGTTTGCTACACTTCTGAGCTTCTACTTTTGAGAGGCCCATCTCAATACTCCAAAGTGGCAACACCTTAGTCGAAATCTTATAAATCAGAGATGTGAGGTTTTGAACCCAGAAGGGAAGTAACTTTCTAAGAGGCTGATGCTAGAATCATACAAGGAACAGAACAAACAAGAAGGATCTCAAGTCACCGGGTAGAGCAGGCCAGACCAAAAGAGATCTGGAAGGACAGGCCACCTGCCAACTGTTGTCACATCTGGGGCCGGCTGGGGCAGAGGTAAAGCACCTTCCTGCAAACATGGGCCAGTGAATTGCTTCTCTTTTCTACAACTAGCAAGTACTATTTTTGTAATTGGAAAACACATTAAAGATTTTAAAAATGTATATTATACTCCGCTAAGGTGGGTGGGTAACTGCCAGGATCCTTCCCTGTAAACTTACTATTTTCTCTTTATAATTATGAAATACATTGGTAGAAATACTTTGAAATCATACCAAAAAAAAAAAAAATCCTGTTTCTGCTTAAACGTATGCCCACGTTTTAGTATCCACTGGTGCATCTTGCCTACAGAAATGATCACTGTACCATACTGTTCTAAGGGGTATTTTCTATGCCCATGCTTCTTCTACATTTATTAATGGGAATTTTTCCTCAAGGAAGAGTTGTCTCTTCTCCCCCATTCATTTATTTATTCAGTTATTTATGTAATTACATTAGTATGGCCTCATGGCTACTTACTTTATTCTCCTTTGGCAACTAGCAGCACTTTTAGGTTTCTTTTATTTGAAGAGTAGTATTTAGAAACTAAGATCTGGGTGCTAGGTGTACCTATTTTTATTGGGGTGTCCCTGCCTCTAGCCCCTCTCAATATATAGAGTGAGGAACCATATGTATGAATAATAATGCACGCAAACACACATATCGCTATTTGTTTCTGTATCTAACTCGGTATGTACACATAGACAGTATTTTTTCCTTTTTTTTGTAAATGAGTCCATACTGCCAGGGCTGACTCTAATTCAACACCACAGGCCTTATTCTATCTCTTCCTCTTTTTTTACTTGTAGCTTTTTCCCAGCGAGAAACCTGGCTCTCATTACCTAAAATGTAGTTGCTAATTTTTTATTTTTTCAACCCTAGTTGAAATAAAGTAGCTTCAGATTTCCTGATGCATCCCCTTCTGAGAAACAGCAAAACTGCCAGTGGAGCAGTGTTTGCAGACGGTTCCTGTCTTCGGCCTTACAGTGTCAGCTGAACCAAGGTTTCCTAGTTACTTAGATCAGCTGCTTTCTCCTCTACCCCCTGGCAGTGCGGTTGGGGGAATCCTTTGTCTTCATTCCTCTCATCTGCATTGTATCTTCCTACCCCCTCCCACAAACATGAACATCCTGGCTGAGTTTTACAAATTTATATGCAGTAAAACTCACTCTGTAATGTACAGTTCTATGGGTTTTGACAAATGCAGAATCATGTGATCATGTGTCCAGAGCTACAGTTTCAACACAAAACTGTTTCCCAGGTCTTTGGCACATCGTGAATTCTTTCTATGTTCTCAGCACAGAGGTTCCCTGACTCATGACGGTTCAACTTGTGCTTTTTCAACTTTACGATTAAGTGATAACGCATTTAGTAGGAGCCGTGCTTTGAGTACTCACACAACTACTGTTTTTCACTTTCAGTATTCAATAAATTACATGAAATAATCAATACTTTATTATAAAACAGGCTTTGTGGGAGATAATTTTGCCCCACTGTAGGCTGATGTAAGTGTTCTGAGCATGTTTAAGGTAGGCTGAGTGAGCTATGATGCTAAGTAGGTTAGGTGTATTAAATGCATTTTCAACTTGAGATATTTTCAACTTATGACAGGTTTATCAGGACATAACCCCATCATAAGTCAAAGAGCATATTAACAAGTCCGTTTTAAAAATGTTATTAGAAAGTATTTTCCTTCTGTGGCTTGTCTTTTCATTCTCTTAAATGCATCTTTTGCTGCGTAAGAATTTTTAATTTTAATGAAGTCCATTTTGTGAACAGACTTTTCTTTTATAGACCATGCTTTGCCTAACCCAAGGTCAGGCAGATTTTTCTCCCAGGTATTCATCTAGAAGAACTGTAGCCTTACATTTTACATTTTAGTCTATCATTCATTTTAAGTTGATTTTCTTATGAAGTGTGAGGTTGAAGTTCATTTGTTTGCACACAGACATCCAATTGTTCCAGAACCATTTGTTCAAAGGACTGCCCTTTCTCTAGTGAATTACCTTTGCGCTTTTGCCAAAAATCAGGTATATTTGCATGGGTTTATTGCTAGACTCTTTCTGTTCCATTGATCTGCATGTCTATCCTTTCATTAATACCGCACTATCTTGTTTACTGTAGCTTTATTGTAAGTCTTGAAGGCAGGTACAGAGTTCTCAAACTTGTTCTATTTCAGAATTGTTTGGGCTCCTCTAGTTTCTTTGCCTTTCCATAAACAGTTTAGAATCAGCTTGTAAATATCTACAAAAAAGCTTTCTGGGATTGGAATTGGGATAGTGTTGCATCCAGATCAAGTTAGGGAGACTTGACATCTTCACACTATGGAGTCTTCCTATCCATGAACACTGTATGTCTCTTTTTTGTTTTGTCATTTTTCAGCATGCAAAAATTGCACACGTTGTTAGATATTTATACCTAAGTATTTGTTAGTGCTATTGTAAACTGTATTGCTTTTATTAACTTTGAATTCCAGCTATCATATAGAAATACAATGGATGTTTTTGTATGCTGACTTCGTGTCCTTTCACTCTGCTAAACTCATTTATTAGTTCTGGGAGCTTTATTGTAGATTCTTTGGAATTTTTTACATAGATGATTGGTCATAGTAAATAGTTTTATTTCTTCTTTTCTGATTGGTATGCCTTTTATTTCTTTTTCTTGACTTATTGCACTAACTACAATTTCTAGTATGATATTTAATAGAACTGTTTAGAGAGAAAATTTTGGCCTTGGATTCCTTGGATAAAACTCACTTGGTTGTGGTATGTTATCCTTTTATAGATTGTTGGATTTGATTTGCTAACATTTTGTTCAGGATTTTTGCATCTGTATTCATGATGAATAGTGGTCTGTAGTTTTCTTTTCTTGCAAAGTATTTGGTCTCAGTATTACATAATGTTGGCTTCCTAAAATAAGTTGGGAAGTATTCCCTCATGCTTTATTCTCAGGAAGAGACTGCATAATATTTCTTCCTTAACTGCTTGGTAGAGTTAATTTGTGAAAGCATCTGGGCTTGAGTTTTCTTTTTTGGATGGTTTTTAACTACAAACTCAATTTCTTTGACATACAGGATATATAGGTCATCTATTTTTCTTTCTTGAGTGTTAGTAGTTTGTGTCTTTCAAGAAATTGGTCCATTCATCTAAGCTGTAGAATGTAAACGCAGACAGGTGTTTGTAACATGCCCCGTCAGGAATTAAGATATTACTTTTGCCATCTTTAATAGGACTGCCATAAAATCAGCCACAATTAAAGAATAAAATACATTTAAAAGATCCTTATTAAACAAATGTTGTATGGCAGCCGTGCCTCTTCCCCCAGGAAGAACAGACAGAAAGCAGCTTCCAGAGTTTGCCAGGCTTGTTCTCTTCTCCCAGCGGAAGCACAGACACATTCAACAGGTGAGGTCAAAATGCCTGACGGCTGAAGGGGTCTCTGGACCCCCCTCTCAGAGAGTCCTTTCCCTCCCTCTGGCCCTCAGTCTGCTCATGTGTAAAATGGGAGGTTTGGAGGCTGGGATCTGTGAGTGTAGACTGATTTCTGCCATCCACCCTCCACAGGAAGAGCTGAGGGTGGCACCTAGTGTCCACAGAGCACCTGTGACGAGCAAACGTCCCTGCCGGGAGTGCTGCTATGCAGCTTCCTTTAGCTCAAAGGCAGGCACCTCCGAGGGAAAGGGTGTGATGCTCAGTTCACATCCTAGGTGAGTGGGAAAAGCACTAACACTTCGTAACAGGATTCACTCCTTCAGCAAAAGTGCCAGCTCTGTGCCGGGTTCAGGCCAGGATGCAAAGGAGACGGTGTTCAAGATCAGAGCTTTGGAGTCAAAGACACCTGGCTCGGGTCCTGCCTCAGCCACAGGCACTTCTTCAAGTCAAGGACTACTTTCTGAACACCTACTATGTGCCAGGCTCTGTCCTGGGCAGGGGGCTACAATGTGTAGAGAACAGAAGTCTCCACCCCATGTAGCCAGGATCTGGAAGGAGAGACTGTCACTAAACAGACACTCCCAGTTTATAGGTGGGATTGAGTTCCTTCCTCCCAGCGCTGTAGAGAGGGTTTAGAGAGATGGCACACGTAGATCGCCTGCTACTTGGTGGGAGCTCAGCCAAGGGGGGCTCAATCCAGAGAGGGCAGAGGGGAGAACAGATCCTACAGCAGAAGCCAGTCTGCGGAGGGGTCAGCCCCAGCCCAGCTGGCTTCCCCAGTGACGCTGATGCACAGTCGGGCTCCTGGAGTAACCCCGCATCCATGACAGACCTGCAAAGCAGCGGCTTGTCCCCACAGTCACCGAAACACTGTTTCTGCACCAGACACTCCACGGGCCTGCCCCACAACCACAAGCAACATAGCAGGGACCCCAAGAGTGGGACATTCACAAGAACAGAGAGCCTCAGCCAGGATGGCAACTGGCTGCCATGAGCAGAAATGAAATGGGCCTCCCACCCCAGGACAACCTCAGAAGTGAAGGCCGGGGGCTGGGCAGGATTCGGGAACCCCACTGGGCTTCGGAAGCTTGGTGATTTCTAAGAAGACTCAATGTCCTTTATTTCCTCTCTCTGTAGTCTTTTGGTACTTGATGAAATTAGGGTACCAGCAAGGTGGGAGAACAAAGCATACGGCCTGTCATGGACCTGCATCCCGGTGTGATCTCGGGCGTGCCACCACACCTCTCTGAGCCTCCGCTGTTCACCTATTACACGCTGCTACTAATGCCACCACAGGGCTACGGGGAGGATTACATAAAAGTGTGTCTAATGTGTTCGGTACAGTGCCTGATTCATAACAACTGGTTAATAAATGCCAACTCTTTTCATTATGATTATTTTTAAATGCCAGCCAATCTAATCATCTATGTCCTTAAAGGAACAAAGAAGGTTTTGTGGTCCATTCTTTGGTGGGGTTTGAAGCTGGGGGGCGGAGTAGTGCAGAGGAATAAGAGAAATCCAAAGATAGATTATGAAGAGGGCATCAGCCCCTGCTGGGAGGGCAGGAGGATTCCAGGGTGCAGGGGGCCTCCCAGGGTAAGTGCTGGAGCCTGCCCGACCCTCTAAGTGTTTCTCCACTCGGCGCAGTGTTGTCCGGACCCCTCCCCAGACTCACCCAGGGCCCCAAGGAGCTAAGTGGGCTGAGCAGCTGGAAGCCAGGCGAAAGGCACATTTTCACTCCAGGAAAGCTCTGCACAGCAGCAAGGAGCCCTATTTACAAATAAAGCCTGTTCTTGGCTCCACCACCCACACAGCCAAACCCCTTTATTCCATTTCAATATGCCTAATTCCACTGAAAGTGCATTGGCAATAAACAGAATTAATCAGTCCTGGATGCCCGGGCGAGTGTAGGCAGGTGTTAGCATATTCAAGGGGCCTTGGAGGGGAAAGTAAAATAATGGCAGGGAATATAAAACGCTTTACTGTGGAGGGGCGTGAAGATGGAAAGGACTTTACTGAAGGCGGGCATTTTATGAGCAAATAAAGCCTTTGATTGCCTGCAACCGAGAGGCAAACGAAAGTGAGTGGAAAACTTCTATGGAATATTTTTCCTCTGCCTTGTTTCAGTATGGAAATCACTTTATTGTTGCTGTTTTCAAGATTATAAAAAGAATACTTGCTCCATGCAGACAGTGAAAAAGGACGTAACGAACAAAGTGAAAATCGCTTGAAAATTTTGCCTGGCTTCCATAATGTCACCACCTGAGATAACCACTGTTGACATTTTGGTGTGTGGGCAGCATAGATGCTCTTGATGCATATTTTTGCATACACATACAATACAAATGAGCTTCTGTTAGCTGTGCAGTTTTCCCAGCCTGTGTTTCCCACTTAATAATAGACCACAGATACCCTTCCACATTAATAACTGCAGATCTCCATCACCATCTTTTCACGATGTACAGTATTGGGGGAATTGCACGCCCTGTGTGATCTGGTTCTGTTTGCCTCAGTGGCATCGGCTGGCACCTTCTCCCCACCTGGCTTTTTGCATTCAGCCACACCTGCCTTCCTTTGCATCCTGGAACACTTCTTTCCACTTCAGGGATTTAGCATTTGCTGTTCTTTTTGCCTAAAATTCTCATTTCCTATTTTTTTTTTTTTTTTTGAGACAGGGTCTTGCTTTGTTGCCTGGGCTAGAGTGCAGTGGCATCATCATAGCTCATTGCAACCTCATACTCCCTGGCTCAGGCGATCCTCCTGCCTCAGCCTCCCAAGCAGCTGGGACTACAGGTGTATGCCACTGCACCCAGCTAAGCTTTCTATTTTTTTTTTTTTTATAGAGACAGGGTCTCGCTTTTGCTCAGGCTGGTCTTGAACTCCTGACTTCAAGGGATCCTCCTGCCTCAGCCTCCCAGAGTGCTAGGATTACAGGTGTGAGCCACCGTGCCCAGCCTTTCATGTAATTAGTTTTGTTCTATTCTTTTAAATTCCAGCTGAAATGTTTCTTCCACCAGGAAGCCTTCCCTGATGTCCAAGACCAGGCTGGTCTCCCCTGGCATATGCTCACATGGTTCCCTATGCTTTACCATCTTGGTATTTATCACAATTGTAACTAAATAAACAGTTGTGTAATTTGTTTTCGTTTTTCCCTTGTCTTCCCACTAGAATGTGAGCTCTAGGAAGTCAGAGACTGTCCGTCTTGCTCAGCTCAGACGCTGTAGAGTGCAGTGTGTGGCACGTGGGCGTAATCAGTGTATGCGCACTGATTAACTATTACAGAAAGAGAAGCGGGGCAGACACGGACACTCCTTGCCGGCATGTACTGTCCACTTCCTTCCTTCCACACAAAGGAGGGATCTAGCTGAAGGGTACTGATTTTGGCCTCTCTCCGTGAATATGGGAACCTATAGGTGAGGGAGAATGGAGCATGTTCCTGGTGTCTGGGCACCTCTGGCCCTCTCGGGCCAGGAAAATGTGCAGATCGAGGAGAAAATCTCAGAGATCATCTAGCCCACCTGTCCGCACAGGCAGGCCGAGGCCCAGAGAGGGGAACGACGTGCCCCTCTTCCCACAGCTGGTCAGTGGCAGGTCCCAGGTCCTAGGAGTCCTCCCCTGCACAAGGCAACCCCAGCTCTGGTATTAGACAGAATCTGACCTTGGGCAAGTCAGCTTAATTCCGTAAGCCTCGGTTTCTTCACCTGTCTGCTGGGAGCAATAACACCTGTGTTATCGCCGGGAGGCACTATAGTGTAGTGGTTGAGAACACAGAGTGTGCTGGCGTGAGTTCAAATCCCAGTTCCAGCACTTCTTAGCTAGGTGGCCATGTTCATAATAATGAAGATGATGATGTTTGTCTCAGTCAGTTCAGGCTGCTATAAGAAGCACCATAGAACTGGGTGGCTTATCAACAATAGAAATTTATTTCTCACAGTTATGGAGGCCAGGAAGTTCAAGGTCAGGGTGCCAGCAAGCAGATTTGGAGACTGGTGAGGGCCCTCTTCCTGGGTCACAGGTGGTGCCTTCTCGCTGTGTCCTCACAGAGCCCGGAAGGGGTGAGGGAGCTCTCTGGGGCCCCTTTGATAAGGGCACTAGTCCCACCTTCATGACTCAATCACCTCCTAAAGGCCCCACCTCCTAATACCATCACCTTGGGGGTCAGAATTTCAACATATGAATTTTGGGGGGACACAAACATTCAGTCTATGGCAATGTTTACTATAATAATTAACCATATTAGTTTGCTCCTCATTTGATCTTTTCAATAATTCCGAGAAAGGGATGCTACTTATTATTAATACACAGGAAAGGGAAGCTCAGACAGGTGGAGGGACACTCTGAGGTCACACAGCTAGGGAAGCAAAAGCAACAAATCTGGGATTTGAGCCCGGTCTTCCCGGCCACAAAGCCAGAGCTCTTCCCACCACACCTGTTTCCTGAGAGGCCCTAACAGATGACTCTTCTCTGCACTGGCTGCCAAGATGCAACCTGGGCTCCACGCAGATCTACCTTGACACTTTCTTCTCGTCTGCATGGAGAATCGAGTCCCCCAACGCGGTGGGGCACGCAAGGCCCTTTGTTACACGGACACCACCTCATCCTGTGCCTTGTCCCCCTGGCCCTGCACATGGACTGGCCCCCATCTAGTCACCCATGGTTCAGCCAGACGCTCCCTTCCTTCCCTAGCCCTTCTACCCGCCCCCTTACCCCCCAAGGCCTGGTTCCAAGGCCACCTGTGCCCATGGTCATTACTCCACATCGCTGCTGTGCCATCCCTACAGTCAGGATTTAGCCCACGGTGCTATTTATCAATACATCTGTGTCCTGGGTCCAGCGTCCTTGCAGGCAGAGTCTTGCCTCCCTGAGCAAGTTCTCGGTCCTCCCCAGCATGCTGCTAAGTGTAGCAGTTAAGACCATGGGCTCTGGAATTAAGACTGCCTGATTTCAAATCCTGCTCCACAACCCACCAGCTGTAAGGCCTTGGGTAAGTCAGCGTAACCTCTCTATGCCTCAGTTTCCCCAACTGGAAAATATGAGGACTCAACAGGATGATTATGTGTGAAGTGAATCTCAAATGCCGGGCACACGGTTAGCCCTCTTTATAATGTGAGCTAATAATATCATTTCCGTAACTGCTGGTTGCCCCCGATGGAACCCCAGCCCTGAAGCCGCCCAGTGAAACCCCAGCCCAGCTCACGGCTTTCTCTCCTCTTCCCTCTCCTCGCTCCATGATACACCCTGAAGTCAGGGCCATCACGGCCCATCAGCAGTGTTTGCAAAACAGCAGCTGTGACGAGCTGGGGCTGGTCCACTGCCCACGCCACGCAGGAGGCCACCCTGCTGCTGCTCTGAGCTGTGAATTAGGGGGACAGCAGCCGAGAGGGCTCCCAGCCGGGGCCAGCGCTCGAGACGGGGTGCTGACTGCTCTGCTGGAAGTCTGATTGAAATCAGCTGCGCAGAGCTCCGGGACGGGTCCTGCCCTCCCTCTGCCCCTCTCCTCACCTTGAGCCCGCTGCTCTCTGCTTCAGAGCCCGCGTCCACCCCCGTGATGTAGATGCCAAGGCCGTACTCGGCTCCCCCTCGGATCGTGAGGCCCAGGGACCGGCCATCCCCCAGCACCAGGTTCACCTGCAAGAGGGAAAGGAGGACATCAGAGGGCCTGGGAGAGACACGGCCTCCGGGGGCCGCAGGCTGTGGAGCCCCCGCCCACACCCAGGAGAGCACACTGATTGCAGCCAGCAAGGAGGCCCAGGCCAAGGCCTGGCAGACCCCCTGGAACAGCAGTCCCCAACCTATTTGGCACCAGGGACGGGTTTCATGGAAGACAATTTTCCCACAGATGGGGTGGGGGTAGATGGTTTGGGGATGGTTCAAGCCCATTACGTTTGTTACATTTGCAGCCGCTCCCCAGCGCTAGCATCACCGCCTCAGCGCCACCTCGGATCAGCAGGCGTTAGGTTCTCACAAGGAGCGCGCAGCCTAGATCCCTCACATGCGCAGTTTATGGTAGGGTTCATGCTCCTATGAGAATCTAATGCCACCCCTGATGTGACAAGAGGCGGAGCTCCCCAGAAATGTGCCCACAGAGCCTTGCAGGCCGAGCGGGCAGCCAGGGCGAGAGGACAAGATGAGCAGCACCAGACACCGACATGGGATAGAATGTGGTGCTGGAGGTACCAGGAGGGGCTGGATGGCCAGAGTGTGGTGGGAGAAGGGGGGAAGGGCTGAGACTAGCCTGGGGGGGGCGTGGGGGGCAGCAGTGAGCCAGGCCAGGAAGCTGGGCTTTGAGCACGGCAGTAACAGGCTCATGGACTGTAGGAAGACTCCCGGGGACAGGCAGCAGGAGAAGGGGCAACTTCCTGAAGACCCCCCATGAGAGGGTGTGAGCCTTCAATGGGGGAGGGGGCAGGGGTGCTGGCTGAGGGCAGAGTGGGCAGCTCCGGCCCGCAGGACAGCCCCCTCCGCCACACAGCACCTTCAGGGCATGGAATGAGCCAGACCCCGCCCCGGGGCTGCACACTAAGGCTCCTGGAGTCGGTTCCCCCCACCCTGGGGGCCCTCCCAGCTGTAGGACAGGGCTCAGGGGAGCTTGGGCATCCTTGCAGCCCAGCCCAGAGCACCCAGATGGCAGCACTTGTCTGCAGCAGCCGCCTCTGAGCACTAAGGATGAAAACAAACCTCCCCACCTCCCTGCCCCCTCCCCGTACATTCTTTACATTGGAATAAAATTGAGTCTTTATCACAGAACTGTAATAACAGTTCTATCAACCACAGGGTAATCTGCCTCAATCACTCGCTGGAAATTCAACTGGCTTGGGCAGGAACCAGAATTCATCTACGGGAAAGCAAATGAAGCTGTGACAGGCAGCCTGGCCCGGTGAAAACAACGCCACCACCACTAGTAATAGTAACATAATAACAACTCGCTGCGTCGGTCACTGAGCGTACTCAGTGTCTCCTGCATCCCAGGTGCTGTGCTCAGCACTTTACACGCATGACCTTGTTTAATCCTCACTCCTCCACGGTTTCTGTCGCTATCCCCATTTTCCAGACGAGGAAACTGAGGGGTGAAATGATGGGGCCGAGGTTGACAGAGCTGGGAGCCCAGCCCACCTGCAGAGCCGGCATGCGACCAGCACAGCACCCTGCCTCTCACAGGCCTGGTTACGTGCTGGTTTTGCCCCTCGCTCCGGGCACCCTTGGGGCAAGCCCCGGTGCTTCTCTGATCTTCAGTTTCCCTGTTGATAAAATGAGAATTGTGCAACCTGCCTGGGGCATGCATGCTGGTGTCCCAGCCACCAGCCGTCCCCCTTCCTGCCTTATCACCGAACCTTGGGAGGCCATCTGCAAGGATCACGGGCAATGACCAGGTGGGGGTGGCAGGGGGCATTTGACTCCTGCAAATGGCTGTTCCTGTCCCCATCACTCTCCCGAGCAGATTCCAGGTGCTGACCAAGGTGACAGGCGCTGTGGGCAGGTAGGCCCTGCTGTCTCTCCACCCAGAGGGAGCTGCCACGGTGGCTGTACAGAGGCTGGGGCCAAAGGTCCAGAGCCAGGGCACACTGACGAAGCCAAAGGGACAAGTCTGACAACGTGAGCACGACCTGTCCTGGCCACTCACTAGCTGTGCCGCCTGGGGTGAATCACTCAGGCTCTCCATGCCTCCATTTTCACATCCGGAAAATGGGAATAATGACACTATCTGCAAGGACTTTAGAGGTTTGGCCTATGAGTCACATGATTTAAAAATCATACTGAAATCTGAAAACTGTGGTGCAGAGATAACTGCTGGGAAGCTGCGGCTCCATCACCAGGTTAATAACCGCAACTCCAGTAAAAAAGGCTGACAGAAGGGTAAGTGTGGTGTGTGGAAGCAACAGAAGCAGGAGAAGGAAGCCTCTCCCAAAAGCCCGTCTCTGAGTTTCTGCCGGGCGCTCGGCACGGGCCCAGGCTGAGCCCTGCACCTTTGCAATCACAGCCCCAGAACAGGTGGTCGGTCCTGCAGCTCAGACTGGACCCCCAAGTCAGGGGAAGGCACGGAGGAGCAGCAAGCAGGGCAGGCCTCTGCCTCAGAGAAGGATCTGGAAACATCACGTGCATTCCCTCCACCCCAAGGACCCCACGGCAACACACTTTCTCTCCCATCAGATGCAGCGTCCTCTCCACCCATCCCCCAGCTCCGTAAGCTGATCCAAACCATCCTCCACGTCAAGTGATTTCAAAGAAATGAGCTCACCCCACTCCACTCAGGAACAATGTCTTCCTGAATATGCACACAGGAGGGAAGGCCAGCGGAGTACGGGAACCTTCCTCCAAGGTGCATTTCCCACCTCTGAAGGTCACCTTGACTAGAACCAGAAACATCCTTACTGGCTCCAGAAGCTCTTTCTTTTTACTTAACCACTCTCATCCCTCTTGAAAAATGAACTTTGCACCTGTTCTTTGCTAAAGGTCTTTGCATACCTGCAATTGACTTTGATCTTCTTCCCCCACCAGCCAAGAGGACGCCCAGCGAGTCTCCATGGCCTACAGGAAAAGGTGCTCCCCGATGCACATTCCTAGCCTGGCACCTCAGCCCTGCAGGAGTCGCCTCCATTCTACTTCTCCAGCCTTGTGTCACAGCCAAACGATACCACAGAGGGCCCATCCTGCTCTCTGACCTCCAGCCCATTGTCATGCTGTTCCCTCTGTCTGGACCACCTCTCCGTTCCACTGCCATGTGGTCAAACCTCAAACGCTGCCTCCTCCAGGAAGCCCTCCCCAATCTCTCCGGTGGGCAGGCTCTCTCTCCTCTGCACACCACAGAACTCTCCCTGTCCCTTTCACAGGGCATATATCACATCCTATTTCAGGAATGTGCCAGAACAAGTCCTTTCCAGGATTAAGAGCTCATTAGAGGGTGCCCCAAACTTGCCTCCTCATGCTGGGGTGGTGAAATAGGGTAATGGTTAGGATTGAGATCTTGGAAATAGAACTGGCCTTGCCCCCAGACACCAGCACATCCCCGAGGTGACCTCCAGCACTGTCACACCCTTTAGCATGGCTACTATCCAAAACACCAGAGAATACGAAGTGTTGGCCAGGATGTGGAGAAATTGGAACCCTTGTGTACTATTGGGAATGTAAAATGGTGCAGCCACTATGGAAAACAGTATGGTGGTCGTCAAAAAATTAAAAATAGAATTACTGTATAATCCAGCAATTCCACTTGTGGGTATATACCCAAAAGAATTGAAAGCAGGGTGCCAAAGATGTATTCATATACCATGTTCATAGCAGCACCATTTATAATAGACAAGAGGTGGATACAACCCGAGTGTCCACTAACAGATGAATGGATAAACAAAACGTGGTATGTGCCTATGCTACAGACTGAATGTTTGTGTCCTCTCACAAATTCACATGTTGGAACCTAATCCCCAGTGTGATGGTATTTGGAGGTGGGGTTTTGGGAGGTGATGAGGTCATGAAGGTAGACCCCTGATGAATGGGATTAGTGTCTTTATAAAGAGCCCCCAGAAAGCTCCCCGACTCCTTCCACCGTCAGAGGACACAGCGAGAAGACGGCACCTATGAACCGGGAAGAGGGCTTTCACAGACACCAAATCTGCTGGCACCTTGATCTTGGACTTCCCAGCCCCCAGAACCATAAGAGAGAAATTTCTGTTGTTTATAAGCCACTCAGTCTCTGATATTCTGTTATAGCAGCCCAAACTAAGATAGTCTGCAATGGACTATTATTCAGCCTTAAAAAGGAAGGAAATTCTGGCACATGCTACGACATGGATGAACCTGGAGGACAATACGTTACATGAAATAAACTGGTCACAGACGGACAAATACTGTGTGATTCTATTTATAGGAGGTACCTAGAGTGCTCAAATTAATAGACACAGAAAGTAGAACGGGGGTTACCAGAACCTGGGGGATCGGGGGTGGGGGCAGGGATGGGGAGTTGTTGTGTAAAGGATTTTAGTTTTGCACGATGAAAAGAGGGCTGGAGATTGGCTGCACAGCAATATCAGTGCACTTAACAATACTGAACTGTACACTTAAAAATAGTTAAGATGGTAAATTTAATGTTATGTGTATTTTACCACAATCTAAAAAAAAAAAAAAAAAAAAAAAAAACTCAGAAAACTTGAAATCCATCACCCTGTCCCTAAATCATTTCTCAGTCATTTCAAGATGGGAGGACTCAGCAAAGAACAGTATATATGGGTCTGACCAAACAGGCCTTAGATTCCAACGCAGCTAACATTTATCGAGCCTCTACTGTGTTTCAGGCCTAGGCAATATGTTTCCACTTCAATTTAGTCATTCACATGATAAATACTGAGCTTCTACACTGTTCCAGGCACTAAGATGTACTAGGGCTCAAAACCAAGCTCCTTCCCACCACGGAGCCTACACAGTGGTGAGCAGAGTGGGCCTGCTATGGTGTTCATGTCACAGAGGAGGAGACGGGCTCAGACAGGCCTGGCCCCAGTGTCCTGCCATCCCTGCCACACCGATGCCATCCCATTTAACCCCCTAACAGATCGATTCTTAGTTATTCCGGTTACAGAGGCTGAGGCTGAGGCTGAGGCTGAGCACAAAAGGGGAAGCCGTGCGACACAGTCTGCACCTGCCACTGTTCACTCTGGGGAGCTGAGAACAGACAGGTCTGATTCCCCAAGAGCTACCCACCTTCAGCCTCACAGGACAGTCATCGCTCTGCAGAGTGGAGAAGATTACAGGAAAGCACTGCGAAACTAAAACCCACTTCAGTGGACAGCATAAAGGGTTTTCAAGGGTGCTTGGCTACACGTCTGATTTTTACCTCATTATTGCCTGAGGACCCACGTCCTGAGAGGTGCACCTCTGTTGAGGTTACGTTTAGGACTTTCGAAGTTTGGCAAGGAGAGTCCAAGAGTCTGGTCGCAGCTTTCTGGAATATCAGAAGATGGGACCAGGCCACTGGAGAGAAGAGGATCAGAGTCCACCAGGCCCAGGATCCAGCAGCAAGGGCTCCAGAGACATTAGCCCACCCTGCTCCCCAGTAGGGAAATGGGGGTTATCCCACTAGGAGGAGGAGGAAAAGGGAGGAGGGTAGATGCTTCAGTCTGGAGCTATGCAATCGGGGAAGGCCCTCTCTGGGGTAAGTCAGAGTACTTCCTGCCTCCTCTGGTATCTGCGTCCTCCCTGGGGCAGGATTCTTTCTGCCCTCTGCATTCTCAGGAGTTACTCCAAGACTCCCTAAGGCCACTTCATCTACCACCTACCCTGGGATCCGCTCAATTCCAGCAACGTGTCTTTGAAGACGATGGCCTCGGTCCTACCTCAGGGCCTTTGCATATGCTGTCCTTGCCACTTGGGATTTCCAGTTCCTAAAATGGTACATGGTGGCTCCTTCTCCCTCTCTAGGTCTACAGCTCAGAAGCCATCTCCTCAGAGAGGCTCTCCCTGACCACCTGGTGGGAAGCAGTCCCTCCCTCCCCATCACCCTCTACCCACTTCTGATTTCACTTCCATCAACTTTCACCACCTTAATTATCTTGCGGGACCTCTTAGCTTTTACCATGCTAATTATCTTGTCCAATGGTTGAAGCTGGGCCACAACAGGGCCCCATTCTAGCCCCCAGGAAAGGGCAAGAGAAAAAGCTCAGGGCACCTCTTTAAAATAGAGATGACTGAACTTCCCACTGGTGTGGTTCCAGATACTTGGCCACACGCAGCTGCCAGGGCTCCACGTTCCACAGGGAACCTTTTGCAGTGTGGATCTTGGAGCAGGACCTCTCTCCTGCCCACTGCTTTTCTCCCGCCTCCCGTGGCATCAGCAGGCACACGGCAGGTGCTCAGGAAACACCAGGTGACTCACTGAATGGGTCCTAGCTGCGGCAGTGCTTAGCCTCCGATTCCTTATCTGTAAGATGGGGACAGTGACACCTGCCACGGGGCAGCTGTGAGGACTCAGGAAGGTGCCGTGAGAGCTCTCAATCTGCGAGAATCTCTACTCTGAACTCATGAAAAGGGCTCGAGGAAAAGATAAAGCACGTTCTCTGCCCAGCACTGGAAGGCTGCCCTTGAACATGACTTAACGCCACAGGCAGCATCTCTCAAGATTGCCAGAGAGCAACGCGCCTTGGTGGGGAGGAGGAGTGCAAGCCCACCCAGCCCTGGCAACCTTGAAGCAGCCCCGGTGGGCTGCCGCGGTGCATACCAATGAGGTCACCCCGCTGCTGCTCGCCTCCAGCAGAAGCCACTCTGATCTCTGCCGCATCCTGCATATTGACGTTTGCGCAAAGAACACAAAACACATTAAATAAATGTTACAGTCTTATGGAAAGGAAAAGGAGAGCCGAGAAAGAGTCTCCAGAGGGAAGATGCTTGGCTCGGAGCCCCAAGGCGTGTGGCCTCCTGGCTGTCGGTGTCAAGGTCCTAAAACCAGAGAGCTGTTTGCAGGAGCTACATCCTTGGTCCCAGGAGCAATCAAGGGGCCCAATGCAGACAGCACCCAGAGAGAAGGCTAAGGCATCAGGGGACCATCTCAGTCTTTTTGTTTTTTAAGAAACAGTCCTGGTCCGGGGTGCAAAGGGCTCCAGGGGGACATCCACTGATGCCCTTGCCCCTTTCTTCAGGTTACAACACCCCATGGCACTCTGGGCAACTACCCCTCCCCCACCAGCTACAGTCTTGGTGGCCCTGTCGGGGAAAGTGCCCCGGAGTCCCCAGCAGCCCATGAGGTGCTCCCTCCTTGGAACACGAATCTTCAGGGAAGGACACAGAGAATGGAATGGTGGAGCGCCTCCACTGGCTGGCTGTACCCAGCGTTTCTCAGCCTCAATTCTGGGACTACCCATATCCTTCCAGTAAATTCCAACTCTACAGCATGGCCAGGACTGGTTTCTGTTGCTTACAACCCAAGATCCACTGTGGTGGTGTAGACACCACCTTGATAGTACATTTTCCAGTGTGTGGTTGGAGGAACCACATGGGGAGGGGAGCCCAAGCTCTACAGCCTGGGGTGGAAGCTCAGATCCACCATATCGCCTTCCTACAAGGCACCTGCAGCTGAGATGAAGACGTTTATGCACGGAGACAGGCACGTAGCCCCAGGATTCCCAGCAAAGTTGCCTGTGGAACACGGAGCCCTGGCAGCTGCGTGTGGCCAAGCACCTGGAACCGCACCAGTGGGAAGTTCGGTCATCTCTGATTTAAAGAGGTGCCCTGAGCTTTCTCTCTTCCCCTTTCCTGGGGACTGAGACGGAGCCCTGGTGTGGCCCAGCTTCACCCACTGGAAGGGGCGACACCCTTGGGGATGGTAGACGGAGGGAATCTGGATCCCAGAGTAAGTCCGGGAGCAGAGCGTGCCCCCCAGACTACCCTGTCCCCTCTTTTCTGCTACATGAGGGGGAAAGAATCTCTCTCGTTTAAATCACGGTATTTGGGTTCTTATCTTGCAGCAGATTAGCCTATATCATAATGTACACTGCACAGGTCAAAAAGAAGAGAAAAAGAAAGAAAAATCAATGCCCTTCAGTAGGGGCTTGAGGGAGAGCCCCAACAGAACCAAGGCCTTTTTTTTCTAGAAGCTTCAAGAAGCTTCTCTGTTCTGGGTTTGGAGGGAGAACATGGCATCTCAGGGCCAGCCTCCTTCCCACACCTGCTCACCTTTTTCTCATCCCCGCCTTGCAGGAGGTGCAGGGTGCTCCTCCGGTCACCCTCCTGCTGCCTCAGGGCACTGCCGTGGGGCTGGGGCAGGCCCGAGGGTGGGGAGATGCTGCGGCCCTGTGGGTCCACCCAGGTGTAGATGTGGTTGGTGACATAGCCCCCAGGGATGCGTCCTGCTGAGTACACGGACAGCACCAGCTTCTTGGAGCCCTTCAGAGCCTGGAGAGAGAGGGACACATGGGTTAGAGAAAAGGGGGCATGAGGGACACCCTCCCATTACCCAGACCTCACTTCCTCTCAGGACCCCATACAGGAGGAGGAGGCCAGCCCCTAAGTCCCTTTCCTTTTAAAGCCCTCAGTTTTGTCCTATGGAAACAAGGCCATCTATCTGTCCCACCCCTGTCGTGAAGTGGTCCAAACACAAGAACTATGATCTCTTAGGATACCTGTGCATTAAAGGGTGAACATTGCAGGCCTGAGACTGCTGTCCTCAGACAGACCTGCTTGCAAGGCTGGCCTCTGGCTGGTGTCTGGGAACTTGGACTTAGACAGTGTCCGCACCGTTCCCTAACTGATAAATGTGGCGCACTGTACCTAGACCGTGCAAACAGTGTGGTTTATGCTGAACACCTGCTTTCCTTCTGGGGTCTGGAGGGTGAGCACAGGTAGATGGTGTCTACGTGACCAGCCCCTTGTAAAATCCTTGGGTGGTCTATAATGTGCTCCCCGAAAGACAATATTACACACGTGTTGTCACGGTTTGATGCTGGAGGAATTAAGCGTGTCCTGTGTGACTCACAGAGAGAGGACCCTTGGAAGTTTGTGCCTGGTCTCCTCTGGACTTTGCCCAATGTGCCTTTTCCCTGTGCCTGTTTTGCTTTGTATCTGTTCAGTGTAATAAACCGTAGCCACAGGTACAAGCGTATGCCAAATCCTATGAACCTTTCCAGTGAATCACAGAACCTCGTGTGGTCTTAGGGACCCCGATAAAATACCAGACAAGAGCATCAGGAGATACAACATTGATAGCAATGGCTTAACGTTTATAAAGGCCTGCATGTGTCAGGCACTCTGCTCTGCACCTGGCCTGTATTATCCCACGAAATCCTCATGGAACCCAATCCTGGTGGGGAGGGATCTTGTTACTTAGATGAGGAAATGGAGGGAAATCACACACGGTGAGTAAGGAGTTCCTTTCCCATAGCAACTGATGTTGAGTGTAGACACCACCTTGATAGTACATTTTCCAGTGTGTGGTTGGAGGAACCACATGGGGAGGTGAGCCCAAGCTCTACAGCCTGGGGTGGAAGCTCAGATCCACCATATTGCTTTCCTACAAGGCACCTGCAGCTGAGATGAAGATGTTTATGCACGGAGACAGGCACGTAGCCCCAGGATTCCCAGTAAACACATCCCACGTTAGGGACTGAAGGTTTGTGTAGAAGCCTTACCCACAACACGATGGTACTTTGGAGATGCGGCCTTTGGGAGATAATTAGAGATAGACGAGGTCACGTGGGCTTTGTATGAAGAGAGAGAGAGAGAGAGAGAGAGAGAGAATATTCTGGTCTTTCCTCCAAGTGAGAACACAGCAAGAAGGTAGCAGTCTGCACGCATGGAAGAGAGCCCTCACCAGAACCTGACCATGACGGCATCCTGATCTCAGACCTCCAGCCTCCAGAATGGTGAGAAATTAAATTTCTATTGTTGAAGCCACCCAATCTGCGGTATTTTGTGACGGCAGCCGCAGCTGACTGGCTGTGTGAATATACGATGGTATACATATTGAAATTTTATGCTGCCACAGAAAGCATGTTTACGAAGAGTTTGCAACGCCATGGACATGTGAGATATTTTCATCTTAAGTGGGGTTAAAAGATTACAAATCATGTCACACAATATGAACTCGGTTATGTTAACAGAAACATCATACAGGAAAAATGAAACAAAACAAAACTGAGAAGCCATATGTCAAGACGCTAGCAGTGCTTCTCTCTGGGTGGCAGGGTTATGGGTGATTATTATTTTGCTCTTCCTGTTTCTCAATATTTTCCAAATGTTCCGCAATGAGGGGACATTGCTTTCAATATAAAAAATAATAATATGCCTAAGAAGGGGGAGGGGGCACTTAGCTCTCTCTCCCCAGGGCTTGCCCCAACTTGTCACATACGACTGGACCAAGGGTTGAGCTTTCAAAGATGGCGGGGAGCCCAGCTGGGCAGGGCCTGCGGGAAGAGGTGACTCTGACATCCCCACCTCCCCCCGAGGAAGAAGAGAGAGTCGGGAGGCGCCTCCATTCCCCCCTTAATAC
This sequence comes from Varecia variegata, assembly GCA_028533085.1. Classification (NCBI taxonomy): domain Eukaryota; kingdom Metazoa; phylum Chordata; class Mammalia; order Primates; family Lemuridae; genus Varecia; species Varecia variegata. The sequence continues at coordinate 112,868,593 of CM052443.1, forward strand.
AGTCCCAGTGGAAGGATAATGAGAGGATGGCGGCTCTCCAAAATTCTGCTTTTAAAAAAGACTTTTGAGAAGATGAGCAGGGAAAGATTTACAATGTTCTTTTAGCGCTCGCTCCCCTGACGGAATAGTCAGGAAAGTCAAACCTCTGTTAATTGGGAGATGCAGGATGGAGCAAGCGCGAGACCAAGTGGGCTACTGCCAGAACAAAGTGGAAAGTGGGTCCCAGGGCACAGGTGGCGTCAGCAGAAGCCTCTGGGCCACCTTGTCCTCTCTGTCCCCTCACATCTTCCCAATCCCTCTACCCTGTTCCCTTGTCCACGAGGGACAGCTCCCTGCGCTGGAGCTTTTCCAACTGGCCTGTGTCCTGCTCGGCTCCCTCCCAGACACAGCAGGTCGGGCCCCACCATTCATCCAGCAAGGCTGACCCAGGGCCTGCTGCGTGCTGGGGCGGGAGGAGACAAAGTGGGCGTGTCCTCATGATGCTTGCACCCTGGTGAAAAACAAGGCATTGCCTTGGGCACTGTAGGTCCTCATGACACTTGTACCTGGTAAGGGACAAGGCATTGCCTGGCACACAGTAGGTCCTTGTTACGCTTGCAGCAGGGTGAGACACGAGGCATCCCCAGGTCCACAGTAGGTCCTCATGACACTTGTACCTGGTAAGGGACAAGGCACTGCCTGTTGCACAGTAGGTCCTGAGAAAAGACTGGCCTGACTGGGAGAGAAAGTAAATACTGACCCCCTCCAAAACCCATCACTCACAGGCATTCTCCTGCAGCCACGTCTGATTTGGAAGGCTGTGCTAGAGTCAGGAACAGAGACGTGCGAGTGGAAAACACACATGGATTGTGCAGTCAGGCAGAAGGAGACTTGTCGCACTTCTGCTTGTTATCAGAGAGTCCTTGGGCCACCTACTTCCGCTCACGAAGCAGCATGTGAACCGAGGAGAAGGACGAGACCCACCTCCCAGGGCGGTGTGGGTTAATGAGGCAACCTGCAAGAAGTTCAGTGCCTTGGCATAGTAGGAACTGAGCACAGGACACCGCCCGCTCCCCTCTCTGCCCGGAGTGTCTGCGTGCAGAAGGGGAACCAAGCTGCAGAAAAGCACCATCCAAGGAATTAAAAAAAAGGAGAGCGGGGGGAGAATAAAGAATAATGCGCAGAGCATCATTTGTATTCTTTATTGCTGGCAATAGTAGGATCCTCTCGGTCAGTTCTATAAATAGGCAAGCAGCAACCTTGAGAGCCAGAGGAGGTTAATGCTTTGGATGAGAACACCACGGACAGCCAGCGCCGGAGAGGGCCCGGCAGGTCACTGAGTCTCCCACGTGCTGCCGCCCCCAAAGCTTTCCAGAAGGGGACCCTGAAGCCCCAAGCTGGGAAGGGACAGATCGGGTATGGACACAAGAAGCACAGCCCAGGACACAGGAGGCCAGCCCTGGGCAAGCCCTTGGCCCTCTGTGCCTCAGTTTCCCCATCACAAGACCATGGGACCAGAAAATCTGACAGCCACTGAAGCTTCAACCATTTCACTACCTCTGATTTTTGGCTCTTCTTTGGGCACAAATATGGGGGTTTCAGTGGGTCTTGGAGAGCAAGACCCTCTAAATACTCCTCTGCCCCTTCATTTTTTTTTTCCTGGCAAAATTGAAGAAAAACAAGATTCCTGAGACAGCACTTTGCACATCTACACAGGCTCTCAGAATATGGCCTGGGTGCAGTGGCCATCAGAACCCCACGGGACTGGCTCCCCCCATCGCCTGTTTTTTTTTTTTTTAAAGAGACAGGGTCTTGCTCTGTCACCCAAGATGATCCTCCTGTCTCAGCCTCCTGAGTAGCTGAGGCTACAGGTACATGCCACCATGCCCAACTAATTTCTACAGTTGTTTTTTAGAGGCGGGGTTTTCACTATGTTGCCCAGTCTGGTCTCGAGCTCCTAGCCTCAAGTGATCCTCCCACCTCAGCCTCCCAAACACACTGCTCTTTAATGTAACTAAAATGTGTGTGCATCTCACAGGGAAGAGGAAGGGGGTTATCTGAGGTCTAATGCCTTCCTGCCTCCATTTTTGTAATCACTTGCTTATTTTAAAGGGTGCCGTTAAACAGAGGCGTTAATTCCTAAAGAAAGCTGGCTGCTTCTTGCCCAGTAGTGCCTCCGCCAGGCCTCCACACTCACTCACCACCGCCACCTGTAGCCCTGAGGTTCAGGCCATCTGGGGGACGGTGAGTCCTCGCTCACGGTCAGGTACTCCAGGGCAGTTCATTTCGCTTCCCTCACTAGAGCAAGCCTCCGTCACAAGCAGCCGTAGCAAATGAGAAAGCTCTGGCCTGTGAGACAGAGGCCCAGGCATGTCCCCACTGTGCCACTGGCTTGCTGGGTGACCTGGGGCCACTTTCTCCCCTTGCCGAGCCTTGGTTTCCGGCAATGAGCAGGTTGGACATGGCGTTTGCTGAGGTCTTGCCCCAAGTTAAACTTCTGTGTCCCTCTGGTTCAGGGCTGCAGTTAGAAGGAATAGCTACATTTACTTGCACAGTGGTCAAGGGTCATTCTAGCAAAGAGGTCAAGGGCTTTGGGACATCCAGGGTTAGACTCCAGGCAGGCCTGAGGGTTGGGCCTAGGAAACTGTCCTCAGTTTCTCCCCTCCCAGGAAGGAGCACTCGAACTGTGCTGCTGGGGCTGCTGCCAGGTCACTGAACCAGATCCTTGAACCTGGTCCAGACGTGGGGCTTTGAGGTTCCACAGAGTGTAAGAAAACACCAGGAGGACAGACGGAGAATCTCAGGGGTGGCAGGATGCACACCCTGACCCGGCACTGTCGCAGACCTTTGAAGGGACTTGAAGGCTGGAGCCCCGCCACTGGGGCCACAGCTATGTCCTTATTCTTTGGAGACAGCCACCTGTGGGGGGTGAATCACATCCAACACCTGCATGAAAGCAACCTGCAAGCTCTACCTGTGCGTGCCTGTCCCGCCATGTCTTCCTAAATCCACTCTCTCTTAGCTGTGCCACCTCACAGAAGTACCAAACCTCTGTCCGTCTGTTTTCCCTCCTGCCAAATGAAGATCATAAGTCCACTCTCTCTTGAGCTAAAGGAGCCCTGCTAGCACAATGCCAGTCATTTAGGAATTCAATGAGCTCTGGCTAAAAAGACAAAAGGTAAGATCCAGGGAGAGCCCACTGCCAGCAGGGACGGTCATCAGAGTGCTATGTTCCCATGCTTGTCATCATGTGCTCACCGGCGAAACTCGACCCAGGGGCATTCCACCAACCCAGATCATAGAGAAATCTCCATCTGACCCGGCGGATGGCATGGCTGAGATACTATCCATCACCAGACAGCTATTCAGGTGGCACGTTATGATTATGGAAATGTAAATTATATGTGTTATGTCTTCAAACTTAATAACTTGGATTAATGCTCTCAGGAGGCAAATCTGCCTCGCTCAGCTCTTTGGAGCTGTCTCTGAAACCCCAAAATCATAGACCAGGCTGACACAAGTCTCTGCTCAGTGGAGGAGTGAGAAATAGAGTGGAGGGGGTCGCAGGGTAAGGGGGACGGATGGGTTGTGTTAACATAGCAGATGTGCGCATGCTTCTGTGTTCTCAAACGTGCACCAAGTGCAAGCATGAAGTGTAGCACAAGGGCACAAGACTATCAGGTTACTGTGCGGAGGAGCGTATGCGAACGAAGTGTTCTGAAAAAGTCCCAAGTAAGAACACATAATGGGGATTCATCTAGCTAAATAAGGAGGGCACAGACCTCAAGGAGCAAGCTTTTTGCTTTTTGGGAATAGAGATTCTCAACTTCAGGAAGGAGAAGCTTGTCTAAGATGCAGGTTAGTGACCTGGAAGGGAGGAAAGGATGAAGCACACCTGTTCTTGACTTCACCTTGACCAGCTGGGGCTCTAGGGTCAGACACACTGAGCAATGATCCTGGCTCTGCTGATGACTTGCTGTGTGACACCTAACCTCTCTGTGCCTGCTTCCACATTAAAAAAGCAACAAGGATTATTAAGTTAATGTAAACTGTTTATACAGTACCTGGCACACAGTAGATACTAAATTCATGCTAATTCCCTTTCTGAGTCTGCCAGCTCCTTCTCCTAAACACAAGCCCTAGAAATTCTCTAAATCTCTAATCAACTTGGACATAAATATAAGAGCAAGTCTAGCCATTCTTCCTGTCCCCAACTTTCCTCCTCTTAAGAAATATCCTTCTTTTCTTTAATCCACACTTCCTCATACCTGCCCTGCCTTCCACATCCAACTCCTTTCCCACGGCCTCCAGGAAGCCTTCCCGGATTGCAGTTGACTCTCTCTTCCGAGAGCACGCATCACACTTCTATACTTTGTTGCCATCTATACTATAGGCTCTGAGTCACATTCACACTCCTGTCTTTGGGATGATAAGACAAGTTTCTGGAGGCACACTTCATGTTCTGTTTCCTATATAACTTCCTTTTCATTCATTCATTTACTCATCCATTCATTCGTCCATTCATTCAACAAGATATTTAGTGAGCTTTCTATATGCCAAGTAGCTCCTAGAAACTGTTCAAATTAGGGCACAGAAAGAGCAGCACATGAGACCTGGAGTCAGGCAGCCACGCTTCTCCACACTGGTGTGAGCATAAACACCTCAGATACGCATGAAAATCGGAGAGAGAAGCAGGAGGAGTGATTAAGAGCCACCGCCCTGGAGCCAGGCTGCAGGGGTTCCATCCCAGCTCTGCCACCCACCAACCGCAACCTTGGGCAAGTTATTTAACCAATCTGTGCCCCAGTTTTCCAGGCATAAAATGAGATAACAGTGGTGGTTGTGAGGATTAAATTAGTTAATATATATAAAGAATTTGATACCTGTAACATAGTTAAGAGCTACAAAAGTGTTCGGTATTATTCTTATAGAGAACCCAGAACCCGGCGTGGAAGTCTCAACCCACCATCCTTGATAACCACAGTTAGTCACATTTTGGTGTCTGTCTCTCCTGACTTGTTCTTACATTTCATAAACATGTGTATGTACATATACAAAACTATCATCTGATTTTTACATAAATTGACTCATATTGAACATTTTCTGCTCCATCTTTTTTTTCAGCCACAAAATGTACTTTAAGGCTTTTTCTCACCAGTTCAATGACATTAAGTGCATCTCTTCCCACACTACATCCCATTTTCTGGCGGGGACTCACCACCATTGAATTCTCACTCCCCTGTCAATGGAGATTTAGGTTGTTTCTTGTTTTTTGCCAGCACAAACACTTGCAATTAACATCCTTTTACAGGCCATCTTGGAGCACAGGTGCATCTAATAATCTAGACTAGAGAAACATGGAATTCCTAAGGCAGCAGACAGTGTGTGTTTATTCATGTACAACCACATTTCTTTGGGAGGGTATCCCCTTGGGCACACCTCCATCCCTGTTGTAGTTCCCATAAACACCTGCAGGGGGAAGCACTATGCCATCTGGGCCTACAGAGACCCTGAATTCCCAACACCGGCTGGGGCTGGGTGAGGGCTCCACAACGGTCTTCTCCGGAGGCAGCGCTCACTCTGTGCAGGGATCCACCCTCCTTCGTGTTTTCTTCCACAGGCTTCAGGAACCTCCCAATTTAGGCAAGTCTTAGCTCTATCTTCCAAGTCCATCTGGGAGCGAAATGCTGGCCTCTAAAGTATTGCAAAGCACCAAAATAAAATGAGTAACTTGGTGGTGCCTTAGGGTGGGGACCCCCTTAAGAGTTTTCCAATGGTGGGTACACTTGCTGGAAAGCTGTTCCCAAACAGTGTTCCCCCCTTTCCTCACTATGAGACTTCAGACAAGTTACTTAACCTCTCCGGGCCTCAGCTTTCTCACCTATTAAATGGGGCTACTAATGCCTAAGCCCATGGAGTTGTCGTGTGGACCGAATGAGGACGAATGAGATAATGCACATAAAGCATCTTGCACGGGGCATGACACACAGAAGGTGCCCAGCAAATGGCGGCTGACATTAGTAGCAGTAAAATTACAATGGCGACCACGTTTTTCATTCTTACCACTGCACAGATGAAAAAAGAGACTCAAGGTGGTGGAGTGCCTTATGCCAGGTCACAGAGAGGATAAGAGGTAGGACTTGGATATGAATCTTGAACTCCCCAAATTCATGCCCCCTCCCACTTCTCCCCACTGCCCTCTCACCAGCAGCTCAAAGGGGTTCAAATAACACCAAGCCAACCCTACAGCTTGGCCCAAGACAGACAAGCAGAGGGTTTTTAAAGAGGACGTGGGACTTACAGGCTGTAAACAAATGAGAGCCCCTCAGGCTCTAGAACCCTGAGCAGGTGCCGGGCACAGCCACAGGGGCTAAAGAGGCCCTCCCCATTCAGCCCGGCTTTGAGGAAGGACAGAAATTGGCGATGTGGACTCCCAGCCCCAGTGGCATATTTTTTAACGTCATGAGAAAGTAAGGTCCTAATTAGCACTCTGTCTTCAGAGCTCCTTCCATCTGCACCGCTGTTACCCGTGTTAATTACCTCTTACAGGGAGCATTAACTGCAACAAGCTTCCCGCCTCCTCTCTCGGCCTCCTCTCTCGGCCCCCAGACCAGTCTCTGCAGAGCAGCCAGGATCCTTTTAAAATATAAGTGGACCTTGTCCCTTCCCTGCCACAAACTCTCCCCATGGCTTCTGATGTAAAATGCAAACTCCCTGCAGTGTGTCTCAGCCTGGCCCTGCCGCCTGGCCCCCCTCATCTCTTGCCACCTGAGCCTTCGTACAGGATCAAGTACTCTAAGCTCTTTCCACTGCAGGCCTTTGCACGTGCTGCTCCCTGTCCCTGAGAGTACACATCTCAACACACCTACTTAAACGATTATTTTATCTATACCCCTCTCAATTGACTGGGAAAGCAGGGAATTCTTGTTCGAAGATGTAGCAATAGATAGAAAACATTGGAGATGGTAAGTGATTCTACACAAAGCGAGAAACAGTGAAGAAATGCAAAGATGTCTTCTTCTTGGAATTGACCCCTAACAAGGAATTTTATCTCTCCTGAAGTAGCAATGATTTCTCTAGTAAAATGGAAATAATCCATTAATCTCTCCTTTTGCCTTGTTTGCTAGGAAGCTCAATTTAAAGATGAAATACTGTTCCTGTCAAAGGCATCACACATACATACTTTCCAATATCATTTCTGAGTCCTCTACCTTTTTATATGATGTGCTTTTCAGGTTAATTCACTCAATTATTTTTGACCTAAGTAGGAAAATTAATTACAAACATATTAACAAATAAGCCAATGAGATACGTAGAGTTTAAAGAGGATGTTTACTCTCATAATTCACATGGTAGATGCTCAATACAACGACTGCCAAGTGGATGAATAAATGCCAAAATCTGAGCACATCCCTAGGATTAGACACCTTCTCCATGCAGTTGGAGGCAGAGATATTTTGCGTACTGCCTGGGCAATAACTGCTCTCTCCTCCTACCTCTCTCTCTCCACTCTTCAGAGTTGCTTTGCAGCTGCTGAGTCTGGTCTAAGAACACATCATTTGCAAACATTTCCTTAAAAGAAAAAGCCCCAAAATTATTATTTCTATATTCTTTCAGAATGATGACATACCCTGGTAGTGGCATGGTAACCACTGTTTCTCAAAGAACTGTGGCTTCCCGGTAGCATCCCCAACATCTGTGTGCCTGTCAGGGGGCTGGGACCTGGGGCATAGCTGTGCCACGACATGGCCCATCTGCTCTGGCTCTGTGTGGCCACCTCGCTTCCTTGAGCTGTTGCATCCCAAAGTAAATCAACTGGACCACAGAGCAGCTGTGAGAGCCCCTCCAAGACCCCTCCCTGAAACGCATCTCTGCATAAAGATCATGAGACAACACAACATATGTTGAAGCAGAAATGCAACAAAGCAGGTGATCCAACAGTTGAGGGAATATGAACAAAGACCAGGGGAGAGAGCAGAGAAATGGTTGATGACTAGTTAGGAGGAAGGGAATGCAGGTAGCTTCTTCTCCCCTTCTGGTTTTCCTTACTGCTATTTAAGTTTGCCTTTAATTTGGGCCTCACAAGGCAGGTAAACCTTATTTGAAAAAATAAAAAATAAACTGTTCATTCCTTCCACCTTCTTTTCTTTATGAGTTTGACCTTCTCCAAGGGCTCAGTGTGAAGATGCACAAGGAAAACTGTGGCACCCATACTGGGGACACTGGGATCTCAGGGGCTGGAACGGGGACTTGACATTTGAAAGCCCGTGCCCTCCACTCTCACTGCTCCTGCATGTCTTAGTGAGTTAAGGCTGTGTGGAAAGGAAAACTATGAACAATCAGAGAGAGGGGAAAAAAGTATTGACCTTGGGGATAATGCTACCAGAAATTTGCAAGGAAGTGACAGAGTGTCCACCCCTTTGCAAAACAACTCACAGAATGAGGACAGAGCGAATTCCAGAAAGATATTGATTCCTTTTTAATGCAATTCTTCAATTATCCTCTAAGCCTGCCTTTTAGCCTCTTATAATTTAAGTAAATTGCTTTATAAATGTTCTTTTAAATTTTGTCTCTTTCTTCTTTCTTGTTTTTCTTTAAGGAAGAACTAACAAGATTCTAGGAGTCATAAATATAATCACTCAAGATGAGCCCCGATGGGTTTGCAATGGAGTGTTTTGCTGTCCAGGATCGATGTCAAAGCACACAGATCCGTCAGGAATATCTGTTTATTCCAATATCATTTTCTTGGCCCATGAGTAGACATATTGATGGGGTTTATTCTCCTCCTGGACTCTTTAGATCCCTGTCTCTCATCGCTTTCTGACCACGCTCAGTTGAAATGGTGATGGGCTTCCAATTTAATTCAACCTCAGACTGAAGAATCTGAATTTAAGGTAGATGCATCAATCATTTCCTAAAAAACCGATTCAAAAGATACCAGAAAGAAAAAGAATGATAGATTTGATGACATCACAATGTAAGACTTGTGATTAAACGGGCATAGGATATCAATAAGTTATACACAAATATATATATGTAAATACATATACACAAACAATAAACATGTAAAGGAGTTCAACTTTACTATTTAGATTATGCAAATTAAAATAGGATACTTTTTTGTCTATCAGACTGGCAAAAATGCAGAAGAAATATAATATCCAGTGTTGGCATAGTTGGAGAAAAATGAAGAATCTCAAACGCTGCTAAATGTTGGTAGGATGGATTATAAAAAACAAATTCCTTCTCAACAGCAGTTTGGCAACAGTTAATCAAAAGCCTTAAAATTATGCCTCTCCCCCCCAAGCCAATGCCACCTCTAGAAAGACAGCCCAAGGAATTATTAGAGATGCACCTAAAGATTAATGTGCAAGGATGTTTAAAGCGGCAATATGGATATTAAAAAAAAAACTGTCCAACAAGAAATTAGTTAAATAAATCATGTACCTCTTCACTACAATATATTATGCAATCATTAAAAATCATGTTCTAGAAACATTTATCAAGGTGGGAAAAGAGTCATGATACATTGCGGGGTGAAGGAAGCAGGCTAGATAACTGTGCTCAGAATGGCAGTTTTGCAGAGAATCTGCAGTGCAAATGTACACGCAGATGCAAACCGGGTATCAAACTGTCAACAGTGATTACTTCTGGGTAGGTGGGCAGGTGGGATTGTCAATGATTTTTGTTGTCTTCTTTTGTGTTTTTCTGGGGTGTCCAAGTTTTAAAAATTGAGCCCATATATCTTAGATCATTAAAATAAAGAAATAAACATACACACACATTTTTATTTTAGGAGCTGAGGCAGATTCCACTACTCCCTATGTTTGCTATGAACCAAACAAAATGACCTTTTAACTTGTCCAGTCTGTGACAGGTTGACGACCACCAGCCTTTCACCCGAGGCCCAGGAGAGAGCCTGTTCTCATGCTCGAAGTGCCTGATCTGGCAGTGTAGACGAATTTAGAGACTTCACCATTCAATGAGATGCTTTCACAAGTCACCAGTTTATTCTAACGGGGGTTGAGCTGAGGTCATAGTTAACTGTCAGGGTATTCCACAGGCAATGCACAAAATAAAAACTCAACAAAGGTCAGGGTATGCTGAGAAAGATAAAAAAGAAGGAAAAGGAAAAGAAAAAGGAAAAAGTGCCCAATGCCACCTCTGTCCCTGATCACCAGTCAATAAAATGCAGAGCGTGCCTGGGAAAGGGAAGGGTGGCCGGGGCCAGGGTTTTCTGGTTCCTCATGGGTTTTCTTGTCAAATGGCTGCAAAGTCATTTCTACAAGAAAAAACTCTGGGAGGAACGTACACTTACGGAACCTCTGTCCCTGCCAGCACCTCGCCAGGCCGTACACCCTGCTTGTCTGTTAGAAGCGGCGAGAGCCGTGGCAATGGAGGCAAGAAGACCTGGGTTGAAATCCTGGTTCCCCCATCCCGTCTGTGTGCCCGTGGCGTGTCACCTCCACTTCCGGTTCTGTTTCCTCTCCCACGGGGCTATGGTGAAGTCAGTGGGGGACACACACAAAGCCCACGCAGAGCTCGTGACGTCACACAGAAGGTTCCCCAGGCGGTGATACTTATTAATGTGCTAAGTATTGTAAGCATCTTATGTGTGTTTGTCTTTGCACTTTCTGCAGTGCCAGGAGGAGCATCATCTTGTAGGAAAACAATCCCAACACAGCAGTTTGCACACAGGCGATCATCAAATGTCCACACTAATAGACGGGCCCAGCGCTTCAATTCATCACTTGCACGACCATTCTATTCCCATTTTAGAGACATCTAAAATCTGAAGAGTGAAGTAACTTTCTTGCCATTTTACTATTATTCCCATCACAATTTTACTAAAGAGGAATCTGAGAATCAGAGAGGTTAAGAAGCTTGTTTAAGGCCCCACAGCTACAAAGTGGCAGAGCCAGGTTTGGAAACCCAGAAACTCCGGCCTCAGAGCCCAGGCCTAGGCGTTGTGGGGTGTCACCTCTCTCTACTGTTGGGGTAAAGATACAGTCCCTCAGGTCCACAAAACCTGGGTTAAATCCTGGCTCTCCCACTTTCCACCTCTGTGACAACAGGCAAAATTGCCTGTTGTCAAGAGTTTGTGGCAATTTTGCAAAACCAAGCCATAAAAAGTGGTACCTGCCTTGAACTTCACGGAGTGGTTTTGAGGTTGAAGTGAGTTTATGCACACAAAGCACTGAGAACAGTGTCTGGCTGGTTGTAAGCCCTCCCTTCAAAGTTTATCATCATTCACTGAGCAACAAAGAAAAGAAAACACCAGGAAATAGATTATCTGTGTCATGACCGAAGTGACAGGGGAGGAAGAGAAGGTTCCCGGAGATGGGGGCAGCGGCAGGGTGGGCGGGTCTGCCGGGAAGCTAGAACCGAGGCTGGGCCTCACGGGCTATGGGCACCAACAGGTGGAGAGGATGGAAGCCTTGTTTCAGAGGAGGGCACGCTGCTTGTCTGGCCAAGTGTGCACTCCATTTGGGAAACAGCTGGAGAAAGGATTGTCTGCAGGTAGAGGGGAGCAGATCACCGGCAGCCCGAATGCCAAGTTGAGGAGCTTGGCCTCTGTGCTGCAGGCTCCTAGCTCAAGAGCAGGGTCCTAGGTGTGGCGCAGCTGGATCAGATACACATTTAGAGTGTGCACCCTGCCGCCGGGATGCAGAATGGACCCATGCACAGATGAGCAAGGCGGGACCCAGACAGGTGCGTGAGCAGGACGCTGCAGTTCGGTGGTGGTGGTCGAGATGGCAGGGACAGGGGGAAGCATGGTCTGAGAAGTGCCTGGGAGAGGTCAGGCCTGGACAGTCCAGCCTGTTCAGGGCTGGTACGAGAGAAGAGCAGGCCAAGGTCGCTGACTTGCGAAAAGTCCACGTTTTGAGGGGGAGAGGAGAAGCCACCATCAGAGGGCTGGAAATGAGCTAGGACTTCCAGAGCAAATAAAGATTCCTAATACTGGAGAAGAGCTGAAAATGTAAACAAAAAATAAATACATACACTAAAAAGGAGGCATAAATCCTGTGCAGAGACAGCAAGGCTAGAAGATGGGTGGAGATGCAGACATCCGGGGAAAGAGAGAAAGGAGTTTGAGGAAGATCTGTATGTGGATATTGACCTTGGAAGTAGACTTAAAATCTCAAGATTGGAGGGACTCCTGGAGAAGGAGGTGGAGGACTCAAGAGAGTTGGAGGAAATGTGGGAAAGGTTTGGGGCTCCCCAAAGAGAGATTGGAGGGAGGCACAAGGAGAGAAATGGAGAAAACAGAAAGGGTACACTGGGTCCAGGCACGACAAAGGATGCCATCCCTCCATCTGGGGACAGGAGGATGGAAATGGCAGAAGGAAAACCCTACCTACCCCGGAGGTTAACTTCTGAAAGCTGGACCGCTTCTTTTCTTTATCAGAAACCTCTTAATGAGGCTTAACACACCATTTCAGATGTGGTTCAAATAAATTACAGAGTTGGGTTTTTTTTTAAGTGCGGGAGCCCACGGTATCAAAGCACCACTTTCACCTGCATTAATTGCTTTAATGGGCTCTGGGAACAGCCACCTCCTCTCCCTCCCCATCAGGGTCCCTGGGGAGCCCATCAGGCTGGATGCTGAGGATAGGGATGTGGCCGATGCAGGGGACAATGCTGCCACACTCTGGGCCCTGTGTCTGTCTTCCCTGCCTCCCCACGTTTTTTAAGGCCTCACAGATGATCACAAGAGATGTGGGGACACACGATTCCCTTCAACCACTGGGCTTTATTACTGCTGTAAAGCAAAAATGCAGATGCCAAAAGCCAGATAGAAGCAATTATGTTTCTAAAGAAACTCTGTCTACGTGGGAATATCGACTACAGTTAGTAAATGACTCTGCAATTCAAATAGCTATGATGGATCATAGGGGCCCCGAGTCCAGGTATTTTCTTCCAACAGCACTTTAAAAAACAAAAAACTAAGCAGGCACAACAGAGGACTTTCAAAGCCAAGTGAATGCAGTCGATAACGTTTTTCATCACAATGTTTGCAGTGGGACCTCCACTGCCATATTTTTCAGACTTTTGATGTGCAACGGTGACCGTGACCCATATGTGCCAGGTTAGATGGTGGGGATATCTGAGTCACAGAGAGGCAAAGGGACCTGCCCAAGGTCACAGCCAAGTAATACTGCCAGATGAACCCAGGTCCATCTCCAAATTCATCTCTTGGATTTTCCAATATATCAGTTGACCTTGCACATCTGGAATCTTGGTCCAAAACAGCTAAGGACAGGGACAGGGTGGGTCCACCTCTCTGGTCAAGTCATTATGTGGACAAACATTGTTGGGGGTGGGGGATCCTAAAGGAAGGTAAACCTCAGTGTAGTTAAGACCCGCCAGGGAGCATGTTGGTTCTCAGGCAAGCTAGCATTGTGAATTACCACCCCCAAGCCCCCAACACCTGGTATTTGGAAACATCCTTTTTGATGTCACTTTACTCTGTGCTTCCCTGTAGCCTAGAGCTTTAGCATCCAGGAAAGAGGACATTTGGGGACTCGTTTATGGATGGCTGATGTATTTGCTTTGCATTCAGAGTCGGGAGGATGCTGATATTAGGAAATTCAGGTGGAGAGAAACAATCACGACCAAAGTGGCTGCCAGCTGAAGCAAAGCCACAGCCAATTTAGCAGGAGCACAAATTCTCAAAGGGGAAAGGAAGCAAAGGTGTTGGGACTGAAAAGGAAGAAAAGCTAAATCCATTTATGCGTTCTCAGTAGAGAATAAAGCAGCTTTTAAACACACGTGTGATTGCTGGGGACTCAGCCTTCACCCAGAATGTTGGGGCTTCTAGAAACCTGAACAGCTTGGAAAAAAAAGGACAGAAGATGTATCTCACCCAAAAGTGGTTCATTGATTGCTTCAGAATGCATAAATGATTCTATTTTGGAATCACACACAATCAGGCTGCTGAAATAACCCACTTCTGGGGATAGGGTTTGAAAATTAAGAGCAAAGTGACAAATGAACTAGCTGAAAGAGTCTCATAGGGTAGATCCGGGCTGCAGGGGATGGGAAAAGCTATTGCCACCAGGCACAGATCGCATATTTAAAAAGGCTTTTCACTAAAATAGTAGCAAAAGGTTTCAAACGTTGTCACACCTAGAAAGTCATTTGATCCTCACAGCCATCTGGGAAGGAGGCAGGTGGGAGGTGGCTATGACCATTTCACAGCTCCCAAGACAGAGGTCAGAGATGTCATGTGAGCTGCCCACGGCCACACAGCCAGCTTGGTGGTAAAGTACACACTAGAGCCTACGGCCTTCCTCCATGTTTCTGCCCGGCGCCCACTGTGCTGCCACCCTCAGATTTTCTTCGGATCTTACCCTCAGGACCCAGAGAATCCTGAACTCACCAGCGCTGGATTAGGAGCGAGATCATTCCATCCATTTGGTAAATATTCATTTATTTATTAAAGCACCTACTGTGTGCCGGGTACTGGGGACGTGTGAATGAGCCACTTGTCACTGGAGAATCTTTGTTCTCATGGAGCATACTTGTACTGGGGGAGGCAGATGATAAACAAACACACCGATGTGTCCTCTTAGTAGTGACAAGTGAGCTGCAGCAAATTAAAGCCGGGTAAAGGGATGAAGGGGCCCGTGGGACGGCAGCACTGCTCTGGAGGGGGTGGCAGGGATGCAGAGGCATGAGGATGTCACAGCACTGAAAATGCTGGGGGCCTGTGGCCATGGATGGGTCTCTGTCTCCCCATGACTCCCCAAGGACAGGGCCCCTGTGCTGTTCATCTCTGACTTCAGGTCCCAGCCACAGCCTCGTGGGCTGGTAAGTGCTGCTCAGAGGATGTACAGACGAATGGCTCCAGCCGATGAGGGAATGGGCTGAGACATGCCACTCCCCCTTGATGAGTAGGTCTCAGACCCCCCACGTAGTAAAATAAAGTCTCTGGGTGGTTCTTAATGGGCTCCCAAATGTCGGGCACAAAATGTGTCATCTGCCTGCCCTCCAGCAGGGGACTGTCTTCCAGGAGGGCTGGGTTCCACTGGGTTCCTAATCCCAGTGGTGACCTTGGGCTCACCAATTTCATCTCCTTGAGCATGACCCCTCTCGCCTCCCTGCCTCCCTGGGGAAGATTAAATGGGAAAGGAAGGACAAAGTACCTGGCACATAGTAGGTGCTCACTGATGTCAGCCTCCTCTCTTCCCAGTAGTTGTCTAGTAAAGCAAAGTTAAAAAGCAAGTGCAATGTAAACTACAGACTCTGGGGGAGACAGGATGTGTCGATGTAGATTCATCAGTTGTAACAGACGTACCACTCTGGTGGGGGATGTTGAAAATGGGGAGGCCATGCAAGCGTGGGGGCAGAGTGTATATGGGAAATCTCTGTACTTTCTGCTCAATTTTGCTGTGAACCTAAATTGCTCCAAAACATAAAAAGTCTATTAAAAAAACCAAATCACAAATGCACTAGCCTCACGGTGCTGCTTCCTGCACCTGACACCGGGAATGCACAGGAAAGGAATAAAGGGAGCGTTTGATTCCTGCTCTCTGCACCCTTTCCACCTGCCAGGCTGTAAACATAAAAGGGAAATGTCAGCAGCACAGATATCTTAAAAATCACCCTGACCCTGGGGCGCAATTAGAAGTCTGTGTGAGCCCAGACTTAATATCAGATTCCTGTTTAGGGGTTTAAAAAAAAAAAAGAAAAAAATCAATTTTGAAAGATTTGTATTTCA
>CM052443.1:112884395-112917758 GCA_028533085.1 Varecia variegata
CAGCAATGTATACACAATCCAATTGGTCGGGGGTTAAAGGATCATACTTATCTTTGCAGCTCCATCCAAATGATGAATCTATGGCAAGTAATAAACAACACTGGGTTTGTCACCAGAGGGGAATGACAGAAAAACAAGATGTTAGTGCTGGGGTGATTCTCTATCTCTTTGATGTTCACCTTCAAGTCAGGAGGCAAGAATCTTCTCCTATAAAAATACTGATTCTTAAAAAAAAAAAAAAGCATTTTCTTCTACCCTACAAAATGCTACTTTGATTTGAACAGTAAATAACCAGTTGAAAGAGGTTTTTGTCCTATATAAGCATCACAATTTTCTAAAACCTCGAGTATCAGCTTGAGTCAACTAAATATACAAGATTAAAGAAATGAACCCTCTCAATATACTGCATTACATTCTTGGTATGCAGCAACCAAAAATCTACTCAATAAAGGGTTTATGAATAGTGAGCTTTCCACATATCATTGTTGGCAGGACTCACGGGACCCAAGAATGAATGCAGGGCCAAAGGAAAGTCTGTGCATGCCTGCGGTTTCCAAATTGGAATATAGGAACGAGACCAGGGAGAGAAGCTACATTTCAGATACAAAGTTGGAAGTGGTAATAATTTGTAATGGCTTCAGCTAACCATGTACAATGGGAAAAGGACAATCATGTCGTTTAGAACGTGCTGGACCAAATATAATGACATATTAATACAGACAGATTCTTCCCGGGTTATTATGCAAAGAAAAGGAGGGTGTGATAACTCTAATTAAATGAGAGGGCCAGTAACAGTTTTTAACTTCTGGGATATTTCAAATTCTAATATGTTCCTTGGATTTAACCATGGGGATGCTAAGAGCATAAGGAAGCCATTTAGTTTTTATCAAGATGAAGCACACACACACACACACACACACACACATGCACATACCCCAGCAGCACCTGTATACACTGTGTTCTGCTACCCCATAACCAGAGGACTCAGAAAGCAAGCAGGTAAGTGTATTTGATTTTGAGCACTCCCAGGGCGGTGCTGTTTGTGCCAGAATCCTATTGTCATTTTCTCATTAACTCTGGAATAGCACAAGGGTTGGTGTTCTTGGGTCAAGAGACAGCCGTCAAGCTCTTGTCAGTACAGTATGTAACCCATCAATTTCCTGATTTGGTAGGATGGTACACAGGAGTGCCAAGACTCTCTTCGCCCTATCCCTTAGCCAACTTTGTTTACTTTGCTTTAAATGAAAGCAATTTCAAAAGAATAAGAAAATATCAGGTTAGATATCCTAAATGTCTCCTGTGCCACACAGATACCAAGAAAATCAGACTGTCTGAGCTGGAAAGGATCTTCGACAGCCCCTGGTCCATCCACCCTGGAACACAGAGAGGATCAGTGACTTGTCCAAGGTCACACAACAAGTGTGCAGCAGAGTCTAAGGCAGCATCCCTGGTCCCCTTGGCCAATTTATCAAGCATATCTGGCTGAAAACCTTTGAAAGATCTACTTTTTTAGTATCATTAGTTTGGCTCCTGCTCTTTCAAGATAGATTTTTCAAAAATCAAACATTTCAACATAATTGCAAATAGTAAATGGCTTGCCTTATCTGGACCTGTCACTTCAGATTTAGCAAATGGGTTTCAAGAGAGGGACAGGAGCCCCAATGGATGAAGTAGAAAATCCTCATCGAACTGCTTTGGGTAACGACAGATTCTTGATTTGTCAGAAAGAGAAATGGAAACAACTTTGTCTGCTCAATCCCCTCTTTAAAAAGCTGCAACCCTCTCTTATTCATAAACTCTTAATTAACTTGATTAATAAAATTTAATTTAATTTTCTTTTTATTACACATGCACAATTGATCTCTCCTTTTGGGATGTTCAGAGGACCCTTTCCCGATCTTTCCATCACAGAAAAAAAAAAAATAAAGATTTTTAAGATCAACAATACATTTTCTACTAAATGTAATGTGGTACCCTAGAAAAGAAAAAGGATGTATGCAGAAAACTGGTGAAATCGAACAGAGTCTCAAGCCTAGTTAATGGTAATGCATCTTTACCAGAAAAATCCCTGACACAGTGCCCTACAGCACTGTAGCTTACAAAGAGAGGCTCCCAGCAGAGAAAGGGCAGTTTGTGCCCAGTAGAGAAGCTGGGGCCCCTTTGGGATTTTAGTTAAGGGACTTAACATTCTTAATTTTGTGGAAATGTGTCAACAGTTCTCCAGGTGTCCTTTTAAACTGTCCCTGAAACTATCTGCCCATTGTGCAACCTCGCCATGGCCTCAGGGACTAAGTTCCGCCTCCTCCGTTTTAAATTCCACCCACTGAATTATAGTCTATCTCCTTCTCCCCAGTGCTAATGTGACACGCAGCAGCAGCGTTCCTTCTGCATGTTGCTCCTGAAGGATCCAAAGGGTCCATCCCAGGCAGGGTATGTGTCTGCAAGGGCGAGAAGAGGGTCAACCCTGAGGCAGGAGCTCATTCTGTCTTAGCAGCTGCCGCAGTTGGAAAAAATGACAGAGACAGAGACGAGGGCTGCTCAGCTCACACAGGCTCCTGTGCCACAGGCTCGCACACTTCAAGGACAGTGCTGCTCCTATCAACCTCTCCCTGCCGGCAAGTATTCATTCTTGGGCTTCAAAAACTATGTCACAGAGAGTTCAGGTGTTACGCTGGAAGCAACAGAGTAAATAAACGAGTTAAGCCTGGTGCTGCTCTGAGTCACAGCTTAAGGGCACCACCGTGTAGTCCAGGGAGGTGCAGACAGAAGATCTGGAACGTGATCAACAAAATGGGGAAAGGGGGGGCCCTGTTGGTGAACTGAACTCACAGCCAAGCTCCTGGATCCCTATGGCATGGCTGAGCCTGGGGCGCAGAATGAAGGGAAAATCGTGTTTTTAATGTCCGGGTTAACTGACAGCCTTTCCAAAGCCTATCCACTTGTGATGATTAAGTCACCCAAGTCTTTTTAAATTGCTACTAAAATTGAATCCATATTTATAAATGACCATTTGAATCAAGTATCTTTAGAGCATAAATTTATCATCTGGGAACTCTAGACCTTTTGGGTCCAAGGCTAATGTACTATTTCTTTATAAATATACAGAATGCTAGACAAAGGGGGAAGATTGATATGGGGAGAGGAGACAGAGAGGAGAATTGTTGCATGGAAACTCACAATGAGCTTTGCCCGCTGTACCCTGGAACAATATAAACCATCGGCCTATTTCCAGAAGCTGAAAAGAAGTTTCTGAAAGCCACAGGGACTTGCCTGAGGGGGTCGAGGGGCTGAGAAACAGATGAGGGAAGCGAAGGTCAGAGACTAGATGGTGGTGTCCCAGGTGCACTGCCAGGGAGTTGGCTCAAGACTCACCTGGTCACAGGTCACTGAATAGCTTACAGGAAGTAGCCGGGGGCCTCTGCTGCCTAGGAGTTTCCCAGTAGCTCTCGCTGGAGTTCAAAACACCTGCACGGAGGAGGACCAGGAGGCAGAGGCTTGGGGGGGGGGGCGGGGTCATAGGTCAGCCCAAACTCCTGAGAAGCATTTCTCTGCAGAAGCAGGGGCTGTGCTGATGTTCCTTTCCCCCCAATCTCTTCACTTCTTGCTCACATAGGAGTGGGCTGGCTAAGTGCCTGCAAGGGGCCCTTGAATCTACCCATGGAACCAAACACCACCCATCTCATACTCCAACTGGTTTTCAATAGCCTTGAGCTGTGAGATTTAGCAAGCCGGCACCCTTTAAACAGCTTGATTACATTCCTGGAAGCTTGTTGTCAGGAGGCTATTTTTCTCCATTAACAGACTCGAAAAGTGCAAATACTCTCGGGGTGGCTGGGGGAGGGCTTATTTTTGACATTCAGGCAGAAATCTCATTTCCAACAAGGTTAGGGGCCACCTATCTGGTCCAGTTGTCCCATTTTCCAAGTACAGAACAAGAGATTCTGAGAAGGCAAGTGACTTATTCCAAAATATAAAGCCTGGTCCACAACACAGCAGGGTCAGGCCAGAGCTTTGGTGGATCGCCCAGCCTCCACAGGCCACTTGAGAGCTAACAAAACTTTCCTTCAGAGGCAAAAACCTATAGGACAATGACAATAGCAGCTGGTGGGGGTGGGGGGTGGGGGGGACCTACTGATTACTAACTATATGCCAAGCAAAATCTTTATCTTTTTTAATGCTCATAAGAATCCACAGCCATTTTCACACTTTGTAATCATCTATTTGCCCTAATATTTGATAATATCTATCTCCTGCTCTAGCTTTTAAGCCCCAGGAGGGCAAGGTCTTTGTCTGTTTGTGAATCACTATATTCCCAGTGCCTGGCACCTATTTGCTCCATCAACTAGATGTTACTATTTTAAGTCAAGAAAAATGAAGCCCAGAAAGGTCAAGTCATTTGCCTAAGGACACACAGCATGGTGCTACTAAAGAAGCTGCTCCACTCTGCCTATACTCTGCCAGGAACTCCTCTCCAAACCACAGCCCTACCTTGACGGCCTCCGCATGGGTCACCCGGGCCAGGGATTTGTCGTTGACGCGCAGAATCTGGTCCCCGACCCGAAGCCCTTCCTTCTCAGCCAGGGAGCCCGGCTCCACCAGCGACACGTAGATGCCCACGCCGTGCTCCGAGCCCCCGCGGATGCTGAACCCTAAGCCCTCGTGGGCCTTGGCGCGCCGCAGGCTCACGAGGCGCACCTCCCCGGGCCCCGCGCCGTCGGGGCCGCCCGAGGCGGGCTGCCTGTAGGGGGTGGTGGCGGGCAGGTAGAGGCCCTCTGCCGTGTACTGGTCGAAGAGCAGCTGGTCGGAGCGAGGGATGACCAGACGCAGCATGGGCAGCAGGCGCCGCTTGACCGGGCTGTCCAGCAGCACTCGCAGGGTGCGCACCAGGTCGAAGACGTTGCGGCGCGCGTGGTAAGCGTTCAGGCAGTGCGTGAACTGCTCCCGCTCCGCCTCGCTCAGCAGCGCCGTCAGCGCCTGGTGCAGCTGGCGCACGTTGGCAGATAGCAGCCGCAGCCCCGCGCCCCCGCCGCCGCCCGCCCCGGCCGCCGAGCCCAGCGAGCCTGTGGAGGACGAGCTCACCGACACGCCGTCCAGCTGCGCGTTCATCTCCCTGCCGAGGCCCGGCCGGACTCGGGGCGCGCGGTGGGGTGTAGCTGCACTCGCGGGCACTGGCGCGACAGCTGGATCCCGGGGAACGCGGAGATCGAGGCTGGAGCCTGGGGTTTGGGGGACGCGGAACGGAGCTGGATCCCAGGAGACGCGGAGACGGCGGCTGGAGACTGGGTTTGGGGAGCACGGGAACAGAGGCTGGATCTTGGGGGTTGCGGAGACCGCTGCTCGAGTCCTAGGGGGCGCGAAGACGGCTGCGGTCGTGAAACTGGAATCCGGGGGACGCCAAGACGACAGCGGAGTCTTGGGGGACAAAGAGTTGGCTCCTGGAGCCTGGAGATTGCAGAGGCTGCGGCTGGAGTCCGGGGGGCGCGGAGAGAGCAGCTACATTCTGGAGGGCACAGAGACGACGGGTGGCTGGAGTGGGGATGCAGCAAAGCTGACCGCCCCGTCACACCATGCCCGGGGCTCCCCCAGCCGGGCCGCAGTTCCTCTTGGGCTGGGGGACCCCAAAGTCAAAAGTTGGGGCGGGGGTCGCTCTAGTCCCAGAGCTCCCGGGGTCACAGCCGATGAAGCCGCGCGGGCGTCCGGCAGAGGGTGCGGGGCATGTCCGGGGAGCCCCGGGATGCAGCAGCCCGGGGACCCCCGCGCCCCTGCGCCGCCTGAGCGCAGACGGAGCCGCACGACTGCAAGCCCGGACTTTGCGAACTGTTGAGCCGCCCGGGGCCGAGTCTTCCAGCTAGTTCCGACGCCGTCGCTGTCGCCAACCCAGCCTTGGTCCCGCCCCCTTGCCCCTCCCCCTCTCCCGCCCTGTCCCCCCGCGGGCTCTTCAGGAAATGACGTCCCGCCTGGCGCGCCTGGCGGTTGCCTGGAGACGGGGTGAAACAGTCCAGCCCCGGGGAAGAAAGGGGTGAAAGTGGGGGTAGGGTTTGGAGGAGCCCCCCCGTTCTCCAGCCCTGAGGGCAGAGGGGGGAGGGAGCTCAAAAACAGTGCTCCTCGGCGGTCGCAGCATGTGCACCAGGATCGTTTTGAAGTGATTAGCCAGCTAGCTAATTCACAATTGTGGGGGGAAAAGAGCCAACTTTTTTTTTCCCCTTTTTGCATTTAAAATACTGGACGCTTCAGGCTCGGTTTTCTACCTTAAACGTTGCGCTCCCCTCTTGCACGCGCACTGACATTACAAGTTCAAGTGTTTATGTGGACGATTGTTGGGCACCTACTGCGTGCAAGAGGAGATGAATGCAAGCACGTACTGGCGTCTGCGGGAGATCGGGAGATCTGCTGTGCGGAGAGCGATCACACTGGACCCCTTCCCGTCCTCCAGTGCAAGGGAAAGCCGTTTTCAGAGACAAACAGTGTGCACGCAACGCGCACACACCCATACACACACACACACACACAAATGGGTGCATGTAAAACTGGTGAAATCTGAGTAAGGTGGGTGGATTGTATCAATGTCAATGTCCTGGTTGTGATCTTGGGAACTAAGGGGAAACCGAGTGAAGAGTACTTGGAAGGTTTATGTATTATTTCTTCCAGCTGCATGTGGATCTACAATTACCTTTCTCTCCATCTCTCTCTCTCTCTCTCTCTCTCTCTATGTATATATAAAGCAGGTTGTGGAAAAAAGTATTCTATGCCCTCTCATCCCAAGACAAAATGAGAAGATACCCCAAAGCATGTCCTCGTCTCTCATCACCACCTACTCTCCCAAATATATATATAATCTAAGTAAAAGCCCTGCGCTTTTATTCGAAGGGAACTTTCTAGGGAGCTCCATAGCGCCCCCTCACATAGGCACACACACACACACACACACACACACACACACACACAACTGGCACACATCCCTTCCAACCCGAATGGCCTCTCCTAAGCTATTCTCCTATGTATTTTTCCCTAAGACTGTCCTGGAATTGCCATTGTAGAGCCAACTGACTTCTACCTGGGAGAGGGAGAAATGGAGTATTACCTGGAGGAGTAGGTTTGAGCTGGACCCAGAAGGATGGATCATTCATTTATTCATTTATTTATTCATTTAGTCACTCTTCATTCAACATTTGCAAAGCACCCATTCTGTGCTGGGTCATATGCTGGGTGCTGGAGACCCAGGTCAAAGAGACAAAGTCTCTGACCTGAAAGAGATCACAGTCTCCCAGGAGAGAGAGATTGCATAAATAAGTAAATTTAAAAACCAGTCTAATAAGTGTTGTATTGGCTGCGGGAGCCCAGGTTTGGGGGAGGAGAATATGGTAAGGACTTATTGAAGAGATGACACCTGGATGAAGAGCCCCTGAGGCAAATGGACTTCCTTCTCTGGACAATGGGGAACAGTGGAAAGGTTTTCAATACTGTTGGCTTAATGCCTTCCCCAAACCCAGGGTAGGAATTGAAGCTATATTTTCCTTAAAGATCTTCAGTTTTCTTCTTCACTTCCCTAAAACAGGCCAAGGGTAAATTAATGCCCAGTGAACGTATTTAATATGGTATCTGAGGAAGATTTTTTAAAATAACCAGTTAAGCTACCCTTGGACGTCTGTCTTACACCTCTTAAGTTTAGCAGTTAATAGTGTGTATCCTTATTCCTCCTTCTCAACTGCTGTTGAATCCTTTAATGCAACTAGGCCAAGATACTTAAGAAAAAAATCAATCTTCTCCACCCTCAAAATGTATTAATGGCATACCTCAAAATGCCACCAAGCAGGGCTTAATTGTATGCGGTTCAGGTTTTCTGCAAACGTATTTCATGCTTAGCTTTCACTTAGTTTGTGTTCTAATTATAATTACTGTGATTGGCTTGATAAATGCATCCCAGGAGTTAAGAACCCCCCCTTCCCAGCATTTTATTTCCGTGCAAAGGATGTTTTCAAGAAGGTATTTTGCTTCAGGCAGCAGAAGCCCTGATGCACAGGCAGTCTTAGTAGAAAAAGAAACACTTTCTTCTGCAAACATCAGAGACCATCTGGGATGCTGTGCTATTGTTTAATTTCATAGAGGCCGATTTGGGAGGGCAGACAAGCATGAGAGTGTAGAAAAAGAAATCCTTGGGGTTTCTTCCATCCATCATGCATAACCACCTTAGCATCAGTTTATACTGTGCCCCTTGGGTAAGAGACAGTGTGTTAACTGTGCTCAAACCTCAAGAATCCTGTTTCGTCTATAAAGGTGTGTTTATCGTTCAGGAATAAGCTCTTCGGAACCCAAGATGCCTGGGCTTCTGAGGGCTGCACTGTTGCTGGCCTTCAAGCCCTGAGAGGAAACCATGAGTACATGACTTGGCCCTGGTTGCATACTGCCCTCTTCAGAGGGAAAATAGTATTCTCCCATGCAGACTTCAGGCTTCAATTTGCTTCCTTCACCAAAGCCACTTTTAATTGCTCATTATTGCTCTCCAACTCTGCCAATAAATGCCCTTCCCGTAGGAATGTTCCTGGAAACTTGAACACACTGGGAATGTTGAAAAGACAGAGGGAAGAAGAGTGAATTGTGCCATTTTTCGTGCTTAGCACAACTTAGAAGAGCTTAGAAGTGCTTTGGGTTGAACCAGATTTTTGATTGTTGTTTGTATCTTATGTGCTTGTTTTAATCAAAAGGCAATGTTGCACTCTGGAAATCAGGCAGAAAACCATTATTCCAGTCTTGCAGCTTCCCTAGTTGCATGTCCCTCAGGAAATGGCTTTACCTCTCATCTGTAAAATGGATACTTTCAAACCTCCCCTGTCTCCCCAGAGGGCACTTGTAACCTATGTGTTTCATGTTCCCTGCAGTAAATGAAAGCATGTCGCAAGTCATAGACTGTCATAAAGATGTTAGTTATTTTCCCAACTTTTTAATGACAATCTTAAAAAGCCTTTTTCTATTTCATAGTCATTGGGAGTTTCTCTCCTTTCCTCTTATCCACTGGAATGTATCTTTAGAAGGCAATAGAGAGTAATTTGAGCTGCATTTCCCATGGGACATATAGAAAAATATAGCTAATGTTTATTGAGTGCCAGTTTTAAACACTTGTATTTTAACTCATTCAATCCTTCTACTACTCTATAAAGGAGATACCATCATCATCATCACCACCATCATCATAATGCTCCTGGTGAAACCGGACACTGAGACATAGGTAAGTAACTGTATCCAAGGTTACAGAGGTGCTTAATGGAAGAGTTGGGATTTGAACCCAGACTGTCTGGCACCGGAACTCTTATCCTGAACACTGTGCAGTACAATCTCCCAAATATTTGGCTCAGAGATGCTGAACTGTCCCAGCACCTCTGCTAGACTAGTATGAGGACCACATTTTCCCATGGAATGGTACAAGGACATGTTTTCTTCAGAAAGTTTGGTTAGGAATATCAGAGGTTAAAAACAAGCCACATACAGATGATTTCTGTTTGGTAAACTGACATTTTGCAGTGGAAAGAATGAACAGAGGTTTAGTAAAGAAGACATCATTGAGAGAGATGGAGAAGATTTGGGGACCCCTGGGTACCCAGTCTGGACACAGGAGGAGGAAGAGGCTCAAAGCCATCTGATGCTGGGTGTCGTGAGAGCCTTTTCTAGGTCTGAGATCCTTGGAGAAAGGATGTTAGGGACTGGAGTTATCACTTCTGCTCAGGGACCACTGCCTGTCTCTTCCCTGCAATGTCAGTGGGGATGGTAGCAGCAGAGAAAAGAGAAACAGTCACCTCTATGACTCGTGGATAATGCAGACACTATTGATGGAAGTGCAGGGAGATAAGAGAGAGGCGAGAAAAAAAATGAGAGCACAAAAACATCAGGAAAAGAGGAGAGATACAGGTATATTTATCTTGGCTTGGCTGTAATCTCTTAAGAGTCTGTCTCATCGTCATGGAGAATCATGTGATGTTTGTGCAGGAAGGGCGCTGGGGCACAGAGTTGATCTCCAGATTCAAATCTCATCTCTGCTATTCTCTGCCTTTGTGACCCTGGACAAATCATGGATGGCTTTTGCACCTGAGTTCTCTTTCCTGTAAAATGGGGACAGTGGCGCTGCCATTAGTGTTACGTTACTGAGAATATTGATTGTGCTCTTGAATGCAAAGTGTTTCTCACCATGCCTGGCACATACCAGGTGCTCCTACAATGCTCAGCATCCATCTCTCAGTTAAAGCTCTTACCGCGCGGGAGCCCCTCAAGAACACGATCAATCTCTCTGTGTCCAGTGCTCAGCCCAAGGACGAGCACATAGTAGGTGCTCAGTGATTATTTGCTGAATGATTCCTTAGTCCCCTCTCTCCTCCACTGTGTCACAGACAGGACAATCAGGGACAGGGAAGGTTGCTGTCTTGCTTATTGTCCTGCCAGTAGCCAGTGGTGCGTGTCCCAGGCTCTTTCATTGGTAGCTAAAAGGAACATTTATTGAGTGATTGCAGAGGGCCAAGCACTTTGCAGGCATTGTTTCTCCTAATTCTCAGAATCCTGTGAAATGGATACTAGCATTATCCCCACTTTACAGATGAGGAAACTGAGTGTCCAGGATTTGAGTAGTTTCCCCAAAGTCTATACTCTCACTGCAACTTATATTAAGACAGATGGAACTGATGCGGATGTCTCTAACACAGCTTTGGGGGAACTAGCAGACTATCATGAATGGCAAAAATAAATTTCAGGAAGCCAATTTGTGGACTAGAAAGAGGCAGAGCAGTGGAAGTGACCTTATTAGGCATGCTGTGCTATAATCTGATTGCTACGAAGTCTGTAAGAGCTTCTTAAATCAGGGGATTATGTGTTGGTTATACTGGGACACTCGCTCCAACACCAGCCCGGTTCAGATTAGAGAAGCCCCTTACAAAAACACCCTTGCCATGTACACACCAGCATGGTTAACTGGGGCATCCATTCATGCATACATTTGCTCCGTTCATTCATTCATCATTCAAATGACATTCAGCTCCCTCTGCTCTGCCAGACTCCATTGTGGGGATTCGGCAGGAGCAAGACTGCCACGGTGTCTGCCCTCCTGGAGCTGACAGTCGGGAGCTGTCCCGTTGTGTGCCTCAAATGTGGTAATGGGCAGCTGGACAGGAGCATTGAGAGCTGTGAAGTGAGGTCCAGGCAAGGCTTCCCAGCCAGCATCCCCTTCTCCGAGCCTCAGCCCCCAACCCATTTCAGCATCATGGCACCTGGCTCACTACCGCAGACGGACTCGGTTAAATAATTCCAGATTATGTAACCTTGGAGGAGTCACATCGTATCTCTGAGCCTCAGTTTCTTCATCTGTAAAAAGAGCGCTAAAAAAAAGAGATATAAAAAAGGGGTTGGCCGGGCGCGGTGGCTCACGCCTGTAATCCTAGCACTCTGGGAGGCCGAGGTGGGTGGATCATTTGAGCTCAGTAGTTCAAGACCAGCCCGAGCAAGAGCGAGACCCCGACTCTACTAAAAATGGAAAGCAATCATACGGGCAACTAAAAATATATGTAGAAAAAAATTAGCTGGGCATGGTGGCGCATGCCTGTAGTCCCAGCTACCCAGGAGGCTGAGGCAGGAGGATCGCTTGAGCCCAGGAGTTTGAGGTTGCTGTGAGCTAGGCTGATGCCACAGTACTCTAGCCTGGGCAACAGAGTGAGACTCTGTCTCAAAAAAAAAAAAAAAGGGTGGCTGGGAAGCTAATGGAAAGAACACACGTAGAGCCCATCACACAGGGGCTGGGACCAGGAAAACGCTGACAAGGGGTGGCTCTGGGCTGGTGTAAGAAGCAGGATGCTTTGAGAAAACCACCCCTTCACTTTGCTCATCTATGTAGCTCTAGTCGCACATTTTCTTTTCAACAATGAGGTGTTTGACTTTCTGCATAATTGCCTCATTTCCTCACTGATCCTTAAAAAGCCTTTTTGTTTTGTCTTGTTTTTAACCTCATTCTCCCAAGGACTGTGAAAATGAATGCTGTTCTCGGGACCCTCCATATACTGTCCGCCAAGTCCTTTCTCCATTTGCACAACGAGGGGCTTGGAGGTGGTGGTCTGCAGGCCCTTCAAGCTCTAGGGATTATGTTTTTGTTTCTCCCGCAGAGGAGGAGGTGGGGGCAGGGAAGGAGAGGATGATGAGGGGCACGAAGGGTTTCTGGGGGTTCTGGTCTGATGCAGCTGTAGAATTCTGTCCTTGGCTCCACGGCTGACTGTTTTGAGGCTCTTAATGTCTCTTTGTCTCTGGGTTTCCAATAGCAGATAATGGTCCTAGCTGCTTTTCAGCAGGTTTTGTGATTTTTGCCTTTGACTTTGACCATCTTCAAAGACACTTGGCAGACACTGTTATTCCATTTACAGGGCCCAGTGTGCCCAACTACTCGGCAAATTGTATCAAAGAATCTCTGACTGTTACAGAAGAATGCTTGCGCTCTGCATTCTTCCTTCTTTGGAAATGTGATATTCTCATTGACCTTCTGTGAAAGTAACAGTAAATGGAGTTTCAACATCTTACAATTGTAGTCTTTTTTTTTTATTTTAAAGCCAGGTGGAAACTTAAAGATAACTTCATTTTTTTCATTCAACAAACATTTGTCAAGTGTCTACTATGTGCCAGGCACTGTGTGGTGCATGAAAGAGCTGAACTCAGTCCTAGTTCTTGTGGCTGCCATCCAGTTGGGAATAACATAAAGAATAATGATGGCTATGTGCTGTAACAGACGATATTAGCAATCTAGTGCTGTGTAACACATTGTTACTCACTTGATTGCTTGAACAACACACATTTGTTATACCCTATTTCCATGAGTGAGGAGTCGGGGCATGGTTTAGCTGGTTCCTCTGCTCAGAAGGCTGCAATCGTGTCGGCAGGGCTGTGTTCTCATTTGACATCTTCACTTTGGGACGATCCATTTCCAGTTTCATGCGGTGGATGGCAGAGTTCATCTCTGTGACGGTATGACTGAGGGCCCCACCTTTTTGCTGGCTGTTGGCTGGAAGCCACTCTCTGCTCCAAGACGTTAGAATGTTTTTGCATGTGGCCCACGTGTTAGTTGACTACTTCAACGCCAGCAAGGGAGTCTCTCTCTGGTCTGCTAACATGGTGACTTATATAATGTCATGTGATCATAGGGATGACATCACATCATCTTTGTCGCACAAATAACCTAAGCAACGGAGTGTCATCCTGGCCCCTTTGCCATATTCTATTGGCTAGAAGCAAGTCACAGGTTCTCCCCCAGCTGAAGGGGAGGAGAACATACAAGGGTGAGACTCACTGGTGGTCCCCTCAGGGTGTGTCTGTCACACAGAAAATGGCAAAGCGTATCAAGTGCCCAGAGGATGAAGCCCCTGATTCTTCCAAGAAAGGTCAAGAAGCCTTCCTGAGAGAGGGAACATTTGAAGGATGACACTTGAAGGAGAGAAGGGTCATCAGATGGGCCAGGTGGGAAGGACACTGAGGCAGGGGACAGCATGAACAAAGCATAGCAGCAAGAAAGAATGCAGTATGTTCAGGAAACTAAGGAAGTTCTGGGAAGTTGGATGTAGCAAGTACATGGCTGGAGCGGAGCGGGGCGGGGCTGAATGACGACAGACGTGGGTGCTGGGCGGAGCCATGTGGGCAGTATTCTGAAAGCAAAGCAACAGGCAGCCATCAGTTTGCAGGTGCAGGTTCTGATCTTTCCTGGAGGAGCACCAGGCACCTCCTCTGACAGCTCTCCAGGATTTACAGATGCACTTGTGCTCCGTAAAGATCCACAGCGAGCACAGTGCTCTTGCAAGTGTATGATAGACAGAGCTGCCTAAAAATCTGCCTGGGCCTCCACAGCATACCAAACCATAGACTGTGTTTGTTAGAAGAGACGTCCAAAATCCACACAGGCCAATGGCTGCCTTTTGTCCTCACCGCAGTGTGAGGCAGCTTGGCAGGGTGTGGCAGGCACTGGAGTCAGACTGGCCTGGGTTCGAATCCTGGCTCTGCCAGCTGCCAGCTGGTACGACCTTGAGTGAATGACTGACCCCTCTGGTTCTGTTTCCTCATCCATCCGATGGAGATGACAAAGCGTGCAGTGAAGAGGGAATGCGGTTTGAGATGCCAAGCACTCATCTGGCCTGTAGCATGTGTATTAGTTTGCTAGGGCTGCCATAACGAGGTACCACAGCCTGGGTGGCTGAAACAACAGAAATCTATTTTCTCACTGTTCTGAAGGCTTCAAGTTCAAGATCAGTGTCAGCAGGGTTGCTTTCTCCTGAGCCCTCTCTCCTTGACCTGTAGATGGCCTTCTTCTCCTTTTGTCTTCACGTGGTCTTTCACCTGTTTGTGTGTGCCTGCCTGTGTCCAAATTTCCCCTTCTTGTAAATCATATCAGACTAAGTCTCACCCTAAAACCTCATGGTAACATAATTGCCTCCTTAAAGGCCTTGTCTCCAAATATGGATACATTCTCAAACTCCTGAGCTCAAGCAATCCTCCCGCCTCGGCCTCCCAGAGTGCTAGGATTACAGGTGTGAGCCACTGTGCCCAGCCAAATATGGTGACATTCTGAAGTACCGGGTATTAGAATTTCAACATATGAATTTGGAGGTGCAGGGGGCATATTTCAGCCCATAATGGTATATTCCTAACTCATGTTAGGTGCTTCTTCCTCCCCCTCCAATTGGTGAAATTCCTTATGTCCCAATTCCAGGCTTGACTTCTCAGCCTCTCCTGTCCTAACTATTCTATGAGAACTAGCTTGTCTTAAGGACAACCGCCCGGAGGACGTGCGTGCACCCCTTGCTCGGTAAATAACAGCCACAGCAAGAGCGGCCCTGGCGCTATCCTAACACTGCTGGAATGTGCCTAACGAGTCCGCTGAATCATCTTCTTTAACGTAATCCGACGGCAGTAATTTTCTGGAATGCACCATTACAAGGGAGCAGCATGATCTCCAGGGCTTTGTGTTGCCTAATTAAAAGGCACTGTAGCAAGAAGGAGATTGCAGTTACCTTTCAGAATCATGTTGTTCCGATTTCGGAGTTTGAGGAAATGAGGATTTTTTACTGGACGGCGAGGAGGGTGAAGAAGGGTGGCCGGCCCAGGAACGCTGTCAGAGCATTTGCTGGTCACGTGGAGATGGCTTTGTGCCATTGTTTTTGCTTGTCAGAAAAAGCCACGGTCACTCCACTGGCTGGGAGTCCTCTTTCCTTACAGGTGATGGGCCAGGAAGGCCTGGTCACAGGCTGAGATGGTCATTGGCTGAGAAATTTCAGGGGGAGCTGGTCCACCTTCAAAATTGTTCAGTAGCACCCTCTTATTGAACATTTATTAGGGGCTGCTAAGAATGCGGGTAATAATAAAAATAATTAACATTTATAAATGTCTATAAATCATGGGCTGTTAATTTGGGGTTCATGGCTTCAGAGCATCTGTGAAGTCCCAGGGACTGTGCACAATATTTGTGCATGTATGTGTATCAATGCTTCATTTTTCTAAATAATGTGGTCCATGACCCAAAAAGATTAAGATCTCTCTATTCTAAATATCTGCTCCAATTTATTGAGAGCTTGCTATAGCTTACTATAGTACTAGAGTATACATTATGTTCCTTTCTTCATTTATGTCAATTCTCTAAGATCTCTGTATAATCCCCATTTAACAGATAGGGAAACAGAGGCTGGGAGGCTAAGCCTTTAAGAAGCAAGGCCTGGGTTTCCTCCATCCATACAGCAAACCTTTATTGAACATCCCTGATCTAGATGGAGAGTCATACAATTGCAATACAATGAGGTGGGTGCCCCAACAGAGGGAGGCATACGGGGCACAGAATGGGCAACGTGGGGGTCAGAAGCCAGGAAGGCTTCCTGGAGGAGTGAATGCCTGCACTGAGTCTTAAGGAGAAGGCAGTAGAAGAGGTGGGGAGAGCACTCCAGAAGTGAAGACTAATATGCATCTGGGAGTGTGCCAGGTCGAGAAGGTGGAAAAACACAGATCTAACCAAGGTCATTTCTTTTGCAGAATCCTCATTCAACCTATAAACTTCCGAAGAGATGTTCAGCCTCATTTGTGATCAGGGAGTTGCAAGTTAAAACCACAATGAGATACCATTTCACAGATACCAGATTGCCAAAATCAAAATATCTGACATTACCAACTATTGGCAAGATCGTGGCGCAAGAGGAATGTGCTTACAGGGTTGGTGGGAGTGTAAATTGGCACAGCCACTGTGGAGAGCTACTTGGCAGTATCTAGTAGACTTGAAAATATGCCCAGTCTAGACCCGGCAGCTTCATATCTTGGTGTATTTCCTGGAGGAACTTTCACACATTTGTACCACAAGTGTGTTAGTTGGTTTCTGCTACGTAACAAACCATCCCCAAATGCAATATCTTAAACAACCATCATTGGTTTAGCTCACACTTCTGGGTCAGCTGGGCAGTTCATCTGGTGTGGCCCAGCTTGAATGATCTCTGCTGGGCTCTTTCATGTGTCTATGGTCAGTTGTAGGGTTGGCTGGTATCTGAATGATCTAGAAGGGCCTCACTCACCTGTCTGTTAGTTCACTGGCTGCTGTCTGGGGCTACAGGAGCAACTGGCCCACACATCCCTTGTCCTCCAGTTCCACGTCATGATGAACACTCTTGCCTGGGGACAGGAGATGCCTCTAACCTATGAAAGCTATAGTCACACTTCCTGCAGGATGAACTGATAACATGAATTAGGAAAAGGCAGGCTTCAATTTCTTTTCTCTTTTTTTGTAATACCTTTATCAAAGTATAATTCATGTACCATACAATTTGCCCACTTGAAGTGTACAACCAGGGTTTCTAATATATTTACAGAGTTGTGTAATCATCACCACAATTTTAGAACAGCCCTAAAAAATCACTCATTTACTTTCTGTTTCTAGAGATTTTCTCGTTCTGAACAATCTCCATTTTATACAAATGGAATCCTCCAATACATGGCCTTTGTTTTTAAGTTTCACCCATGTCATAGCATGTATCGAGACATCATTCCTTTTTATAGCTGAGTAATATTCCATCGTAAGCCTTTACAATCAACATTTGGTTTATCCTTTCATCAGTTGATGGACATTTGGGTTGTTTCCACCTTTTGGCTATTATGAACAATGCTTCTGTGAATATTAGTGTGTAAGTTTTTGTTTGGCCATATGTCTTCGTTTCTCTAAGGTACATACCTGGGAGTAGAACTGCTGAGTTGTACGATACCTCTGTGCAACCATTTGAAGAACTGCTGGACTGTTTTCCAAAAATGGCTGCAAGAAGTCTTAGAGTTTTATAGCCTTCAAAAGTCAGCCTGTTGGGGCCTTTTAAGCTAACACCTGCTGGCATAACGTCTAGTTCCTTCTTTGTTATTGTTGTTGGTTTTGTTTCTTTGTCAGCTTTTTACAAACCAGGATTCAGATGTGATGTGGCTTCAGGCCCAGCCAAACTAACTGTGTGTGGGCAGCTCTGACTGTGCCCCCTTTTGGGCTCTGAGGCCCTGACAAGATACAGGCACAGCAGCTTCCTCACCTGCACACTTTCCCCGGGCTCAGGGGGATCTTTCTGTTCCCAGGTCCATCTCACTCCCTTAGTCCTGCCCCCTCCCCGCCAGGCCACTGGGGAAGGGCCTGGGGGGTCATCTCACCCACCCCCCATTTCTTGCTGGGGACTCTGAAGCAGGATGGGGCGGTTGTGCTGTCCCAGGTCAGAAAATAAGTTCATGGCAGAATTGAACAGAAACCCATTTTTTTTCTTTGTATTATTATAGAAGTAGTGTGTGCTTTTTATAGAAAAATTAGAAAATAGAGGTAACTCAAAAAGAATAAAAACACACTTTTAAAAAGATCACGCCATAATTTCACCACCTATAGAAAACTAATAACATTTTGTTTTTTAACTTTTATTTATGTATTCATTCATGTATTCAGTGTGATGTGATTTATAATAAGAAATGTATATTATTTTGGTCTTTGACTCCAGGTGCTGACACAGAGCTGCTAATCCCTTGGGGTTTCCTGGGTGCTAAGAGAATCTTCCGTTCTAATGAGGCCACTCTGGGTGGGCTCCTGAGTGAGAGCTGGTCTGCTGAAAGACGAAGCTGTGATCAGAAGCTTGGAGCTTTCAACCCTAGCTCCCATCCTCCAGGAAGCGGG
Organism: Varecia variegata; assembly: GCA_028533085.1. Lineage (NCBI taxonomy): Eukaryota > Metazoa > Chordata > Mammalia > Primates > Lemuridae > Varecia > Varecia variegata. The sequence goes on from CM052443.1 coordinate 112,902,562, forward strand.
AGGAGCTGGAGACTGAGTTAACAATCAGTCATGTCTGCATGACAAGCCTTCATAAATACCCCTGAACACAGGGCTCGGGCTCGCAGAGCTTCCGGGCTGCTGAACGTGTGACGGTTCATGAGGGCATGGAAGCTCCACGCCCCTTCCCACAGGCCTTGATTTATGCATCTCTTCCTCTGGCTGTTCATCTGTTTCCTTTGTGACACGCTTTATCATAACTGGCAAACACGAGTACGTGTTTCCCTGAGTTCTGTGAGCTGTTCTGGCAAATGATCAAGCTCGAGGAGGGGGTTGTGGGAACCTCCGACTTACAGCTGGTCCAGGGGACAACCTGGACTTGTGACTGCTGTCTGAAGTGGGGGGCAGTCTTGGGGGACTGAGCCCTGAACCTGTGGGGTCTGTGCTAACTCCAGGTAGATAGTGTCAGAATTAAATTGTGCTGTAGGACACCCAGCTGGTGTTGAAGGATTGGTTGGTGTGGGAAAAACCCCACACATCTGGGGTCACAGAAGTGTTGTGTATAAAGAAAAAGTTTGTTTTTCCCCGTACACATTCACTAAATGTTTATTGGGTATCTACCAATTGCCAGATACTTTACTAAACCCTGGAGACATTTTTCTTTGCATATGTATACATGTAAATATATACATCTCTTCCTATAAAAAAACAGGATCATAACATATATTTTTTAATAATGTGAATTTCTCTACCATACCCAACAACATGTTGTAAATCCCTTTCTATGGCAATACATATAAATCTACCTCATCATTCTCAATGACTGCACAGAATGTGCCATGATTTATTTATGCAATCCCCTATTATTGTACACTTAGATTATTTTTAACTTTCCCTCATTGCCAACATAGCTATAATAAACAATCTTTTTATCTTCTTAATTCTTCAGACAAATTCATAGAAACATAACTGCAGGGTCAAAAGGTATATTCTTCTTTTAAGGCTATTATTGATGCATTTTGCCAACTCACCCATCAAAAGGACTTTACAAATACAGTCTCCTATGAACAGTATATAAGAGTACCTATTACTCACCCCTCATGAACATTCTGCTAAGCCCTGGGGAATTTATTCTTTTCCAATTTGAAAAGCAAAAAAATGGTTGTGTAAGTTTCCTAGGGCTACTCTAACAAAGTACCACAAATTGTGTGCTGAAAATAATAGAAATTAATATTCACAGTTCTGGAGGCTAGAACTCCAAAATCAAGGTGTCAGCCGGGACTTCCTGCCCCTGAAACCTGTAGGGAAGTCATTCTCTGCCTCTTCCTAGCTTCTAGTGGTTTGCTGGTGATATTTGGTGTGCCTTGGCTTATAGCTGCACAACTCCAATCTCTGCCCTCTTTGTCATATGGCGTTCTCCCTGTGTGTCCCCTGCCTTCACAGAGTCACCTCTTATAAAGACACCATTATATTGGATTAAAGGCCCATGTACTCCAGTACGACCTCAGCTTAACTAATTATATCTGCTATGACCCCGTTTCCAAATAAGGTCACATGCAAAGGTACTGGGGTTAGGATTTCAACACATCTTTGTGTGTGTGTGTGTGTGTGTGTGTGTGTGGAGAAGGACACAATTCAATCCATAACAATGGTATTAAATTACTTTAATATTTGTTTTTTGATTACTCGTCAAATTTAGCATTTTCCCATATATGTCTCAGCCCATTTTTCTACAAGTGTGTTTGTCTTTTCTTTATGATAAGAATTCTTTACATAATAATAATATATACATCTAAACTGCGAGCTTTTCTCCCCTTTTACTCAACCTCAAACATAGCAGGATCTGTCCGGACTTCGGAGAATTTGTGAAATTGTCAGTATGGCTTGCCCTGGGCACGGCTCTCTGCCTACTGGCATGGTGAGAGAATACACTCTTTATAGCCCCAGCTGAAAGATGTGACTTTTGTGGCTTCTGTGTGAGACAAATAGCCTAGATTATGCCACATAAAAAAAAAAATGACTCCAGCAATCTTGGTGGGTCCCAGCACAAAGATTTACTTCTTGCTCAGACCACGTGTCCACGGCAGGTTGGCCAAGACTCTGCCCTACATCATCACTCCAAGACCCAGGCTCCTAGAGGAGCTCCCGTCTGGGACATGAACGTTAGAAAAACAGAAATCGCACTATTATTTTAACAGAGAGAATTTAATACAGGGAATTGTTTTAATGAGCACTAATGAAAAATCAAAAGAGAACATCGAGGTAACAGAGAGTTACCTGCAGGAAGCAAAGACCACCCTATAGGTCTGGGGGGACAAAGGGAAGAAGTCGGGGCTATCGGAGCCTAGCAGCCTAGAGGTGGGGCCGGCTACATGGAGCTGGTACCCAGACCTGTAAAGAAGGGGTGCTGCTCAGCTGGTGCAGGTACCTCTTGGGGGCCCTGAGACTGGCTTTGGGAGGGCTGGAAGACCTGGGAACTGGAACCAACCATTAAGCCAGGAGGAAGGGCTGTTGCTATGGAGACACTGACAGGATCAGCAGGCAAACAGGAGTGAGCAAGACCCCTCTCCCTCTCCCTCCCTGCAGCCTCCTCCCGTGCTCACTAATGGCAAAATGGAAGGGGACAGGTGACAAAGGAGCCTCAGCATTACAGACTAGAATCCAGAAGAATGGGTTTGGGGCTGGTAACTGGCAGAGCTGGCCCTATGGCAGGGGCAGGGGGAGCACGATGAACCATGTCGTGATCTGCAAGTGTCTACCAGAAGTGCCCCCCCACCACACCCACCAGACAGAGCTGGTCATGAGTCCCTGTTGTCAGTGGGGCAGGACAGAGTGATTCTCCTCCATGAGAGGCTTCCAATATTATGAACAGTAATTACAAAACAGCCCACAGATTCTAGCAGCTTTCACCTGGTGAACATCTGCTCTTCCTCATATGCCCAGTACCTGGTTCGAAGATACTCTAAGGTTTTGTTATCTAAGACATTGTCTGGCAGCACCTGGGCTCTCTCAGCCCCACCCAGATCTGCTGAGTCAGAACCTGCATTTCAGCAAGGTCCCCAGGTGATTCGTGTACATGCAAGTTTAGTCTCTCTTGAACCTTGAACCAAAAAGAGAGTATGCCTTGCTCTTAAACCTGAGTAGGATTTTTCCCAATCTACCTGTATCAGCAGCCTTGAATGAGTGTCAGTGCCTCTTAGATTCTGGCTTTAACTTGAGAGCCCATCTTAGTTTCCTACATTGATAGGAATTTTATATTTCTCTTTTTTTTTCTGCCTAGTCGTAAGGATTTAGTGAGAAGTTGGGAGGGACCACATTGGAGGTTGCCATTTTCTTGCGGCTTTTTGACTCCCAGTCCGTGGCTGCGCGGGGTGGACGTCCTTGCAGCAAACGCCATCTTTCCCTCACCAGGAAATTTTCCATCACTGCTGGATACACAGAAAGCCCACCGACATGACACCAGCACTGATGGGCCTAACAGGAAAAAAGACAGCAGAGCAGAGTGTTCTTCCCTTCCACAGGAGCGTCCCCTGAGAGAGCGGAGGGAAATGAAGAACGAAGTCACTGGTTTATTAGTGCCATGTCCAATGGCCTCTTGCCTTTCCAATCCTTCCATCCTGCCCATTAACTAGGCCTCCCCAAAGCAGCTCAGCATACTGTGTCACTTACATCCATCATATCACCCTGCTGACTCTCATTACATTCCAAAATATTTATTCCTTTGGTGACTCAGAATAATTGTCTCCGTCCTCAGCTTCTGAGACTGGCAGTACAGAGCAGCAGAGAATTCTCGTCTTGCCTGGCTCTCCTGCTGCTGAGGGAGAAGTGGGGGTATGACCAGTCATGGGGCAGCACGAAACACTCAAACACTCTGCCATGCATGGCCCCTCTCACCCTACAGCCACTTTCCCTGTCTGCACTCTCATTTTCTGGCGGGGGCATCATCATTGTCCTAGTAACCCAGGCTTAAAACTCAGAGTCAAGTATTCATTCATTCAAACTCTTATTGAGTGCCTACTTTGTGCCAAGCCTTGTGCTGAGCCCTGATCCTGCCCTTTCGCTGTTTGATAGATGACCTGTACATGAGTGCCTGTACAGTGCCCAGCATAGAAGAGGCTCCAAAGAGATACTTATTATATGGATAAATGGATGGCTAGATCCATGGGTGGATGGATGGATCAATGGATCCATGGATAAACGGAAGGATGGATGGATGGATGGATGGAAAGATGTATATAGATGGCTGGCTGAATGGGTGGATAGGTGGATGGATTGATGCGTGGATCCATGGATGGATGGATAGATGGATGGACAGATAGATCCATGGAAGAATGTATCGATGGGTGGATGGATGGAAGGATGGATGGGTAGAATGGTGGAATCTCTTGGTTATATCTCTTCAGTAACCTTTCCCCCATCTTCTAGATATGGAATCCCTCTTTCCTAAGGGGGACACATTTCCTGTAAGTAAGTGGGGCTGAACTTGACCCTTCACACTCTCCACCCTGGCCATGTGTCCCAGGACTATCTCAAACTTCTGGCCATATAAATTGGTTTTAGTCAAGGACATGTGATGCCAGCCAGACTAGATTTTTCCCTGGGACTTTTTGGCTGGTGCCAGCAGTAGACAACTTCTCTTCCCTGGGTTACTAAGCTGCTAAGAGGTTTGTTTAAGGTTACTGGAAGCTCTTTTCCTTGCCACAAGGAGAGAGCATGACTGAGGATGGGAAGATGAGAGGTCAGAGAAGGGAAAAAGAAAAGGAGAGAAAAAGGAGGAGGGAAAAGAGGAGGAGGGGAAAGAGGAAGAAGGAGAGGAGGAAGAGGAAGATAAAGAGAGGTAGTCAGAGACATAACTTGAGCCATTGAATTCCCTTTCTCTGACTTAAGGCAGCTTGCGTTGTATTTCTTTTACTCATAACCAAGAGAATCTTATCAGTGCAGTGTGAGGGAGTAAAGAAATGAGTCAATGCATGATTGAATGAATGAATGAGTTCCCTAAATATCAAACTAGTTGATATTTTTTTCCTCCCTTGAGAGCTAGACCTGCAAATATAAGGATTTAATGAGATGTTCCTTGGTTCTACTGGGGCCTATCTGATTGCTTCTGTGATGTCTGGTGTTGACTCTAACTCTTGAAATGTAAATGAAAAATGAAAAGGAGAAAACAGCCCACTAAAAATAGTAAATTTCTGGGGCAGACATTCAACTCTGGCTGCAGATTCCATACTCTAGGAGTTAGTATAAAAGGAAGACTAAATAAAAACCAATATAAATTAATCCCTCCAAAGGCCTCTTCCCCACCCTCCCAATTTAATTCAAGCCAAAGTAGTGGGAGCAGGTGGGCAGGTAAGTGTGACCACACATACATATACGTGCCACCTCTCTATCTGCCAGAATGTTCTCTCCACCCAGAGCTTTTCAAGAGCCCCTCAGTGATTGACAACAGGCACAGCCTGGGGGTTCATGGAAATCTTCCCAGATAAGGCGATGCCTGAGCTGTGTCTTGTAGACCGGGAAGGACCCGGGTACAGAAAGGTGGGAAGGGCTTTCTGGACATGGGAACAGCATGAATAAAGTCACAGAATGGCAAGTTCTGGGCAAATACAGGCAGTGGGAGTGGCCAGAGATGAGGTTGGAGGAATTGCTGAGGCCAGTTTTAAAATTCCTTGTAAATCCAGAGTCTGCGTGTTTCTCTAGCTGTAATTTTTCAGAATTTGTTGTTTCTCTAATTCTTCTCTGTCTCTGTCTCTGTGCAACATCTTTCACAGGCCCTCCTGGGGTGCTATTAAATGATACCAGTCACAGGACCCTACTGCAGATGCACTTAGGAGAGAATCTGTTGGGGTGCGGTCACAACTCTGAATTCGTCTCAAGCACCCCAGGGGATTCGGATGCTCGTCAAAGTTAGCGTGCTGCTCCCGTAGCTGATGGATGGGAGAGAGTGGCAGCTAAGACTGCGTCTGACTTCAGTAACAGAAACCAAGGTGCAATTACTTCATGAAATAGAGATTTCTTTTCCTTGCATAACGAGAAGTCTGGAGCTAGACAGTTCTGGGTTCCTGTGGCTGCTCTAGGAATTCATCAAGAAAACAGGCTCCCTCTAGCTTCCTGCTCCACCAGCCTTAACGTATGATTTTCATTCCTCTGATGCCAAGATGACTCCTCCTCCTCCAGGCGTCAATCTGTGTGTCAGACAGGAAGAAAGATGGAAGCACAAGAAGTGCTTTGTAGCAGTTGAATCCACCCCTTATCGTCAGGAAAACCATAGCTTCCTGAGGAGCCTCACCTTGTAGACTTCTGCTGACATCTCACTGACCAGACCTGGTCACGGAAGGCTGTAAGAGAGTCTGGAAAGTGAGATTTTTAATTCAGTGTGTTGCTGCCCCAAGAAACATTGGGACTCTATTAGAAAAGAAGAAGGGAGATTGGATATAAGCCTAGGAGGATGGACATCAAGTTAATAGGTATAGGGAGCCATGCAGGGCTGTTCAGCAGGGCAGACGCACAGGTGGACACCAGTCATCCTCGCTGCAGAGCAGAGGATTGATAAGGAGCAAGACAGACGCAGAGGATCAGTGGGGAGCCGCTGCAGCCCATCGGGTGGAAGGTGATGATGGCTGATGGACTGTGCAGTGGATTTAAGACCTGCTTAGGTTACACTGACAGACTTGACAGATTGCACAGGACGGGAATGGGGGAACGGGCAGGATGGAGGAAGATGCAGGGTCCAGAAAGGAGGAAAGGAGGCACCAAGGATGTCTGTATGATTCTGGTGTCAGTCCCTGGGACGACGATGCCATTCATGAGTGAGTTTGGAGCCACAGACAGAGAAGCAGTTGGGAAAAGCTGTATTGTCCAGAAATACGAAATCTTAGCATCTCAGGTGGGAGCTCAAACTCCAGAGGTGAATGTGACCGTCAAGGTAAGAACAGCCGTGGACCACCGAGGCTGCTCAGCTCTCCAGATGGAAGTAGAACTTTTTCTAATTTTCTTTGAAACCTTTGGCCTGCAGGGATTATAAGCAGAGTGTTCCGGGTCCCAAAGTCCCACCCTGTCTCTGGCCCAGGGAGCCACCAAGTGGTCACCGTCACTGCTTCTCCAGAAACCGTCTAAGATCTCGTCCTCCTCTGGACTGAAAAGCAACAAATAGCAACAGCTAACACTGACCGAGTGCTGACCAGGAGCCGTGTACTGAGGACTTCACATACCGCATCTCATTTAATTCCCACAACTGCTCTCCTATCGCCACTTTACAAATAAGGAAACCAAGGCTCAGGAGGGAAAATGATTTTCCCAAGGACACACAGCTAGTCAAGGTCAAAACCAGGGGGTGAACCCAGATGTGACTCCAAAGTTCTAAATTGTACCTGCTGCTATGTGACTCCACTTCCTAGCCCAAAGCATTTTCTACTTTAAGTTCCAATTATTTACATTCTTGTCTTATATCCCCTGTTGAACTACAGCTTTCTGAGAAGAGAAAATTGCTTTAGACCTTTCCTTAAGAGCTATTGAATAAAAGAATTCATGTAGGCCCCAAATTAGGGCTCTGGGTTTCAATGCAGTTACACTCCCTGACCTTCCCAGATCGTTCCGTATTCCACCAACACTCACTCACCCTTTAGGACTAGACTTAGTCCTTTTTAGTGTATAAACATTTGTGAAAATTCTGTTTGTGATAATCTTGATTTCAGGGGTGAAAAAGAGCAAATGCCAGCTTGTTAATAAATTGCAAGTATCACTATGAGCAACCAGCGTACCAAGTGGCTGCTGCTGATTCTATCGTAAGAATTTTAGTTATGACAATAAAACTAATTTTCTTAAAGAAAAGAAAGCGGTTGAATGGACACAAGTGGGCTCCTGCTTCTAATGCGAGTGTTGGGGGCATTCATAAGCCCCTGGGGCCTAAGTCCTTGCACCATTTGGGCAGAGATGGGCCAGTGGGAAACAGATCCTATGTATCCGTTGATTGAAGCAGAGGAGAGGGAGAGGTCTTACAAGAAAACTGAAACGTAGGCTTTGTCTGAGGCTGCCATGGTGCATCCTACTTGTCCAGGTGACACACTGTGATCTGTCTCAAACTACTGGCCTCTAAGAGGATCCAGTTAGGTATCTGGACCACGAAGAGTTACAAATGTCACCTCTGACACTAGCCACACCAACACTGAGGGAAGATGTGAAGGCAGGAGTAGGAAATTAAAAGGATTAAGGGCTGCAGCCACTATTTCTTTCCTTTCAACTGCATATTTCAAATAGATTTCTTTCTTTTTCTAAGGAGCTGAGTTCCCTCTCCTATTTGCCTGTGTTGTTCGCCTGGGAAGGATTGGGGTGAGGTCTCTCTTTTCTGCTCTGAATTCCTCTAGCTAATGCAGACACCAACCTCCAGATTCACATGAATTAAACTCTGGTTTGCTCTTCAGCATATCCTTGTTACATTAATTTAGGGAGCATAATAAATCCAAAGTGAAATATGTTTGCTGCAAATGCTAATTTGCTCAATGAGAATATCAATTAGATCTCCAAGGCATAGAAATTACGGCTGTTAAAGATCTCAAAGGTCATTCTTAGCCTGCTCCAAAGAAAGAAGATTATCTGCTGGAGGGGTAGGTATTAGGGTAGTTAAGGTGCAAATATTTAACACCAATGAAGTGTCAGGCGCTGTGCTGGGGACTGAAAGTTCAGGAGTCCTAGAAACCCACCCACAGATCCTAAGCTATTGCTGACAATAATAATACTAACCACAATGACAGTAATGCCAATAACAACAATAATGATAGCCTACATATTGAGCTATTACCACATCCTAGATACTCTACTAAGGGCTTTATAATTTATGGAATCCTTGCAACAGCTCTATGAGGTACTAGGTACTATTATCATTCTCAATTTGTAGGTGAGGAAATTGAATCACAGGGGGTTTAAATTTCCTGACTTCTGCCTCTGATTAAACTGAAGTAACAGGGATCCTATGTACTCTCCCTCTCAAAACAACTGACAAACCAAACAACAGTTCTCAAGGCACTGGACGTGAGTCAACACAGGACAGTGATCCCCAAGAGAAAGAAGCAAATGAGGTGGCCTTCTGATTGCCCTGGCACACTGTGGAGAACTTTCCAGCCCTCACTGTAGATCAGGAGGAATCCAGGAAGAGCCCAGTAGACGCCTTCAGTGGAGGATGCAGAACTGAGAGTCCCAGGAAGTCAAGGCGGCTGGACTTTGCAGCGCAGAGTACCAAAGGGAAGAGAGCTTAACAGAGAGAGAACTCCGGAACTCTGCAGAAGGTCACCCACAAGTCTTCAGTTTACTGATCCGTACATGCGTAGGAGGAAACCAGGAAAAGAACCACCTGAAAGAATTAGAGGGAACATTGCTCAGAGTTCACACAGGACTGAGAATGGTGCCTGTCCCAAGAGCCAGAGTAGAAAACACTCATGATTTATAAGGCGTCAGTTAGAGGACTAATAAGGGCATTGCCTCATTAGTGGGGAAAATTAACACTAAACAAAATGCAGCTCTGGTCGTGCCTAACAAAACGTAAAAGGAAGCCCTAATGATCATACTACTTCCAAATAACTCCATCTCACGAAAATAAAATAGCTCGAAAATGTATTTTAGAAATATAAACTGTGACCTGGCCAGATAAAATGTTTAAGTGGATAGGCTAATATATAAAAATTAAGAAGATATGCATTTTATCATTTCTGGTTATAAGTATACTGTCCTAGTTCTTTCAGGCTTCTATAAGAAGATACCATACTCCAGATAGCTTATAAACAACAGAAATTTATTTCTCATGGTTCTAGGGGATGGGAAGTCTAAGACCAAGGCATTAGCAGATTCAGTGTCTGGTAAGGGCCTGCTTTCTAGTTCATAGATGGCACCTTCTTGCTGTGTCCTCACATGGTGGAAGGGGCAAGAGATCTCTCTGGAGTCTCTTTTATAAAGACACTAATTCCATTCATGAGGGCTCCACCTCCATGACCTAATCACCTCCCAAGGTTTCCACCTGCAAATACCATCACCTTGGGGGTGAGGATTTCAACACATGAATTTTGGAAGGACATAAACATACAGGCCATAGCATATACTAAGTTAAAATGGTCTCTATTCAGATTTATGTATTTACGGAATATAACAATGTCCAGCACGTAGTAATGTAAAATTTAAAATATCCAGCATCCAATTAAAAAAAATGACCATATATGCAAACACATATGAGGAGAGAAATCAGTCAAACCTGAACCAGAAATGACATAGATGATAGAATTAATAGCTAAAGATTTTTAAACAGTCATTGTAACCTTATTCCATATGTTCCAAAGCTAGAGGAAAAATGGAACATGTTAAGTAGATAGACAAAATATATATATATTTTTAAAAAAACAAATTGGCATTTTAGAGATGAAAACTATGATGTCAGAGATAAAAATACACTGGATGGGACTCATGGCAGGTTTGACAACAGAGAAGATTAAAGAACTTAATGAAATAGCAATAGAAACTATCCAAAATTATATACAGAAAAAAGACTTTTAAACATGAGCACAGAATTGGAGAACTGTGGGACAATTTTAAGTGGTAAAAGATACATGAAATTCCAAAACTACAATAAGATACAACTTCACATCCACTAGGATGACTACAAAGTAGACCTTAGGGGGAATTTATAGCATTAATACCTATATTAGAAAGGAAGAAATATTTCAAAAACATTACAAGAAAAGAAAACTACAGACCAATATGCCTCAAGAACATAGATGCAAAAATTCTTAATACAATTTTTGTAAAGCAAATCCATTTGTGTAAAAAATGATAAATACATCATGACTAAGTGGGGTTTCTCACAGGAATGCAGGATTGGTATAACATTAAAAAATCAGTCAGGGCCAGGCAAAGTGGTTGACACCTGTAATCCCAGTGCTTTGGGAGGCTGAGGTAGGAAGATCATCTCTACAAAAAATAAAAAAGTTAGCCAGGCATGAGGGCATGCACATATAGACCTAGCTCCTTAGGAGACTGAAGCAGGAGTTTGCGGTTACAGTGAGGTATGATCACACCACTGCACTGCAGCCTGGGTGACAGATCAAGGCCCTGTCTCAAAAAAAACAAACAAAAAAATCAGTGTAATTCACCAAATTAGTAGACTAAAAAAGAAAAACCATATGATCACCTCAATGGATACAGAAAAAAGTATTTGACAAAACCTAACATCCATTTCTGATTTTAAAAATTTTAGGAAATTAGAAATAGATGAGAATGTCCTCAACTTGGTAAAGGGCATCTATAAAAAACCTTTAGCAAAAATTACACTCAATGATGAAAGGTTGAATTTTTTTCTCCTAATACCACAAATAAGACAAGGGTTTCCATTCTCATCACTTCTACTCAACACTTTTTTTAGCCAGTGCAATAATGCTAATAATAACATGTGGTCAGATAGGAAAGGAAGAATTAAAACTGTCTTTATTGACAGGCACCATGATTTTTTAAGTAAAAGCCTACAGAATCTACAAAAAAGCTATAGAAATGATGAGTTTATCAAGATTGCAGGATATAAGATCAATATAAAAAATCAATGGCATTTCTATATACTAGCAATAAACTATGAGAAATTAAATTTTTAAAATTACCATTACAATATCACAATATCATAAAAATGTAAAATAAAGATAAATATGACCCAAAAAGCATAAGACTCATACACTGAAAACATTGCCAAGAGAAGCTAAAGACCTAAAACATAGAAAGCTGTACCATGTTCATGGATCAGACAACTCAATATTATAAACATGTCAATTTTCTCTAAAATCTGTCTACAGATTCAAATCAATCCCTGTCAAAATTACATAATTCGTTTTGTACAAATTGACAAGCTAACTCTAAAATTCATATGGAAATGCAAAGAACCTAGAATAGCAAAACAATTTTTAAAATGAAGAACAAAGTTAGAGAACTTACACTATCTGACTTAAACATTTATAAAGCTATAGTAATCAAAACAGGGTGGAACTGGTGTAAAGACAGACAAGCCAATGGAACAGAAGGCCTGGAAATTGACCCACTTATATATGGTTAATTGATTTTTACAAAGATACAAAGCCAATTTGGTAGAAAAAGTATAGTCTTTTCAACAAATGTTCCTGTAACTATTTGAGATATATATATGCAAAAAGATGAACTTCAATTCATACCTCATACAGTATACCAAAATGAACTATAGACCTAAAGGTAAAACCTAAAACTAGTAAACCTAGGAGAAAAAGGTTTCTTACTTACCATACTGGGTTGAGTAGTGTCCTCCACAAAATCATGTTCTCCTTAGAACCTGAGAATGTGACTTTGCTTGAAATAGGACCATTGCAGGTGTAATTAGTTGAATTAAGATGAAGTCATACTGAAGTGGGCCCTTAGTCCTACCTTGAGGTAGGATTGTCATAGGATAATCCACACATGTCCAACGTGTACAATTTGGTGAGTTCTGACACATGTGAAATCATCACCACAACTAAGATGCTGAAGAGACACAGAAACATACATGGAGATCACCATGTGAAGACAGAGACACAGATTGGAAGGATGGGTCTACAAACCAAGGAATATCAAGGATTTCTGGTAACCACCAGAAGCTAGGAGAAAGTTATGGAGCAGGTTCTCCCCCAGAGCATCCAGAGCCATGTGAGAATTAATTTCTATTGTTTTAAGCCATCTAGTTTGTGGAACTTTGTTATAATAACCCTAGGAAACCAACACACTTACCTTGGGCTAGAAAAAGATTCCTTAGCTACAACACCAAATACACAATTCATAAAAAACAAACTAATGAATTGGTTTTCATAAAAATTTAGAACTTCTGCTATTTGAAAGACACTCTTAAAGAATGAAACATAAGTCATAGACTGAGAGTAAACATTTGCAAATCACATATCTGATGCAGGACCTGTAGTCAGAATATATAAAGAACTCTCAATAAGAAAATAGACACTATGTTTTTTAAAATAAGCAAATGATTTAACAACTGCTTCACTAAAGAAGAAATACAGATGGCAAATGCACACATGAAAATCTTCTCAACATCATTAGCCATTAAGGAAATGCAAAGTAAAACTAAAATGAGATGCCACTACATACCTATGACAATGTCTTGAATTCAGAATACTGGCTGCTACAGTTTGAATGTCTTCTCCAAACCTCAAGTGTTAAAACTTAATGGCCAACATGGTGGTGTTAGGAGGTGTAATTGCCTTTGAGAGGTGATTAGGCCATGAGGGCACCTTCCTTATGGGTGGGATTAAGACCCTTATAAAAGAGGCTTCATGTTGTATTCATCTCACTTGCTCTTAGACCTTCCACCATGTGAAGACACAGCGTTCCACCCCTCTGGAGGATGCAGCCCTCACTAGACAACTGAACTTGCTGGCACCTTGATCTTGGACTTCCAGCCTCCAGAACTGTGACCAATAAATTTCTGTTGTTTATAAGCTACCCATTTCATGGTATTTTGTTATAGCAGCCCCAACAGACTAAGCCATACCAAGGGAAGGACAGGATATGGTGGAACTGGAACTTTCTTATGCTATTGATGGGATGTAAAAATGGCACAACCATTTGGAAAACAGTTTGGCAGATCTTAAAAAGTTCAACATATACATACAACATGATCTAGCCATGCTAAGTCTAGATATTTTCCCAAGAGAAATGAAAACATACATCCATACCACCACTTACACATGAATGTCCGTAGAAGCATTATTTGTGATAGTCAAAACCTGGATAAAGCACAAGTGTCAGTCAACAGGTGAATGGATAAACAAATCATGGTATATCTGTACAGTGGAATATTACTCAGCAATAAAAAGAAATGAACTGTTGACACACATAACCACATAGATGAATTGCAAAATAAATATTGTACACTGCGAATGTGTGTGGTTTATTCTATGTCAATCCTACCAAAATAAACCTGACCTAAAAACAGAAAGGTGCAAAAACAGACAAACAAAAACAAGTTCCCTAAGGTCGTGCATCTAATAAATAGCAGTCTGGCTCCAGATGCTAAATACCTGCGCACTACTTTATACTGCAAGGTGGATATTATTATTCCCATGCTACTGATAAAAGAGTGAGAATCAAGGAGATGATGTGTCCTCTCCAAGGTCACACAGCTGGTATGTGACAGACCTGAAATTTACACCCATGTCTGTTTTACTCCAGATCCAGTGCTCCAAGTTCTTGCTGTTTATTTGAAGTCTGTGGACACCATGCACACAGCCTCTGCTCTCCTACAGGGCTCTGATCACCCCCTCCTCACTGTGCACCTCTTCCTCGAGATAGAAAGCCCTCTCTGGACTGCCTGTCCTCACCCATGCATCATTACTCAGCTTCTACACCTGAAAACATGGGAACAAATCAATTTGTAAATGCCCAGAAGAGAACAGGACTCTGAGTAATTGCCAATGCATCTTTGTGAAAGCAAGAGCTTGCTGAGCACTTGGAATGCAGCCCCTGCCTGTTTTCAAGAAATAGGCATTCCAAATCCAGACACTCCAGCATGCCTGCCGCCCTTATCAGTTACAGAGCCCTTTCTTCTCTCCCCTCTCCTTACAACACCTCAGTAAGCACAGTATTTGCATACCCTCCCCCCATCTTTTATTCAGATGAAGCAATTGATGCTGGTTACGAGGCTTAAAAAACCTAAATAGTTGAGCCTGCTTTGTTCAAACTTATCCTTTTTGGGAGAGGGAGGTTGCTTTGAATTCTGGATCTCATGTAGGTCATGGCAGAATGGACATCTGACCCCTTCGTTCAATAATAAGCATGAACTTTATACACTCAGAGTTGTGTAAAAAACAAAAAGGCACTCCTGGGTTCCTTGATGGGGGGTGGGTTATTGTAGAGGGGTCCAAGCAGAGGCCGGATGGCTACGATCAAGAATTATGCACAAGAGGCCAGGCGCGGTGGCTCACCCCTGTAATCCTAGCACTTGGGAGGCCGAGGCGGGCGGATTGTTTGAGCTCAGGAGTTCGAGACCAGCCTGAGCAAGAGCGAGACCCCGTCTCTACTAAAAAATAGAAACAAATTATCTGGCCAACTAAAAATATATATAGAAAAAATTAGCCGGGCATGGTGGCACATGCCTGTAGTCCCAGCTACTTGGGAGGCTGAGGCAGTAGGATCGCTTAAGCCCAGGAGTTTGAGGTTGCTGTGAGCTAGGCTGACGCCACGGCACTCACTCTAGCCCGGGC
>CM052443.1:112924485-112944885 GCA_028533085.1 Varecia variegata
CTGGGCCCTGGACCCTCCAGCTCCTAGTCTTAAGTGAGATAGTAAGCATCTGTTTCATTTAAGCCACTACTTTATGGGTTTTGTGACTTGTAACCAAAATCATTCCTCACTGATGTAAGTGAACAGTCCCCGATCTCCACTAGGGGTCTGGTCTGGTGCATCATCAGGGCTCAGAGAAGGAAGCGATGCCCTCTACCTGGAGGTGAAGGAGAAGATTGAGGGAATCCCTGCAACTCCTCCCCACTTCAGGTTCAATAATTTGCTGGAACAACTCACAGAACTCAGGAAAATGCTATACTTACTATTACAGTTTATTATCAAGGATATAAATGAACAGTGAGATGAAGGGTGCATAGGGTGAAGTCTGTGAGGGTCCCAAGCCCAGGAGCCCTTGTCCCCATGGAGTCAGGGTGTGCCAAACTCCTAGCACATGGATGTGTTCACCAACCCAGAACTTCCTCAAACCCCACCGTTTGGGGGTTTTTATGGAGGTTTCATTACACAGGCATGGTTGATTAAATCATTGATCATTGGTGATTGACCTCAACCTCCAGCCCCTGCCCCTCCCCAGTGGGGCCAAAAGTTCCAACCCTCTAATCGCATGATGAGTTTCTCTGATGACTAGCTCCCCTCCTGAAGCTGCCAGGTGCCCACCAAGATTTACCTTATTCAGATATACTTTTGTATATGGTGAAAAGGGGCCCCTTATGAATAATAAAAGATGCTCCTGGCACTCAGAAAATTCCAAGGGATTTAGGAGCTCCTTGCTAGGAACCAGGCATAGGACAAGGACCAAATATATATTTCTTCTTATACCACAGGGTGTTTCACCAAATATTTATTAAGGCATCTCAACTTTTTGGAGAATAAATAGGGTTACCAGGACCCTTTTGAGAATGAAAGGGGGTGCATAAACCATGACTGTCCTGGGCAAATTGGAATGTGTGGTCACCTTAACATAGGAATAACTCTCTTTTAGTAGGTACACCAACTGGCACTCACCTCCCCTGTGCCCTGTCACCCCACCCCCACCTTAGCTTTTCCATTGAGTAGTAAGTCCCATGATATCACCTTGGTGAAATTCCTTAATTTACCTTCACTTTTGGTCAAAAATATCCAATCACTGTGCTCTGGGAGGTGCAGGGATATGGAGAAATGGGTCCCTTAGCCCTGGGAGTAGCCTGAGTAGGGCTTGGGACAGTTAGAACTCCTGGATAGCTGCCTTGGACCATGAGTGGTCAACAAATGTTATCCTTTTCCATGAGGTTTGGAAGCCCAGTTTCAGGTTATTAGTAAAGTCTCATTTTGGCATTTAAGATACAATCTTTTTATTTTTATTTTTTATTTTTTTTGAGACAGAGTCTCGCTCTGTTGCTCGGGCTAGAGTGCCGTGGTGTCAGCCTAGCTCACAGCAATCTCAAACTCCTGGGCTTAAGCAATCCTTCTGCCTCTGCCTCCTGAGTAGCTGGGACTACAGGCATGTGCCACCATGCCCAGCTAATTTTTTTTCTATATATATTTTTAGCTGTCCAGATCATTTCTTTCTATTTTTAGTAGAGACAGGGTCTTGCTCTTGCTCAGGCTGGTCTTGAACTCCTGACCTTGAGTGATCCTCCCGCCTCAGCCTCCCAGAGTGCTAGGATTACAGGCGTGATGAGATACAATCTTGTTCATTAAATTATTTCACTTCTATTCCAAATGCAATTAAAGCTCTTTTCCTCCGCTTTTGTGTGTTATGAGTTAGGAACAAGAGCTCCCTCTGTGCAGACAGAGCGTGCCATGGTTTGGCAAGCAGCATAAGTGCTGGATCTCAGTCCCCATCCACATCTTGGCTGGGGACCCTTGTACTGGGCACAGAACATCCATGGCCACGTGGAGCACAACTCCATGAAATGTGTACCACAGAGGATGCCATGTGACCATTGCCCTGGGCTGCTGATTCTCCTAAGAAGCTCCTTAGACACCATTGCAAATACAGTCAGTTCTGCTATAATATGGCATACGTGTTCCTAAAAATCACTGTACTATGTAAAACTGTGCAATTAAAAACCACAGGGATTATGGAAAAATGGGGTTAGGGCATAACACTCAAAAATATTGTCAGTGACACATTTAAAAAAAAGATAGGAAACTAATAAAAATGGTAGTATAGTCTTACACATATTAAATCATTAAGAAATACATAAACACCATGCTATGGTTTGAATCTCCTCCACTGCTCTTTGTGCAAAATCTTTAAACAAAGTTTTTTTACCTTGGTCTCGATTTGTTTTTTCCTTGACCCTAGGCAGCTCGGTTACACTGGAAGCAGTTTTCTGCTGTCATGTAATGTGTCTTGTGGATGAAATCACACATAAGCAAATGCAAAATTTGCATTATGCTCAAATTGTTCTCTAATATATCAATTGCATTGGAACAAATTTGCATTTTCAAAACAAGTGTTAAAGCAGAACAGACTACAGATGTCTGGCTCAGACATTCTGGACCTCAGCAGTGGACACAACTTATTCACATGCCAGAGTCCCAGTGACATGATAGTTCTTTTAAACTTGTGGAAAGAGAGATGCCAGGTAAGTATTTTGATAATGTCCACAAAAATCCATGACATTTCAATCATCTCTCATCTTTGTCTTTATCTTCAAGTAGAGCCTTCCTTCACAGGGATTCCTCTGAGAATTGACCTCTCATTCATGAAAATCATAGAAACTCAAGGTGAGAAGGGATTTGAAAATCACTTAGTCCCACAACTTCATCTTACAAAGAGGGAAAGTTATGTTGCTGCTGGTGAGCTCCTTAAGGCAGGTCCTGGGACAGATTCATATCTGAGACCCTCACACCCAGCTCAGGACCTGGTACAACCAGGTACTCAAGGTGTGCTTGCTGCTTTGAATCAAAATGAATCACAAACCCAAAGGGAAGGTGGAGTGAAGAACAGCAGGGCAGGAGAACTTGCTTCCTGCCCTCTTGAATTACACCATCTGGCCAAAGGCACTTCCTTCCAAAGCCAACCAACAATTCCCATTGTTCTTAGTCCCACCTTCCAGTTGTTTCCTAAACCACCAGAAATACAGAGGCCTCATGGTGCTCAGGGAAGACTGAATTGAACCTTTCCTACTTCTTCTATTTGATTGTTTTTGCCTACATCATAGTGGGTGATGTGGATTATAAATGGTCAGACTACACACTCTAAAATGTGACTCCTCTGAGAGTTTTTAATATATCCAAGACGCAGACGGGCACAGCAGGGAAAAGTGAAAATATCTCAGCTTCATTAGGGGAAATTTATAGCTTGCCTAGGGTCGCCATGGTGACCAACAGACAGAAATCTATCTGCAGATGCCAGTATCTATAGAAGATCTCAGGTAAGGGACAGAGCTAGATTTATTGACAACAAACTATGTATCAGGTAGCTTAGCACACATTGCTTTATTTAACCCTCACAAATAGGGAGATAGTTATTATCCCATTTAGAAATGAGGAAATTGAGGCTCCAATGTCCTAAGCATTTGAAAGAATGAGGATGTGCCTTCACAATAAAAAAACAAAAACAAAACAAGAAGTGTCAAAGTGAAATGTCAAAGATATCAACTGTCAAGGTTAATACTTAAGGAAATCGAGCATTCCATACTTAATAATCTAATAGAACAGCCATGGTTAAAAATCTGTTCAGAGCTCAGCAATTGACAAGGAAATTCAGTTATTTCTATTGCATACAGCATGTTAAGATAAAAACCAGGATCATAACTGAAAACCTCACTCCAGGACTATCAGGATTTTATAAATTTTACATAATTATTAGAACACTTACCTCAATAACATATCCATATAGGCTGGGTGCAGCGGCTCAAGCCTGTAATCCCAGCACTTTGGGAGGCTGAAATGGGAGAATTGCTTGAGGCCAGGAGTTTGAGACCAGCCTGGGCAATATAGTGAGACTCCATCTCTATATAAATTAAAAAAAAAAATTAGCCAGGCCTGGTGCCACATACCTGTAGTCCCAGCTATTCAGGAGGCTGAGGGGGAAGGATCGCTTGAGCCCAGGAGTTGGAGGTTACAGTGAGCTGTGATCATGCCACCGCAATCCAGCTTGGGTGACAGAGTGAGACTCTGTCTCTTAAAAAGATAAATAAATAAATAAAAATTGTAAAAACCACATATTCGTATAAATGTAACTTAAATAAGATTTAGCATCACTTTGTTATTTGATTCCATCTGTGCCTCCAATTGTTCCCATAAAATTCAATACATCAAATAAGCCTAATTAGTTTAACATCTCCACTAGATGAGAGATACATCCTTTGAGGCTCTCCAGGGGCCCAACTAGAAAACCTCAAAGTTAATTCTAGGTCAGAGACATTTAATTTAAAACTTTGATACTGAGGAAGCCTGCCAAAGATGTCAAATGCTATAAAACATTTAATTAAAACAGAATCAGAGATCATTATGAAATAATTGTCATTCACTTAATCAGAGTGACAATTAAAATATTTCAAAAGCAAATGCAGAAAGTTACATGGATATAAAAATACACAACCTTAACTCTTTTAAAGCTCAGTTTTCCTAAGTAATCAAAAACCTGATAAAGCCAACACGAAGGCTGGGCACGGTGGCTCACGTGTGTAATCCTAGCACTCTAGGAGGCTGAGGTGGGAGGATTGCTTGAGCCCAGGAGTTTGAGGTTGCAGTGAGCCATGATCATACTACTATACTCCAGCCAGGGTGACAGAGCAAGACTCTGTCTTAAAAAAAAAAAAAAAAGACAACACGAAGCACAGAAAATTATCTTGATAAAATACAAAATCTTGCTTCCTAGGCCAATTACCGAAAGAAAAAGAAAAAACTCCTGCAGTGTGATTGCTTCTCCTTACGGAAAGCCCATTCAAGCAACCTGGAAAGTGAACCTGATGAAAAGGTATTTGAATTCAATTAGACACTGTAAGAGTGTGTGTTCAAGGTTATGAGTATACACCATATTACAGAAGAAGTGAACAAGAAAACTAGTACCTTGAGAAGGGGAATGTTTGGCTCTTAGAAAAAGTAAAAGCACATGAAATTTCTCAGCTACATGAAATAATTCAGACATATATAGAAAAGCAATGGTACAGAATCAAGTTATACTTGGAGGAAAACAGTGCTTTTCTAGGCCTTCAAGACAAACATTTCAGCGTTAGGCCACAACAGCAGAGCTAGAACCAGAGAAAAAAATACAGGAGCTGACCAGAAAGTTGAGGGAGACAGTCATTACTTTAATTAAACAAAAAATGTACCCTCTCAGGGGAAGAAGGAGGAAGAGCAGTAGGCAATAACGTATGACCTGCAATCATGTGCAGGGAGATGCACCAAAAGCTGAACTTCTGAGATATAAATCTGAAAAGCTTCAAATGAAAGACTCTATTTGGAGAAATGAAATTACTACTTGAAATGAAACAGCATTTTAAACCTAGAATTAGAGAAATTAAACAAAAACAGTAAAACAGGAAAAAGATGCAGTTCAGAATATGGTTGAAAATGTAAAGAAACAGATTTCAGAGTTAAAACCCAAAATCACTTGTGATTTGTTTTTATCAAAGGCAGATTATACTCCAAGAAAACCTCATTACTTTAAACATAGAGAACTGGTTTTGTATCAAAATCGTGTTCAATTTTCAGAAAAAGTTATAAACAATTTTCTTCTAATTTTACTTTGATTACACAAAAAATTTATTTTGCAAGATTCATCTTTCACCAACCTTTTGCAACTTGCTCAAACCTTTTATGACTTGCTTAAGCCTTAATTTTGTTTTATACTTTCTTCTTTTTTCCTAGTGGAACAATCAATCATTTTACCTTAGGATAAAAATTTACTCTTCTGTTTCCTTTACTGTATGACCACACAAGATTCTTTCTCAAACAAAGCTATCTGTTTAACCTTTCTTACCAAAAGTACATCCTCATATTTATAACTTTCTTTGTATCTCTCTCCTCCTTACTTGTTTCTTTCTGTCTTATTTTTATTTTCTTCTTAAATATATATTTTGAAACAACCTTTAAATAACCTCCAAATTAGACAAAATTATTCTTTTGTAATAAAAATATATTTTCATGTCCTTTAAAAAATTTTATATGAATAATGTATCTTACTTTTCTTATACACTTTGTATGTAGAATTATATATATTAATTAGAATTTTTAACTCTTAATAGCTTTGATTTTTAGTGAAAACTGAGGAAGTAAGCAATTTTGAACTGTCCATCATATACCAACAGCTTATGAATATATATCTTATAATTCTAGAAACATGAGCTTTCTCATTGAACAATTATTCAATGTGCAAGAAGACATATTTATTAACAGACCTAAATATCTATTGTCTTTTTATAAAATTTAGGAAGCCAAGAAAACTTACACTTATGTTCAGCAATTTATATTTCAGTATTTTATCTTATTCGGAAATGACCTAGACATTTAATAAGTATATATTACTTAATTTAACATAACATAACTTTAAGCCTTTAGATTAAATGAAAAAGTTCATTTTATAAACATTTATCTCATTTACACTTACCTTATTTGTTTACTTTTAACAATTATACCTAGATTACTTATGAAAACTGAGCTCTATTAGACACAGCCAGTCATTATTTCAAGTTGTCTTTCTGGTAACCGTTTTCATAGAATGTGAATGCCAGGTGTTCACCTAAGAAAGGCCCCTAAAGTTAAACATATGGGTATTTTCCTGATTATTCAGAAGACACAGCTGTTTTCATTAAATCAACAATATTTAACCAGTCTTATCCATCGAAGAGTTACATAATCAAAGATAATTTTGCTTTTAAGGGTGGCTTTATAGTTTTATGACCTTAAAACATCTATCAGAGACAAATATAATCCTGTCTGAGCAGTAAACCTAGGCAAAATTTATGCCAACAATTCTGAAGATGTTTCTATATTTATTTTACCAATAATTTTAAAATTAGTTTATTTACCAAAGATTTACCCAAGTCACAAGAACTTAAAAGCATTTAGGTTAATTACTACATTTCTGATGAATTACTTGCTTTAAGCACTTAATTATTTTCCTTCACATCAATAAAATGGAGCTTTTTGTAAATTAAATATCATCTATACACTAAGTATATAGGCACAAAAAGATAAAAACATACAGATGAACAAAAATAAAAATCTTAAAGTTTTCACTTTAAAATTCTAGTCATGAGACAGTAAGACATGGTAATGTACACTCACCAGTTTATACAAAGACAGTTGGATTCAAATTACATCTCTGACAAAATGGGGCAAATTAAGGTCATATTCATATGGCTAAACTTAAGAATTTGATTTGTCCTGATAGGCAATATTATGAAGGCTGTGGACCAAATTCTGGGCAAAGCAGTTTCCATAGTTTGTTTTTTAAAAGGCTTTTTTACAGTTTACCCACTTTGTTCAGTTTCAAATGACTTGTTTTGGTGAACTGTTGGATGTTTATATTTCACTTAGGGCTTGATGAAAAAATAAACTTCCAAGTGGACTTTACAAACAGATTTATCTTAATATAAGTAAAAAAGTCAGCAGATTAAGAGTAAACAGAAAAAATAGAGGAATTAAATGCCTCTATATGCACAGAATATTCAGAGTGTTTAATTTTGAGGTTTTCTAAGAAAAACAAACTTAGAGAATTCAAATAATTCCCATAATGGTCATAAATTATTCTTGGTGTTATTTGCCCATTGGTTTAAAAATGTGCATGAGAATGGACCGTAACTTTTGAATGTATAGGCTGCTGGAATCCCAGACCGTTTGTCATACCTTAGAATCTTGAGGATCCCATCTTATTTCTTGTTAATCTCTTGAGAACAAGAAGAAAATCCTATAAACCTAATTGGGAATGTCAGGGGTTTGGACTGGTGCTTTGTTTTACAGTGTCCCTGGCACAGGATATTTTTTGTACTTGGCAGATGGCCTTTGCCCTAGTTGTCTGACCTGTGACCAAGTTTTCCCTAGTCGCATGGAAATTTTCTTGAGACTGGCGGGTGCCCTAGCAGTAATCTTGCCTGTCCATGGTCAGTTTATCTTAACACAGGAAATGTTTTCTTCAGAGACAAGAGTCCCTTATAGATGCTGGCAACTGCCGTAGTGGCTTTTAACTGGCCCACCTGTGCCCGCCATTTAGAAGGTTTATTGTTTTGCTCTTGGAAAATGTTCAGAAACAAGTATGGAAAAGTAAAAGAGCCAAATTACTTGTAGACATTTGTAACAGAACCGAAATGAAACCAAAATAAGAATGTTAAGCTGGGGCTGCAGACCAAACAAAATATTATTAGAGCCGGTTCCCCTCGGCCCCAGGAACAGAGAGGCGGAGTCGCCAAGGCTGCAAATGGCAAAGGAGTTTATTTACTAGCTGGAGCCAGGGTCCAAGTCCTCCAGCACCAACGCAGTGGCCTCTCCATGAACTAGGACCCCACCCTGGGGTAAAATTAAGCTTTTATACTCTTTTGCAGGTTTCACACGACACCTGCTGCAGGTTTCACACCACACGCTGGTTCCACACGACACGCTGGGCACACCCCCCCCTCCCCCCTTAGTTCATTGGCTTCTTTAAAAGTTGCTGATCGGGTGGGCTCCCGATTGGTCCAGTTCCAGGCCATCGTTCCTGCTCTTGATTGGTCTCATTCTGAGCGGTCATTTTCCTATCTTAGGTGTCCCATGCCCTGGACAGTTTGGGCTCTGGGCCTTATCTTGTTTACGCAAAACATGGGTGTTGTACTCAGGCATTTCTGTGTTGGGGTAGCAAGCAGGAGCAAGCAGGTTTATAGAAGCAAAATGGCAGATTAAAGCAGAATGGCAGGTTAGTGATTTTTGGCATGACATTCATACTATAACAATATTATACCAGGTGCACAGAAAAAACAAAAGGGAAAGATCAGAAAAGACATGTGTCGCAGACAGAACATGAGTTCTGTGGAAGCCAGGGTCCTCTCCAGGATGACGCCGTCCTCGTACCAGGAAGGGCTCGCCAGAAAAGACAAAGATCTTCTGTAGTCCCAAGAGGGATGCAAGGTCCTTTCATAAGGAAGCCTTGTAACCAAATCAGATCCCAAATAAAGTCAAAGAGTTTCTACCAAAAAAAGGGGAGGCTGGGCCTGAGAGAAGACTCCCTAGGGCAGAAAAGGCAAGCCGGGGAAGCCAGGAGCTCAAAGGGTTCGCTCATGTGAGCACTGCACATGGGTTCCAAGCATCCGAATTCAGGTCCCACTTCTGACTCCAAATTGTGTCAATGTAAATAACAGACACAGAGAGGGGCTCTGTAAAAGAACATGGTATTTGTTAAGGTGTGAAGTCCATACTTCGGGGCAGAAAGAATTCTCAGATAGTGATTATGATATACAGAAGTCAAAGTATATTTATTTTCCTGAGAAAGAGAGAGATAGAGATATATCTATATAGAGAGAGTGAGACACAGAGAGAAAGAAAGAGAGACAAAGGCCACAACATACAGAGGGAGGAAAGAAATGTCAGGTGGCGAGGAAAGTTACTTGGTGTTTTTCAAGGGTAGAAATCACTTTTTTCCCCTCTCTTTCAGGGGACTGATAACAAAAGCGGCTGTGAAGCTGCTGCATTGGCTTTTTTTGTTTCTCACGCAGCAAATTGATACAGAAATTAGTTTCTTCTTGGGACTGCAAATTAGTGTAACCTCTGTGGAAAAGAATTTGGAGATACCTCAAAGAGCTAAAAATAGAGATACCATTCGATGCAGCAATAGCACTATTAGGCATCTACCCCAAAGAGCAAAAGACGTTCTATAATAAAGACATCTGCACCTGAATGTTTATGGCAGCACAATTCACTATTGCAAGGATGTGGAAACAACGCAAGTGCCCGAGTCCTTTGGTGTTCCAGGCTTGTACACTGCGGTGCAGGCTGTTCTTACCTTAGCTATATCCTGGACCTGAAGACAAAGAGGAGAATGGACATTAACCCATAGGTTATAGGCAGTGGAGTTGATGTCACTCGTGGCATTCCCGTGGCTGAAGGGTTTGTGATCAGCAGCTGTATTGAACACATTCCAATCATAGGATGAGGTAAAAGAATTTAACAAGGATGACACAGATGGGTCAAAGTGGATTAAACAGTATGCTGGAATTAATGCTATCTCAGAGAAAGAATTTTCCACTGATGTTTGGTATGAGAGATTCTTGGGACCTGAGATCTTTTTTTACCCAGAGTTTGCTAATCCAGACTTTACACAACCTATCTCAGAAGTTGTAGATCAAGTAATTTAGAATTGTCGTATTAATGTCAGACATCCTCTCTATAAGAACATTGTCCTCTCTGGAGGTTCAACCATGTCCAGGGACTTCGGACACCACTTTCAAAGAGATTTGAAAAGAACTGTAAGATGCCAGGCTGAAATGAAATGAGGAATTAATTGAGTGTCAGTAGATTGAAGCCCAAACTTGTTGATGTACACGTCATTACACATCACACATGGCGATATGCAGTTTGATTTGGAGGATCAATACTGGCTCCCACGCCTGAGTTCTACCAAGTATGCCACACCAAAAAGGATTATGAAGAAATTGGACCTAGCATTTGTCATCACAATCCAGTGTTTGGAATCCTGTCCTAAAACTGACTACATAGTTATTGAGGTTAGGGAGGTGAGGAAGAGATCATCTTTTTGATTATCTGTTTCATCTGGATGGCTGGTGTTGAGGTTTTAAACCTGCCTTGAAATAGTGAGACCAAACATGATTATACAGGAATATTTTAATAAGTGTGTCAATATGCAGGTTTAGAAGAGAATGAAAATGATTGTTTTTCTTTAGATTAAATATTTGACTCTTACGTATAACAAAAAGAAGTGGGTTTTAGTTCTTTCTGTGCCGTGATATTTTGAATACTAATGAATTATCCAAGATTTGATGGGATTTTTTAGTGGAGATGGCTCCATAATGCTTGAATTGTACACTTCTAAGTGTACAATGCAAAAGCTTGTTTATATTTCATACTTTTTATACCTTGAGAAAAAAAGGCAAAGAAAAAAATTGTGGTAATTGCAGGAAAAAAAGTGACCAAGTAAAGGATAAATTAAAAAAATAGCCTCATGAGACTTGGCCTGCACACTAACAGGGTTTGAGTGACCATGAAGTGCTTCCTTCCCTCTCTCCCCTGGGACTAAGAGCTGGTATCTTGGATTAACTGATGCCTGCTAGTGCTTTTCGGATTACTCGAACTCTGTTTCTTGATTTAAAAGAAAAATACAAGACTGTTGAACCAGTATTGTAGTTCTGTGGTATCATTTCTTATTTTTAAAAAACTCAATAATTTAATTATCAAAACTGATATATTTAAAGGCTATCATTCTAACAAAAGCACATTTTAAAAAAATACATATTTCTGGCTCTTTAATCTCTTTATAGGTTAACTAGTAAATTTATTTTCTTTAAACCTCTGCAATAGTTCTTTAAACTCACAACAGTTGGTTAGCAAGCTGATTTTTTATGTGTTCTATATAAATAATTGTGAACTTTTAATATATTGAGTGCTTTCATTTTGGTAACTGTATCTCCATTTGATAGTTTCATTTGTGTAACTTATTTGCAGTTTGAAAAATTTTTTTTGTGTGCTAGTCCCTAACATCATTGACAGTTAATTTTCTTGGCTTTTAAAATATCTAGATTATGAAGAAAAAGTGATGAAAATAATTTAAAACTGAATTTTTTAAAAAGATAAAATACATGGGACAATTAAGGAGATTATTCTGTTCAGGCTATTTTGATAGAGAAAGCCATCCAGATGTGATGAGCAAAGTGTTGTGGCAAGGTGGCTTTGCCTTACACGGCTATAGGGAGGAGTAGACAAGTGACAGGTGAGTGACACAGAGTTGGAATTGTTTTGCAATCAGGGGACGTCTCAGCTGGCTGAACAGGAAATGTTTATTTTTGTGTCTAGCTAGTTTCAGGGGGCACAGATAGTTCTAATCTTAGTTAATCGCTTGAAAGTTGGAGGGTCTATATTTGGCCTCATCACAGACAAACATGGGAGTTACCTGTGAATCTCATGGCAGGGAGCGTTACCTAAATTAAAGGAAGGAGTGGTTCTTCTAGGAAAGTGATTTCTAGGAACACAAAAGGATGGGGGGATTATGGAGATGTCTTAACTGTTGCTGTTTTCCAGGAGCACAGCGTTTAGGTAAAGTTCGACATTGTCAATCTCAATGTTGAAAGAAGTATGGAAATTAAATTATATTTAATTAGATATTAAGTCTCATTTATTTATTTTATTTATTTTTTTTTTTTGTAGACAGAGTCTCACCCTGTCACCCTGGGTAGAGTGCAGTGGCGTTATCATAGCTCATTAACTCCTGGGCTTAAGCTATCCTCCTGCCTCAGTCTCCCAAGTAGCCAGGACTACAGGCATGTGCCATCATGCTCGGTTAATTTTTTCCGTTTTTAGTAGAGACGGGGTCTCACTCTTGCTCAGGCTGGTCTTGAACGTCTGAGCTCAAGCAATCCTCCCTCCTCAGCCTCCCAGAGTGCTAGGATTACAGGCCTGAGTCACTGGGCCCAAGCTTCATTCGTTAAAACAAACAAAAACCAGGACATACACACACAGACACACACACACACACAAGCTCTCTCCCCTGCCACCGTAGATGCAGCAAGAGCAAGTTCTTCAAATGCACTCCTGCTATTCCTCTGCTGGCTTCTTACTGCTTTTATGATAAAGATCAAAGTCCTTAGCAAGGCCTCCAGGCCCCATCTGAGCAGGCCCCCGGTCTGCTTCTCTAGCCTCATCTCAGAACCTTCTTCCCCCTCCCTCTGTGCACTCCAGCCTCACTGCTCTTTCTACAACATTCCATGTTCTCTTTTGCCTCAGGGCTTTTGCCTAAATTGTTCTTTCTGTTTCAAAAGCTCTCCACAACTGCGCATGATGGCTCATGCCTGCACTCCTCTAATCCCAGTAGTTTGGGAGGCTGAGGTGGGAGGATGGCTTGAGGTCAGGAGTTTGAGACCAGACTGGGCAACATAACAAACTTTAAAAATTAGCCAGCTGTAGTGGCACATGCCTGTAATCCTATCTACTTGGAAGGCCTTTAAACACCCATTTGTAACAAAGGCCTCTCAAAGTCAAAATAAAAAATAGTCTAGAGCCCACATAGCAAGTGGCTTCAAGAGCTAATTATTTAGTTCCAGGAAGGAGTGAGACATGCCTGCTGTTGCATTTCAATGCCTCTCTGGGCCTAATAACTGAAGGGGACTCCCATTCCTCAGATAAAAAGTTTCTTTTCTTTTTCAATCCCAATGTGAAAAATGTATAAGGTGGCTGCCTGAGCCAGAGGCCAGGAGGAAGCCTCATGTGGGAGTGGGGGTGGGTTATTCAGTTCTTCCATGAGTTTCCCATGGGGCAAATCAGGCCCTCGCCCTAGATTTTGTCACAGGATTACTACCCAGGGGCCCCACAAAGCCTTTATATAAATTTTAAGAAGGTGCTCTCTTTGGGCCAAATGGACAGAGTTGGGCTTGGATTGTAGCCAGTCTTGCCTCCTTATGCAGTTCACAACTTGCCCAACCATGTACAGTGGCCCTGCAGAGTCTCTAGAAGCAGTCACTTTGAGGTGAATTTTCTTTTTCTTCCTCTTTTTTTTTTTTTTTAATATATGAGACGGGGTCTCACTGTGTTGCCCAGGCTGGTCTCAAACTCCTGGGTTCAAGCAATCCTCCCGCCTCAGCCTCCTCAGTACCTGGGACCACAAGTATGAACCACTGAGTCCAGCTCTGAGGTGAATCTTCAGTGATCAAATACACTAAGTCATTTATTATTTTTTGTTGAGAAATCACTATCGCAGGGAGGCCAGATATCTAAGTTCTTGTGAGTAGTGAATAGGTCCTAAGCTAGATACATGTATTAACTTATTTAATCCTCATAATAGCCCTATTATACTATTAGCCCTATTTTTTTTACTTTTTTATTTTTAAGTATTATGGGTACGTAATAGTTGTACACATTTATAGGCTACATGTGATATTTTGATACAGGCATAAATGTGAATTAATCAAATCAGGGTAATTGGGGTCTCCATCACCTCAGGCAGGTATAATTTCTTTGTGTTAGGAACATTCCAATTCCACTCTTTTACTTATTTGAAAGTATACCCTAACTTAGTGTTGATTATAGTCACTGTGTTGTGCTAATAGTAACCCCATCTTTAACGTAAGAGGAGTTGGAGTCTCAAAGGGGCTAAGACAAAAGGCCGCACTCAAGGATCCAGAAGGCCATATATGGTCCCAAGGCCGCGGATACACGGACCCAAACAGCAAAACGATAGACATTAAAATCAGCTTATGCTAGCGGGCGGAGGAAGAGAGAGTCCGGAAGCCTTGCGCAGGCGCAGTCAGGGAACTCTCCTTCTCCCACTTCCGCCCCGCCACGTCCCGCCCTAGTCACGGGACTCCTAGAGCGGTCAGCTGACACGACGCACCGTAAGTCACGTGACCGTGGGGCGGGACACAGGCGCAGATTGTGGGCGGCCGGGTCGGTTGACCTAAGCGGCCTTGGAGCCGATTTAGGCCGCTCGCCTCGGCTTCAGCGTTGCAGCCGCCATGGCCAGTCAGTCGCAGGGGATCCAGCAGCTGCTCCAGGCCGAGAAGCGGGCCGCCGAGAAGGTGTCCGAGGCCCGCAAGCGTGAGTTTCGGGGTGGGGCAGCCAGGCGTGGCGCGAGTCTTAGGAAGGCGGCTAGGCCGCGGGAAGGAGTAAGTCAATGAGGCCCGAAAAACTGCGGGGCGCGGGCGTGGTAATAGTTGCGGAAACGTGTGTGTTTTGAAGCTCTCTGGGGTTGGAAGCCACAATGTTTGTAGTAAATTGGGCGTGGAAACAATAATGGGTTAGCGTCCTGGGGGTCCGGAGGTGTGTGAAACGCTATCCACACGGAACTCTGTCTCCTCTCCCACTTACTCCTTTGGGAGTAAGACTCAGCGAAGGGAGCCACCATGAACACAGCTGCTCGGTGGAGAATTCTGGAGTCCTCTGCCTCTTCTCTCTCCTTCTTTTTCCATCTTTAAGTCAGTCGCCAAAGCTGTGTATCTTCCACTTTTCCCCCATCTCTACCTCTTGTTCTTACTCCAGGACACAACTCTGAAGCTCCCGTAGTAGCCTAACTCGTCCCTTACATTTTTTTGTGTGTGCGGCTAATACGTGGCAAGAGCAGTACCCGGTGAATATGTTTGACTTCACCATCATGGTGTTCACCTTCCCAATGAAGGAAGCAGTTACTGAATTAGTTAATTGCAGGTGAGATGGGGGCTAGAGTTGAGAAGTTCGAGGTTGCTAATGAATTTAACAGGTGGGTCTAATCTAGTCTTGGGAGTGGAAGAAGCTATTTTACCCTCCAATCCATTCTCACTGCAGTGCCTGCGGAGGAGACTCTTTTGCACTCTTCCCTAATCTCACTTCTAGGTGCTGTCCTATAGCCATAGTGAATCGCCGTGATTCTTGGAGGGCACCTTCGTTTCTTTCACCTGCAAGCCTTTGCACACTTTGTTTTCTTTGCTCGGAAGCGCCTTTTTCCATTTTCCTCCCCTTTATTCTCTAAGACTTAGTGTTTTATCAGATTTCAAAATTTAGGCAGCAGTTTTTCCTGGAATCCTTTCCTGACTCATCTCCCCTCAGACTAGGCTAGGGAGTCTCTCCCAAGTGCTTACTTCTGTCATTGCAGTGCAATAGCCTGTTTGTTTATATGGCTCAGTCACTAGACTAAGCTCCTGGAGAATAGGGACTGTGTCTAATTTAACTTTATACAGTTTCCTACCTCCGTTTTACAGTTGGGAAAAATGAGGCTTGGGGAGAAATGGATTTGACCATACTCTGGGAAGGAACAAAGTTGAGGCGGAGGCCTCCTTTCCCATGCAAGGCTAAGATACCGAGGAATGTTGATCTCAATCATTCCTTGGTGTTTCTCTTAGTATGGTTTCTTTTCTGTTCAGCATCCAAGTAGATATCAACATGGCTTTTCTGCTTTCTCAATTAGGGGCTGTGTGATACTCCTGTGTTTCATAGGAAAAGCTTTCTTCCAGGGTGCTGGGGATGGGAAGAAGCCTTTCCTTGCTCTGGTGACTGGAAAGTTTTATGTTCTTCCCAGAATATTTCCAGTCATGCCCTTGGTAGAGTATTTCCAGAATGACTTCTCAGAGCTTGTCCTGTGGTGGCTCATCAGTATCAGTAGTTGTATCTCTTGGAAAGGATGTGAGAATATTTGGGGGAAGTGCAGGAAAAAATACTTGGAATGTGATTAGAATAATTCTGAGTGCCTTTGAGGTAGGGGTCACGTTTTACACTTTATCCTGTCAGGCCTGGTGCAAGATCTTAAGTGTCTCAGGGAGCTATGACATATTTGCTGAATGAATTTGTTTTAAAGATGTTAGTTTATGGCTGATATGCATCTCAGAATTCTTAATAGTTAGGAACAGAAATATTCAGAATAGCTGTAATACAATTTGGAAAAATGATTGCCTTTCTTGAACTGCAATTATGGTTGACTTGCCCAGTTAATTGAGAAGGGGCAACACCAAAATATCGTGAAATCATTGCTTTGGGACTTAAAATTAAAAAAAAAGTTTGTGTTTATGGTTTTATGGTTTATTTCCCTGGAGTGAAACAAAACTCTGGCTTCCATTTGTAAGGCTCAAGAAAAACAAGATTCAAGAGAAATATGATTTCTGTTCAGATAATTTTGGTTGCCAGATAGACCTATCAAAATTGAACATTAAAGGTGTTTTGCTGAAAGGCAATGAATGGTATTATTTTAAGTCATAAATTCAGGGAGTTGTGGGAGTAGGGAGTGATGTATTGTTAAATTATGTTGACCTACTGCATAATGTTTGTGCTGTGAATGTTATTTATAGATAGTTGGTTTGGAGATCTTTGACTTTGAAATATGGCCCAATGATTGGGGTAGAGGTGAGCAGAAGCTGATAGTAGTTGGCCTGAAATAATACTGGAGTGAATATAGACTCGTAAAAATAGTCCTTGGGGTCCTCAGGGACCTGTTAATTGTTTCAAACTAGCCTCATGGAGTGTTGATGTCGTGGAGTCATAACAGGTCCAAAATTCTGTTCTTAATCAGAAGATGGAAGGTTAAATTCCTTTTCATTCATCCAGTTGGGCTCTGGACAATTGATGTACAATGAAGGATAACAAAGCTAGATGCAGGATGTCTTTTGCTGCAGAATAAGTACTCAGGTTGATTGTGTAGGACATCAGTCCTCAACCTTTTTGTCACCAGGGGCCGGTTTCATGGAAGACAATTTTTCCATGGGTGGGGGTGGGTGACTGGGCAGAGGCGGAGCTTAGGCGATGAGGGATGGGCAGATGGGGAGTGGCTGTAAATACAGATGAAGCTTTGCTCCCTTGCCCACTGCTCACCTCCTGCTGTGCCCACCCTCCTCCCTCGCCTCGTTTTCCTAAGTTTCATGGAAGACAATTTTTCCATGGATGGGGTCGGGGTCAGTGGAGCTGTGTGGCCTGGTCCCTAACACCCAGTATCGGTCTGTGGACCAGGGCTTGGGGACCAGAGGTCTAAGACACCCCTCTTTTATTTCCATTTGCATATCCAAGAAGTTTGATTGGTAAGCACAGATTGAAAGCAAAGAGTATGTGTTGGCTGGTCTCATGGTCTGTTTTCATACAGGCTCTGATAGAACCTAGAGATTTTTTCCTCCTGTGTGTTGTGTTAAACTACCCTCTTGTAGAAACCGGAATACCCAGTTTGCCACAGGCCTCTCAGCTGCTTGCGCAGTCTTAACTGCCCAGTCCTCCCCATTCAGCATTCCTTCCCAGTCACCTCTTTCATTACTTCCTTGTGACAGGCGCTGAGTTTTAGTTTCCAATGTATTACATCATCTGTTTCATTAGTTAGAGTTTTAGGTTGATGTCCTTTGGGAGCCTATTAGCCTCCTTGCTAAGCTTCTGAGCAGAGCTCCAATTGTACTCAGAAGCATACTTACATGTTTACTTCGTGAGAAAAGGAAGAGTTCCCCAGGCGGTTAATGTTACCCATTTTATGTTGGTTCTTAGTTGAGACTGAGAAACTATTCTGACACAATCTACATTTTTTCCATCATTTTTATGGGCTATAGTTATGGAAGGTATTTCTTTTTATCTAGCTAGTTCCTAGTTCAGTACAGCCTGTAGGAGGCAGGAACCTATACTTAGCTCTGAAGTCCCTCTTTCCCATGCACATCTCTTGGGACTGTGTCTTAAAATTTTTTTCTTTGTTTACATTTAAAATACACCATCTCAGTCTCTGCTTGCTTTTCTACTTGTCTTTTAACCACTTCCTGATGTAGCTCTCCCTTTTGAAAACAGGAAAGAACCGGAGGCTGAAGCAGGCCAAAGAAGAGGCTCAGGCTGAAATTGAGCAGTACCGCCTGCAGAGGGAGAAGGAGTTCAAGGCCAAGGAAGCTGCGGTGGGGCCCCATTTGTTTTCATTACTGCTTTAGTTTCCTGAGGCTTCCCCTCTTCCCAGGCTCTCCAAATATCCAGTATAGCTCAGAGATTCTGATCCTGGTAGAATTTTGAAAATTTGGTTATTATATGTTATATTGGATGCTCAGGCTGAGTCTCGGGGTGATCAGTTTTTCTAACTTGACATTGAATCCTAGTTTTCATTTAGTCATTTAACAAAATCTGTTGAACAGTTAGCATGTGCCAGGTATTGTGCTAGATGGTGGGGATCAGCTGTGACCAGAAGTAGACATGATCCCTGCCCTTGGGGGGCTTAGCTTACTTTCTGGAGACTCAGTAATAAAATGCAAGTCATGCAAATCTGCAGCTGTGAAAAGTGCCGTGAGGGTCACAACAAATCAAACGTAGCCTCACTTTAGTATATAGAGAGACATTTGCCAGTAGTATAGGCTACATTACAGTACATACAATAATAGTACAAAAACAGATAACAGGAGTGCAAAGGAAGCAAGGAAAGTTCTGGAAAGGGGAAAGGATGGAGGAGGGCTTCACGGAGAAAAAGCACTCTGTCAGGACTCTTGGATACAGATAACAGAAAAAAACAATTTAAACTTGTTCGAATTGAAATTTATTGGCCTGTGTAATTTAAAACCCAAGTGAAAGGCTAACTTTACCTTGATCCAGGTGCTTAAATAATGTGCTCAGGACTCTTTCGTTCCTTCAGCCCTGCCTTTCACTTTGTGTGCTTCATTCTCAAGTTCGATGGCACCAAGCACACACCCTTCCAGGCCCAAGTCCGGTGATTGAAGGCACATGCCTCCTTCCTAGCATTAAATAGTAAAGGTTTGATTATCTTTGTATTCTGCAATTACAGTGTTATTAAAACTTAAAATGTTTTTCCGACTCTTGAACTGGAGCCGATTGTGCTGTAAGTTGTCCTACTGCCCACGAGACAATGTATATATACTCTTGTATCAAGGCAGCTGTCGCGTCTTCATATTTTTACATTCTGTGCTGCAGTTGCTTATAGAGGTGGTATCGGTATTGCACTGTGAAGTCCAAGGTCTGGTCTTTCCGGCAGTATTCCGTTGTAGCCTCTTCAGTTTTTGAGACAACTTACTAGAGCTTGGCATGTGGTTCATATTCATGGAACAGAGATAGTGGGGTTCCCCTCTGCCCAAGTAGGGGTTATGGGCTTAAATATATGAGTTGGCAACTGAGCTGAGCGAGAGGTCCACCTCTTAAAGAAAAAAAAAGTGAGTGATAGCTTCCTTGTAGGTTGTGAGGAATAAGTAATGAGAGAATGCTTTGTAAACTAATGTTCATATAATACGGCCATAGCAGGTTAGGTGGTAAAAAGGGTCAGACGACGAAATTATTATATGCGTAACATTAGTTCCCCCTTAAACTGCATATTTTGCAGTTGATCTCATGTTGCTGAATAGTATATAGCTTCTCTTGTAAAGAAGCACCATAATTTAACTGGTCCTCAATTGTTGGCTCTTAGATTCCAGTCTTTGGTTAAGGGTACATGTTAGACTTTGGAGAGAAGTGACTGTGTCTCCCTGGGATAATTTCCTAGCAGTGGAAATGCTATGCAGTTTACCTTTCGGTAGATGTGGCTCTTGATAACTTTGTGGTTAGTACTACAGATACCTACTTCCCCATGTGCTCTTCAGTCACGAGGTTACATTGTCTACTAACTATTAATATTTACATTCATTGATGAGCCTGGGTTTCTCCAAAAGTCAGCAAATAGCTTACGAAACATTCCTGACCAATCAGAGCATTGTCCTGATAATCCCTCTGTGTCACTGCTCCCTGTCTCCAGGCACTGGGATCTCATGGCAGTTGCAGCACTGAAGTGGAGAAGGAGACCCAGGAGAAGATGACCGTCCTCCAGACCTACTTCCGTCAGAACAGAGATGAAGTCTTGGATAACCTCTTGGCCTTTGTCTG
>CM052443.1:112945385-112978679 GCA_028533085.1 Varecia variegata
TGAAGTCTCACCACGTTCCTAGGAGGCAGGGACACTCTTTTTTTCTGCAGCTGGAGACAGCAAGGCTCAGGCAAGGACGTACCGTGTCTCTGCCAGCAACCAGCTTTGGCTCAGGACGGTCTGACACAGCTGAATCTGTCCCGCCACCCTCCACCCCATTTTATAGGGGAGGAGATGGGAGCGTCCTGTGGGCGAGGATTGTCGTGAGGCATCTGGGGGTGGGACGGTGGGTGGCTGTTGCCCAGGGCTCACGTGCTCCCTGGCGTTTGTCTTATAGGCCAACACCAACACGGACCTAAGGCTGGCGGCTGCCAACAGAGCCCTCCTGAGACACCGGGTGCTGCTGGGGGTGACGGACACGGTGGAGGGATGCCAGAGTGTGATCCAGGTACTGTGTCCCAGAGTGACTTCTCAGTGGCCCGCTTTTGGGCTGGGCTAGGGAGCGGTAGCCTCGTGTCCGCCCACCCCACGGTGTCCCCGGGAGTCGGCTAACGAGATGGCTGTCAGCAGCCCTTCCCTGCTTCCCGGCTCCAGTGTTTTCTTCCTGGAGACGCCTCCTCTGTGCAGTAACCGGTGACCTGGAACCTCCGTGGGGCAGGGCTGGGAGGGAAGCTCAGATCACGTCGAAACCTCACTGCTCATTCAACGTTTATTCAGCAGACAGAGGGGGCCTCCTCCGTGCTGAGCCCCCAGTTGGGCACTGAAGACACTGAGGGGCCCATGCAAGGTCCCCGTCCTGCAGGAGCTCGCAGGCTGGTGAGGCCGACAGGTGCACAGTCAGTCAGCAGCAGCTCTCTGGCCCTAGAGCAAAGGGACGGCCCCTGAAAAGAGAGCCTACTGCGTGCCGGGCCCTGTTCTAGGCGCTGAGGCTGAGCAGAGAACACACCCGGGCCCTGTGTTTGTGGGGCCGGTTACACCTGGGGCAGGGTGGGGTGTGAGACGATCGTGCCCGATATCAGCATCAGGGGGTGAAGCAGATGACATCACAAGATTCCTGGCAGTTTGAGTGTGACATCGGAGACTGGGAGCTCTTGGAACCTGCCTCATTTATTTCCAAATCTTTATCAGTTGGTGCGGGAGTGTCTGGCCAAGTGTCCGTTGAATGTGTGGATGGCAGACGAGTGAAGAATGGACATGTCTTCTCAGACAATGGGGCTCTTTCAGTTTCTAAATAGTGAGACGATGCAATGTCAGGGAGCCCTCCAGATTCACGGGGGGGTGCGGTGGTACGGGGGTGCTGGGGAGGGTAATGGGTGGAGGGTATCAATGGACCAGGAGTGGCTGTGAGGTGATAATGGTTGAAGCAGGGTGATGGGTCTCTGTCATCCACTTTTGTGTATGTTTAGAGATTTTCATAGTAAAAAGCTTTAAAAGAACCTTTTGGAAAATACTCCTTTGGGGATGAGACAGTGAGAGAAATGGGTACGAGTGATGTGACTGGGTCTCATGGGTCAGTCACTGGGAGGAGGGAGGTCTGGGGTCCCGAGGAGGTGGCCCGTGGATGGGGGTGTGAGACAAGGGCCCCCAGTTGCCTGCAGAACTTCACTGTGAGGTGTGGCAGGTGTGGTCCCCACAAGGTGTTGTAACGTGTGAACAAGGAGGGTTTCAGCCTGGTTAAGTTTAACCTGGCCCGCAGCGTCCCTTGAGGTTGAGGTGGAAGGGGGGAGGCCAGGGCAGGGCGAGGACTTCTTATCCCGCTCCCCTTCCCTGGAGCACCCAAGTTGATTACTGGCCGCAGCGGCGAGTTCATTTGCATGTTCAGTTCCAGATAGAAAGGCGCCCCAGTCACTGAGGATGAAGATGGTAGCTGCAGATGGAACCCCCAGATGTCCAGGAGGGCTAGGTGTCTGTCTGGGGTGCTCAGCGAGTTGTGGGGATGGGGCACAGCCATTTTGAACAGGGTTTCTAAATCTGCACAAAGCCCTTTTTCCACCAGCCCTACAAATGAGACGTGGTCCTGGCGTGGGACTCTGGGAGAGAACAGAATGGCACGTTCCTGCCAGAGAGCAGGCTACATCTGGTGGGGCTCCGAAGGCGGGGCCTCCGGCCAGGAGACAAGAGGGGGAGGATGGTCGTGGGGAGGGACGGTTCCAGGTAGGGCTGGCTTTGAGCCACTGTGGTCATGGCTGCTTCTCCCCACAGCTCTGGTTTGTCTACTTCGACCTGGAGAACTGTGTGCAGTTTTTGTCTGACCATGTTCGAGAAATGAAGACTAACCAAGAGGTAAGATATCTTAAGTGAAAAAACAAAACAAAATGAAAATAAACCAGGAGTCCAAATTGTATAGGTTGCAATTACCTCCACGTTGGAAAGATGTTTAAGAAAGTGACTTGGAAGGAAGGAGGGATACTTCCATGCAGTGGTGGTTGTTTTTGTCTAGGGGAATAATGGTTGCTTTTTTGCTTCTTTTCAACTAATTGTATCTTTCACATTTCCTATAGTGAACATATATTTATTTCTTTATAATGATAATAAAAAATTCTGGCAGACCCAAAGGGATCACATATTTAGATGACTTTCCCTTGTTCATAGTACCTGTCTGACATTTGTTAAGAAGATCAGAGAGTGCTTGCTCTGATTCTACAGAGGAGGAAACAGGCTCTGGAAAGACCTGTCACCTGCATGTGGTCACAGAGCTGGTCAGTGATGCCCAGGTTTGGAGGCCAGGCCTCCTGTCTGCTTCCCTAGGACCTGCCTTTCCTGGGCCCTGGCTGCAGTGGGTCTGGAAGTCAGGATTGTGGTTTAGCTCTGATCCTGGCTTGTTAGATCCTGGGTGGCCTTGGGCAAGGCCTTTAACCTCAGTTTGTTCACTGCAATGTGTGGGTAAAGATACCTATGCTCCCAGGCTACTCCGAGCAAACGAGAGCATGGAAGGAAAAGTATTTAGAAGCTATTAAGGACTGTACTCTTATAGGGAATTATGTGATGTCACCAATGTGGTTCAGTTCCAGATTCTTCTGAGGTCAGCATCTGCATCTGTAGATGGATCTGTCCTCTGCTGGGTGTGCAGCTCACGCAGTGACTCAGCCTCCCAGAGACCACCCAATTTAGGACACACCCGAGCCCCTTCTGTTTCCTTTGCAGCCCTTGCTGAGAAGCAGATTGAGCCAGTTGTGTGTTGTTATGGAGACTGGGGTGAGCCCCACGACAGTGGAGGGGCCTGAGAGCTTGGAGGATGCTCCCCTCTTGCCCAGCAGTCCTTCTCCCCAAGAGAGACCACTGATGCAGACTGAGCTTCACCAGCTTGTTCCTGAGGCCGAGCCGGAGGTAATGGGCCCTCTGAGTTGGTAGAGACCATAAAGATCTAGCCTAGCAGTTTTCAATCTTTTTTTCTTCACCCCAGCACTTTTAAAAATAGTTTATAGGAATCATTTTATATTTACTGGAATTTTTTGTTGCACTTTTTAATATCTTGGATATTCTTTATGATAGTTGCATTGGACAGTTAGTTGCATATCGATGGATCATAGCTTACTTAATCATGAACATATTGATGAATATGTGGGTCTTTATCAATCAATCAATCATCTGTTCATCTATCCAGTCTGTCTACTTGGATATTTGTATCTTATATGTATCTCTGTTGACTTCCAATTCTTCCAGCCCCAGCATTCGGTTGGGTCCTGCCATCCAAACTGTCTGTTGGGCGTGGCTACAGCACTGGTAGACCAGAAATCTGAAAATGCGGTTTGCACCTTGTGCTACGTTCTCCTCATCACGAGGACAGACCCACTGTCAGGGAGACAAGCAGTGAGGGGTGACCTCGGGTGACCTTTGGAACCTCAGAAGAGCACTTACGTTTTCTTCCCAGCCAAGAGGCCGGGGGATTCAAGGTCCACACCAGCCCAGCCTTTCTGTTTCGTGTTGGTAGGGAGTGGGAAGCCTGCAGATAGGACTATTTAAAAGAGAAAATGATAAATGTATTAATCTCTTCACTTGAATCCTATTGACTATTTTTTAAAGAGCAGAAAAGATTCATAAGGTCATGTACTTTATTACGACATGCATGTCTGGCTTTATGTGCAATAGCCCATTAGATATGGGTCCTCTAAATTATTTTTCAAATTCATTCAGACCAACAGCAATACAATTTCCTGTCATGAATATCAAGTGTGTGTGCACATGTTTTTAAAGTAGCTGCCCTTATAATTTAGCTAGGGAAAATATGAATGATGCCCAAGTCTCAGCATGGGCTAGACTGTCATATCTCAGTAGGAACCCAGTGTCTGTGAAAGACAGAGAGCTATAATGACCTCTTACATTTTTACAGATTGTTATCATGCATAAAATTCTTTAGCATACCCTCTGGGGTGTGGATTATTTTCTCTTCCTTGATGGGTAAAATAAGGTTCCAGGAGGTCAGCTGACTTGCCCAAGGTCGCAGAGCAAGGGCAAATGTGGCAAGGCCAAGGGCAGAAGCCAGACTGCTGATGCTAAAATGGGCCAATTTTCTTGCTACAGTTCTTTGCTTCTTACATTATTGATTTTAGAGTAAATTGATGAGGAGACTGATCTGCGTTAGTGAGTGGTAAACTATTTAAGTTTTTTAATATTCTCTAGCACAAAGGACAATTCGGAACAAAAGCCAATCCTAGGAACCATGTGGGGTTTCTGCTTTTTGTGTAATAATGATGATAATGGTGTTGATGACATCACTGGGCACTGGGCACTGGGCTAAATGCTTCCTCTCTGTCTGTTCCTTTAACCCCCACTCCAACTCAGTGAGGTCCATGCTACTATTTTCCCTATTTTACCGATGAAGAAATAGTCTCAACAGGGTGAAGTGACTTGCTCAGGGTCAGTCACAGTATGGCTGAGCTGAAATTCCATCCTGGCCTTTTTGACTCTAAAGCCTGTTGTTAATTAGTAACTCTACAGACACACGTAGCTTTGATGTATCCCACACCTTATTTAATTACATTCAGAGTGGACACAAGTATTGTGAAAGACCTTCAACACCACGCTTAAGGAATTTAAGCATTTTCCATGTAATCCTAAGGCTAGACCAGTGAATGGAACTTTAGAGACCAAATGTGTTCATAAGAACATGTATTAAATCTGATTTTTTTTTCTTTTGAGGCAAGATTTCACTCTGTTATGCAGACTGGAGTGCAGTGGTGTGATCATAGCTCACGCAACCTCCAATTCCCAGGCTCAAGTGATCCTCCTGGCTCAGCCTCCTCAGTAGCTAGGACTATAGGTGCACGCCACCACCTGGCTAATGTTTTTTATTTTTAATTTTTTTGTAGAGACAGGGTCTTGCTATGTTGCCCAGGCTGGTCATGAACTCCTGACCTCAAGCAATCTTCCCGCCTAGGCCTTCCAAGGTGCTGGGATTACAGGCATGAGCCACTATGCCTGGCCTAGCAACCTCTTTTAATACATTAGGGGTACTTATGTAAAGAAACCTACCAGGAACCTAGTATGCACTGAAGAATCCTGCTATCATGCTATGATGGGAGTAGTCCCCTCCCCACTTAACCAGTGATTTTCTTTAAGTGAGTCACTTTGACCTTATGAATTTTACAGACTTCTAGACATTTGAAAGTGGAAAAAGTGTGTGTTTGTGTGGTTGGCTAGGCATAAATCAATGGTAATTTACTGCTTTGAGGTTGCGTGTGTTTTGTGCACGTTATTATTGCCAGTCAGTAGTTAGTTACCCACCTTGGGGTTGAGGAAACTGAGGCTACTGGAGCCCCACAGCCAGTCAGTGCAGAGATGGGGCTCTTGACCAGGCGACATCTCCCCAGAGCCACAGGTGCCGGCCTGGCCTGGTTCTTCCAGTGAGCATCGCTCCCGGGTCCAGGGGCCGGAGGCCGGCTTGGCCCTCCCCTGGTGCCTGAGCCCCACGCCCCGCCCTCACTGTGCTTCCCTGCCTCTTCTAGGAAATGGCCCAGCAGCTGCTGGCAGTGTTTGGCGGCTACTACATCCGGCTCCTGGTCACCTCCCAGCTCCCCCAGGCAGAGGGGACACGACACACAGACTCTCCGAGGGTTCCATGCCCCTGCCAGCTCATAGAAGCCCACATCCTGGGCACAGGGTGCTGCCCGTTCCTGACCAGGTGACCTAGGGACGAAGATACTCATCTTCCTCCAAGACCGAGAAGTGGGGGAGACTTTAGGAGCCCAACGTGGCCAGTGTGAGTCCCCAGTGAGAGCAGCATCTGGGGCACTGCAAAGGG
This sequence comes from Varecia variegata, assembly GCA_028533085.1. Classification (NCBI taxonomy): domain Eukaryota; kingdom Metazoa; phylum Chordata; class Mammalia; order Primates; family Lemuridae; genus Varecia; species Varecia variegata. The sequence continues at coordinate 112,951,567 of CM052443.1, forward strand.
GGTCAGTCACGTCAGCATCAGGGGTGTCATGCTCGCTGCGGGTCACTGCACAAAAATGCTGACCCCTGGCCTTTGCAGAAGCTGATGGTCGCTGAGCTGGGCCCAGCCCAAGCTACTCTGTGCTGCTCAGAACCGTGGACGTGGACGGAAGGGCCCGTCTCCCATCCCTTCCAGTGTCCGGAGAGCCCAGGAGATACGAAGATGGCGACTGGGGGAATCCATGCGTCCAAAACTTGGTCTCAGATGATGCTTCTATCCCCAACCCCTCATGTCAGTTGGAGAAACTGAGGCACAGAGAGGATACTGCTCTTTGTGGCCTTGCCTTGGATGTCTAAAATTGTAAGACTTCCTCTTTCCAATCTGAGGAAAATAAGTCAGTTTCAGAATTCTCTCCATTTTTATGTTTTTCTCCCTCATATTTTAAGAAAAACAGTGGCACCTGGCACACAGGCCACAGAAGACAGAGATGGAAGACAGGAGACAGAAGACAGAGACAAAGGCAGATAAATGTTAATGTGAATATTTGGAAGAGACTGATCCTGTTTGACTTGAGGATTTATTTTGTTCAAAAGTGTGCATGCTTATGGTTGTGGTTATGCTGTGGATGTATAACCACAGTCGTGTTTTCTGACGCTAATATTGTCCTGGCATGAAGTGTGATCAGTCACTTGTGGAATTCTGTGATGAGCTCAGAGGCTCTTGAACGAGTTGGAAGACCCGTTGTTCCATAGGCCCAAGTCCCAAAGCCTTGACCTGGCTTTGGAAGGGTCCACAGCCCCCAAGACCCACCTTCATCTACAATTTTGGCCTCATCTCCCACATAGCCCCTTTATAAGTTGAAACACTTTCCTGGTCTGACATATCTATTCCTTTCTATCTATCAGACTCCTATTTATGCTTTAAAGCCCATCTTTCCTTACCCTTCCTTCAGGAAGCCTTCCAGCACAGCCAGCCCTGCTGCTCTCTGACTCCTTTAAGTTCTTGATATAGCTGCCACCTATACTGATGTTCTGTGTTATTGATTCTGTTTTCCTGTGTACATGCTAGTTTTTCTAGCTAGACTGTAAACTCCTCAAGGATAAAGACTGTACCTTCTATTTTTTGTGCATGACCTGAGCCTGCCAAGGAAAAAAAAATCCTGTGGATTGTTTTGCCGTCTCCATAGCACCTTTTGCAAATTGTTCTCCAAACTCAGTTGAATGATAAAATTGGTATGGACCTGGGTTCTGGACCTGATCTGCCACTTCTAGCTGTGTAACTCTTGACAAGTTACTTTCTTTGGCTGGTCCTCAATTTGCCCATCTATGTAATGGGTGTATAATAGATCATTCTTAAGGGCCCTTCCAGGACCATAGTTCTGAGAATTTCCAACTTATTCTATGCCCTCCTAGCTCTTGGCCTATCTGTCTGTTATGCCTTTATCTACATGCAGAAAGGTCCTCCAGCCCCACGTGGCTAAGGTGTCCTGGTATGCCCTTGGACAGAACACTGGCCTAGCTAGCAGGAGACTGGATTCTTGTCCCCAATCTGCTACTTCCTAGCTGTGTGACCTTGGCTAAGTCACTTAACCTCTCTTAGTGTCACTTGACTCCTTCATAAAATGGATCTGATGAACACGAAATGTAATAATGCGAGTGACTCGCCATGTAAGAGACGGGTCTGACTCTGCACTTTCTCTGTGCTGGTGAAGAGTGATCGTGTGTGTAGACCAGCCCCCGGAAATGGCTGTTGCAGGCATCTATCTTTAGTCGAGGTTGAAGGCAGCTTCACTCAACGAAATTATTCACTAAGGTGATCACTGTCTTTCTGACCTGACACAGAGGAAATACTGGCTGTGAATGTGACCAGTAGAAACCTGTGTTTATCATCCCGTCATAAAACTGTAGTATGTATAATAACAGAATAAAAATGTATTTGTTAAATGACAAAGCAGCAGTTTTTCAATTTTAATGTCTATTTAAAGAGCCCTTTATGTGTTCCTCCCTGCTTTTTCCTTTCTTTAGGATGTCTAATGGTCTCACCTGGTGGGTGGTCATTCAAGGTGTGCCCACAGGGTACATCTCTCTGCATCTGTGCCTGGGTTTTCCTTCATCATCGCTCCGGTTCCAGAGTCACATTTATTCTAACCCAGGTTCTGCCACTAAGGACAGCATCCTTCCTGCCAGCGAGTCTCACTCCTGTGTTCTGGGGATGAGGACCTACCTGGCAGGTTGTTGTGAGGATTAAAGGATATAAAGAATGTTTAGTGCTCGCAACTTTGAATTACAAGTTTGAGTAAGAGCTTAATAAATTGTTGCTTTTTTTTTAAAAAAAAAAATTTTTCACTGTCTTGTATACAGTAGGTGCTTGACGTAGTATGGATTTTTGTTGATGTCGTAGGTCATTGACAGTTGATGTTTATTCAGTCTGCATCAGACCTCAGCTATTTCAGCACCATGGGGTGTATTTATGCGAATGAAGAATTTAGTCCAGTCTCTCTGGAATTTAGCGCTGGGGAGGTTAAAAGCAAGCTGGTGACTTGGGGCCAGATACTCACCCTTCCTGTGCTTCCTGAACCTCCATTTCTTCATCTTCATCTAGAGTGGGTGTGTGATGAATGGAGTGATGCATGTGGAGCTGAAGGCCTGGTCCACAGTAGGGTCCATAGGAAGGGCTCAGTCAGTGGAGGCTTTTCTGCAGCTGTTGGATGCTGTTATCTTCTAGTTTATTTCATCCTATGTTATCTTATGGTTTTGTGTTTTTACATTTAGGTCTGTGATTCCTTCTGAATTCTGTTTCTGTGAAGGGCGCAAGGTCTGTGTCTAGATTAATTTTTTTTTGCATGTTGTTCCAGAACCATTTGCTGAAAACCTTATCTTTGCTCTGTTGTGTTGCTGTTGCTCCTTTTCAAAGGTCAGCTGATTGTATTTATGTGGGTCTATTTCTGGCCTCTCTGTTCTGTTCCATGGATCTGTTTGCCTATTTTTTCCCAATACCACACTGTTTTAATTACTGTAGCCTTATAGTAAGTCTTGAAATTGGGTAGTATGCGTCATCCAGCTTTGTTATTCTCCTTCAATGCTGAGTTGGCTATTCTGGCTCTTTTGCCACTCCATATAAACTTTAGAATCGGTTTGTTAATATCCATGAAATAACTTGCTGAGATTTTTGATGGGGATTGCATTGATTCTATAGATTAAGTTGGCAAGAACTGACATTTTGACACTATTGAATCTTCTTATCCATGAACATAGACTGTCTCTCCATTGACTTAGGTCTTTTATTTCTTTCATCAGAGTTTTGTATTTTTCCTTATATAAACTTTGTACATATTTTGTTAGATTTATACCTATTTCAATTTTTGGTATTATAATACCAAAGTGGTGTTATAGTTATGCTAATATAAATGGTATTGTGTTTTTAACTTCAAATTCCACTTGTTCATTGCTAGTATATGGGAAAGTGATCGACTTTTGTTTATTAGCCTTGTATTTTGCCTCCTTGCTATAATAACTTATTAGTTCTAGGAGTTTCTTTGTTGATTCTTTTGTTGATGAGGTGATCATCTTGTCTTCAAAGACAGTTTTATTTCTTTCTTCCTAATCTGTATACCTTTTTTTTCCTTTTCTTGTGTTACCGTATTAGCTAGGACTTCCAGCATGATGTGGAAAAGTAGTGGTGAGAGGGAACATTCTTGCTTTGTTTCTGATCTTACTGGGAAAGTTTCTAGTTGCTCACCATTAAATATAATCTTAGCTATAGGTTTTTTTTCTAGATATTCTGTATTAAGTTGAGGAAGTTTCCTCTCTATTCTAGTTTACTGAGAGGATTAGCTTTCTTGTGATTAGTGATTACCTAGTATGACTTTGTTCATCCTTTTACTTTCAACCTACCTGCATTTTATATTTAAGGTGCCACCCTTGTAGGCATATAGGATTTGCCTTTTTTTTTTGAAATTCAGTTTCTTCTAAATGAGAGTGTTTACTACACTGTGTCTGATGTATTTACTGATAGATTTGGGCTTGGATGTATCGTCTAACTATTTACTTTCTATTGGTCCCCTTTTCTGTGTGCTTTTCTTTTTTGTCTTTTTTTTTCCTTCTTTTGGATTAAGGTTTTTTTTTGTTTTGTTTTGGATAATTTCTCCTTTATTAGCCTATGAAGTATACTTTTCTTTTAGTAGTTACCTAGAATACAACAAGCAACCTTGACCTAGTGAAGTCCATTAAAGTAATTAAGCCTGCCGTTTCCTGGACAACCCAAAGACCATACAGCTCTTTCTCCTCTCTGCCTATTGTGCTAGTCTTGCCACGGATTTCAATTTTCTCTGTATTTTAAGTCACAACAGACATTCTTATTAATGCTTTATACGGTCCATATTCATTTAGATTTATTCACGTTACCTTTTATTACTCTTTATTTATTACTTCTTTAATACTCTTTGTCACTTCCTGTATTTCTATGTATTGATCTAGGATCCTTCGCCTGGAACTCACTTTAGAACTTTTCTTTAATACGGTATATTTACAAACACCTTTAGTATTTTCCTTCCAGTGCTGATCTTGTGACAAATTCAGTTTTTTGTTTGCTGAAAAGTTATCTAGTTTGTTTTTATTTTTGAGAGATATTTTTAGTAAGTAAGGAATTCTAGGTTAGTATAGTTATTTTCTTTCAACCCTTCGAAGATGTCATTGGTTTCATGATTATTTTCTTTCAACCCTTCGAAGATGTCATTGGTTTCATGATTATTTTCTTTTAACCCTTTGAAGATGTCATTGGTTTCCATTGTTTCTGTTGAGAAGTCAGCTATCAGTTCTGTTGCTGCTCTTAAAATTTTTGTTTTGCTTTGGGTTTCAGCAGTTGTATTCTGATGTGCCTAGCTGTAGCTTCGGCTCTGTAGCAAGTCTTGAACCTGTGACATGATATCTTTCATCATAGCTTCTGCCTTCTCTTTCATCTCTTTTTAGAACTCTAATGATATACATTAGACCTTTTCCCTCTATCTCTAAGGCTCTTCTTATTTTCCACTCTTTTGGCTCTTTGTGATTCAGTCTGAATATTTTCATCTGACTTATCTTCTACTTCATTAATCTTTTTGTACTTTTTCTTTTTTTCCTAGAGACAGGGTCTCACTCTGTTACCCAGGTGGGAGCACAGTGGCATGGCTTGATCATAGCTCACTGCAACCTCTGTACTCCTGGCCTAAAGCAATCCTCCCACTTCAACCTCCCAGGTAGCTGGGACTGTACGTGCATGCCACCATTCCTGGCTGATTTTTTGTAGCGATGGGGTCTTGCTATGTTGCCCAGGCTGCTCTCGAATTCCTGGCTTCAAGCTGTCCTCCTGCCTGGGCCTCCCAAAATGCTGGGATTACAGATGTGAGCCACCATGCCTGGCCTCCATTAATCTTGCCCTCATTTGTGTTTAATCCTGTCAACTGAGTTCTTAATTTCATCTATTGTGATATTCAGCTCTATAATTTTTATTTGATATTTTAAAGTTTCCAGTTCTCAGATGAAATTATCCATCTTATCTGTTTTCCTCAATATTTAATTGCACTTATTTTGTTTTATTTTTAGAGACAGTCCCCCTCTGTTGCCCAGGCTGAAGTGCAGTGGCGTGATCATAGCTCATGGTAACCTCAAACTCCTGGACTCAATCAATCCTGCCTCAGCTTCCCAAGTAGCTGGGACTACAGGCATGCACGAGCATGCCTGGCTAATTTTTTAATTTTTGTAGAGATGGGGTCTCGCTGTGTTGCCCAGGCTGCTCTCGAACTCCTGGCTTCAAGTGATCCTCCCACCTCGACCTCCCAAAGTGCTGGGATTACAGGTGTGAGTCACTGCACCTGGCCTAAATGTACTTATTTTAAAGTTCATGTCTGATGACTCCAATATTCGGTTCTTCTGTAGATTTCTTTGTTTTTCTTTTGTTTTCCAGTCAGTTGATCTTATTTTTTGATATTCCTGTTAATTTTTTATTGAATGCTAGACTTTTTTTAACTTAAAAATTGAAGAGATATACAAGGCTCTAGATCTTCCTTCAGAGAGGATTTACTTTTGCTTCCGGGAAAAGTAGGATTGGGATAGATTTGACCCTGGGCTTACCTTTGTGAGAGCTAGTCTATTTCTGATTAGCCCTTACTCTCAGATTATAGCCCTTCAGGGGTTTTAGCTGAAAACCTATTGAAAAAAATTTTTTTTAAACCAGGATTCCTCTTTCACAGTGAGCCCTGAACCTCCAATTTTTGTTCCCCCAAGCTGTGAGACTGTTGAAAGTGCTGCTCAGCTTTTTAGCCTGATGCACTCTGTTTAGGGTTTGGCAGGTGCCTCGAGGGGGTCAGGTCTCAGTGTCCATCTCCTTTCTCTCCAGGATCTTGGCCCCTCAAGTCCTGACTATGTTGGTAGCTCTCTGATGCATTCAAACATATTTAAGAAAACAAACAACCCCAAAAAACCAACAGCTCTTTAAATGGCCCTCAGTAGGAAGCTTTTTCTCTTACAAGCTAGTTGGCCATATCAGAAGTAAATCCACTTGTGGCTTCCATGCTTATTTTTATCGTTATTATTTAAAAATTCTTCAAAGAAAGATTTCACTCTAAGGCTTAGAGCCCTTTGAAAAAGTCACAAGATGAGAGACTCTTTGTATCCCTTCTGTGAAGGGGTTTCTAAATTATCAAAGCAGGGAGTGACATTGAAGGAGCATTTTTTATGTGCAAAGCACCTGCTGTAGTTGTTGCAGAAGCAGTTCCAAGACATGAGGAACCTGGGGTTTGCTGGGGAAGGAAAGTGGGACGTTGGCATGGGAGGTGGTGAGGAAGGCCTAGGATGAGAGGAATCTGGGCTAGAGGGTGGGTCCAGGGCGTGCATTGTGAGGACTGGCAGTGGAAGCGGACCCTGGCCAACGAGGCCAAGGAAAATGAACCGTATCTTCACCCCACTGGTGCCAGTGGGAATTACTCCCCTACTGGGAAGAGGTGCCATAGCAGAGTGAACTAATAACTGCATGCACTGAGCAAGCCCCTTTCTTTCCTTCCACTCATAGTTCTTTTACCTTTTCCAGCTAAATATTTCCAAGCTTCTTCTTAATAGGGCTATCTGGATGTCCCATAGGCCCCTCCAGCTTGACATAGCTCAAATGAAAGGATCTGCTGTGTGTTGTCAACTTGGCCTCAATACCAAAACACCTCCTTCCCTAGAATCTTCTTTTCTGTATGGTTAGTTAGAATCGGCCAGCTTTGCCTGGGACATGTAAGTTGTCTTCCAACTCACATTGTAATGGTCTTAATGTTTGTGCCCCTCCAAAATTCATATGTTGAAATCCTAACTCCCAAGGTGAGGTATAAGAATTGGGGCCTTTGGGAGGTCATGAGAGCAGAGCCCTAACAATTGGGATTAGTGCCCTTATAAAAGAGTCCTGAGAGAGACCACATGAGAACACAGTGAGAAGATGCCATCTGGGAGGACATAGGCCTTTACCAGACACCAAATCTGCTGGTGACTTGATCTTGGACTTCCCAGCCTCCAGAACTGTGAGCAATAAATTTCTGTGGTGTATAAGTCACCCAGTGATGGTGTTTTGTTATAGCAGTGTGAACAGATACTGTTTAGATTGCAAAAATCAGAAATCTGGGTGTGCTGCTTTGTTGCTTAAAACCCATCTGTGACTCCCCATGACCTCCAGCAGAGAGTCCAGCTCCCTTTCCCTGGATAGGAGGCTCTTGCCCTGGCCACCTTGCCTCCCACAGAACCCTGGCCCAGGCTTTCCCTTGAGTCATTCTGGACTTGGAAGTTCGCTACTCTTGCACCCCAGCAGGTTGTGTCTCTATTTTCCAACTTTGCTGATTTTGTTCCTTCTGGAGTACTGCTCTCCCTCCTCTTGACTTGTCTAATTCCCTTTCAACCTTCAGAAAACTCACACATCATCTCCTCCAGGAAGCCTTCCCTGAATCCTTAAGTCAGTTGCAAAATGTTCCTCGTCCTTTTGTGCCCAAAGTTGTTGTGCTATTATGTCAAAGTGATACGCTTCTGTGCCTGGCTCCCTGACTAAAGTTGAAGCCACTTGGGGCCTCTTACATATTACTCATGTTTGCCTGCTCGGTGTTGCAGCACGAGCAGCACTGCACATCTGCACTGGTTACTTACGCACTGCACAACTCTAGGGCTGCAGATCGCAGAGTTTCACACAACCTGCCCCCTTTGTTCCCTATGGCCCTGAGTGTTACATAGTAGGTCAGCAGAATTGTGCCCTCAAGCTCTGGACATTTACTACAGCATCCATTTGTAGGTGCCTGTTACACTAACTAGCCTCTCCTAAGCATTTGCTCGTTAGGTTGGTTAGGAGTGACTGACAAAATGTTTTAAAATGATAAAACCACATTTCTTTCCAGTTGCTCCACAGTCATAGGAATCTCAGAAGTAGGGCTGGGAAAAGGGAAAAGAGGAGGGACGCGGTCGTCTGATGCAAGCAAGGACTTTAATTGGGGGCAGCTCCTCCCGGGGCAGCTTTCCAGGAGCTGGAGCGACTCTTGCTGTTGGCACCAGGGTGGCTCAGACGTCTTCTCCTCCTCTGGGGGAGTTTCTGAATCAGTCTTCATGACTCCTGGGCATCACCTTCTTCCTCAGGGGGGCGCTCCAGCAGCTGCGTAGCCTTAGGGACCCGCGTGGGTGCTGCCGGCTAGCATGCTCAGGGTCGCCCAAGGTTAAACACCTTGAGCATCATCCGGTTGTCAGTGGGGAGGCCTGGGTGTTTCCTCGGCAAACTTTTTCGGTGAGAATTTGTGTTTAGACCTGAAAGAATGAAGGAAAAAACTTACCCTGGGTACAGGCTCTGAGTGATGTGTGAGTAACCAGTCTTGGTCAGATCTGGCTCAGGGATTGCCCAAATCATTCATCGCTTTAAGAAAAGACCACATGTAAGAGCTAAGAATGACCTGAAACTAGGGAAAGCAACTGAGATTTTAGAGTTTACTTGTTACCCAGTGTAGCCCGCTGATCCTTACTAATTCGTGTACACAGTTACCATTTGTTGAGTGCCTTCATGTCGGGCCATAGTCTAGGCACTTACATACGTTGCCTCACTTCATCCTCCTAACGACCTGCAAAGTAGGCATTATCTTATCGTTACCCCCATTTTGCAGAGAAGGATGCTGAGGCTTAGAGAGGGAGTGTTAGTGACAGGTTTAAGCTCAGTCAGGGGCTGAGGCAGAATTTAAACTGCTATGCAGGACTGAAGCCTGTGATTTCAGCTAATACCTAATACCTACTAACTGATGCAGTCTTAAGGCTGTGTCGTTACAGGCTTGAGTAACTACTTCCCTTCCACACCCTCAAAAGACTGGGAGAAATCTGAGTGTCCCAGCAGGCAGTGGCTGGGGAGCCAGGCCCAGAGGAAGAACTCAGATGTTCCTGCCAGCTACCACACACCCATGTCTGGAACTTACTCAAGGACCGTGGATGCTGCTGCTGCGACATTCTTTGATTCCTGGAGCCAACAGCGGTAGGAGGCCCTTCGTTAGCTTTGCAGCAACAACAGAAGATCTTGGCCGCCATGTTTCGGTGGGCCGTGGGAGGAGGAAAGGGCATTCAGGCGCAGCCCCAGCCCTGCAGCCCCAATCCCAGAAGCCCATTGTTATTGAAGCGCTGGGTCATACTGGGCCCTCCCCTCTCCCCAACCTTCTGTGGCTCCCTGTGCCTGGCAGGTCCAGGCCCACCTGCCTGGGCCTGCATCTCTGAGGGCCAGTCCTTCTACTGTGCAGGTTTCTCCCACCTGAGGAAAGGACTGGGAGCCTCTACTCTGCCAGTCTTTATCTGCAGGGGCACCTTCTTGAATCAGCAGAGTGTGGAGGCCGGCACAGTTCCCCGGGCAGGGCTGTTTCCTAGATGAACGTAAGACTGTGGCTCAAAAATGCCAGTCTCTTCTTTCCAGGTCCTATGGCAGTGGCCTATACAGATAAGCTCGTGTTTGGAGTCAGATTTACTTTCTGCTTTCTAGGTGTGTGTGCTCTTGGGCTGTTCTGTGATCTGTTTGAGCCTTACTTTTCTTATCCTGAAAATGGGAATAGTCACACCACCTTAGAGGAATGAATGTTGAACTGTATGGAAGCTGGTGGCTCTGATGGTCGGTGCCCCAGAGTGCTCACTGGGCTTGTTTTCCCGTGTGGTCATTGGCTCCGGGTTATTCCAGCTGGGCCCAGGTCCCGCGGGAGCATGATCACAAAGCTCAGCCTTGCTGCTTCCAGTCCCAGCACTGCCACTAACTTGCCGTGTGGCTCTGGGCCAGCCCATGCCTGTCTCTGGACCTGGGCTCCCCATCTGCAACAGGCGGGTAGAGGCTGCATCATCTCTCCAAGGATCCGTCCAGCTCTCATGGCCTGAGGTTGTAAGTCCATCTGATTCCCAGCCTCCTTTCTCTCCTCCGGGCCCTGGGCGTCTCCCGCTCTTGCTCCCCTTTCCCTGTGGCCAAAGCCCCACTCTGGAAATTTCCGTCATGGTGGTTGTGTATCAGTCGCAGCACACTGAGTTCACCCCTGGCCTCATCCTTGGGTACAGGCTTCCCACCCCTCCAGGGCTACTCCCCGTCCCAGCCACCACCGTCTCCCACCTGGATTACTGCCGCGGCTCCTAGCTGGTCTCCCTGTTCTCCATCAGCGTCAACACAGCTGAATCCTCTGAGCACGCACATCATGCCACACCTCTGCCCAGAGCCTCCCAGTGGGTTCCCATACGAGGAATAAAATCCACAGTCCTTCCCTGGCCTCTCTCGACAAAACTCCTGATCAAATCCTTACTTTGCCTGCTGGCCCAGGCCCAGCGCTCTCCTTGCCTTTGCTCCACCTTCTGTCTGGAAAGCTCTTTCTCCAGAGATCCATGAGACTCATTCGCTCTCTTCCTTCAAGCTTTGCCCAAAGGCCCCCTTTCCTAGTGAGGCCTTCTCCGGCCTGTTCACCTATCTAATTTTTTTCTATTTATCCTCACTGTTCAAGTCCCTCACCCTCCCAGCACTGCCATCGCCCTTGCCCTCCTCATTCTTCTCTGCAGCCCTTGTCACGGCCTAGAATTTATTTCTTTGCATGTGTTCTCTTCCCGTCAGTAAACCCACGAGGGCGGGGGGTCTTCTGTGCTCACTGCCGGGTCCCCAGTGCAGGGCACAGGGGAGGCAGTTAATAGACGTTTGTGGCATGGTTGGAGGAAGCTGTATGCATCCCACTTGGTTCCTGGGTACAAGCGGGTGCTGTCACCAGGGAGCAGCAAGGAATGTCACAACCAGTGGGATAGCACCCGTCTTACCCCCCTACCAAGCTGACTGGTGGTGTCATGGATGACTCGTAGGGTTGCTTTTGGCTGCCTGCTGGTGGGACCACCCCCCTTCCCCACCGTGTCCAGCCCAAACCTGCTTCTCCTCCCATGTTCCCTATTTTGGGGCAGGTCCCACTGTTCAGTTTGTGTCTGCAGCCTGAAACGGGGAAGCCCCTTCTCCCGCTTCCCCCCCACTCACATTCAATTGTTCATCGAGGCCTTTTGATTCTACCCCATGAACGTCTCCTCCCTCGCCGGCTGCCCAGCATCCCCGCTGCCCTCACTACCAGCCCCTCCTGCCTTTGGCTCCTGACTGCAGCTTCTGTGGTCTGTCTGGATCACCTGCAGCCGGATCTGCCCCCAGTGCAAATCCCATCAAGTCGCTCCTCTGCCTCAAACCCTCAGTGGGGTGTGTCGACATAAAAATATCTGCGATTTTTAAACATTTGAGGACCTACTGGTGCCAGGTACTAGGGATACTGCAGTGAACAAGAGCAACAGGTACTTGCTCCTGAGGAGGCGGGGATGGATCCTGGCCACCCGTGGGTCCCAGCACGCAGCACAGGGCTGTGAACAGAGCAGGCTTGCTCTCCGTACTGGCTGAGTCAAGATACAAGCCTTCCCTGACTGTTGGACAACAGTATTCTCAATCCTATGCCTCATTTCCCCTTCTCTGAACAGATTTCCCTGCACATAGAAATGGAGAGAAACATCTTCATTCAGGACTTCTTCATTCTCCGTGACTTCGATCGTAGAAGTTAATGGGAAGAAAAACAGCCCTGGTGTCAAGGACACTGACACTTGCTGAGCATCTTGGGCAGGGCCTTTGACATCTGTGAGCGCATTTCATTTCCATCTCTGCTCTGCAAGGCAAGACTTTGCCCCGGTTTCCAGCTGGAGGGAGCTGAGTGTCAGGAAGGTGACTTGCTCAGGTGTTGCAGCTGCGAGAGGAACAGCTGGGATTTTAATGTAGTTTTGTCTGACGCCAGAGCCTGCGCTGTCCACGCAATTCCAGAACGACATGATCAGAACTGTCTTGTCCCCCGAGAGTTGATGGCAGGTGGTTTTACGTGGAAAGGCTCCATCCGAAGCTCGGCAGAGCAGAGCAGCAGTGCAGAGCACACTTTTTTTGTTTTTTTTTTACTTAAATGGACTTGGGATCCTAATTCCTGCTGCACCTTGCTGTGTAATTTAGAGCAATCTAACCTCCTTGAACCTCAGTTTTCCAGTCTGTACAATGGGATGGTAAAACTTACCCAAGACTATTGTTGTGAGGATTGGGTGACATAAAGTTGTCAAGTGCTTGGCGTGCTATCTGGCACATAGTAAGCGCTTAATGACACAAAGGACTGTGATGCAGGAGAGATGCTGGCTGTGGCCAGGTTGGGTGTGGTGTTTCTTGCACTACCAGTGCCCCGCTCTAGAAGGAAGAGCCAAAGAGAAGGGCCCTTGGGTTGTCCCCAGTGGGCTGTGAGCTTCAGGTCTCTAGTGACTCCACAGCACTTTGGTCAGACAAGAAAGATCAGTGAGGTCAATAGGAAGGCTTGTGGATCTGTAGGGGCAGTTCAGCATAGGTGGGGAATGTGGGACACAGAGAGAGAAGCAGTGGGGTCAAGGCAAATGAGGGACAGTCATTGCTTCTTGTAGCAAAGTAAGTAACTATCCAGGAAGGGTGGGGACGTTGTTCCTTCTAATACAGAGAAATTACCCCCTCCTGCTCTTAAGGTCTAACCTTGCCTCACTCACCTGCAGCTGCAGAGTGGACAGGAGGCTGTCTGTGATGTCACAGAGCTGGGGAGTCAGGGAATGTTGAGGGGATGGGGGGGTGTTGGGCTGGACCACAAAGGCAGGGAGGAGGGAGGACGTCTCCTGGCCCTCTCTCCAGTGGTCCGTCCCTTTGTCATGCTGTCTCTGTGCCTATCAGATCTGCTGGAGTGGTCTGCCTTGCATATCTCTTATCCCTTTTGGATCCGTAGGCTAGCCAGGCATGTTCTTCTCATGGGCGTGCTAGAGGCAAGACACAGCAAGCCCCCCTATGAAACACATTTCTAAGCCCCTGCTGGTGTCCCAGCTGCTAAGTTTCCATTGGCCAAGCAAGTCACATGACAGGATATGGCAAAGAAGGCTGGAGAATTGGGGCCAACATTCCACTCTGCCACAGGGAGATACCATTACTGTGTCCATTTACAGATGAGAAAACTGAGGCACAGAGAGTTTGTTAGGTATCTTGGCCAAGGTGACACAGCTAGTGAATGGTTCAAAGGCTGAGGCATTTTAAAGGCTCAGGGTTGATACTGTCAAATCGCCTTACGAGTGGCTTGTACCAATTTAGCTCCTTTTCCCCTAGGAAGGGAATGGTGGGGCATTACCTGCTGCCACCTCCCCTCCTGTCCTGGCCTCTGTGCTGTGGTGGCAGAAAGCTGCCCCAGAGCTGGGCTGTAGATTGTCCCCATGTGATTAGATATGGCCCACCCAGATATTGGGGGTGACCTCCTATCTCAAGGTCACTGGGTAGCAACCTTCATTGTATCTACAACCTTAATCTCCTTTTGCAAAGTAAAGTAACATGTTCCCAGGTTCCCAGGAATAGGATGAAAACATGTCTTTTTTTTTTTTGGTGGGGGGGGTCATTATTCTGCCTACTGTACAGTCTTTAAATGCTTGTATCAAGAAAATAAGAGAATGAAATAAATTACCAATTCAAAAAGCTAGAAAAAGAACAAAGTGACCAAAAGAATATGTAAGATTTAAAACAGAAATTTCTAGAGTATAGAAAAACAGTAGATCAAATTAATAAATCAAAAAATTAAAAAAAATAACAAAATAGAAATACTATGTAGCTTAATCAAGAAACAGTGGGAGAAAGCACAATTATATAAAATCAGAAAGGATAAGGTGGTATACCATTTCTCACCTATCAGACTGGCAGAAGTTAAAAAGTTGCTGCAAGTGTGGGGAGACAGGTACTCTGGGATATCGTATGCAACTCTTATGGAAGAGAATTTGGCAACATCTAACAAACTTATATATGTTTTTTCTGAAAAGTTCATGCTTAGGAATTAGAGCTAAAGGTACATCATCCAAATACAAAGTATGTCCACCCAAGGTTATTCATTGCAGCATCATCTATAATTGCAAAATATTGAAAATAATCTAAATGCCCATATAGAGGAGAGTGGTTGAATAAACTATGAGCCAGCCACACGGTGCAGAACTAAGCAATGCATAAAAAGAATGAAGATCTTTGTGAATTCACAAAAAGTGATTTCCAGGATATATTAAGTTAAAAAGAGCTAAGTAGAAAATAGTTTCTCTAGTATGCCACCTTTTGTGTAAGAAAGAAGGGGAAATAAAAACTATATGTATTTGCTTATTTTTATAAAAAGAAACAGGAAGAATAAACCAGAAACCATTATGTGCGAGAACAGTGTGGAAGGGTTTGGTGGGAAAGTGACACTTCTGTGCCTGTAACTTTTTGTATTATTTTGACTTTTGGAACCAAGTTAATGTTTTATATAGTAGAACAAGAAAATCAACGAAGATGGGAGGAAAAATGTCCTAAAATTAAATACAAACAGGAGTCAATGGACCAACTGTATTTCAAATGACTAAAATAACTATGATGAGAAAAAAGAAAGTAACTCAGCAATTTCTGAGGGCAGTTTTTGGCTGTAAGTCTTATATCAGTAGACAATAAGATCTGCAACAAATTTCTGTATATTCCAGAGTTTAGCAACTATATTGAGGATAATACGATTCAGGTCTTTCCTGGAGAAAGGAATTACAAATATGCAAAGAGGAAAAACTAGCATAAATCCTGTGGTGTTGGATGGGATTGGAGATATCAGTATGAACTACTGGTTTTTATTATTGCTCTCCCTAGTTCTCCATGTGTGTACATATATTATGTGTATCTATATGTTTATGTGTGTGTGAGCATTTCCTAGCTCTATCCACTGAAAAGGCCTAAAAGCAGTAACAATGAGCACACCTAACACCAAGATCTTGGTTTCTTAATACAGTTCTTCCCTAAGAAGGACCAAGGCTCCTTGAAGAAGTGGCTGATTCTAGGGCTTAGATTATAGGGTAAATATGTTGTGTGACAAAAAATGATGGGAATATGTCAAAACACAGAAGTGAGCTTCAAGGGGGTTTCCATTGGTCAAATCTGGGGCATTTTAACATCAAAATAAATCATAGTAATGGATTATAGCCCATTTAATAAAATAAAGATTGCATGAATCTAACCTTGCATAAACAAACATATAAATAAATAAAGGGGAAGGAGGAAAGCTTTTGCTTATAGTAGAGGATTAACTAATGAATGTAGAAGGAATGGTAGAGTTAGAAAAATCACCCTTTGGCAGATAATAATTGATTCTGGCAAGAATCACTTATGGATGCTTCGGTTAGTGGGTGGAAGTTTAATGAGGAACAGGATATTCGCAGAGTGTCAAAGTATCCCCCTCCCAAATTACTTCTTAGTTACAAAGGGGAAAATAACAACTTGCAGTGGAGAGAGGCAGCAGCAGGCTGCACCTCAACTGAGTGATCTAGGCTGCCATCACCTGTAATGGCACCTACCTACATCAGGTGCCTCTGACACAGTGCACGAGGAAGGACACAATCTGGCCTCCGTGGTCTTCTTGCCCCCAGTGGAAAACGTGAATCGCATAATAAGGAATCATCAGACAAACACATATCAAGGGACATTTTATAAAACAATCATGCTCGTATGCTTCACAAATGTGAAGCTCAGGAATGACGAAGACAGAACTGTTCCAGGCTGAAGGAGACTACAGAGACACGACAACTACGTGCAATTCATGATTTTGGATTGGATCCTGGACTGAGTGAAAGGTAGCTATTGGACATTTTGGGGGACAGTTGATGACATTTGAATGGTATTGTATCAATGCTGAATTTATTGCTTTTGATAACTGTACTGTAGTTATGTAAGAGAATGTGCTTTTTCCTGGGAAACACACATTGCAATATTTAGGGGTCAAGGGGCATGATGTGCACAACACACTCTCAAGTGGTTCAGGAAAAAATAGGAAGAGAGAGAAAAATGATGAAACAAATGGGAGAAGACGGAAACAACTAGTGAATCTGGGTAAAAGGTAAATGGGACTTATTTGTATTATTCTTTCAAATTTTCTGTATGTTTGAAATTATTTCAAAAGCTATCCAGAAGGCAAAATCATTTTTTTAAGGTTAGTTAGATGGGACACTATATTTAAAAATGATAAGACACTGTTTGGAAGAGACACTCCCTAGTAAGTAGAAGGGGGAAAGAAGAGGGACATCGATGTGACCAAGGTCTTTAATTAGAGGCAGATCCTCTCACAGTGGCTTTTTCAGGGGCTGGTGTGACTCTTGCTGGTGGCACAAGGATGGCTCAGACATCTTCTCCTCCTCCAGGGGAGTTTCTGAATCAGTCTTCATGATTCCTGTCCACTCTCCTCCCTCCTCCTCTTCCTTTTACTCCCCCTCCTCCATGTCCTCCATTCTCCCCCTCCGGGAGGCTCTTCTGTAGCCGTGTATATGCAGTGAACGACATGGGTGCTGTCAGCTAGAAGCCTCAGGGTCTTCCAATGAAGCACGTCTGGAATGGCCAGCGCTCCTGGGAGTAGCGATCTAGGTTCCTCTTGTAGAAATTGCTTTGGGAAGCTCGTGCATACATATCTGAAAGGAGAAAGGAAAACATTATGCTGGGTGAAGGCCTTTGAATTAGGCTTGGATGAACTGTCCTGGTTGTTGGTATCCATCTCTGACCATTCCTCAGATTCTTGAATCCTGTGGGAGCCAAGGTGGACCCCAGGCTAGGACTTGGAAGTCCTCTGAGATAGAGAGGAGTTTCTTGCAATGGGTTTTGCCGTGTACTACATTGGTGGCTTCAATGATGGCACAGTGTCTGGCAAAGCACAGTGGCACAGAAAGTAGAATCCTGGCTCTGACACTAACGTCAGTTCCCAGTGCACTTGTGGAAAGCCCCTTCCCTCTGTGGACCTCAGCCCTGTGGGGGTGGCAAAGGCAGAGGGAGGGGTGGGCGAGCTGGTGGGACTCCCAGCTCCATACCCTCAACTGAAGTAGAGCAGGTCCCCTTTGATAGTTCATAGAAACTGGACTCTGGGTGAGATTTTGTTTGCAAGGAGGGTTTAGCTCGTAAGGTGACTGGGCTGGATGATCCTTAGCTCTTTACAGCCTGGCCTCCTGCGATGGTTGTGAGCTATGTGAGACCACGTGGGCACAGAATCAGTGCCCAGCAATGTGGCTGCATTTCTTCCTGGGCCGTGCCACTGTCCTGGAATTGGGCATCTATCCTTCCACGGCCCAGAGGCATTTTGCCCCCAACTGAACTATTTTCAATTCACAAGCATTTCCTGGCTTTGTTTAGGTGCCATGCACCCACCCGGCTGGATTGGAGGGAACAACAGGGAACAAAGTTGATGGGAGCCCTGCCCTCTTGGAGCTTACTGTCTGGTGGCCAAAGTAGACGTCACACAAACATATGAAAATTACACATACAAGACGATGCCACAAGGGCTTAGGAGGAAAATATGGATGTGTATCCTTTTCCCCCTAGACCTGCTCCTCCTCATGCAACTCCTAGCTCTGAGAATCATGGAGTTGGGGCTTAGACTTCTGGGGTGTCTCCAGTGTGTTCTGGAACACGACTGAGGCTGCCAGATGGGAGTGATCCCATCTCTCCTGTCATTCCACTCAGCTAACCGCAAATATCTATGGGGCTTTGTCATGAGGACGAGGTCCCCTCCCCAGGGGTTCCTGGTCAGCGTTAGGAACTCAGTTTGGGACTCACCCTCAAAATCACTGCTGGTGAAGGAAGCTGTCTGTTTTGGATGGATCAGGGGTTTTCCCGAAGGCACGCAGGAGGTTCCTTTAGCATGCTTGGGGTTTTGTCCACCAGGCCCGTTCTTCTGAAGCTGCATATCTGGCAAGGAAAATTCCACAGGGTCAGGTGGGGAGGCTCAGATGAGCAGCGCACATGGGAAAGTGGTGGTTATTATGGAGGAATGTACCTGAATCTACCTCCTCCTGTCCCTGAGGGCTTCCCCTCATAAGCAGATGTTGGATTAAAAATATGTATTCATTTTAAACCATGAACTTTTTTTTCTATTTATGAATGTAATGCATACTCATGATAGAAAAAGTTAGGAAATATTGAATCATATGGAGTAGGAAAAAAATGCCCCCAAACACCCCTCCTTCCAGATATTATCACAGTTCTAGTCTTCTAGCTCTGGGGCAGAGCTGAGATTTGAACTAGCATGTATGGCTCCAAAGGCAGGGATATTAACCACTGTCTTTATACTCTTTAGTCCAGGGCTTCTCAAACTATAACGTACATTCAAATTTACCTGCAGATCATGTTGAAATGCTGGTTTTGATTCTATAGGTCCGGAGCAGGTCTGAAAATGCATTTCTAACAAGCTCCCAAGTGGTGCTAATATTGCTAGGCCATGAACAACACTTTTAGTACAAGACTTTAAACTCTCTTGTTTATTAGTTTGGGTACCTAGCCACCCAACCTCCACCTCATTTTAAATTGGAATTATCACTCAAAAGATGCAAGAAGTCTGGAGGTATCTTATCAGGGGAGGAATAACAAACTGAAGTCTAGAGAGGCCACACAGTGTGTTCTTATCTATCTACCATGGGCTGATGGCTGATGCTCTTGGATTTGGTTGGGATCATTGCAGTTGCTGATGACACAGGACTCCTCACACTCTCTGCAGCATAAACAGAAGATCTTCCAGGCCATACTTTGGTTGGCTGCTGTGGGAGGCAAAGGAATGGTGGCCATGGGTGTTGGGGCCTGAATTCCAGATGCTTGTTGGAAATTGACTGTGGTATAGGGCACACTGGGTCAGCCTCTCCCGAGGCTTAATACTCCTCCCCTCTCCCAAATCTTCCGTAGCGTGCCATGGCCAAGAGGTCCAGGCCCTTCTGCCCAGGCTTCCCTAGGCTGCCAGGCTGCCATTTTTACTATTCTATACAAAATTTTCTTACCCATGGAAAGGAGTTGAAGCCTCTACTCTGCCACCTTTGTCTGTAGGAGTGCTTTCTTGTTGAATGAGCCGATCTTAAATTTGAGCCCAGTTCATTGGACAGGGCTGTTTCCTAAATAAATATAAGACCACAGCTGAACAATGTTAGTCCTTTATCGGCATTCAGACTCCAGATAGGCTCCAACTATAGCGAAATCCCAGCTCATGCAGAAATGCACATAAACATGCTCAGGTTTTAGATCTGTGTCCTACCCCATTTCTAGGTGCATGTTCTTGGGTAGATTCCTTACCTTTTTTGAGCCTCACTTTTGTCATGTGGAAAATGAGAATACCAGTGCCTACTTTGCAGAAGTAAAGGGTTAAACACATGAAAAGTGACCCCTGTGGTGCTAAGTATACAATAAGTGCTCAGTCAATGGTCATTCCATTTTCCTCATTGGCTTCAAATTATCCCAGCTGCTCCAGTTCCCGTGGGGAAGCATATAGTCTTATAGGTTTAAATCCTGGTTTTGTCACTAACTTGCTGTATGGCTTTGGGTACGTTCACACTTGTTTCTGTGTCTTGTGCTCCTCATCAGTAGTGAGAGGAAGTTAGGCTAGACGTCTCTTCAAGAATCTATCTAGTTTTGATGGTCCAAAATGATAAGACCATGTTTTACTCCCAGTATTCCTTCCAGATCTTTGGATACATCCTGTTCTCATTCCCCTTTTTGTGGTGGAACCCCCTTTTAGGAAATTCTTATCGTGGTATTGGTTAGATGTTCCTCACGACACCCAATTCACTATGTAAGTTGCCTCCCTCATAGGCACTTGCTTTTCACTTTCTCTACTGCTATCTCCTGGCCAGAGCCATCATCATCTCCTGCTTGAATTATTGCCATACCCTCTTAATTGGTTTCCCTGTTTCCTTTACCCTTGACCCCCTTAATAATTAATACAAAAATTGGGGTAGTTCTGTTAAAACGTGTTTTGTTATTCTTCTGTTCAAAACTTCCAATGACAGGAAAAATTAGATATAATAGATGAAGAAATATAGTATTGAAGTAAGAAATAAAAACTCTGAAATAGAATCAAATCAAAATTCTAATTCTATAAAAACCAATATCTGAAGGAAAAAATATATTGGGTAGGTTTAACAACAGACTAGACAAAACAGAAGAAATGATCAGTGAACTTGAAAAAAGTTCAATATAAACTATCCAAACTGAACCAGAAAGAGAAAAAAGACTTAAAAAGCATGAAGGGAGCAGGAGTGACCTGAAGGTTACTACCACGCCGACTAACATACATTTATAGACATGTATATAGAACATATCTCAGAAGGAGAGGGTCAGCAAAAATATTTCAAGCAATAATGGCTGTAAGTTTTCCAAATTTGGTGGAAAGAATCAATGTAAGTACTCAGTGAGCACCAAATATAAAAAAATAAAAAGGCACATTATCATCAAATAGCTAAAAACTAAAGAATAAGATCTTAAAAGCAACCAGAATAAATAAAGGCACCACACATTGGGAAAACAGGACAAGAATGACAGCTAATTTTTAATCAGAAACAATCCATGCTAAAAGACAATGGAGGAAAAAAAAAAAGACAATGAAGTAAAAAGTTCTGAAATAAAAAAAGAACTTGTAAACCCAGAACTTCATTTCAGTGAAAATATCCTTCAATAATTAAGGCAAAATGAAGACATTTTAAGATAATCAAAACTGAAGAGAATTTGTCTTTAGGAGACACAGGCTATAAAAACATGCTAAAAGATTGAAGGAAAATAATACCAAATGGAATTCATAGCTACAGAAAGGGATGAAGAGGATAAGAAATGGCAAACGTGGGGATAAATGCAAAAGTTTTTTTTTCGTTTAGTTCCTCCTCCCCCCAATCTGTCAATGGTTTACCTTATTCCTCCTTACCTTATTCCCCTAACCCAAAGTTCTTACCTGGGTCTTAAGATGCTCTAATCATCATCCTTCCCTCCCTCCCATCCCTAACCATCACCACCACCCCTAACCACCACTACCAGCTCTCTGCTTTCGAGTTCTGCTACTCTCCCCAATTCTATTCAAGTCACAATGGCCTCTTTGCTAGATTTTAAAACACACCAAGCTCTCAACTCAGGAATTTGTGCTTGTTTTCCCCTCTGCCTGGAATGCTGTTCTTTTAGATAACTACATTTTGTCATTACTTTCAAGTTTTTGCTTAAATGCTACCTTTTCTACTGAGAGTTTCTCTGTCCACTGTATTTAAAATTGCACTTCCTTGCCCAACACTTCCTAACCCCCTTCCCCATTTACTTTTCTCTATCATTTTCTAACACTCTATATAATTTGCTTGCCTACTATATTTGTGGTTCTGATTCTCCCCATTAAATTATAAGTCACTAGATTATAGACCATGGATTCCATCTGTTTGGTGTATTGCTCTATTCTCAGTGTCTTGAGACACTGAGTACCTGCCATGGTGTTGGGAGTCAATAAATGTTTGTTGAGTAAATGATCAAACTAGCATTTATTCCTCTTTTATCTCTGTTGAAAGCATTTGCAGGCACTTGGAGAAATAAAGAATTGGGTGGCAATTTTTGTGCCAAGAACATCACAACCCATGGGACACAGCTTACCTCACTCATGTGCTAAGCTGCCTCTGATGGTTTCCTGAATCAATTTTAGTTCTGCTCTCTGTTTACTGGTTGGGGTTATTTTCCTTTCCCATCCACTGCAAACCAAATCTATTTGCCTTCTTCCCATGTTCCCTATTTGGCAGAGTGATCTTATTATTCACTTGATCTCCAGAGCCAGAAACCTGTCAGGCTCCTACCATCCTCCTGTATTCATCAGTCTTTTGACTTTGCTTTCCAAGTATCTCTTCAATCTGTCTGCTCACTCCCTGGCCATTTCCCTCATCATGGCGTAAGCCACCATCACCTCTCACCTGGACCACTGCTAAAACTTTCTCATTAGCTTCATTTGCTTCCACAGGGCAATTAGATCTTTTGTTTTGGGGATGCTCCATTTAGCAAAGATACAGTTATCTGGTTCTGGTTCTGCGTAAATCCCACAATATCATGCCTCTTCCTCTAACCCTTCAGGGGTTAGAGGATCCCAAGTCTGTGGATCCAACTCCTTTTGTGATCACCACTGTTAATCTCTTCAGCCTCATGGTCCCTTGGTTGCATGCACTACTGTACAGCCACAAGAGATGCTATTTAGGCAGTTTCCCCAATCACCGTTTGACTAAATGGAGCCTGTTCACAGGCTGTTCCCTCCACCTGGGACGTTCTCACCTCAATCCTTCACTCATCAAACTTCAGTACTCAGCCCAGTGGTGACAGGAAGCCATCTCTCAGTTGTGGGATGAGTTAGGGGTCCCTCCTTTGTGATCCCACAATACTCACCTCCCACCATGTTTTCTTATATCACAGCCTGCTATAGTATAGTGACTATTTACCTACCTTGTGGTAAATGCTCAAAAATACTTGCTGAAAACATTGTATTGTAACTGCCTATTTAGTTGTCAGCAGTCTGGATACTAGTCCTTGAGCTTTTTTTTTTTTTTTTTTCCATTTATTTAACATATATTTATTGAGCACCTCGTGCCAGGTACTGTTAGATGCTGGAGAGACAGCAGTGAACAAGATACTAGATAAATGCCCCACTCACATGGAGGAAGGTGTTTTATTCACTTTTGCACTCAGACCAGGCATGAGCACAGAATAGGTACTTTACAATAAATATTTGCTCTGACTGTTGGATTAAAAACTGTATGCCCAATAGATCTTTCTCCCTCCCGCTAACTGATCTTTAACTTCCTGCACATAAGCTGTTCCTTGTGGTTAGAGACATCCAGTGGGCTAGACACATGCAGATGTCCCCATTGTGTGGGAGCCTTGGACCAAGTGAGGGGCACTCACTGGGTCCCTTTAGCCCCAATCTCCAGTAGTCGTTTGGATCTGCTGCCAGGTGGGTTTTTCAACATGATTTGAGCTCTAATATATTTCATTGAGCTCTCTTTAATGGATTTATTTATTTTTCTAGGATTTATCAACAAATAGAAATTTATAGAAGGCAGTTAGATGTTTTGTTTTGGAGATGCTCCATTTAGCAAATATCCTTGCCATTAATCTGTTTATTCTTCTACTATTTGCTTTAGTTTCGATTTTCTTCATCCACTTACACAAACGCTTGCCTTACGGGGTTTTGCTTTGTTCCTGACTGCCTTGCCTCTGCTGAATATAGAAGGAAGGAATGGGGAGCATGGGTCTGACAGTGCACCACCAGTCAGCCCCAAGAACTAGTGGCCAGAGTTCTGTTAGACTGGTGATTGATTTGCCTAAAGGAAATTGCTAAAACTTGGACTGGGGTCCCACGAAACTTTCATGAGCACGTGTTCTGTCTTATTAAATTACAAAAGAAGGTCGCTGTACTTATTCTGGAGGCAGCAATGTCCTGGTCATTGATCATATGGCCTCTCTTAGGCTCTGCTTGGCCAAGGGATTCAAGACACTGTACACCAGTGCAAACTTTTTGCCACTGTAGTGTACTCTTGCCTGTTTGTCATGGTAGCAACTATATTAAAGTTTCTGCTTCTTTCTGGAAAAACTCCTGCTTCATATATATATACTCCCACTGTATGTAGTCTCATGTGCTTATCTTAATAAATGGCCAAATTTCACTAGATGATTTAGGTAATCCTAGATGAGTTAGGATTACCATGGACATTATGAAAAACTTTTTAAATGTCAAAAATTAGAGATTTAAGAGGAACTCTAGAAAAGAGAGAAGACAAAAATGCCAAACATTCAATAGAGGGCTTCTTTGATTGGCATGTTCTGGCTTTAGAAAGAAAGAAAAATAAAAAAGAAAGATCTTATTCCTACTCCAACCTTCTGATACCTACTCTCTTTGCCTCTCTCTTTCTCTCTCCACTCAACTTGATCTTTACAACCCACTTATACTCTTCCCATTCCTTCCCCTGGCTGCCTAAATAAACTTTCTGCAGGGAGCATGTTTTTAGAAAAGAACAATCACATTGCACAATACCTCCCTAAAACTCCTGCACTGGAGGTGAACCCAGAGAGGCTGAATTTAAACCCTGGGTAATAGTTGAGTGCAAACACTTAGAATCTCCCAAATTTCAGAACAGCAGGAAGTTGCTGTATAATTCAGGATTCTGTTAGTTACTTATTTCCCTGAACTATCATATTTGTATCAATTAGTTCATTTCATTGTTGACCTTCAATATAGAGAAAAATGTTTTAAAGCAGCAAAATGGAAAAGACCAGAAGATTTAAATAGCCCACTTATTCATAATTTTTAAAAAATGGCCTTGAGAAGGTAAGAAAAATAGGAAGCACACCACATGAAACTATTTCAAAAGCTTTTCTCTTGAGGGTAGATTGGTCAAAGATTCAAAATTACATACAAAATTGAAGATGAATCAATAGGTGACTTAGACTTCAGGATACTTCATGAATATTCTGGGGCCAACCAAGAGTTTATAGAGCCCACACCCTGGGGTACAACTGACCAATTTAAAATCCTTAGCTAAAGTAATTATGGATCATAGACTACCTTTGGATTTTATTTTGGTTAATCAGGGTGGTCTGCACCATTGCTAACACTTCATGTGGTACCTGGATTAATTCCACAGGTGAGGTTAATCCATAGCTAAGCCAAAAGAAAAAGCAACCTGGCTATCTAAAGTAGATGCTCATACCTAGGAAACCATGGATCATGATTCTGGAGAGTCGTTCAGATCCTTCTTAAAATACTTTTAATTATTATTGTTTGTCTCACAACATTCAGTTCCTGTCATTCAGACAGCTGAATGCTTTTATGCAGCCTCTGGTCCAACAGATGGTACAACAGATGATTCAAACAAAACAAGGCCGGGCGCGGTGGCTCTTGCCTATAATCCTAGCACTCGGGGAGGCCGAGGCGGGAAGATTGCTTGAGCTCAGGAGTTTGAGACCAGCATGAGCAAGACCCCATCTCTACTAAAAATAGAAAAATTAGTTGGGCATGGTGGCGAATGCTTGTAGTCCCAGCTACTCTGGGAGGCTGAGGCAGGAGGATCGCTTGAGCCCAGGAGTTTGAGGTTGCTGTGAGCTGGGCTGATGCCATGGCACTCTACCCAGGGTGAGAGAGAGAGACCCAGTCTCAAAAAAAAAAAAAAAAAAAAAGAAGAAGAAGTCAGGCTGAATGATACTCAAGGTGAAAACCAGATCTCTGTAGATGGAAAAATGGAACCGTGTTTTCAAGGATAGTCGATGACAGTCGTGAAGATCTGAACAATATTGGAGAGTCTTTTCTGCAGCTTTGGTTTAGGAAGGACCAAAAGGTGGAGAATAAAGGAGGAGAATAAAGAGGGAAGCTCTCACATTCCTAGGTAAATACTGATTGCCCTGTAACCATGGTAACAGGCAATCACCAGAACCTGTGCTAAACCCATTTACGCTATTAATGAAACTTGGCCTCAGTGACCATTCTCCTGACACTAACTGACACATGCCAGTAGTTACACTTCACATGCCACTCCTAAGCACTCCTGCCTCTGACACATCACTGTTGCATGAACTCAACACCTCCTCAAACCCCTTACATACCAGCCATTAGCTTTGTTCGGAGACTGCCATGGAAACAGTTTCCCCGTTTAACCAGAAATACTGGGTACAATGAACACTATTCTGGTAATGGGTACACTTAAGCATTATACAAGGCATCCATGTAACAAAAACATTTGTACCCCCTTAAAACTTTGAAACAACAACAAGAAAAAGAAATGTAAACGAGGATGCTGATGCTGTCAAGATGTTGGGGAGACGCTGGGGACGGGGTGTGGCGTTTCTTGCACTACCAGTGCCCCCCTCTAGAGGGAAGCAGGCACCAAAGAGAAAGGCCCTTAGGTTGTCCCCTGTGGGCTGTGAACTTCAGGACTCCAGCAGCCCCAGGGCCGGCAGTTTGGCCAGAACAAGAAAGATCAGTGAGGTCACACTGGAAGGCTTCTGGATCTGTAGGGGCAGTTTGGCACAGGCGGGGAGTCTGGGACCCAGACAGAGAAACAGTGGGGTCAAGGCAAATGAGGGGTGGTCATTGCTTCTTGTAGCAGAATGAATAGGTTTCTAGGAGGGGTGGGGACATTGTCCCTTCTAATACAGAGAAATTAATTACTCCCTCCTGCTAAAGTCTAACCTTGCCTCACTCACTTGCAGCTGCAGAGTGGACAGGAGGCGGCTGTCTGTGATGTCACAGGGCTGGGGAGCCAGGGAATGTTGAGGAGATGGGGGAGGGTTGGACTGGGCCACAGAGGCAGGGAAGGGGAGGCCGTCCGCTGACCACGATGCTGTGCTGGCCACCAGGCTGCTCACCTGCGAACAGGTCCTGGAGCCTCCTGTGGAACGCGGAGGACGGCCCTGCCAGCAGGGGGCGGTACAGCACTGGGCGCGGACGGTGCTGCGCTGCGGAAGATGCGGGGAGATGCTGAGGGGTGTGGTGCCCCCCTCTAGAGGGAAGGAGCGGGGGAGAACGGGGCGGGGGGTTGGACTTGGGTCACAGTCTGCCTCTGTCCACCGCTGGACAAATGGACTTCAGGCCCCGAATTCTCCCTCTGCAAAATCGGAATAATAATAATTATATGTCCTATGTGTATTTTTAAGGATGAGATGAGATCAGGTAGACAAACATTTAACGTGGTGCCTAGATGTAGTAAACACTCCGAGAAAGGGTTAATATGTGCAAAAATAAAGTGACATTTTCTTCCCAATCTGTTTCAGAAAAAGGGGGATCATTTTACATTGGAGCCCTGACAAAA